>JAZKLR010000591.1:77500-790560 GCA_037103525.1 Ganaspis brasiliensis | reverse complement strand
CTTACCAACGCTGCCTGACACTTCAACTCCACACTTACATTAGAAACCTCCCTACTAAGCTCCGCTATATTTCCATCCTTACTTACTACCTCACTCTCTCTTCGCTTGCTCTGTCCTGTCATGTTCAATCCCCACTTTACTTAAACTAGAATTATTCCTTCCCTCCTTTTCTCTAACCGTCTCTATCACTCACCTCGTTTATCTTTTCTGCATGTTTATAACCACAATTTTTTTTTCCACATTACCTACTGCCAATTTTCACTCCATCCATACACTCCACACCCCTTTTTCACTCAAACTCACTTAGAAAACACTCCCACATTCCTTCTTCACCACTTTATATCCTCCACACTCCACTAAACCACCACCATAGGCCGAAAGTTGGTAACCAAACAACGAAAAACATCCGCTCAATATTCACAATGTAACCGGAAGCTAACCACTTTTCTTTATATAAACTTTAAAAATACTCATAATTAATTATGTAACGCAATATCCTAATTCATATAGTAATACAAACGATAAGGGCTCGTCCATAAACTACGTTACCAAAGGAGGGTGCTCCGGCTTAAACCTACGCTTAATGGTAAAAATTTAAAAAATGCATGTGAAGTCGTCCAGGGGGGGAGGGGTTAAAAATTTTGGAAAATTGGTAACGTAGTTTATGGAAGACCCCTAATACTCAACAATACTTCAGTGATCAGTCGTGCATACTAAAAAAGGCGTCTGTCCTATAACTTTCGTATGTTTATTTTGTATTACTTGAAGTAGGCAAGAGTCGGATAGGTTCGGCTAAGAAAAGTTTAGATTAAAAAAGAATTTCATTTATTGGTAGCTTTTAAATATACTAACCGCATGACATTAAAAAATCTACTTTTCAGAATAAAGTGAGATACTTATTGGAAGTATTTATTAATGGAAACATGAAATAAATTACAATTGCAGTAGCGATGTCAAAGCTGACAAATTCGTAAAAGGTGCGGATAAGTTTAATAACGTAGGTATGTACTTCTAGTATGTCTATTACTTCCAAAAAATAAATCTAAATGGGTGTAATTGTTTAGAAACTGTTTATATTTCTTTTCAAAAATCTATTATCTTCATAAAAAAATGAAAATAATCACTTCTTAATAATTAAATATACAATTCTTATTATAGAACACTGAAAGAAATACTCTAGTCTTATTAGTCATATGATTATTGTTGACATTCTTTGTAGAACTTCGAATACTAAATGAATGAATATCCCATAATGCATCGGTGCGTCACTGACAGTTCTTCTAACCTAAAAATATACATCGCAGTTTCACCAGTCATATAGCTAAAAGACAAATATAGTATGGCAGTATCTATTTTAGCAATATACAGGCCCGTGCGCACGGGGGGGGGTTTTGGGGGTTCAAACCCCCCCCAGAGAGGTCTGAACTTATTTTAAAAAATTTCAATCTTTCTAATTAAAAAATTATTTTTAACCCTTAGATGCACACATTTTTTGAAAGTAAAAAAATAATTTTTTTCGATTAAATTAGGTATTTTATAATCAGAAGAAGATAAAAATATGAAAATCAGAGAATCGAAAAAAATTTGCTATTTTCAAATTTTTTTCTTGGAAACTAAAAAAAATTTTTTTTTTGAAAACCACAGTTTGGAATCGGAAATTTACTGAGGAAGCTTAAAATTAAGGCAATAAATGTAAAATAGTGACGGTATTTCAATAATATTCAATAATCTACGAAAAACTCAAAAAAATAGGTGGTCAGTGGGACTGACCACTGTGCAGCTAAGGGTTAATAAGAAAAGGGTGTTCACTTGAGCGGGAAACCCACAAAAACCAGGAAAAAACCGGGAGTTAAAAAATTATCCGGGAAATTTGTTACTAAACCGTGAATTTCGTCGTGAATCTAAAAGTTCTGAAAAATTTTATCGAAAATCAATTTTTTTCATATATCACAAATCTATATTAATAATAATCTTAAAGTTCTTCCATTTCTTCATTTATTTTTTGTTTGTTACCTGAAGTTTGGTACAAAAAATATAATTATTTTTTGTTTTAAATCAGATACTTTTTAAAAAATTCATTTAAATTTACTAAAATTCAAATTTATAAATATGAACTCAAATCATTTTAATTTCGTTCATAAATAAATCTGTAATTTTTTCTTCATAATTTTTAACATTTTTGAATATACAATTATTCTCTTTACATTTTATCATCTTTAATTTTTATAATTATTTTGCTCTGTTGTTGATTATTCACGCCAGTTTTCGAATTCTTCTTTCGATTATCAATTATTTTCTTCATTTCTCAATTATTTTCTTTAATATTTAATTATTTTAGTCATTTTGTAATTTGTCTTTCAATTATCAACTATTTTCTTAAAATTTCAATTTAATTCTTTAATTTTCAATTTATTTTTTTAATTTTCAATTATTTTCTTCAATTTTCAGTTGCATTCTTCGTTTTTCAATTATTTTATTTAATATTCAATCATTCTCGCATTTTCTCAATTACCAACTATTTTCTTGAAATTTCAATACAATTTTTCAATTTTCATTTATTGTCTACATGTTTTCCATAATTTTCATCATTTTTCAATTGACAATTTATTTTTCTCCTTCAATTTTATATGATTATTCATTAATTTTACAAATAACTTTTTTCAAGTTTTAAATATATTCTTTAAATTTCAATTTTTTCTTCAATTTTTAATAGTTTTTCAATTTTCAATTACTTTTTTCAATTTGAATTATTTTTTTCAATTTTCAATACAGCTTTAAATATGCAATTAAGTATGAACTAATTCTTTAAATGTAATATTTCTTATTTATTTTTTTCAATTATTTTTTTAAGTTGTCTATTAATTTAGTCACTTCTTAAATTTTGTTTTCCATTGACAATTATTTTTGTAATAATATTTTCTTTCATTTTTAAATTATTCTCATCATTTTTCAACTATTTCCTTCAATTATTAATTATTTTCCACAATTTTCATTTATATCCTACTTTTTTTTCAATTTTCAATTTTTATCTCAAAATTTTATTATTATTCTTCGATTTTTTGAATTAATTTGATCGGTTGTATATTAATCTAGCCAGTTTTTTAATTGTCAATTATTTTCGTTAATTTTATTTTATTATTTTCTTTAATCTTCAATTTATTTCTTTAATTTTTAATTATTTTCTTAAATCCTCAATTATTTTCTTCCATTTTCAAATTCCTTCTTCGTTTTTCAATTATTTTATTTAATATTAAATTATTCTCGCATTTTCTCAATTATCAATTATTATCTTGAGATTTTTATTTAGTTATTTAATTTTCAATTTATTCCTTCAATTTTTAATTATTTTGTTCAATTCTGAAATATTTTCTTTAGTTTTCACTTATTTTTCTCTATTTTCAATTAATTCCTCAATATTCAATAATTCAGCGAATTTTTCAATTATTTTCTTTAATTTTCCATTTTATTCTTTAATTTTTATTTCCATTCTTCAATTTTCAATTGTTTTCTTCTATGTAAATTAATTATCGGCTTTTTTCAATTAATTTTTTAAAAGTTTTTATGTATATTCTTTCAATTTAATTACATTTTTCAATTGTTAATTATTTAAATGCTTTCTTCAATTTTCAATTATTTTTTTTACTTTTAATTATTTTTTTTCGATTCTCAATCCCTTAGTTAAATGTGCAATTATTTTCAACAATTATTCCTATAATTTTCTTAATTTGTCAATTTCCAGTTATTTTTTTTTTTAATTTAATATTTGTTGTTTCTTTCTTTCAATTATTTTTGTTAGTTGTCTATTAATCTAGTCATTTTTCGAATTTTGTTTTCAATTGACAATTATTTTCGGCATTTTTCACATATTTTTTAAATTTTTCAATTAGTCTCGTCACTTTTCAACTATTCCCTTCAATTATGAATTATCTCCCGCAATTTTTAATTATTTCCTACAATTTTTTAAATTTCAATTATTATCTTGAAATTTTATAATATTGTTCTTTGATTTTTTGAATTATTTTGTTCGGTTGCCTGTTAATCTGGCCATTTTTTGAATTTTGTTTTTAAATGTCAAGTTTTTTCTTCATTTTGTAATTTCTTTTTTAATTATCAATTATTTTTTTGAAATTTTAATTTAATTCTTTAATTTTCAATTATTTTCTTTAATTGCAATTATTTTTTGATTTTCAATCCTGTCGTTCAATTTGCAATTATTTCCAACAGTTCTTTCTCTATTTTTTCAACTGTTTTGTTTGAATTTATTATTAATTATTTAATTTTTTAAACTATTCTTTTCAATAGTGTAATTAATTAGCCATTTTTCGAATTTCGTTTTCAACTCCCAATTTTTTTTTTTTTGAAAACCCCTCCCAGAAGCAAATCCTGCGCACGGGCCTGGCAATATATTATGGGTGATTTATCCATATTTATGGCAGTGCCATTGAATTATTTCTTTCAGTAAACATAATAAAGTTGCCATAAAAACCAGTGAATGAAGGAAAGAAAAAATATATTTTAAAACATAAATAACGCATTTAAGAGTAAACTAATTGTTCGGATTGATAGTATAACATTATGAGCCTTTAAAATATTTGAAAATCCATAAAATCCGTCGCATGAATGAAGAACTACGCCAATTCAGAGTAGTGCTGAAAACTCTGCCATTCCAGATAACAGTTGAAAGACATGCCAATTCGGATATCAAAATTTTTCCCTTACTTTAGCTTGAAAAAAATATAACAATATCATTTAAAAAATGAAAATTATTGCTCAGAAGTTAATTACTGAATATTCAAGTTTAAGTTAAGAGAAAAATAACCGTCATTAACGAACTTCTTGTCCCAATAATTTTAACTTGAAAGGAGGAAAAAAATGCGATTTCTGAAATGACATTTTTTTCAACTGTTATCTGGAATGGCAGGGTTTTTAGCACTACTCTGAATTGGCGTAGTTCTTCTAGTCCAGTCATTGTGTAAATTTGACTAATAATTGTTTTCTGTACCATTTCTTAATGATCGGCTAGTGTACGATGGTGGTATTAAAAGGTATATGTTTTAGTCCAAAATTTCGTGTCCTTAAGACGTTTAAACAAACAAAAAAAAGAAGAAGAAAATGAAAGTGTACTGAGCCTATTAATAACGTAAATAACGTACTATTGTGCCAGAATTACGAATTTTGCGCTTTGAGGGCACTAAATGTAAAAATTAATTTCTTCAGAAATATATATAAAGAATTAGTTAATATTTTCATAAGCTTTCTGTAAAAACAAAAATTTTCAATTTATAACAATTCCTGTGAATTAGTAATTACCTTCAAGAATAACTGATATAGTGACTGCTTTTATTATGATTATAATAACCAGCACAAAAAGCAAGCGCATTGCGCCTACAATCTCGGGTTTCGTAGTCTTCTGTTACTCTATATTTCCGTCTCTCTCACATGCAACCTGAAAAGCTGAATAACATAGGATACTTAAAATGACACAGGTCACTTGAAGTGACATAGGTTACTTGAAATGTTATAGGCTATTTTAAATGACATAGGCTACTTGAAGCGACATAGGCTTCTTGAAATGACATAGGCTACTTGAAGTGTGACATAGGCTTCTTGAAGTGACATAGGCTACTTGAAGTGGCATAAGCTTCTTGAAGTGACATAGGGTACTTGAAATGAAATAGGCTACTTTAATTGTGTAATAGGCTACTTGAAGTGACATATGCTATTTCAAATGACGTAGGCTACTTGAACTGACATAGGCTACGTGAAGAGGGCATAGGCAACTCGATGTGTGACATAGGCTACTTGAAGTGACATAGGCTAATTGAAGTGTGACATACGCTATTTGAAATGACATATGCAACTTGATTGACAGGCTACTTGAAGTGATATAGGTTTCTTGTAGTGACATAGGCTACTTGAAGTGACATAGGCTTCTTGAAGTGGCATAGGCTACTTGATGTGCGACATAAGATACTTAAAGGGTGATATAGGCTACTTGATGTGACATAGGCTTCTTGATGTGACATAGGCTACTTGAAGTAACATAGGCTTCTTGAAGTGGAATAGGCTACTTGAAGTGACATAGGCTACTTGAAGTGACATAGGCTACTTGAAGTGACATAGGTTATTTTAAATGACATAGGTTTTTGAAGTGACATAGGCGACTTAAAGTGAGATAGGCTACTCGTAGTGTGACAGAGGGTACTTGAAGTGGCATAGGCTACTTGAAGTGACATAGGCTACTTGAAGTGACATATGCTACTTAAAGTGACATAAGCTACTTAAAATGTGACATATGGTACTGGAAGTGTGAGTTGGACTACTTGAAATGACATGGACTTCTTGAAGTGTGACAGAGGGTACTTGAAGTGACATAGGCTATTTTAAATGACGTAGGTTTTTTGAAGTGGCATAGGCTACTTGAAGTGACATAGGCTATTTTAAATGACATAGGTTTCTTGAAGTGACATAGGCTTCTTGAAGTGACATAGGCTACTTAAAGTGACGTAGGCTACTTGAAGTGACATATACTACTTAAAGTGACATAAGCTACTTAAAATGTGACATATGTCACTTGAAGTGTTACTTGGACTACTGGAAGTGACAGGCTACTTGAAGTGACATAGGCTACTTGACATGACATTGGCCACTTGAGATATGACACAGGCTTCTTGAAGTTACATAGGCTACTGGAATTGACATAGACCACTTGAAATATGACATAGGCTACTTGAAGTGACACAAGCTATTTTAAATGACAGGTTTCTTGAAGTGACATAGGGTACTCGAAATGTGACATAGGCTACTTGAAGTGACATAGGCTACTTGAATTTTGACATAGGCTACTCGAAATGTGACATAGACTACTTGAAGTGACACAGGCTACTTGAAGTAACATAGGCTACTGTGTACGACGGACGGACGGAGTACAAAGTCTCACTATAAGGGTTTCGGTCCCGAACCACGAAACCCTAAAAATTGTTTACTCCACACTGACAAGTAAAGCTACGGAAGTGTAAATCTCCGATTTTTTTGTAACTTGGTATATTTTTAGAACTTAAAAAAATAATAGACACGTATTTTTTTTTAGCGGCCATGATCCACTTTAAAGGGCAGAAACTACCCCTTGAAGTTATAAGTGCGTAATGAGTTAATCAAGGCTTACAGGCAATATACACAACACATGAGCACGCCTATAACTTCAAGAGGTAGTTTCTACCCTTTAAAGTGGATCATGGCCGCTAAAAAAAAATACGTGTCTATTATTTTTTTTAGTTCTAAAAATATACCAAGTTACAAAAAAATCGGAGATTTACACTTCCGTAGCTTTACTTGTGAGAGAAGTCTGTATCGTCTGCTACACCGCCAGAAGTCGATCTCGACAGTTATTGGTTAGCTCTCCTATACTACTGCTTTTGTGCTTGAGGTAACCTGTCCCTGGGATGTCATACGCACCAAATGTGACGTCCCAACCGTGCAGGCTACACAATCACAAATTTTGGCACTTGATAGCTCCCACAGTGATTCTTGAGAAGTTCAATATGGGACTTTCAATATGTATTTTTGGTAAACCATAACATTTTGCTAATATCGTGTCAGTTTGTGTTAAATCATCATTATGGTATTTTCTATTGAGGAAGTTGTTATTGTTGTGGACGGATATTAAATTTTAAATCAAAACATCCTGTTTCACAAAAAAAAGAAATGGCATACAACTTGGTTGACCGAGCAATAACATTAGCTGATGAAAAATTTCACAGTAAAAATTTAAAAATTATTGAAAACATTTTACACAACAATGAGTATCTCATACATTTTGTACAAAAATACATTAAAAAAAGATTATCAAATATTCAAAAAAATACTCATAATATTAGGAACAATCCAAATATTTACACATTGATTTCCAAATTAAAATTACCATATCACAATAAACATTATTAAAAATTATCTTTTAGCTTCAAAAAATTTAACATTCAAGCAACTCCAACAAGTAATAATAATCTTAATTATTTGATTAAAAAAATAAAAGATAAAACGGATAAAAATGATATAACTAACACAGTGTATAAAATTAATTGTAAACCCGGTAAGAAGAGGTTGATTAGAATGCATTAAAATGAAAACAAAAAAGTTCAAAAATGACATTGATTTGAATATAAAGCGATATTAATATTCGTCATTTTTCTAATCATTTTAAACCGTTTTAATTCCGTGTGATTAAGATGAATTAAATTGTTACCAATTTTTTTGTTTTAGACGGAATTTAACTGGCTCCATATTTCTTAGCAACAAAACGGGATTAAATTGATTTCATTTTTAACTACCGTATAGGAATTAAAATAAAGCAGAATTAAATTCATTTCATTTGTAACTCTCGTTTACGAATTTAAATGCGTACGATTTTCATGAAGAATTAAAAAGAATAGGAATGTGTCTAGATAAATTCTTTCCAAAAGAATTAAAACGTAGAAGTTCAAAAATGACTTTAGATTGGATTAAAAACGTTCAAAATTTCACGACATTTGGAACCGTTTTTATTTATTTTAATGAACCTCTTCTTACCGGGAAGACTGCTCGGCTTCCTATAAGGCAAAATTCCCGAAATGTCCGATTCAAAAAATGAAAGTTATCCAATTAAGTCCAAACTGTACTCAAATGTTGTTATTGTCAATGGAAGTAAAAATACCAAATATTATTGATTTTAATAAAATATTTTTTTAGTTACAGAATTTGAAAATTTTGAATTTTTTGAAATTTTTTTTTAATTTATTATATTTTGAAGTAGAGTGGAGAAAAGTTACGTTATATATAGTGATTTTTAAAGGTCTTTTAACAGAGTGGAGAAAAGTTACGTTATATATAGTGATTTTTAAAGGTCTTTTAACAGGCTTTATGATAGTGATAAATAGATTTTTTTCTAAATAAATTTTGACCTTGAAATTCAAGGTCAAATTAGTAATTTGAGTATATATCGAAATTGAATTTTTTTTTCATTTTTGAAACCATCTAGATGGAAAGCTTGACTTTTTTCCTATAAGATATGTGAAAAGCAGAGTGGGAAATTTTAGTTTTTTAGAAATTTAGACTCAAACAGCAACATGCGGTCTAACTGCGCGCCACTACTACTACTAACTATAAAATTTTTATAATAAAGGTTTACAAAGCTTCTAACATTTTATTCTCATCATTCTAAAATTCTTTAGAGGTAATATTATTATATGTGTTTTATGAAGTTATAACACTTTTACGATTTCTTATAAAAAAGACAGCTGCTGGTTGAAAAACATCTTTTCATAATCAATATAATAATTTTTATAACCATACCTCGATTATCCCTAAATTCTTAACTTTTATTTTACTTAATGATAAGCAATAGAGCTGATATTGAAACCAAAAGTTTCTCACTTTACGTAAAAGTAAAATGAAGTATAACAGTTAAATTTTTTTTAAAATATAAGACATTTCTTAAATGTCGAAAAGAATAATATACAAGTTTCTTAAAAGAGAAATATTATTTTTTTTCCAATACACTGTTAAAAATTTGGGGAGTTAACGGGGGTCGACACTATTTTGTCCAAAACTCATTTGTCAGAATCTCCAAAAGGCCGAAATTTATTTGTCAGAATATTGAATTTGCCGAAAGTACAATTGTCAGTATATTCAACTATCCAAATCTCCATTTTTCAGAACTTTTAAATTCCCAAATGTCCAACTCTCAGAATATTCAACTCTCCAAACATCAATTTGTCAGAACTTTTAAATTAACAAATTTACAACTCCCAGAATATTCAACTCTCCGAATCTCCATTTTTCCGAACTTTTAAATTTCCAAATCTCCAACACTCAGAATATTCAACTCTGTGAATCTCCATTTGTCAGAACTCCCAACATTCCAAATCTCCAATTCTCAGAATATCCAACTCTCCGAATCTCAATTTGTCAGAACTTTCTACATTCAAAACCTCCAATTTTCAGAATAACCAACTGTCAAAATCTCCATTTGTCAGAACACAATCTCCATCTGTCAAACCTAAAGAATGTATAATTTCTAAAAGAGCTTTCTAATTGGGTGGTAATTTTTCAGGGAACATTTCCAGCCAATCAGAAAGCTCTTTTAGAAATTCTACATTCTTTTGGTCTGACAAACGGAGATTCTGTATGCTGAGTAATCTGAGTGTTAAAGATTCTGACAAATGGAGATTTGGAGAGTTGGATATTCTGAGAATTGGAGGTTTGGAATTTAGAAAGTATTGACAAATGGACATTCGAAGAGTTGAATATTCTGAGTGTTGGAAATTTGGGAATTCAAAAGTTCGGTCAAATGGACATTTGGTGAGTTGAACATTCTGAAAGTTGGAAGTTTGTGAATTTTAAAGTTCTGACAAATGGATATTTGGAGAGTTGAATATTCTGACAATTGGAGGTGAGGAATGTTGAATGCTCTGACAAATGGAGATTCGTAGAGTTGTATATTCTGAGAATTGGAGGTTTGGAATGTTGAAAGTACTGACAATTGGACATTTGGAGAGTTGGATATTCTGAGAATTGAGGGGCCGGATAAAGCAACTGCCTCTACGCTCGAACGCATTGTCTGTCTCTTTTTTCGCGAGATAAGATGACGGCAAAATTATCTGGAATTCCAAATTCAATGAAATGCAAAAATAAAAATTGTTCTCAATGGAGCTCATATGTAAATACACATTTTTTATTCAGAAAATTTTTTTTCTTTGACTTTTATTTTTCTCGATAAAAAATGAAAACTAAATTTTTACACCGGATTAAAATAATTAATTTTTAATAATAAACTCGTGATATTTTGTAAACCAATGAAGAAAAATAGTTTAAACTTCACATACCTTCGTAGAAAACCTCACTGATTCCTCTAAAATGATTAAAATAATAAAAAAGTATATTTTGTTAATAATTTTTAATTGCAAAGCAAGTAATATCGTAACTCTTGTTTTAGAAACTTTGAGCAAAAAACCATTGCGATGAAGTTTTAAGTTTCAAAATTTTTTTTATTCTAACTTGTTAAGTATAATATTTGATAAAGTTTTTCTGCAAATATTGCTTCATTTCCCTATTAATTGTACCTTCTACAACATTTTGTTTAAGAGACGTTAGCGCGCTACGATTATATTGTTTAAAAGCTAGGAAAGCTGTTTTAAAGTATGTAAAATTTTTTATTGTTTTAAAAACATAAATTTATCGAGAAGAGACGGTTAGTTATTTTGGTGTTACAAAGTAAATATCTTTGTAACTTTAAGTTTGGAAGAGATCTAAAAAAACTCCAAATTAATTTAAATTTACTTTCTTTTCGAGCTAAAAAATAATTTTACTCTGTTTCTATGAGTTATCAGAAATTTCGTAAATTTATAAATATAGATATGTATAAAATTATATGATACCAACAGCACAAATTTTTAATATAATTTAAAAATATATCTCTTTGCATAATTTATATTTTTATTCTTTTGTGCTTGCACACTGTATGTCGGTAAAAAGCTTTTATAATAATTATTTTTCTAATTTAAAGTAAAAAGGTTCCTACAACCGTGAGGATAATGTTGATATAATTATATTTGGTCAATCATGTTAATACAGTTATATGTACCAAAAGCTGATGGCTATTGTAACCAACTGCAAGATAAATTCAACCAGAATAAATTTACCTTTTCTAAGTGGTAAACTTCACATAACAGAAATATGGTTGACTGTACCTGAATTCCTTAAGTTGTTTGTTTAGTATGGAAAAACAGTTTAACAAAAAACAATTTTTCTTTGAAGAAAAAAGGGTGTTACAAAAAAAATGTAAATGGGTATTTTCAAAAATCCCTGTGTCCAAATGTAGATATTCATGAACTTATCATAAGTCATCCAAATTTGTGATATGCTTTGTACCATATTAAACTTTTTATAAACACTGAGAAAAAAAGTTTAGTTTCAGTAACAATATTTTTTACTTGACCATTATTGGTTGTAACAACAATTTTTTGATTGGTATAACGAAATGATATGCTTAGCATAACACAACAAGTTGTTTGGGGCAACAATATTATTTTGTTGACCTTATTTGGTTGAACGAAACATAATTTGGTTGTGACAACCAAACATAATTTGGCTGTGACAACCAAACATAAATTGGTTGTGACAACTAAACGTAATTTGGCTGAACCAAACATAATTTGGTTGTGACAACCAAACAGTTTGCATCTCAGTAAGTAAGTGCTTATGCATGCGTAATATTAATTAATAAAATCTAAATAAAAACCAATTTCAGACGGTCGGCCGAACATGGGTCTGATAGTTGGGCCAACGGTCTGTGTTACTGAACTGTCTAGCTATAAGGTTTATTTCTTATTGTGCATTCATATCTCTGATGGGCTGGTGGTTACACGGAAAAACATTTAAACCGTTAAATCCCGTGTCAGAAGAGTATTAGACAGTGCATGACACAGTAAAACAGGGTGCAAAGGTGGGCAGCTTAATTTTCGGGGCCTGTGGCTCTCTTTGTCGGTGCGTGCACGGTTTTTCTCAGTGCCTAGCAGACGAATTCTCGGTTCGCGGTCTTGATGACACCGTAAAATCTCGTGCCTGCACTATGTTTTACCGTGCCAGGCAGTGAGTTCTAACCTGACACTGTACGCACCGTCTTTTTCGGTGCAAATGTTTTTCCGTGTAGTCTACTGGACTGGCAGCTGGAAAACCCGGGTTCGAATCTTCATAACTAATGAAATTTTTCTGTTTCAGATTTTCATTAATATTGAATTTCTACATTCTCATATGATTACATTTGTGTAATTAAATTTATTACATGTGATTTATGTAATTAAATGTGTTGACCGACCGAAAATTCGTACCTGGTTAGTTAGCTCCCAAATAAAAAAAATTTTTGTGCCAACCAAAAGTTTTTGTTATCCCGAATAAAAAAATTTAGTTGTGACAACCAACAGTTTTTGTTATCCCAACAAACAACACTGAACCAAATAATTTAGTTGTCTCAACCAAATAGTTTGGTTCATTAAATAACAACCAAATAATTTGGTTGGCTTAACCAAATTTTTATTGTTATGACTAAACATTTTTCTCAGTGAATATTAATGTATGAAGAAACCATTACATGCCATTATTTACAAATTAAACAAGTTTTTATAATACTAATTGTGATCGAAATCAATAAAAAATAATAAATAACTGATTGAATAAAAAATACGTTAACAGAACTTTAAATATTTAAAACAAAATTGATCAATAATTCAAGTGCACAAATAAATAAACTCAAATTATAATTTGTTGACAATATTTTCCTTCCCATGTAATGCTTGTTTAGTTAAAATATTTTTTAATTATGTTGATAAGAAGACGTAGTATAATAAAGTAATGCATCATTGGGTGCAGTTCCGAAAACCCCCCACCTCCGATTTTAATGAAACTTGGTATACTTACGTAATTTGATGCGCTGATTACGAAAATCATAGTGAAAATTGGCGACTAGACCACCTTGATGGTAAAAAACGTGCATAAAAAATCATAAAAACTTAGGTTTTTTTCGTTTATCTCTTTAAATATTACAAATATCAAAAATTCCTTTTTACAAAAATTGTAGATCTCACAAAAATACATATTTGATGTTTAATGCATTTTTTACTTCAACTCATTAGTTTACGAGAAAATTGCAAAAAAACTAAATCACCACCAAATATCCACATTACGTCAAAATTAAATTACACTCAGTCGTAATTACGTATTTACATTACGTAACTACGTAATATTACGCAATTACATGGCGTAACTACGTAGAATTACGTAATGTTACGAACCCGTATGCATTTACGTACCTTTATGTAATTACGTACAAATGCATACAATTACGTAATTACATAATTGGATGCGTAATTACGAAAATTATTTTTAAAAAATTGCCAACTGCACTGAGAAAATGAAACATGACTGAGTACTCTCCGAACAGGAATGGTTCCTGTCCAAATAAAATTTTTTAATTAGACAGCACTCATTGCTTTCTGGACATGAACCATTCCGGTCTGGAAAGGACTCAGTAATATTTTTAGACATTATCGAAATTGACAGTAGTGAACCCTGTCTAGACAAGAGTGATTCATGTCCAGACCTGAATGATTACTCTCCGATAGTGAATTTAAAAGAAGGTTAATTTTTAAAATGTGATAGACGTCATTCAAGATAATTATTGTTTTTAGTAGAATTATAAAAGGCTATAATAGTGTCAACAGAAAGAGATATTCAAGAATAAATACAACAAATTAGAAAACACTTGTGTAAATCTAATTCAAAATCGAAAACTGTTAATATGTTCTTTTATTTATATTACAAAGTAATGTTTTTTTTAAAAAACATTCATTCTTAAAATAAAATTTTACAAAATTTCTTTAAGTTTAAAAAGTATGAAAGAAATTCCATTTGAATTTCTGTGTCAAGTGTTTCATAGACCTTTTCATTTCGAATAGGAAGTGGTGAATGCGCATGCTCAGTCCGCCATGACAGTCGGTCATATTCGGAAATTCACCATGTTATTAACATCTGGGTACAAAATATGACCGACCGGAATTTCGAATTATTTGGAGACAAAATTATTCGAGATGAAAAGTTCTATTACACTATTCCGATTTACATCTTAAATTATTTTTATGGTAAGATTACTAACATTCCATTAATTTCAGTATACATTTTATTGACACTATTTATATTTTTATATTATATATCGTTGCTCAATATCGATAAAATATTCAATATCAATAATTTTGGCCCATGAGAGTAAGCGAGATAGCATTATTTATGTATACTGATTTTTTTCATTTACATATTATTAGAGAATCTTTATATATTTCAATAATTTTCAATTCATTTGTTTTTTGTATTCAACTTATGTTAAATAAGAATATAAAATTGATAATTGTCGAGCATTGCTAAAACGTTTAATTTTAATAAGTACTTTTGCACATGTGCGATATATCGTTTGAACGATATATTGATATTTGTTCTTGATAACTATATATTTTTAAATATCGATAGTTTTGTTGAATTATCGATAAATCAAATATCGATATTAATGTCGTTCGATATCGATATCCCATCAGTAGCTCGACCTTATGGGCAACACACAATGAATACGGTTACGGAAGCAGGGCATGAGATAATAAAGGACAGAGACTGTTTCTGTCCTTTTCTGTCTCATGATTTGGTCCCGTACCGTATTTCTATCTGCTTTGGCCCTTAGGTCCACCTTATGGAATTTGCTAGAAAAGAAGTTGAAAAACAAATAAATGTATTTCCGAAGAAATTATTATGATGGAACTTGCGATATTGAAGAATTCGGCTAAGAAATAAAGAAATAAGTAATAAATTATTAGAGTAAAACATAAAAGAAACTGATATCCGGCTACCTTCAGCCCAGTTCACTTTACTGCAATTAGGTAGTTCAAGCCAGCAATGGGTAAAAAATCAGTTTTTTTAAAATAACTTTTTAAAAACAAATTTTTGGACCCATGTTTATTAGCAAATTATTTTTCTTTCATCGAAAGCTACTTTTAAAAATAATAAAAATTGATATAAGAATTTTATTAAATTTTATTATTTTAAAAAATAGCTATCGATAAAAGGAAAATAATTTTCTAATAAACATGGGTTCAAAAGTTTGTTTTTAAAAAGTTATTTTAAAATAACCGATTTTGCTCCATTGACTACAATGCATTTTTAGGCACCAGCAAGCGGCCATCTTGAATTTTTCCCCACCATACTTGAACTACCTAATTGCAAGAGATTGGCGCGAAACTGCTAACATTCAAATATATTTATTTAACATAGAAATGATTTAAAAACAGATTTTTCGACAAAATTATTTACAAATGAACAGTAAATTATGTATAATGTATGTTACGCGGAATTTGCAAAAGACTTTGATTAAGAATAATAATCAAGTAACGTTAAATAAGTAATGAATGTGGACGGAAGAGTGGGAGACATAATTATTGAATAAACAATTCATTATGAACAATATACACAAAGTAGGTAGAAGGTAATTTAAATCTGAAATTTAATAATAATTTAAGTAATTTAATTACATTATATTAAATAAATAAAATTGTTTAAAAAGTAATTAAAATGAAATTAGTATAATGCAATGAAAAAATGCAATGAATTGCAATTAAATATTACGTCTTCAATATGAATAGAATTAATTTTAATGTAATAAAATAAAAAAACCATAGCAGGGTTGCCACAAATATTTTATTACAATTTTCCCTGACTTTTCCCTGATTTCCAAACCATTTTTTTTCTTCTTCCCTGACCTTTTTTGAGTTCTTAAAACAAATTTTTCGTACATTTATTATAAAACTAGATTATAAATAATTGAAAATGTTTGAAATTAGTGGAGAAATATATTAATAATATGAAATTAAATATCATAATGGGAATTTGATAAAAAAAATTGAAAAGATTACAAAATATCTATGAAATAAAATAAATTAATTGATTTTTCAATAACATTAATACTGAAAATCTTAGAAAATAATTGTAAATAATCACAGAATATGTATTAAATAATAGAAATAAATTGAAATTTTAGACAACAATTTTGGAAATTATCATAAAGAATGAAAATAATTACAAATTCGAAAATTTGGGGGAGAAATAATTTAAGTTTAAAGAAAATAAATGAAATTTTTAGAAAATAATTGAAAAAGGTGTAAAAAATTAATAAATTCATGATAATAATATAAAGATTCAGAAAAGCCATTTAAATTTGAAGAAAATACTTCGAAAATGGCAAAAGTAATTGAAAAATGAAGAAAATAATTGTAAAATAACAAAATTAATTCATTTTGGATCAAAAAAATTGTAAAACGGCAAAACTAATTGAAAAATTGAATAAAAATAAAAAAATGATAACACAATTTGAAAAATGGAAACAAAGTAATTACAATATGAAGAAAGTAATTGAATTTTGAAGAAAACAATTGAAAAATTTCAAAAATAATTAAAATTTGAAGAAAATACTTGAAAAATTTCCGAAATAATTGAAATTTGAGGGAAATAATTGAAAAAAGTACCTATAATAAATTTAAATATTAATGACAATAATTTAAAGATTGAAGCGAATAACTGATATATGAAAAAATTAAATTAAAAATCACAAAATACTTCGAAAATGACAAAAATACTTTATTTAAAAAAAAATTGTCAAGAAAATGGCAAAAATAATTAGAAAATTGAATAAATACATAAAAAAATGAAGACACAATTTGAAAAATCGAAACAAAGTAAATAAAATTTGAAGAAAATAATTGATTAATTTAAAAAATAATTGAACTTTGAAGAAAACAATTGAAAAATTTCAAAAATAATTGAAATTTGAAGAAATTAATTGAGAAATTTCAAAAATAACAGAAATTTGAAGAAAATAATTGAAAAAGCTATAATAAAGTTAAATATTAATGACAATAATTTAAAGATAAACATAGCAATTGAAAAGTGATGAAAATTTTGAAAATTTTAGTTGCAATCATAATAGAAATTAATTATTAAAAATTGAAGAAATTTTAAAATTACTTCCAATTTACTATTTTATTTTTGAAGCGCGTAATTCATTGAATTTTTAATCAATGGAGGTTAAAATTAATTAAAGTTTGAAGGAACTAAAATTGCCATAAGTATAAAAATTGGCACAATTTTAAAAAGGTGAAGAATTATATAAAATTTAAAAAAAAATTAGTGCCAAATGTCAGGTGTGGACAGAATGAATGAATGAATGAATGAATGAATGAATGAATGAATGAATGAATGAATGAATGAAGGAATGAATGAAACTTGTAAATTATTATACAAATTGTGGAATATAATTATTTTTCAGATTGCAAACATCAACTATTTTTAGTAATGTTTAAAGTATGATTTCCAAAAATTTTTTTATTAATTTTCTCTACTTAGTAAATTTCAGGCAAATTTAATTTTTTATACATTTTAGAGATTCTTTGAATTTTTCCACTACTTTTGATGTAAATCCCTGACTTTTCCCTGATTTGCCTAAATTCACTGACTTGTGGCAACCCTGCCATAGGTTTCAGAGGAATAAATGAATCAATTGTTTTATATAAATTATTATTTATGTTAAATAATTTCATTTATTAGATTCAAATAATTTTTTTTAGTCAATTAAGATTTCTTTAATTCAAATAAGTGTGATTCAAATAATAATATATTTTTTGGATCTAAATACAAAATGTTTAAAACAAAGAAATATCTTTAAAATAATTTGAATTAATTGAATTTTTGGAGGAAAATCATGGAAAAAAAGGAATTTTTTGTTTTCTGTATTCCAAAATATTTGATTTATATTTTATTAGAATCATATATACTTGTATATTTTTCTCTACATTTTGCAAGAAACAAGAAACAAACTTATTCTTGTGTATTTTATTGTGGAGATTGCAAGAGAGAAATATACCACAGATTATTAAAATAATATTTCAAAAAGGTGAATTGTTGAGATAATTCGAAGGTGCTGTTTTCGAGAAAATTGACTTGGTTTATTTCTATTAAACTAGTCGCCACTTTTTCAATTTTTAATATATTATTATAAATTTTTAAGGAATATAAGAGTACCTACCAACAATCAAGAAAATAAAACTAATTATCTTAATTATACAAAAAAAGATACAATTAAATAATTTTGAAAAACATTTTGTTTCATTTTTCCCAGAAAAATTTGAAACTTTTATAATTTTTTTGTAAATTGATTTTTTCTTCCCAAGTCGGAAAGACACATGTATAACCTAATTTTACTGGAAAGATACTAATTTGTTCAAATTAACTTTTATTAATGATAGTTAGAAATATATAAAACTTTGTGACATTTTGAGGTTATATAAAGTGTGTTTAGTGTTTACTTTTTCTTATTTAAATTAAATCGAGAAAAAAGGATAAGATTTAAACAAAAAAAAATATTAATATACTTATGAAATAATAAATTAAATAATTAAATACAAAACAGCTCATGACAAAAATATTATTTGTTTTTATACAATAATACAAATTTGAAAACTGTTCGTTTGCAAATATATAAACAAAACTTACCTCACACACGATACGTACCTTTTTCACAACTTCCTTATTATATTCTTTTATACATTTCTTTTCATAACACTTGTTTATTATTTATCTTTTCTTAAATGAAAATAACGATAAACAACTTATTCACTCTCACCTGTCACTTTATTCTTCAAAAACGATAACAAGTACCATGTCGCGCCATCTCTCGCATTTTATGATAATGAAAAAATCTAGTTACTTTTAGCAAACACATTTATCGACATTCTCTTTAACTCTCATTTATCGAAATAATCAATTAATTTACTTTTTATCAATAAATAAACACGTACAAATGTGCACTAGGACTTAATTAAGAAATCTCGAAAACACTTTTCACTCTTTTTTTATTTTTCTACACGAATTTCGAAATAGGGACAAACGGAGACAAACGAGGGACAAACGGGGACAAACTTTGTCTCTGCTTGTCTCTCGCCAAGCCGACAGGGCAGTGACACAGATTAAAATGATTTTTTATTTTTTGATTTTGGATCATTCAGACGGTCGGAATCGTGGCGACCAATGCTGTACTGTTTTTTACATGAATTACTTGCCCGCGCTGTATCGCGTAAAGTTTTCATTATTTTGACTTTAAAAAATTTCTGAATTTACTTCAATAGTTACTAAATCTATGGTAGAAAATCCAAAGTTGTAAGCTTTAATCGCCCTTCAGAAAAAAATCCCAAAAAACAGTTAAAAAACGGCTGTCACACGGGTCAACCCCCTTAAACATATATCACACTTTTAACAGTATTAAAACAATCTTTGCGATTTGCACTTTCCGTTAAAATTTAAATAATAGGAAAAAAGAGATAGTCATGCCAAAGTCATTGAAAAAGTTACTTTAAGATTAATTTTATTGAATGACTTAAATCTATAAAAATCTGGTAACTCTCTATAATATTCTTAAGTTTACGCCCAACAATAAATTAATGCGAAAAGTAAAATAGAATAGACCAATCAAAAAAGGTATTCCAAATTTTAACAGTTTTTGAATCTTCTCATAAATTCTCCGAGAAAAAACGATCCGGTAATTAACCAGTAATTTACCGCAATCTTCTTTCTCTTCTTGACGTAAATTACCGCCTTTGGAACACTAGTTACGGGACCAGAGCATGAGACAGAAAAGGACAGAAACAGTCTCTGTCCTTTATTATCACATGCCCTGCTCCCGTAACCGTATTCGTTGTGCTTTGGGCTTTACTCACGTATTCTCATATAAGCAGGGACAACTAGTTCTGGGTAAGGCATTTAGACATATGTAGACATATTTACGTCTTTCTCTTTCTCATTACTACGCAACATTACGGTCCAATTATGATTTCACCCTATTATACGTATTCACTTTCTCTTCCGTCGATTGTTTCTTTCTTTCTACTATTTTTTCATGGGTGCAAAAAGATTTTGTATGGATTTTACCGCGTGATTATATATTCCATGATTTCCCGAATTGTTTAGAGACCTCCAGTGCAAAATTTTGTTAGTGAACCTAGTGAACAGTGATATCAATATGGAATGCTCATGCAGATGAAAAATAATATCTGGGCATTTTATAATTAATAGAAATGAGCCAGATATTTAATGCAGTTGATAGTTTTGATCTCAAACATGATGTCGCATCATAAAGAAAAGGTGCAGCATCTGCCACTGAATAAACAGACTGCGGCTTAACAATGGTGGATAATAGCTGTATTATCGAAGGAAACGTCAAGTTTCGAGATGGAAAAAAGGTGTGTTATTTTATTAATCTCTTTATTAATCTCTTGCCAATTGTTGAAACAAATTATTCAAAGTAACAAAGTTATGTTTAGATCCCGCATTCATTGTGCGTAAAAAGAGGGGAGTTAATGTGTTGATTAGGAACTGAAGCGTTAAGAACGTCTGATAGCATTTTCTGCCGCGACAAATACTTTCCGGCTCACCAGTTAATGAGAAATTTGTAAAAATTCCTATTATATGAATACCAATTTTGTTTATTTTTTCTATTGAATTTAAAGCTTCATTTCTTGTCTAATGTATTTATGTAACATTTTCAAGTAATTGTATTAAGTTTATTATTATTATTATTTTTTTTTTATATATATTTTTTGTTAAGACCTTTTGTAGTAAAAAAAATTTTTATAAATTCTATAGACTAAAATAAATTGAATTTGTTATTTTTATATAGGAAAAAGTTTACAAATAATAATTTGTAAACGTCCATCTAGACGGACAAATTTAGAATAAGATAACGTTTCTATTCAGCCCGTGGAAGTACCGGGGGGTTATTTCAATGTTGAAATAAATAAACTGGCCAAATATTTATTTCGTCCTGCTACTGTTAATACTGGAGCAGAAAATAGCTGGATAAGACCGACAAAACTATTTTATCCGGCTATCCAGACGTCTAGACACTTCGTTTTTATTATTGCTGAAAAAGAAACTACGTAATGTCCCACTTTGAATCATGCGTTTATCATAACTTTATTTTAATTAAAAACACAAAATAATCTTATTTTTAATTTTTAAAATGCATGGGCGTTAGTAGTAATCTTAAACTTTAAACTCGTTTTTCTCAAAACTAGAGTTTTGACACTTCTAACTTTAAATGGTTGTAACTTTGTAAATTTTTAATCTAAAAGAGTCCAAGACCTCTTAAAATCTTTGAAATTTAATGATAAATGTGATCATATAGATACGTCCAATAGTGCCAAAGTGGACCCTTTTCATGACAACGTACACATTGAATGTTTAATGATACAAAATCAATGTAAAAAAATTATTACTTTGTCAAATTTTCTTAAATTTTGTTTTGTCAACAACTTAGTAAGTTTTTTAAAATTAGAAAACCACATTTCGAGACAGCAATGTTACTGCAAAAATAAATAAAAATGATATATCTTCTCAAATACGAACTTCACTATGCAAACATTCTTTTAAATGCAGGTGAAATGTAATGTCCATCAAGTTAAAATATCATAATTTAACTGTAGCAGAATTTAAAGCTCTGAAATGTTTTCTGGAAAATTGATTTTTTGTGGAGGTGACAGCCTACGTCAAGTCAGCACCTCCACTTAAAAAAAAATCCACAAATAAAACAAAACAAATTTTGTAAGAATTTTGGGCTTCTTTGGATTAAAATTATACTACAATAATGAAAATACACAACTTTTTTTTATGAACTCTGTAAAACTAAAGTCTGGGAGACTGCCCAACAGTAAATAGTGAAATGTATATTTATAATACGATTAAAATTTACTCAAAAATGTCCTCCTATCAACAGTAGATAATCCTTTATAATTTGAAATATATAAATTTTAAAACAGCTTTTTACCCTTAATACAGTTCCTTGATTGGTATTGTTGAAAATAAAATCAGTTTATTAACATAAAAGTTGTTTATTCTTTAGTAATTAAATAAAATATTAAAAATACGAGAAATCTTGTTATGCCTAACCAAACCTAGAAACTAAGGCAACGGGAATTAGTTACAATTTATATCCTAGAAGTGTTAAACTAAATTAAAATATTTTTGAAAACAAGAAAATGCTATCAAAACATAACATCAACTTCTGACAGTTCTATAATGGATTATCTACTGTTCAAATTCACACTGGTTCATAAAAAGTGCTTAAAAAATTATGAATACAAAAAACTAACATTTCGTGGTGACATATATTATTTTTTAAGCCTTGAATTTTAATAATAACGCATTTGCGATCCCGAAAAAATGTGTATTTCTTCATGAAAACTTTAAATATATTTCATGTTAATTTTTTTTCAACGTTCAGAAACGTTTTTTTTTTTCTTTTCATTTTTACACGGTAATTATTTATATTCTTTCAAACACACATTGTTAGGTAACCTTATTTTATTCCTAAAATCTTATTATAAAATGCTCAATTAAATTTTTAAAATCATTTTTTAGAAAATTTTAATTATCTACTGTTTGACATTATCTACTGTTGGGTGAACTCCCCTATAGAACTTAAACATACGAACTTTAACGCTTTTTTAAATTGTTGACACATTTTATTTAAATATGTTACCACTTCTATCGGTCTTAAATAAATTAAACAAAACAGGGATTACATTTTATTCATGCAAACTAATATTTATTTGCTTTAAAAATATAAATGAAATAATTTTTATAATTGATTTAAATTATCAGTTATTAGCTCCAAATATTTAATTTATTTGACACAAATTACTGTTTATTTAATGCGATAAAATAAAATACTCAGGTCGAATAAAATATTATTTGAATGGAATAATTTTCATAATTGATTTAAGGAGGTTCTACCGTATGACGATACTAGTCAAAACAGAGACCATTATTTTGTGGTTAGGTTTAAATTTAATTTTACTGATATACAATTAAACAATTGTATTTATTAACTTTATTAACTTTATTTACTTTTTAAATATGACTATTTTTCATGTGCGATCAAAATCAACATTTTAAAATATCAGAACGTCTGAACTGTATCGTGTAAAACGTGAAATATTTTTACAAATTAATTTATTGCAACTCTCACAGGAACCTATTGTCCTTTTTTAAATACAATATCGGTTCATTACATTTCTGTGTTTAACTATACAAACTTTGATCACTATCTGGTCATTTAATAATTTTTAGTACGAAAATATATGTGACAGAGTAATGAATTCTCATAAGAATCAATGTTAAACAGGTTAAACAGTGAAAAAATATATCGATCATAACTTTTTTCCCAGGAACCTACAGGTCTCAAAAGTTTAACTACAAAATTTTAGAAACTTTATTTATCAGTACACTAAGTCTTATCAAAATCTGTTTGATTAATCGATTTACGGTAGAACTTCCTTAAAACATTAATTACTAGCTCCAAATATTTAATTTATTTGACACAAATTACTGTTTATTTAATGCGATAAAATAAAATACTTAGGTTGAATAAAATATTATTTGAATGAAATAGTTTTTATAATTGATTTAAAACATTATGTACTAGCTCCAATTATTCCATTTATTTGACTCAAGTAATTTGTATTTGATACAAATTAGTCTTTACTTAATACAATCAAATAAAATATTTAGGTCTAATAAATAGTTATTTGGTTCAAATACAGGGTTATTGGATAATAGACAAGTAAATAATTTAATTGGATCAAATACTTTTTATTTGATCCAAATAATTTTTTTTGCAGTGTAATTCCTTTAAGGGGTAATAAGCTTATTATATAAAGAACTTTTTTGGACAATGCTAGAAAAAATCCTAATGGGGCCTGAGTGTTAAAAATTACAATAAAAAAATAATTTTTGCATTTTTCTTGTCAAAACTAAAGTTTTTAAAATTGTTAGTTATATAATTTAAAAGTTTGGAAAATTCTTCATAAAAAACATCCATAAGATTTTCACATTCAATAATTAGGAAAAAAGGTGTTGGCAGATAAAAATTATGATACCATAAAATTTAACCCTTGAAAATATGGCAACCACGCATTACACTGACCTAACACCCTACTTTTTATATTTGTTTTTATTTATATTATGATATATATTATTAAGGAGAAAAAAAAATTTTGGGTGGCTTTTTTGCCAGAAAATGCCCCACATGAAACAAAGATATTTGGTATATTAAGAAATAGCGAGGTCCAATTTGGTACACATACGTATTTTCACGTGTAATTTACAGGAAAATTATAGAGAATATGATTTGAGGAGTTGGTCATAATGTTGTCAAGGAAATAATAAGATTTTTTAGCAAAACAATATTAAAAATGGACTAAACCTACCAGACAGACTGTTTAATTTAGAGTATTGAAATTTTGTGTACTGTTGTATTTTTAAGTAAAGATTACAGGAAAATTTCAGCAAACTTGATTTAGATTAATAGTCATATGTGGTTACTGCAAATCTCGAAAAAAAAAGTTTTTTCCCACAACTTTGACAATATTTGAGCTAAAGAGTTAAAATTTGGTACACTTGTGTATTTTTACTTACAGATTATGAAAACATCATTTTTTGGATTTGGAATTATTATTATTATGACTTTTTTTTGTAACCTCATAATATTCAATTTGAATTCCAAAATATGTTTTATAATCCGTACGTAAAAATTCACAAGTATGCCAAATTGTAACCCTGTAGGTCAAATAATGCCGGAGTTATGTCAAAAAACTTTTTTTGTTGTTGAAAATTTTCAGTTTCTTCTTAACAATGCTATGACCATCAATCTATAATTTTCCTGTAATCTTCACGTGAAAATACATCAGTACACCAAATTTCAATACCCTAGGTTGAATAGTGTGCACCGAAAAAAAAAATTCTTCTAAAGAGAGGAACATTCCTTTCGTGAAATCCTCTTACGTTTTTACATTGTTTTGAGAGTATCTTCTACTTTTGAGAGGAAAATTTGCATTAAAAAAAAAACCGCAATTCCAAAAATATTTCCGTCTATGAAAACAAAAATTCCCAAATTTCATGAATTTTTCACCATTGAGAACGGTAACCTCCCCTTAACTTTGCCTCAACTGTCGTCAACTTTCAGAAACTTTGCTGCAAGTTTAAAAACTTTATGAATGGTTGGCAAAGTTGAGGCAAGTTTAGGTGCTATGGGGGTGACCTTACCCAATGAACAATGAGCTTTCAACGAGCACCAAGTAGAACACAAACCATATATCCTATTGAAAATACTTTTTATTATTGTAATTTCATAATAATTTTTACCAGTAGTTTATACAAAAACATCTTTTATTTCTAAACTAAATTTTTCTTAGGTTTTCTTTGCTATCAATAAAAAATTTATTGTCAATGTACTTCGTTGAAACGTCAATAAAATGTCAGGGATATTGATAAAATGAATTTTGCAACCACCCTAAAAAAGTAAGTCTAGAATTAAATATTTAATGATATTTTTTTTTCAGTGGAAATCTCGGTGGTGTGTCATGAGAAAATTGTCACCCGTAGCAGGTAAGAAAATGAAAATTTCAATAATATATTTGTTATAATGCAATCGTGACATAATGTCTGGTCGCAATGAAATTTTGAATTATTTAAAAATGTCATAACAGTGAAATTTAAAAATTCAAGTTTGCTAGTGACACTTTTATTTCCTTTTTCAAAAATTGACCTCTATTTAAGTAACAATTGAGAGCGTCCATTAGAGTGCCCGAGACGTGAACGAGACGTAAATAAATGAACAAATAGATGCATTTTAATATACAGTTAACTTTCCATACCTCGGACTTCTAAACATCGGAAACTCATTAGGGAAGCGTAGAACGGACTATATCGGTGAGAGTTAAGACTGTGTGCGTACCATCATTTTCAGGGCCGAAAGTTTAGTGCCACTTACCTTAAATTAGATTATTTTTAGTTTTTTTTAAAAAATGATTTTAATAAAAATAAAAATAAAAAAGCGTCTACGAATACACTGAAAAAAATATGGTAATGCTTACCAGAATTTCACCACATGCAATGGTTCGTTAGAAGGATTACCAAGATACAATGGTTAAATTACCTAAAAAGTTTAGGTTACATTTACTTAAAAAAAATGGTAGGTCCAACTATATTTTGTGGTGCCATTTACAGGGATCACAGTTTCTCCCCTTTTTCACCTAATCCCCTTTTTTTCCCCTTTTCCCCTTATTTTCACCTTTTTTTAGAAAAATCACCTAAAACACCTAAAATCAACATTTTTCTCTTCTTTGACCTTCTTTTTTTCATAAAGTTTCTATTTTCCACTTTCGGAAATGCAAAAATTTATCCTTTTTTAGGGTGTCTGTACAATTATGAGAAATTAGTTATTGAATTTAAATGTTGAAAAATAATTTTCAACTTAAAATGGTTTTTTATTATTATTTATTGAATTTATTTAGATTTTAAACAGGAAACATGAAAAAAACATAATTAAAATAAAATTTTTTGAAAAAGTTATATAATTTTCTTATTACCATGTATTCTTAATTAATTATAGCAAATTAATTAATTGGATAAAAAATTTTTTATTAAATATTTTTTACTTGTTTTAAACAAATATTACTAGTTTTGCATCATAAAATAAAACCATGTATTCTTGCTGAAATACATCAAATTTATTTTATTGGATAAAAAAAAATTGTTTATGAAATATATTTACTTATTTTAAACAAAAATTAATTGTTTTGAATTAGAAAATATAAAAACACAATAAAAGAGATTAATAAAAATAATTTGAATTGGTTTTGTCATATTTTGCTGAAAGATTTTTAATTTAATTTCTTTAACATTATATCAGAACATTTTAAATCACAGATTTTAATGTTTTCTGTTTAAAATCTAATTATTAAATAAATAATTTAAAAAACCATTTGAAGTTAAAAATTATTTTTAAAAATATTTAATTGCAATAACCATCTTCTCGTCATTGAACAGACAACCTAGTAAAAGATAAATTTTTGTATTGCCGAAAGTGCTCTTTTAAAATTTTCATAAACAAATTGAAGAAAAAAAGACTAAATTAATTAATAAAACTGTTTTGAAAAAAAGAAACAATAAAATTTTGTAAAAGAAAACTTGAATTATTAATATAACCCTTTTTTCTTAATTTTCAAAATCCCCTTTTTATTAAAGAAAATCCTCTTTTTTGAAAATCGAAATCCCCTTTTTTACCTAAAATTGAACGAAGTAACCACTGTGATCCCTGCATTTATCATGAATGCAATTGAGGCAGTTGGTGCAGAAACCGCACAAGTCCATAAACCAAAATTGTTCAGGAATCAATAAAAACTGATTTTCTTGTAATTGTGAGAATTTTTTTCAATTCTGCTTTTTGCATTATTTCCTACTAACCTATAAGTTTAAAAATTCATATTTTATAGTAATAGGTAGTGATAATTTTGTTTGTTTTAACTGATCTGAGTTTCTAAAGGTTTTATTTCAATTTTCTTTATAAAGAAAATAAAGTCACATTTTTAGCTTTCGTCTCTCTAAGAGAAACCTCTTCAGAAATTAACAATTTTTGGATTTCTAGTTACACTTTTTGTGTCGACCATTTAGAAACTCAGATCAGTTAAAACAAACAAAATTATTACTACCTATTACTATATATTAATACTGATCAAAAACTGAAACAACAACATTATAAGATTCATATTTTAATTAACATAATGTATAAAAAAAAAAAAAATTAACTTTTGGACTTGTGCGGTTTCTGCACAAAATGAAATGAAAAACACAGAAAATGTAATGAATTAAGTAAAGTATCACAGTTTTATTAAATGTTTAGTAACATTTATTAACAAATTTTAATTTGGATAATTTATATTAACATTTTATAAATAATAATTCAACATTTTCTTAAAAAATATCACTTAATTCACTATTGCTGTCTTCTGCCTCGTTTTGAGTGCATTTTATTTATAATATAAACTGTTTAATATAAATAATTTAATAATGTCTAAAACATGTCAAAAATATCATAAGTAAATATTATTTTATCCATTGCGCATCTTTGAGTGCAACTTGGAATCATGGACTTGTGTTGTTTCTGCACGAAACGAAAATTCGATTATTTTTTTTAAAGGGTTTAGAGTTTTGTAACTTATGTAATATTTTACCAGATCGTAGAGCTTCACTTAAAGATAAATTTTCCATAAAATGTGATTTTCGAAAAAAATGGACTTGTGCGGTTTCTGCACCAACTGCCTCAATTATATTGTAGAATAAAAGTAGTATCTTTTGTTTGAATAAAATACGCTTCGTGCACGGTCACGAAGTGGAGTTTTTACACCATGTAAACATGAATATTTCTTATAATTTGAAATTCTCCTTTTCTTTCTCATGTAATTTGGTTGAGGGACGTTGAATACTATCGTATGGCCGGCACAATTTTTATAAATTAAAATTATTTTTTAGAAAAAGTGACGTGAACGTGTCATTTGTCCTTTTTGTGAGAATGACTCTTATGCTGTCCGCCAGTTTAAAAAACATGGTTTTGAGAAAAACGCGTTTAAAGTTTTGTGTGCAATGAGCCGTTGTGCAAATGTATAACTTTTACATGCGTATAACTTTTTTATTTCTTAGAATTTTAATCTGCAATTTGGGAATTATATTCTTGAGGTAATGTAGACCACAAAAATAAAATAAAAAAAGTCGATTTTTTGATCGATGTAAAGTATAATACTACCTTAAGGAAATCAACGAAAAGAAAAGTTTATTTATTGTTATAAAATCAAAATTGTTTAAAATAATGATAAATAATTTGTGTTTTCACTATTGAAAATAAATAAAAATAATGTAATTTCAAACATGAATGAATACCGTTTTAATACAAGTCATGATTTTTATCACCCCTTCAAACTGAAGAGGCTAAGTTTTGGAAAAAGCTTTATTAACGATTATTGAGCAAGAAACAAAAAAAAACGGTGACAAGTTAAAGTGTGTAATGTTCTGTGTTCATTAAATGAACACTTTACTTCTTCATAAAGTATGATTTCTTTTTTTGAAGGACTTAAGTTTAAAATGATGTAAATAGACAATTAATAACTAAAACTCTTAAAATGAAAACATTTTAAAATATATTTTTATTTTGCGGTCAGCAAGTTATTAAATTTAGATCGTAGACTGTTTAAGAAAAGGTCTATCGATGCTTTTTTAAAAAATCTAAAAATAGTTCACAAAATATTAGAAATTTTATGATATTTGATTACCAGAAATCCACAAATATCCAGGTTGATCAAAATTATCAATTTTTAACGTGTTAAGGGCATGTCCCAGATCTTGGGACCACTTGAGACTAAAATGTAGAATTCTATCTTATCTCCCATATTTAATTTGTTAATAATTTAATTGTTTTTTAAAATGTTTAATAAGTTGAACATTCATGACACACTTTATGACTTTCGCAAACGATTCCCAAAATTTTAAATCGATATCTTCTCTAGTTTAGGCTTAAGTACGTGTAAAAAAATTAATCAATATTACCGACTCTTTTTTTAATGTCGGTAATATTGATTAATTTTTTTACACGTACTTAAGCCTAAACTAGAGAAGATATCGATTTAAAATTTTGGGAATCGTTTGCGAAAGTCATAAAGTGTGTCATGAATGTTCAACTTATTAAAAATTTTAAAAAACAATTAAATTATTAACAAATTAAATATGGGAGATAAGATAGAATTCTACATTTTAGTCTCAAGTGGTCCCAAGATCTGGGACATGCCCTTAATAACTAAAGCTAAATTAAAAGTTCTCTAATAGGACAAAAGATGCGTCTTAAAAAAAGCCTCCAAATAAAAGAGAAAGAAGGCATATAGTTGCCAGAACACTTTTTAAAAGATAATGTCAAAAAATGTTTTTTTTTTTAAATTTAAATTCTAAAAAGTACGTAATTATGGATCATCAATTGACTACAAAAACATACTCTCTTTGGCCTGGCGACCAAACTATTTGAGATAGAGAGTTGAAATTTGGTACACTTATGTATTTGCACGTGTAGATTACAGGAAAAATATAGCGAACTTGATTGAATAGAGAACATGATTGGAGTTGATAGTCATAGCGTTGTCAAGGAAAAACTTTTTTTTTAAAAATGATGAAAAGTTGAAAAATGACAAAATATTCCTGTGCTAGAGCTTAGCGTATTTATCCTGAAAGGTTGGGAATTGACAAAAATGTGTAATTTTATGTAGAATTTTTTATAAAACCATCAAAAAATAAAAAATGTTTTCTTTCATTAAAATTAAAAATTATGTTAAAAAATTCAATCTATTTGCTTGGAAGTTTTTAATCTTATAAAAATACTTTAGTTTATACTTACACTTTAATAAAAGTAAAAAAAATTATGCACTGAGAAAAATGGATGTTTACCCTTAACATCTGGATGTTAACGGTTAACATATTTATCACTTAACATAGGGACAGCTATCTAGATGTTCAGGGTTAACATCTACATATTAAACTTTAATATCTAGATGTTAAAATTTAATATCTTATATGTTAACCTTTAATATTTTGAGGTTAAGCGTTACTATCTTGTTTTAAACATCTAATTCTAAACATCCATTTTTCTCAGTGTGATTGGAATTTATTATAATAGTATTTTTTTCGAAAAATTGAAAAATTTTCAAAAAAAGAGTTTTCTCTTTAACCCATTTTTTAAGTTTGTGTACGGAACCCTCAGTGCGCCAGTCCGACTCGCACTTGCCCGTTTTTTTTTTCGTATATAGAAGTGGTATTTTTACTCATTTACATTTTAACTCAGTTCACAAACAGCTTTTGCATGTGCTTCTTCGTACTATTTTCCATTATCTATAAGATTAAAATGGGTATTTAATGTTCAATATTTGTTTGAACTACGATAGTAATAATCAATTTTTTTTTGGATCCATCTCTCCTCATATTTTTTCTTTTTTTTAAAACGTTTCTCTCTTCGAACAGAAAAAGTGATTCATCTGTCCCTAACTTACCCTACTTTCACTACGAGGAATCAATATCTTCTTTTTTCATCTAAAACCACCGTGATTCCTGTTATAATATTATGTACCTACAACATTCATTTAATACGAAAAAACAGCGCTGATCAAACGTAATTTTTATGAAGTAATTAATCAAAATTGCTCCGATTGTCTCGGGTCAAATTATATAGCTTGATCAAACAAATCTTTGTTATTCCACAGGTCTAAAAATGGTGCCTTTAAATATCTGAAAACAGGCTTTAAATTCATTTATTTGTTCGACTATATAATAATTGTTTGTGTATTTGAAATTGAAAAATATCATAAGCGTCACGAAATTAAAACCACTCCACTTTGTAAAATGAACTGTTTAGTTTAGGTGAACTTATCTCTCTAAATTTCTTAGAGTGAGTTCTCACCCCACTAAGGGTGGAAATTGAGCCACTCCAATCAAGAGTGAGAACTCATTCTTATGGAGTGAATTTTTCACTGTAAGCAAAAAGTGAACTCTCACTCTAATTTTGGAGCGAATTTCCACTCAAATTGGAGTGAAAATTTATTCTTTAAGAGTGAGACCTCACTCTTTTAGAGTGGGTCTTTCACTCTGATTGGAGTGGCTCAATTTCCACTCTTAGTGGAGTGAAAACTCACTCCAAGAAATTTTTTTGTTGCTTTGACTTTAATTACTTTTTTTATTATTATTGAAAAGATATTATCGATTTCACTGAGTCAAATAAAACGAAAAAATCTTCACTTTTTTAACGTTTCAACAGCTATGCTGCCCTCATCAGAAACTAAAATTTATTAATAACATGTTTAACAAAAAATTAATTTACAAATTATGCATATAATAAAATGAAATGGTGTCAACATTTTTTTATTATTGTTTATTGATATTAAATTTATCATTTTTGACGTATTGAAACATTGAAAATTTATAAGTTGTTTAAGATTATTTATTACCATTTTAAGAAGATAATGTGGGATTTTCAGATTGTTTACACTTGCAACTTTATGGAGATGGCAAGGATAGGTTCAAACATGCTCAAACAAAAGCATCGTTAAGCTTACAACACTTTCTTGGTGTTCAAAGTGGATTTACTCTTGATAAGGAATCAAATACGATTGCCATAATTTGCCAGGATTTAACTGTTGTCCTTGCATTTGATACAAGAGAACGTTTAATCCAGTGGCAAGTTAAAATATCAAATAATTTGGGCGAAGGTATATTAATTATTTACATAAATGTTCATTTAAATTTCTGAGCAAAAAGAAAAGTAAAAAGATTAGAAAATTTATAACAATTTACACAGAAAGAAAGGTATAATATATATGACTATTTGGTATCAGTGTATGTGTTAAAATGATTAATTAAATGATAATTATGATAAAAATAATAATTATGAGACGTAATTATTTACTTTTCAAATCAAATATAAGAAATTGAAATAAAATCATTTGCTTTGAAAAACTGTTAAGCTTTTAACTAGTTGTACCTATTTATTATAAAAGTTACAAATAACTGTGAGCAATATTTTCAATTAAATTTTTTTTTATTTTTGTAATTTTTTTATTCTGGTTTTTTTTTTGTTTAATACTATTTATAGAATTGTAAATTTTTTTTGGACTATGCAGTAAAACAGTTGCTTTTATAACACGGGTTGTATATGCTTTAAGTGTTAACTGAATGTATATCGAGAGCAATCATTTTACGACACAATTATTGCTATTAGCAGATAGTCTTCTAACAGGTAGAGCATAAAGTTATTTTTGCATGTCTTATGTTACAATTATTACATACCTGTCACGAATTGTTATCAGTCATTGAACTAAAGAGATCTTTATCAAATTTAGTATATCGTTTCCAATGACTTAAGCTTAGAAGTGTTTAGATTTTATAAGAAAGTTTTTTCTAAAATTAAAATATCAATTTTCTAATCGATTATTTACTTTTCTATTTGGTTGAGAAATATGTGAAAATTTCAAGATTGTTTTTAATGAAATGAGTAATATGTATTGCAGATCGTCAATTTTTGGTTTTAATTTCTACTGCTCCATCGAAAACAAAGTTAAATAATGGCCCGGCACATCTCCGAGTACAAAATTATAGATTTTGTATTACAGTGGGAATTCCACCAAGACTTGTAGGTATTTGGGAAATTGCCCATCTCCGTCGATATGGAGTAGTCGAAGGGCGATTTTGCTTTGAAGGTGGTTCCAGGTGTGATCGTGGGGAAGGACTTCATGTACTGATCACTGATCAGGGCGACGAAATAGTAAAAACGTTCCAGTTAGCAGTAGAAGGAAAGCTATCAAGCCGAAAAAGATCTTTAGGTCGTGAGCAAGCTTTACAAGAAAGTCCTCGTAGTCAGTTTTCTCGATCAGAAACAAGAGTCAACGATTTTATTCCATCTGCTTCCTATTCTTCTAATCGTTACGAAGAACACTGCGAAACTTGTAAAAACGACAATTCAAGTTATTGGTGTTCAACGGAAAGTCGCCCTGAAGTAGAATCAGAAGGGGATTATAATTGTCGAGATTCCGTTTCTACTTCAGAATTAATCGAACGACCAAATGACTGGCAAAATTTTTCGTTTTCTCGACATGGTAGCTCAGGATTAGAGAGGTGTGCAAGTTGCATTGGAAAACTAGGAACAATATCAAAATCTTCAACTTGTGTTACAACTGTTGAGACGTCGGCGATAAGTAGTCCTGGACTGCAGCCTAATAATTTAGGTCATTTATCTCTGAGAGCTTTTGACGGTTTATCTCTTTCTTCTTATAGCAGTAGTAGTCACGAGAGTGATTATTCGGGTTCGCAAAGAGATTCTAGTTTTCAACAAACTGAATGCTTTTGCTCACAAATAAAATCAGAACAGACTCAAACCGTTTGTCATTCTTCACCGAGTCCTACAGTACCTCCAAGACCACCTAAATCAAAACCAGAATTGACAAAAGTTACCAAAACTAAAAAACTACCTATGCCACTTCCAAATACTAACCAAGCTTGCATTTGTTTACAAAAGAAGACTTCTATCTATAAAAGCGAACATTTTATTGGTCCCTACAATAATTACGACATTCCTAAACCCGTGCTCACTCATCGAATAACTCTGGAGCAACCAGAATCGCAGATGAATCAATATTACGATACACCGAGAAAAATTAAAGAATGTATTGCGTTACCTAGTGAGTATCCTAATTATGATACACCCCATGTTCCACAAGCTGTGGTTTTGCAGCAATGCGGCTGCCCAACTAAACTAGCTCAAACACCAAGATCTTCTATCTGTCCCTGCCAAAATGTTATGAGTTGGGCTGGTTTTGTGTTGCCTTACTGTCGTCGAGGTGCTGGAATTGAATCGACCGGAGTAACCGTTCAACCCATTCGTCTTTCAGGAGAAGGTAAAATGCCTGTTGTTAATGCTAATGGAGAAGTCAATTTTCCTTCTAATAATCTCAATGTTTGCAAGGTGAGTCATAAAGAAGATTGCAAATTTTCGAGAAATAACTCTCAAGATATTTTCAAAAACCCAAAATCTAATTATGAAAATATTGAGCCAGTAATTGATACTCAGCCGAATGTAAATCATTCCAATTACGTTAATATTGACTTTACTCAGTCTCTTGAGCATTATGAGAATAGTAAAGATCTTATTACCAAATCTGGGATTTCAGAAAACGAATTGGAACAGCTCGCTAACGAATTACAGGTAACCAAGAAAGATAATGAAGAAAGTATAACTAATAGTCAAAAGAGTTCACAATCAAATGAAAAAGAACCTGATTATCTCATCGTGGATATTAATAATCAAATTCCTAAAAAACTTATTCCGGGTTACATACCGATGCAACCTGCACATAATGCTTGTTCAAAACAAGTTTTGTCTAGACTTTTTAGTGGTGTCAAAAGTTCAAGTAATCCTACTTTGTCAGGGTCGTCCCCTTTCGATGGAAGCAGAAAAAGATCTGAATCTGAGTATCGAGTTCCTGGTTCTGCAATGCTATCTAGTCCGTATCTTAGAAGACGTTTAATTGACGAAAATAATTTAAATGAAACAAGCATTTTACTTAGAAAACGATCTTACTCAGCAGAATCAGCTCGTTATCTAGATGATGAAAATTCTTCGTTCCCATTGAATTCCATTGAATCCAAATGCCCAAATGAGACGACAAAAAAAATTGTGTCTAATTCTGAAGAGTCTTATGACAATAAAGTAAAAGAAGTAAACTTGACACCACACCAGAACTCATTCTCTTCTTCTTCAGGTTATTGTATTAAAATACGAAGATCTTCTTCCGTTCCTTCAAAAGCAGGACATAATCGAGATTCTTCCAGTAGTAACGATTCAGGGGTTTCAACGGGATCTCTTACACATAGAAATAATGAATTTGGCGATTTTGAACAAGCGCCAGTGCCAACTTCTACACCTTTTAAGAAAAAACCAGCAGCTCTAATAGAACATTACAATAAATCATTTCAACCAATTTGTTTTCATAACAGTTTGCCACGAAAATCTAAATCAAGCGATTTACTAAGGGAAATAACTTTCCAGTTCCAAAAGATCACAATGCCTAATAAGTCATCATCAACAGAGGCAGACATTCCTTCTAAAGAAAGTAAAGGTTTTACAAGTCCTGGTGAAGTTACAAATGCTGCTTGCCCTGATTCTCGCAGCACAAGCAGTGGCACATCTGATATGTCTGATTATATAGAGACTTTGTCTCTTTCATCTCACTCCTCGACGGATACACCAGATAGCCTTAGGTAAGTGTTAACAATTTTGAAAATATATAGTATATGATAAAGTAGCTATTTTTCAGGACCTTAGATGTTATTGTTCGAATGCATTTTCGCTGTGAGGAAAGCTCATCAGGACTACAAAAAAAAATACATTAACAATATTTAAATTATTACGGAAACACTATATACAAATATTTTTTAAAAAAATTAAACAAGAATAAGCACCAAAATGTCAATAAAAAATATTTGTTTCCGTAATAATTTAAATAAATTGTTATTATATTTTTTTGTAGTCCTGATAAGCTGTGTTCACAGCGAAAATGCATTCGAACAATAACGTCTTAATTTAAATCATTCTGTTTTAATTATTAGAACCACGGACCCAAGGCCACAAGTGTTTATCACAATTTCTATTGTATAGTATATGTATAAACGAGCTATTGAATCAAAAGTATTTTAAATAAGACGGTTTTATTAAATATCAAATAAAATTTACAGACTAAGAACTAGTAATCGATTTACAGTCAAACTTCTCTAGAACGGGAAATCTTCAGGTGAGGAGGTGCGCGGCATTAGGAGGGAGAATATCAATGAAAGTTACTTCTGTTTGAGAACTGAAAATACAAGGCACTAATAGCATTTTAATGGGCCTCTTTATAACGGATAGACCAACAATTTTTCGTTGTAGAGAAGTTTGACTGTACTTACGGTATTATAACAAATTGTAAAATGAGTACAAAGGATTTTACAAATTTATTAATTTGGATAATAAACAAAAATTTCAATGTATGAATGTTATAATTGTACGCAACTATAGAAGAGAGTAAGGTAGTCCCGGACAGCGGGTGGCTCTGGCTACTTGAAATAAAAAAAACGGTATACATTCTAAAGCTAAAACCACATTTGTTTTGTGTCGTTTAAAATTGTTACAAAACGTAATTTGGAAAGTAGGATCTATTAATTTTTAATTAATCATATTAATAATAAAGGAGTAATAAGAAGGCAGAACGCCTGTGAGTTTTGACGCCTACGTTTGGCCTACGTTAAAAGTGTATTATTTTTACGTACAGTACTCTCTCACTAAGTGCCCGCTCAGTAAGTAGCCGTTCGCCTTCACACATATTTTTACATACACATTATTTGCTCCCCACCATAGCAAACGCGGTAAAATGAAAGTCAATTTCAAATTAGCAACTTTAAGTGTTAGAAAAATGATAGATAATTAAATAACCAAAAATAGACGTAAACAAACCTAAGAGTTAACTCGATAAAGATTGTTTGCAAAGAATTAATAATTGTAGTCAATAAAAAATTTGAATCCTAAAAGAAAAAATAAAGTTTATAGTGGACTAATTTTTAACTAAATTTGTAATTTTATATGTAGTGACATTTTTAATATTTTAGGCGAGTTAATAATGAAATGTTAACCCATCGAAATTTATGAGTTCCAGTGATGATAATTCTTTTTCCGGCATTAATTTAGTTTTTAAAATGAAACTAAGTTGTAAAACTAAGTTGAACAAAGTTGTAAAATTAAAAAAAAAAACATTTTTTCTGATGGATTTTAGAATTTTTATTTTTGTAAAAAATCAATAGTTTTTAAAATCCAAAAAGTAATGTTTTTCAGAATTCTAAAACAAGACTATAAAAATTGTAGAAGAAGTTTAAATTTCAAACATTACAATTTCTTTAAGAATACAGATGCTAAGTTAGTCAAAATTATATTCCTATTTTTTTATGATACGGTAATTTTATATCTCTAAACTATATATATTCAAAAACATTATTAATACCTACAAAAGAGTTAAAAGTTGACAAGTGACTCTCCTTAATTTTATTTTTCCTTATTCTTAATTTTCAGTAAACAAAGATATCTAAACATTTTTTAAATATTCTCTTCAGTCATTTTAAATTTGTCGCAAACCATTTCGTTTTCGAGTTTATTTACATTCAATTGTTTTACATAAAATCTACATATAATTCAATAGAGAGTGGGGGCTCTCGATAAGTAACCATTTTATTCCCCTACAGCCCCATTTTCGGTCACTTAGTGAGAGAGTACTGTAGTTCCAAATTCTGTGCATTTTACTTCTAATGCCGGTGGCGCTCCTTCAGGTGAAATTCAGAATTACGATTATAAACCCGAAACCACGAAAGCTTCACTGAAAAAAATCCAAAAAGAATATTACACTCGCATGTTAATGTCCGTAATAATTTTTCTGTAATGTTACCTCTTTAAGTATGGGGTTAATACATTTTGGTTTGTAAAAATACCAACAGATTTGTAATTTTACCTGTTTCAATAATGGTATATTACATTAAAATATGAATATTACATTACGAATGTAAAAATGTCACTTTCAAAGTAGGTTATAATTGACCCCTCTTTAAAAGGGACAATCTTATTGGCCACTGTAGAAATGAGAAAAAAATGTAAAATCACGTTTTCAACATAACCTTTACATTTGAAAAGATGTAATATTCAGAACGCGCGGTATTTGTTGACGTTTGAAAATTACAAAATGACAAGCACCGGTAAAACGGTAAAAGTCGTGTATATTTATGAAATACTATATGTAAAGAAATAGCTTTTTACAAATTAAATACAGAAGTCGGTAAAAAGAACATTCAAATTGAAAAAAAATTTAAATAAATTATAATAGGGTAAACCAGACAGTTGTCGGCCACCCTACAGTTGTCGGCCACCTCACCGAAAAATGTGAATACTGTTGTAAATTTTAAAACAAAAAATTTTTTTTTTAAGATTCTGGAAAGTACATGATTTGTCGTTAGAAATACGTTGGATTTATTATTGGTTCTCAAACAGGGGAGAGTTTATAGTAAAAACAAAAAGTAGAGTTAAATTCGAGTGGAAAAGAGGGTTGAAGTTACAAGCACTCTTTAGAAAGATATTGAAATTTATTTTTAATATTTAAATTCTTAACATCTTAATGGATAAATTCAAGATTGAGTAATAAGAGAAAATAATTTTAAATAGATTTTTTAAGGTGGCCGACTACTGACTAGAGGGTGGCCGATAACTATGTTTGCTGGCCGACAACTGTCTTTTTTGTTACTTGTAAACAACCCAATGTTTTAAGTAGTAAAAAATTTTTTTTTCATAATGTTTTTAACTAAACAGTTCAAGGCAGTCCTAAAAAACAAGTGTGTTTTTTAAAAATGAATGTACAATGCTCAGTACAATTTTTATACCATTTTTAGCGAAACGATACGCTTAACTGGTCGACAACTGTCTGGTTTACCCTAATTAATATTAATAGTGCACAGAAATAAAAGCTGCAATATGGAAATTTGTAAATGTGTAAGAGGTTATGTACGACAATATACATATTAGGTTATTTAGTTTTCTTTTAATAATTAATTTATGAGTGTATCTTAAATGTTGTAAAAAAACCCGGTCTTTAATTATTACTTTTGTCAAAAAGTATGTTTGTAAACATATTGAATCTCGAAAATATCACATTAGTAATTTTTAAAAAGTCCAAGTTGCTTGAAATCTAATTATTTGAATAAAAAAAAAGTTAATCGTATCTCTCCATGGAGCAGTGGTTAGCATGTCGGATTTTCAAGCTAAAGATCCCGTGATCAATTCCTGCTGCCATCTAATTTTTTCATTTCATACAAAAAATGTAATTTTACATTTTAATCTGAAAAATACATAACCTAAGTATTATTCCAACTCAAACCGTAATATCGATAATTTAACGTAAAAGTGTCTCTTTCAAACTAGGTTATAAGTGACCCCTCTTTGAAAGATGTAATGTTACAGAAAGATTTTTCTCAGTGAATTGTCTTATTGCGTGAAATAACCTAAGAATTTGTGATAGTTCAGTGATCTGAGCAGTTATGGTAAAGTATTTTTTCAAAAATTATTGTGTAGTGAACAAGTGCGGTCACTTGTGGAAAATAGTAATACTTTATCTTCTAGTCTTAAAACGTATTGCTGCTGTTAATATTATTTTATTTATGTAAATGCTTGACAGTTGTTTCACTATAACCAACTTTTATTTCTACAAATGCATCACGAATGGTTTAGGGGGTAACATACCTAAAATAGGTATATCTAAAAGATATGCAGATATACTTTTATCTATTTTACAGTCATGGGTCATGGTCTAGTTATAAAACAAAAAACAAGATAATCCAATCGCGGGACAGCACCCTGAAGGTAAAGTCTATTGATACATGTGAAAGTAGTTTCAGTATACTAAAATTAATAAAAACCTATTTCGATGGGTGTTACGAAAAAGAAAACAGTTCAGTTTATTAGCGAAGATTAATACAATTAAGCTGCGGATCAAATAAAAGCACTCTTGACATCTCGGACCAAAATTGTATCCGCTTTCATTAGCCTAAAAAATCAGCATTATTATTTGCTACATAATAGTCAACAATATTCACCTTCGCTTAAAAATGTTAAAATAGTACATTATGTCTTAGGCCATAAGGGCGAATCCACAGAACCGGTCGATTTCATGTTACTCACAGATTTTTCTATTTTAGAAGTATCATATTAATCTTTTTAAAATTTCTACCAATTTATAGTATCCCTGATAACCAATTAAACTAAGAAAATTGTGTAAATGCAAACCTTTTCGTCTTATATAAAAAATAAAATAGAGTTAAGTTACTTAAAAATTCAAATTTGTCGTGTTATTCTAGGTATCAATTTTAATTCTTATGGGTATAACTTGTTCGGCATAGATTGAAACAATTCCAAATGATGGTGAATTATACTTTACTTAGTGTAGAATCTATTGAAGGCAGAAAAAAATATGTGCCCTTAATTAAAAAGAAATGGTAGTCGCTGAAAGTAGCGTTACTCATTGTTTTAAAATAATGAAATACCTATACATTTTTATAAATATTTTTTACGGCGATTATTCGATTTGAATTTTTCAAATTGGTACTTGTTGTTTTTTAGCAGATGAACAAATCTAGGTATAATAGAACAGTGTGCGATTAGAATTAAAGAAAATATTACAAAAATTAACACTCTGTGTTTGATCGTGAACGATTCAAAACTTAGCCTTTTTTCAGGAGCACAACTACAAATTAAAATATAATGAATTAAAAACATGTGTGATTATTTAAAGACATTATTATAATTTTTATATACAAACGCCAAATTCTATTTTCAACTTATAATGTCTAAAAGTTAAAAATAAAACTAAAATTAAAAGAAATTTAACTGCATGAAGGTATTTATAAATATGAAAAATGAAATAACCATTCAGTTGTTTTATTTTCAAACTTGAATCAAAATCAATGTCAATAATGTCTGTTTATTGGTTCAGATAATTTAATTTGCAAAATAAAAAAATCAATGCTAAAATGAAATTATAATTTATTAATTATTATGTTAATTGTAAATATGAATTGTATATAAATAATTGTATTTTATCATATTTTATTATTCAAAATGTTTTGCAAATATTACAAATATATATGCAAAAAACAAAAGAATGAAGTACACATTTTTCATTAAAATTTTCTGAACAAAGATTATATAGGTATTTTCGTTTTTGGCTTTCAACTCAAACGGCATTAAAATAAAATGGATCACGCAAGAAGGTAATTGTTCTTAAATACTTTTCAAATAAAATAAACCATAAATGAAAGGTGTGCTCGTAATTTGAAAATTTTTATTTTTATAAGTGAAAATCGACCGGTTCTGTGGATTTTCCCATAAGCTTTTCTCCGGAGAGAGAAATTTTGTGATACGTGTCAAAGCAAAGTATTACAAAATATTGCTAGGTGTAAAAAGCTTACCTTCGAAGTGTACAATAGTGCTCTATGTATCATAAGCATAAAAACATCACTAGCACTTCTTACTTAGGCGGCGCGTCGTATAGAGAAAAGCAACTCCTGACCAGGGATGTAAAGGTAATTTACCTAACGTAAATTACATAGTAAATTACATGTAAATTACATAGGTAATTTACATGCTTAATTCTTTACAAAACTTAATTTACGTTTTCAAGAGTCCTGACTCACGGTGGAGCAAATGAAGGTGGTCGTGGACAAATCAGTCTAGAGGTCACAAATTTTAAATGTTTTTTTTTAAATGAAAGGTTATAAAATTTCGCACAGATCTGTGAAAGACGAATTTTAAAAGTTGTTTAAACAATGTTTTTACACCGGAGTCTCGATTTAACGGACAGTTCGGTTGCCTGTCCACTAAGTCGAGAGTGACTTCACGAGCATTCTGATTGGTGCAGCTCTGTACACCTTTGGGCGCGGTGTCCTGAAATGTTCGTGTACAAACTTACTGCTACACATGCATTACATGACTAAGGGGCTAGATTTGTGTGTACGCTACTGAAAGAATGCGGGATTTCTTGAGGAGCTCATTAAGAGTCTCTTAAATCGATGTCCGTTAAATCGAGACTCCGATCTATTTCACTTTAAAAATGAAAAATATATATTTTTTTTTATTTAAGTACAATTTTTATAGAAATGCAATTATATTTGTGAATATTATTTTAAACAATAGAGTACTTCCTTAAAAACAATATCTATAACTTTTATGTAATTAAAAATGTATTTAATTAGTTATAAACAATAAAATCAATATTTTAACATTCTATACACACCTACAAATATTTTTGAAAATATTACAAACTTTGGAATAAAATACAAGTTTCTCATTATTAAGAAGCACATAATTCACTAAATAGTTAATTAGTAATTATTGTATAATAATTTTTATATGTAACTACATATACTTTACTTTAGAAAAATGTACTGAAAAATTAAACCAATAACATAAAATAAAAAAGTTATGCATTTGTTAACTGATATGTTTATAAATAATTATTAATTAACTATTTTGTGAATAATGTGCTTCCTAATAATGAAAAACTTGTATTTTATTCCAAAATATGCAATATTTTCATAAATATTTGTAGGTGTGTATAAAATGTTAAAATATTGATTTTATTGTTTATAGCTAATTAAATCAATTTTTCAATTAGGTACATCAAACTTATAGATATTGTTTTTAAGGAATTACTGTATTGTTTAAAATAATATTCATTAATATAATTGCATTTCTATAAAAATAGTATTTAAATAAAAAAAAAAATTATTTTTCCTTTTTAAAGTGAAATAAAGAAATTGTTTAAACATTTTTCAAAATTCGTCTCTCACAGATCTGTGTGAAATTATTATTCTTAATTTTTCTTTTATAAATATTATAATCAATTTTTTAAATTAAATGTAACTCGTGAACGTACACGCACGCACGGGAAAACAGTGAAGACAGTGAGTGTTAAAAACCCTATTACAAAATTGAATTTATGGGTTACTGTTACGTTTTAAAATTTAAAACAAATCGAACCAAAAGGTTCCACAAATGACACAATAATGACAGCATTTTACTTTAAGTAATAAACGACTTATATAAATTTACAATTATACTACAAACTAATATCCTAAGGATTTCTCAAAATTATCCTGAGGATTTTTCAGGAATATCTTTGGAACATTTTAGGATATCCAGATATTCTTATGATTATGGTTATCCTTATGGTTTTGAGATATCCTGTCTTTAGGATATTCGTTTTGAATTTCATATATCCTGAAAATATCCTTACCAGGACTCGAAGAGCGGAAATCTCAATATCCACTGGATATCCTAAGGATGTCTCAGGAAATCCTACCATATAAAATATTTTAAAAAGCTGATGGAGGTAGTAATTTTTCAATATTTTGTTCCTTTATCAAAATGTCTGTACCACTATTTCTATTTACATACATTTATTTGATTGACTCGAATGATTGCAACTGCAGGCGACTAAAAATTTATTCCTTACGACACATTTTAATTTATAAAAAAGACGTATTTTGTCAAAAACAATTTCAAATTTTCCATCATCTTGAATTCTTACTTTATTGACCACCCTGACGAAAATATCGCATTGAATTTCATTCCGTTTGAATAAGCATTAATGAGTATTTTTCCGAGTCAATCCGAAATTTGTTTTCGAGCCAATTAGTTTTTATACGAATCTAAAAATAGATGTTACTTGAGGAAAAATTCTTTCCAAATCATTCTGAATTAATCCGTTTCATTCCTAAGCTAAATTTTAATTCATGTGAATCCTGTTTTTTCATTCCGAATCAATCCGTTCTCAAGTTACATCCATTTTTAGATAAGGATAAAAATGATTGGTTCGGAAACAAATTTAGGAATGCCTTGGAAGAAAACTGATTAAAATTTAATGCGATACTTTCGTTAGAGCAATCAATCGTAATCCATTTGCCCAATAATAATAAAGGCATAAGTGGTAGTTTTCGCCTCATAGAAGTCAAGAGTGTTTTTCTTTACCCAAATGAGTAAAGAATGTTTTTTTAGCTGTAGAAGAAGTAGGCGTGTTTTTCTTCGACCAAGGAATCCAGAGTGATTTTCTTCGCCGTAGGTGCTGAACAATCGAATGGTTGAGTTTCGATTTCGTTTCGTCTTATTTAGTTATTATTTGTTATTATTTAGAACACCATTACAATGAAACCTTAAAAATCAATAAACATCAACATTATTAATACAAAGAAAATACCACGGAGTTAGCTCAGTTGGTTAAGGTCCTGGACTCTACGGTCGCGCCAAGTCAAGCTTGCTTGCTTCGCGCCCCGGTGAGCCTGGGATTTTTTCCGGCTGTAAAGTGGAAGGTAAAGACGTCGAGGTATAATGATATGCACTGTCGGTAATCGACCTGTGCAGATCACTAGAACTCGACTATTCGATAAACCGGTTGTACTCAGGAGAGGTTTTTCTACAGTTTTCCCTCTCCACTGGCGAGCAAACCCAATATACCGGGTGATCCAGGCAAATGCGAGTACTCCTAATTTCAAGCCGTTCTGGTAGACGCAAAAACACTTAGAGGATATAAAAGAAAAAAGTACTGAATTCTAGGAACTCCCTACGGGGGACACTCATTGGGCCTGTGAGGTCGATAAAACGAGTGTATAATAAATAAATAAAATAAATAAAAAGAAAATAATTCGTTTGTAGGGTGCGCCAAAATGTTCACTTCACACCGGGCGCACAAAAACCTAGTTACGACTCTGGACAGACCTTAAAAGTCAGACATTTATGAACGTCATGGTTTGACTACATAGTGGGGCAATAGAATTAGTCCAGTCATTCTGTGTAAATTTGACTGATAATTGTTTTCTGTTTTAATTATTAATGAACGGTTAGTGTGCGATGGTGTTATTAAGAGCCATATGTTTTAGTCCAAACATTTTTGTCCTTAATATGTTTAAATAATCATTGAAAGTAATAAATTATAGTTTTTTGTTTACTGATGCTTATCCAATTATCTGTCAGAAAAGAACTCTAAATAGAAAATTTATCCCTTAAAAAGATCTAGAAAATGACACCTTACAAGTTAGGAATGAGCTTATTTGTTAATTCGCAAAATAATAAAAACAAGCTAAAATAGCATATTTTAAATTATTAAATAACTTTATAAATAATTTAGTTAGAGTTATAGAACATACTAGGGTTATTGTTCTTGTGGTCCGCAATGCGTTAACAAAAATTGGTCACGATTCGATGAATAGTTTTTTCATAATTTTATTTGTTATTTAAAAAACAGAATTTTTTCAAAGGAATTACAAACACTTTGGCTGAAGCAATTTCAACTTTTTTTATTAAATGGAATTTGAAAAGAGTCAAGCTAACATGCCTACTTAAAAATTTCTTTATTTTTTATTGTAAAATTGCAAATAAATTGCTTCAAAATAAATGCTCTTTAAACAATTTATATATCTTCGACAATTTTTAATCTATTGAATTTTCGTAAAAACCATTGGATTTCATATGGGCAAATCCACGGAACCGTACGATTTCATGTTATTCATGATTTAAACCTTTATAATAATATATTAAAAATATTTTCAAGGTATCATTATCTTTTTAAGGCCACATTTAACTGAAATAGCTAATTGAATCCAAATATTTATAATTCTTCAAGTGAAATAAAAAGTCATATATAAGCGTCAACAATCAAGTTTGACTTGTTACTTTCGCTACTTTTTTTTTACTTTTATGAGTATAATTTTTTCAGCAGAAGACGAAATCATTTAAAACTTATGACGAATGAAAGTTCTAACTCTAAAAAAGGTATTACACTTTAAAAAAAAGATGTGCTCTAAAATTAAAACTAAATGGCAACTATTTAAAAAGTGTTACTCCCACTTTTCAATAAACGAAAGTTATAGTTATTTTCTTTTTTTGCTTCTTCAGCGATAACGCAATTCTATTTTTCTTTTAACGTGTGTATTGCTGATGAAAAAACGAATAAATTTAGACCTTTTTAAATAATGTGCCTATAAAGCTTAAGATAATATAACAATAATTATCTCTTTATATTTGAACGTGAAAGGCTTTAAAATTGAACCTTTTTTAATGGCACACTCACAGATCGATGAATAAAGGTTGGAAGTTTTGCGTGAATGATAGATATAATTATTAGAAATCTTATTTCTAAATGCTAAATTTTAACGACAATTAGAACATTTAAAAAATATTAAATATAACATTTTTTAAACTTTTCGTCATTAAAAGAATCCAAATGAACATAGCTATTAAGCTTAACAGTCTGCATTTGTTTCCTCATTTTTTGAAATCATTTCTTTGCAACAAATTTTTTTTTAATTTTAACTGCTTGAGCACCAAAGAGAAATGGTTCAAGTTAAGGAATTATTGTTTCTAAATATATTTCTAACATATATATCTAGAAATAAAATATGTGCTTCAAATTGAAAAATTATATTATTTGTAACATTAAATCGTATAGTTCCGAGAAGTTGATCATCTTGGTAAAATGTTTAGCAACTTTCATTTGTTTTTTCGTTTTGAATAAATATTCCTTGACAAAAAATTTCCTTGAAGTTTTTTATTATAATTCTTTTAGCACTAAATGAAAAAGGTTCACGCAAAAAAAATTTTGTTTCTAAATGTATTTCTTACAGATATATCTATAAATAAAGAGTGTGCTTGTAATTTTAAAATTCTAAAATTTATAACATGAAATCGTACGGTTCCGTGGATTTGCCCATATGTTTCTGCGCAAAAGGTAATATAAAAAGTATCAATGTGGTCAAAAAAGTGGGCGATATAATTTTTTTTGTTCAAAAAATTCTTGGCCGTCGATTTAAGAAACAAATAAAATTTGGTTTTTTATATGTAAAGTACGTAAAAAGAGATTTAAAAAACACTGGTTACAATTAATTTTACTATTTATGAAGTAGAAGTTATGTTTCATTAAAAATTATGGAACGTGCGAAAAGGCAAAATTTCGAACCCCTGTAGTTTGACAACCGGTCAATGCACAATTACAAAATTTTGTATTTCAAGTAGTGTTAATTAGTACACTATAAATTAGTAAATTTCAAACCATATAAAAAAAAATTTAGACGGTATCACTTGAGGAATTTTGCCCCATAAGTAAATATTTCTCATTGAACTTATTTTCTAGATGTTGTTTTTTGTTTAGACACGGATGTCGGATTTTGGCAACAACTCTACGTCCTCGCAGTGGCAAAGAATATTATAAGATTGATCGAAGCATTTTAGTAGATCCAGGACGTAATACTAATTCGCCATTAGCTAATTATGCAAACATCGCTCCAGTCACTGAAAAAAGTGAATCACCATCACCAGGTTATATGAGCAGTTCACCATTTGAGCGACAATCTTTAACTCGAAAACATTTTCTGTTTCCGAAGGTAAGCTAAAATAAGAACTTAAGGCTGATCAAACCTGTGAAGAAAAATGCTCTCACCTGATTTCAATATTGACGTCTTTCGGTCTTAAAAGACGAAATAAATTGGTTAATGTTGGTTTTTGAGAAATAATAGAGTGGCACAAGTATGGAAACTTCAATTTTGTTGCTATAAAAATAAGTTAAATATTATGTTTATAGTATTTTCAAAATTTGGGAAAATTATTAAAAAATAATATTTAGCTGTTTTTTAAAGCAACAAAATTGAAGTTCCCCACTTGTGCCACTGTATTATTTCTAATAAATCGACATTAACTAATTTATTTTGTCTTTTAAGAGCGAAAAACGTCAACATTAAAATCAGGTGAAAGCATTTTTTTCACAGGTTTGAACAGCCTTAAGGAGTATATACAGATAATACATATGGATGATTTTCACGAAACATTAAAATTTGTTGGCGTTACTAAAAAAATATTAAATGAAATAAGTATTGACAAGTGAAAAATAATATTAGTATGGTCTTTAATATACACATTTTTTAATTAAAATTATTGTCTGACAGAATATTATTTTTTATTTTTCAATATTTAAAGTGATCTTCTCGACCAGCAAATTTCACATTTATTTTGCATGAAAAAAGAAACTTTTACGTAGATTTCCTATAAAATCGTCAAAAATGAATACTTTTTAACTGGACGACTCTATTTTTCTTCGCAAATGTTCAAAGTATGATAACCAAACATTTATTTACAAATGTTTTTTATTTTCTATACTGAGAGAAATAGCAACGAATTTAGCACCAACTAAATATTTTAATATGATGCACGAAGCAACCTACAAAAACTTCTTTATGATTGAATTTTTTCTTTCTTAGATGCCACATGGAAACAGAAGAATCATTCTACCGTTTACATACTAAATTAGGTTGTGAGACAGACAAATTTAGCCATTGTGCAGCTTCTGTTGGTTGCCTCGTACACCCTATTAAATTCTTTGATTCACATGCTGAATTCGTTGCCTTTTTCTCTGATAATCAGTGAATTTAACTAGACCCCCAAAAACCGTACATGTGCAAAAAAAAGTCAATATTTTTAAAAATGTTTTACTCAACTATAGAATATTTTTAAATTTAGAAATTTACTACTAAGAAAAAAAACAGTTTTCTGCTTGGAAAATTGTTGGGCTATTTCAGGACTTCAAAATTAAAATAATCTTTATTTTAGGTTAGAAATAATAATTGACAGCATTTTTCAAAAGAAGGAAGATGATTTAACGTTTCGGTGTCGTAAACCGACTCCCTTTTAGAGATCGTACCTCTCGAATCTGATCACGACAGGTTGAGCAAATTAGAGATACTGCTATTTATGAAAAAATTTGATGGATTTGTTTATTTTTTTTAGGCATAATATATTAAAAGATATTCAAAATATTAGATTTTTATAAGAAAGTACTCGAAAATATCATGAAAGTCTGAAATAATGCAAGAAATTAAAAGTAATTTAACATCAATCTCTATAAGATTTAACTTTAAACCTTAAATGAATTTATGCCATATTTAAAATATTGATTTTATTGAAAAATTTTCAAGATCGCAGTAATTTTTAAAATTTTTAATACAATTTTTAATTTACAATCATGAAGGAACTCTTTTTAAGAAATTTATGTATTTATTATTAAATTCTTGTCAAATTACTCAGTAAAATATCTAAAAAAAAATTTAACTTAAACAATTCTCAAGATCTAAAGTTTCAAAAATTTTAAAAAGAAATCTAATTAAAATATAAAATGTATTAAGAAAGTTTTTATAAAGATGAAAAAGTAGTATGTACATCAAAGCCTAAAATCATTTATCAACAAAATTGACATATGATCTCATTTAATTCGACATATCATTTCTGAAGTATTTTTTCACGCTGAATAAGAATCTGCAATCCATTTTTAAACTTCAAATGTTGTTAAATAATTATTTGAATTTAAGGGGGGAGGCTGGTCTAGAATTTTGAAAAAATCGAAAAATTTTTTTTTTGTCTTAAAAGGTGCTTTAGGGTCTTAGAAATAACATACCAAAAGATGTATGCCGGCCTAATTTCCTAAATGCCCAAATTTTTTATTCTACGGCAGTGCCTCGCAGGTATTTAATATGATTTTACAATACGTAAAACTTTAAACGCGTTTTTCTCGAAATCACTTTTTTTAAACTGGGCGAAAACATAACTCGAACAAATCTTTACCGATTCTTATGAAATTTTGACAGTACATTCTAGATACCATTCTCCGGAGCGTCACGTTGGATTTTTTTTTTATATTACATACTTTTTTTTAATCAACAATTTTATGTCTTTTTTTATAGTGAAAATTGTAATTTTTTGTTCAAACATGCACCATTTCGCGAAAAAACAAAATACGTCCCGCCCTTGCTGTTGTCATATAGAAACTAAAAAAAAAATTTATTTTTTGATCTAGGACAAAAATTAAGGACGTTACATTTTCGCCAATGGACCTATTAAAAAAAAGGCCTGTTCGGATAAGTAGTGTACAGCGGCCATTTTGAAATTAATTCACTCAAAATTTATTGTATTTGTACCTGGAAACACATATTATTAAACCTATTTCACAAATTTTTGATTGATTTCTTTGTTGAGTCAGAATAAATTCATAAAATATGCCCATTTTTTTGCGCTCTAGACCAGCCTCCCCCCTTAATATTGAGACAATAACATTTTCAACCATTCTTTTCAAGGTCAAAACATTTTTTAAAAAATTTTACTATAAAGTAAGAGCTAGTAAGTTCGGCCTTCGGCCGGTATCAGTAGTCGGCCAAACATTTATTTTCTTTTACAAATAAAGTGTTAAAATATTTCAAATTAAGTAATGAAGTAAAGAGGAGACTTAACTTTATACAAAAATTTTTAAGTGTAACAAAATAAATATAATTTAGAAGTTATAACGTTCTAAAAGTTGTGGCCGACTTTAGAATCACCGACCAACTACTTGTTTCTTTTACCCTGGTCCATTTTGATTCAGTTTTTGACGTAGATTTAGAAAATTATATTGTTTTTATGATTACCTTTTCAGTTTTTTAAATATTACCAAAAAAAATGGAAAAATTGCGGAAATATCATAGAAAAGAGGCGCATAAATATTCCCTAAAACCCATTTAGCCCCAGTTGATCCAACTCCCAGTTAACTTAAACTGTCAGATAGCCATAAGAAATAACATGCGATAAGTTTATCTGGAACTTATCCAGAGGTGGATTAACAGGCCCTTAGTCTAAATCACATTTAGCCTAAAACAATATGGCTTAAAATGCATTTAGCCTAAAAATCATTTAACCTAATGTACTTTTAGCGTAAGAGTCATTTGACCTAAAATATATTTAGCCTAAAGTCCATTTAACCTAAAATGCATTCAGCCTAAAACTCATTTAACCTAAAACGCATTTAACCTAAAACTCATTTAACCTAAAATACATTCAGCCTAAAACCCATTTAACCTAAAATGCATTCAGCCAAAAACTCATTCAGCCTAAAATGCATGTAGCCTTAAACCCATTTAACCTACAATGCATTAACCTAAAATCTACTGTTTTAGTTTTTTGAAAGCTTGTTTTTCCAAATTTAAGCAGACAGAAAATTAACGGTCGCATATGGTTCACCCGGTCAAAGAGCATGCATAAAGTATGTCTCTTAGTTTTTAAGGTTTTGTGGCCCAGGTTCAAAACAATATATAACGAGACTTTAGCGTCCGTCTATCAGTCCGTCGTTCACAGCCAAAAAATGGATTGCACATTCTTATTCAGTGTAAGAAAAAAAATTCAGAAATTATATGTCGCATTAAGTGGGAACGTAGGTCAATTTTGTTGACCAGTGAATTAAAAAACTATTCGAAAAATTTGTAGAACAGTCCATTAGTATTATTTTCTACTAGAAAAGGCGAAAAAAGTTGCATTATCTGAAAAAACAGGGTTGCCACAGGTCAGGGAATTCAGGGAAATCTGGGAAAAGTCAGGGAAACTGAAATAGGTCAAGGAAGTCAGGGAAAAATCGATGAAAAACTATATTTTTCTGAAATTTGCTAAGTATAAAAATTTACTAGATAAATTATTGGAAGACATAGTTTAAACATTTCTAAAAATAATTAATGTTTGCAATCTGAAAAATATTCATCTTTCACAATTTTATAGTAAACATACTAAAAATTAGTTTTAAGAAGTCAAAAAAGGTCAGGAAAAAGAAAAAAATTGGTCTAGAAATCAGGGAAAAGTCAAGGAAAATTGTAATAAAATATTTGGGGCAACCCTAAAAAAGTAAAGAATAGTAACAAAAAGGTGTACAATCTTAGCACTACACAGAGGAAAATTTGAGACTACACTGAAAGAAATGCTATAGTGACTTTAGACATATGCTCATGGTTAACAGTTATTTTAGAACTTAGAATACTATATTAATGAATATCCAATAAAGCATCGGTGCGCCACTGACAATTCTACCTTACCTAAAATTGTAACTGTCAGTTTCGCCTGTCATATGGCTGAAACACCAATACAGTATTGCTGTTCCAATATCAGCAATATATTTTGGCAGATCTACCCATAATTATGACAGTTCCACGGAATTATTTTTTTTAGTGTAAAGCTGCACCAAGAAGGTCGGCTACTGTCTTTTCTTTGGGAGGGATGCGCGCCCAAATAAATAACAGGAAAATACAATAGTAAAAGTCTTGGGTGCACAGCTTTCCCACAGTTAGTGCATTAGATTTCACCAATCAAACGTTCGGGAGAGATGGGCTCCCAAAGATAAGACAGCAGCTGCTCCAAAGTTTTCTCCGTGATAGGTTACCATAAAATTTAAAAATTTATATGTGAAGATTTATTCTGTGGTAGTATTAATTTTTTTATTAAATGGGTTTTGCTTATAATAAAATACTTCGCATAGTGATATCTGGTTAATAAGAAAAACAGTTTAAGAAATTTAATCTTATTTATATTTTTTATTAAAAAAAATACTTGTCTTCAGTTTGCCTGCAAATGTTGTTGCAAGAAAACAAAGAAAAGTCTATTCATGCCAGCTGCGTAACTAAGAAACTCGGGGCCCTTTGTCGTTTAACATAATTTTCATTACAAGAAAAAAACCAGCTTTAAAACAACAAATTGAATTGATTTATTTGTGTGATATGTAATCGTATTGTATCACAGTATTATAAAAGCAATATAAAACGCTCGGACAATTGCGAGTTCTGGTAGTTGAGATTTCGAACACTTGAATTTCGGTTAGTTGCAAGTTCGGTCATTTGGGTTTTGGAGGAAATGCAGGCGACCCGATAAAGACACACTTTCAAATATTAAAAGATTTGCAAATTGGTTAATTGAGTTAAGTTTTGCAATTTGATCTTTAAGACAAGATCGCAAGCTTATTAATTGGTTAAGAAATAAGTCGCAAATATCTCCAGAATATTTTTCAATGAGCGTTTGTGCTTCCATATACAACTCTTGATCAGTCATCTGTATCAGCTCTTGAGGATAAATAGATCGAATAGTACTGACCACATTGTTCAAACCTGAAATAAATTATAAAAGTCAATTAAAAATAATTCAGATGTTTTTACCGATCAATTATATTGTACAAACCCGTAAATCGTCTAATCAGTTGATTGCAAATTATATCCAAACACCTGTAAAAAATATTGACTCGAAATTGCGATTCACTGTTCGTGAGCCTTTCATCTTCGAAAACTCATCAAAATATCTTTAGACTTTTTTCATGCGCTTGTTGCAAAATTCGACTTTTACTTGCCAGTCGACACATAACGGAATTGCACTATTCTTTGCATTTTCATATTGATTTCGAAATTCTTTTATTTCTTTATGAGCTTGTTTTAATAAAAGTGCTCTTTGTAAAATGTCAGCATCTTGATTTTGAAGCAACTTAAAAACTGCATTTGTAATCATCAATATTTTGGAGTGTAGAATCACTTGAAAACCAATTTCAAATTTCTCCATTTCTTTTTTCAGAGAAATTTTTTACTTCTGGTATTGAGTTGACTGCATCCTCAATAACTAAATTCAGATTATGCGTTAAACAGTGCGCACAAGTAGCGTTTTCCTGAATTTCTCATAGCGTTTCTCAAGAATTCTTTGTTGTACTCCAGTATAAACTCCGCTCATAACAGCAGCCCCATCGTATAATCTCCTTTTCTTTTCTGATTGTCCACCGACGATCGGCATTATCCGTGCTAAACTTAGCGCATATTCAGCGGCCTTGTCGGAAGCCACAGCGATGTGATGCTTAAGATTTATGAACTTGTCAAGTTCCACTCCTAGGTACTTTATATATTTGCTCCACTTGACCTCTGATCTGTCAACTTCAATCTGGGGAATTTCATATTTACGTCTGTCTGTGACCATGAGCGCTTTGGTCTTGTCCAGGGCCATTTGAAGACCTCTCGGCAGTGCATACAATCAACGCGTCGTCCGCGAAGTGAATGATCACCGAGTCTTTAGCTACACCTATTCGCAACAAGTCATCATACGAGACGTTCCATATGAATGGTCCTATCCTTGAGCCTTGAGCACATCTTTGTACCTCTTCCTTCTCTTCCTACATCTATCTCGGCTTCGAAAGCTGTCAGTGGGTCGCTGGGTGAGAAGTAGCTTCTATACATAGGGGAGGGTAGTAGAATCCAAAGCACCTCTGGCACCTGGGTACCTCCACGTGTTCTCGAATAGCTGCGTTTATCCATCCAACCCGGATCTTTCCTGCTTTGATCAGAGTAAAATACTCTGTTTCTGGCAGACGTACCAGCGCTAACTGTGTTCCTTGAAAGCGAGAAACGACGCTTACCGATCTCTCCGGATTAGATGACCCGAGCTTTTCGTTCAGAGCCTCGATGATGTCTTTTTTGGAAGAACTCTCATCGAGATCCCTAATCTGGAGAACTGGTTTTTTGACCATGGCTGTAACAGTTGCCCTGTCTTTCAAGGCAGTTGTTAAAGGTCCCGCGAACTTGGAGGTGCGAACTCGCACCTCCGTTTTTACAATCAGGAGAACTTCGTTGTTTACAGTTTCCTCGTCCTGATCACTTCGCTTCACAGGTTTTCGGGCTTTAAAGACTTTTGTAAGTCATTCAGGATTTTGCAGTACGAATTCGGGTCCGTTGCCAAAATCCTGACTGCCTCGGTACTTCGGGGATTCCGCGTAGGAGGCATGATCCAACAACTTAAAGGTCTCGCCGATCTCGGTCCGAAATTTACAGCGCACTGCGCTTAGGCCAACGACAGCCATTTTGAATAAGTCAGCTGACTTGGCTACGTTGAAGCTCATTGGATGCTAAGATATTAGCGGCAGCGTGTTTCAAATTTTGAAATAATATTTGCATAAATAAATAATAGAAATTAGTTTCTAAGTTTTTATACCTAATTTTTTTTACCTTGAGATTTAAAATGCATAAAGGAATGTTAAGAAGTAAGGCTTCAAAAAAATAAAGTAAAATAAATTTATAAATATTATTTTATAATGTTATATACACAAGTATATTTATTTATTTTTATTTATTTAAATAATATTATTGAGTACTCTAAATAATAATAGTTTTGTCACACATATTGTTAAAGTCAATAACGATAGTTATAGAATATTTTTCTAAAAAAGATGTACATTTCTAGAAACTCAAAATCATTATAGATTTTTAATTACACTAATTATACCATTATACTAATTGAGTTTAAATCATCTGCATTCCTACTCCTGCATTTATCAGCAGTCAGGTTAAAAAAGTTGTGTGATAGTGCTCAAAGAAAAGCATTCAAACGTATGCAAAAATTCGTACATTAATATAATAAACTTTTATACAGTAATTATCAGTACAGTAATTTGACAGTATTGCACTAGTACTGGCTACGATTAATGTACGTCACTTCACATGTCACTTTCACTTTTTATTACTAAAATCTGGAATCAGATATATACAAGGGTTTTTAAAAATAACTTAAAAATATTTTTATTGAATTTAGACTTTTTTCACAATTTGTTTCTTTCAAAAACCAATTAAAAACTTTTGTGATAAAAAAAAAAAATATATAAAAAATTCATGTAGAATTTTTATGTATAATTTTTCATAACATAAATTATAACTTTTCAAATTCAGCACCATTTACTAATAATATGAAACATTTATTATTATTACTACATTTTTACATTTATCTTATGCATTTTTATAATAGCTGCAATCAATGTATTAAATTTATGGTTTATTTTCATTTTAATAAATTAAAATGTGTTATTTTGTAGTATACAAATTTTGTTATTTCTGTTAATAATTTCCTTCTTTACTCTACATATGAATATACTAATAATAATTACACTAATAATACTAATATTATTAATATATTACGTTTCGAGCAATAATCAATTAAAACTTATTTTAATTCATCATTTTTAGTTTTTATTCTTTACATTCCTTTATGTATTTCATTCAAAAGCCAGCGCCTAAATAGCCCAACATGGCGGACGCTGGCCCTGGGGTTCTGATTGGACCACTTTTTTTTACTTGCGTGCGGCGAGACCTTCTAGTTGTTGGATCATGGTAGGAGGTTTCTCTTTTTTCTCCTTTTCCGTCTCCTTCTCCTTTCTTGCAGCCTTTTGACGCTTTCGAGCCTCTTTCCTTTTATTTACAAAAAGGACGAAATCCCCGCCACTGTTGCTTTCAGAAGTCGAGATGCCCGAAGGACCAGCAGCGCTTGTCGCTTGCGACCACCTCTGCCATAGTCTTTGCAGACTGTTGGCTCTGAGGTGCTTTCTGCTGCTCGGTATCATTTAGCGTTTGCTCTGGAGACTCAAAGCTCTTTCCATTTTAAGGGGGTTTTCCCGAAGGCGTCCCTAGTGCTTGCCTTTTTTTGGGATTTGGTTTGTCGTCTCTTTTGCCGTCTGCTGCTCTGATTGTTGCGCGTTCGGTTTTGTAGGCCGCAAATTTTAGCGGATTACTTGGAACGTGCTTTCCAGAACAGTAAGTACATCCTGAACCTCTCCGCTAATGTTCCTTTGTTTGGAACAAGCGTGACGCATCATGAACAGGACGTTCTGAACAATCTTTAGCTGAAACCTAATAGTTTCAGCAGGTCTTTTGATTCCATCTGCCTTAGAAGTCTTAATTGTTTCTTCCATAAAATACTTCACCTTTTTGCCGAGAAACTTCGACGTATCAAGCGGTACATCTTCTAAGGTGGCATTATACTTTTAGCTACCAGCTCAAACGATAGCCGTAGGTGCAGGCGATTCTGATCCAATAGAACCCAGTTCTACTTCCATAACTAACTCGTCGAAAAATTGTCCAATCGTTTTATCTATAGAAATAAGTTGACAAGCGCATCGTGCGTAATGGGCGGGTCGCCTGATTGATCACAACGCTTAGCCGTTCCCGGAATACACGGATGGAACGGACTCGACTGCAGCAGTGCAGATTCCGATCCCTGCATTTATTACGCACTTCCCGAGCAATCCCGAAGGGGCTGGCTCCTGAGACAGTACCGTACCTCGACAGAGCTAAGCTCACATCAGACTCGTACTTGCCGCGCCGGATATTACATTTCCCTGGTACTACCTATATCTAGGATGCATTCCCCTATCCGCCACCTGGAGACGGGCCCGATGGGGGCTCAGAACCCCGCTCGGGTTTCGTTTAAGGTTTTGCATGTATTATATAAAATAGCCTAAAGCACAACGAATCGTAATCGCTAATCCTTAATCGTAATAATGAGAGAAAGCAGGACAGACATATATCTATATGTCTGTCCTACTTCCTCTCATTCTTACGATTAAGGATTAGCGATTACGATTCATTGTGCGTTAGGCTTACTACACGGAGAAAAGAATCTAGCTTTTGTAGCATGAAGCGTTCCCCACTATAGTTGCATGTCCCTCTCTCATACTTAAAGTTCCAGGCAACACGCTTTAATTGTAAGGTCCCATGAAGAAACTGTATGGGCCCTTACAACTAACGCGTGTTGCCTGATACTTTCAGTATGAGAGAGGGGCATGCAACGTTAGTGAGGGACGCTTCATGCTACAAAAGCAAGATTCTTTTCTCCGTGTAGCAAAATAAAACGCGCGCGATTAGTTTTTCATACATTTTAGAAATTATAAAATACAATAATAAATATAACAAATCGATAAATAATTTTTAACTCATAAGAAAAAATAAAAATTTTAAATATAATATTTAAAAATCAATTAATATAAATAAAATAAATATTTATTTAGGAAAAAATTTATAATATTTTAGAATTAAAAAGAATTGCAAAATATAATTGAAATTAAACAAAATAATTGCAAATTTTGCAAATTAAGTGAAAAAAAAAAATGAAATCAATTAAAAATTGGGGAAAGTAATTTAAACAATCATACAAAAGTTTTAAACATAAAAAAAATAATTTAAATTTGAGAAAATAATTAAAAAAAAATTACATAAAATATTTTAAATAAAGGAAAGTTAAACAAAATTTAAGAAAAATTCTTAAAACTTTCAGAAGTTCATTGAATGAAATAATTCAAAAGCCAGATAAATAGTTAAAATTTTTAGAAATTAAAAAACAAATGTAAAGAATTGAAAATTGAAGGAAGTAAATTTTGGAAAATAATTGAAAAATGTTTTTAAATTTTAAAACTTAACGAATATAATTAAAATATGGTACAAACAATGATAAGTTGTAAAAAAAACTAATGGCATTTAAGTGTGATAATTGAAAAAATTACAGAATTTCTTTTAAATAAAGAAAAAATAATTGAAATTTGATAAGAATACTTGAAAATTTTAGAAATTAATTTTATAAAATGAGAAAAACTAAAAATTGGAGAAAAGTCTGGAAGAAAGCTGAAAATAATTGTAATTTACGATAATTAATAAAAAAAATTTTTAATTTTGATAACAAGTGAAAATAATTTAAAATTTAAGAAAATATTTGAATTTTCAGAAAAATACTTAAAAATTATAGAAAATAATTTTAGAAAATGAGAATAATAATTAACAATCGAGGAAAATAATTTAAAAATGATCCAATATATGTTTAAAAGAAAATAATAATTACAAAATTACTTTAAAAATTTAAATTAAAAAGAATAATTAAAAAATCGCAGAAATAACGAAAATTGATGAAAATAAATGCAATTTCTGATAAATCATTGAAATTTTTAAAAGTAATACCAAAATAATAAATATAATTATAAATTGATGAAAATAAAAAAAATTGCAGAATTTATTTTTAAGCAAAAGAAAATAATTAAAAAATCGTTATATAATGGAAAATTGATGACAATAATCTAAATTTGAAATAATAACTGGAAATTTATGAAATTAATTGCATGTGTATATATTTTAAACTTCTACAAAAACCATAATAAATTTTTAAAGCATTTTTCGAAACTTTTTTTTTATACAAATGACAATTAAAAACCAGCACAACACAACACTAACGTAAAAGATTACCTTATTCTTTCAATTCAAAATTCAAAATATTTTAAATATTTCCCGATAAAGAGATTCAAAATCAATAAAATAACAGGAAGTAACTTCACTTCAGACTTTAAAGCATGGGCAGAAAAAGATGAATAAATATTAATACTAACTAACTTCACTTCAGACTTTAAAACGTGGACAGAAAAAGATGAATAAATATAAATACTAACTAACTTCAGGAGTTTACGGAGATTATTATTATTTAATAATTAATTATTTAGTTTATAATACAATTTTTCTTTATAAACGTTGCTTGTTAGACAATTCCAAATCTGTTGCTCATAAATTTGAAAAAAAATTAGGAAGGTACGGAACCCTTCGGTTTTAACAGAAGTTTTGCCACTCTTGCACATTCACGTCGTTATTGTTTAAAACATTAAAATCGCAGTGAGCCAAACCTGACGACATTTCTATCGAACAAATATTTTACTTTTAAAGTAAAAACAAATAAGTTTATAATAATAAGTAATAATAATAAGTTTAAAAAAAACTACCTTTAAAAATACAAATTAAAAAAAAAATTTTTATAATTACAGGAAACTTGAATATAAAAGTGCAACTGCTGAAACATCCCACGAATCTCAAGTTCCTAGGAGTCCCAAATATAACGGATTAGGAGGGTAAATATAAAATGAACGCTTGATAACTGAATTTATTCTAACTATTTACACTACATGCAGTTGTCTGGTAAAGAGAGAAATGATACCTTTTTGACAATATAGACAACAAATCCATTCTTTTTATTTTGTTTTATTTTTAATGTAAATTCAATGCCTTATAATTTATTAGTTTGAACTTTACCAGGAATATCGCCTAAATATGCTGATCTCTTTTATTACTTAGAGAACTTAAACTTTAGAGTATAGTTGAAATAAAGTCAATAATCAAACACTTCCTACAACGATTTCAACATTTTCTAAAATATGCTCAAAACAAATTATACTGTAATATTATTATATATTATAAGAATCCTGCCCTATAAAAAAACATTCTTTGTCATCTAGCACTATGTCTCTTTTCGAGTATCGTTTATTTTGTATGAGCAAATTTTTGTTCCTTAAAATGGATATAAATATTTCTAAAAAAAAATCAAAACTTATGTATTTAAAATAATGAATTGTGAAATAAGTTCATTTTATACATCAAATGTATTTGTTTTATTTTTTGTTTTTAAAACATTAATTTTTTTAATGAGCAAGAAAGAAAAGTGATCTTTAAAAATAACGGAACAGCTATATAAGTTTTAAAAATCGTAAATAAATTTCAGCAAATGGTTTTGAAAATTATGCGAAAATTTTATCTTCCTCTTTCTAATGCTTTAATATTTTATTAATATTACCATGAATTTCAAAGCATAATTAATTATCATTTCTTTTTAATTATTGAATTAAAGATTATAATTCCTACATTTTTGTATAAATATCTATATTAGAATATTTTAAAGAAAATTTCCAAGAAAAGTATTTTTACATTCTTATCTCTAATTAGAAGTTATTATTGAAAATAAATGCTATCAAATAATTTGTCATTTAATGGCGCTTTTTGCAAAAGAGGAGCGCAAAAAACTTTACATAATTCAAATTTCTAATGCTGCTTTAAATTAAAGCTTGAACTTTAAAAGCTTTAAAAAAAAAATTTTACAAGCCTCTTTTTGAGTTGGAACTGATTTAAAAGAGTGTTAGGTTATAATATATTTAAATAAACAAACGAAAACTTTGTTAATGAAAAAATAAAAAGAAACCTTTTATTTATTTTCTTTAACTGAAACAAATATTTTCATTGAATTCAGAATTGAATAAAATCTGTATTCAAATTACAATATGAAAAAGAAAAATTTAATTTGAACTTTAAATAAACAAGATTCTTTTTTAATTTAGTATTTGAACTTTTTTTCAAGCATTTACTAATGTTGTTCAAATTAATATGTTCAGAAAAAATCAGTTACCACTAAAAAAGAATCATGTAACATTGTTTGATTTTCAACAAGCTGAAAGTATAAGATCTTAACTTTAATTAGTGCCCTATTAGAAGTTTGGGTCATCTTAGGTTTTTAGTACTTTTTACTTGAAATACTTATCTCAAAAGGATAACGTGATGAATGGGGATCCCGATATGTAAAACTCAGCCCAGAGGGCAACTCAATAGCTGGTTTCTTTTGGCGCATTATATTTAAATACAACATTTTATACTTTTGATTTTATAAAAAATAATGGTGTTTTTGTGTGTCTAATGATGAAATTAATTAAGTTTAAGTTTATTAATATAATCGCAAATCATACACCACAACTTCAAAATCTTTTCCTAAAATTATTAAAATTCTTCTCAACATAACCTAAAAATGTCAGAATTGACAAACGTATAATTATACTTGCAAAGATTGATTATTTTGAAAAGTGTATAAGATTTCATCATTTGTTATGTATTAATATAATTATTTTACTTTATATTTTTCTTGATTTCACATTATTGCAATAAATTATTTTTAAATTTTGCGCTTTAAAGATCTTGCGAAGATGCTGTCGCCTTGCGGACGAGTTTGGTCGGCAGGATCCCCATTTCACACCCTCATTTAAATTCATCGATAAATTTAGTCATTTGAATCAGGAAACATTTTTAAGTTCCAGAATGCACTATTTAAAGTCATGTTAAAGGATAAACATTCATTTTTAATATTTTGTTCAAAGAATTGTTTTATTATTAAATAATTACTATTGTTTTAAAATTCACAGTTTCCTTAATCAAATATATTTCTCAACTTGTCAAACAAGGTTTTCTTCAATACTGCCTGAAAAAAGTTAACTCTTTTAAATTGACATAAATCATAAAAAGTTTGTGAATTTTTAAATCTCATTGTCATAAATCATTAATTAAAAATAAAATCATGTACAAAATATTGATTTAACTCAGAGTCGGCAGGATATATGGCGGGTCGAGTGAGTAGAATGATCCACTCGAAATTTGAGGTTTTTACTCACTCAGGTTTAAGGTATCCTGGTCGCCCTGGTGTAACCTTTACAGTTATGCAATTTCTAGATTTTAGCAAAACAAGTTTTAATTGAGGCAGTTTGTACAGAAACCGCACAAGTCCATTAACCGAAATTGTTCAAGAATCAATAAAAACTGATTTCTTGTAATTGTGAGAATTTTTTTCAATTCTGTTTTTTGCATTATTTCCTACTAACCTATAAGTTTAAAAATTCAAAATGATTGATTCATATTTTAATTAACATAAGGTATAAAAAAAATAAATTAACTTTTGGACTTGTGCGGTTTCTGCACAAAATGAAATGAAAAACACAGAAAATGTATTGAATCAAGTAAAGTATCACAGTTTTATTAAATGTTTAGTAACATTTATTAAAAATTTTTAATTTGGATAATTTATATTACCATTTTATAAATAATAAACATTTTTTTAGAAATCACTTTTCAACATTTTCTTAACAAATATCACAATATTCACTATTGCTGTCTTCTGCCTCGTTTTAAATGCATTTTATTTGTAATATAAACTGTTTAATATAAATTATTTAACAACGTCTAAAACATGTCAAAAATATAATAAGTAAATATTATTTTATCCATTGCGCATCTTTGTGTGCAACTTGGAATCATGGACTTGTGTTGTTTCTGTACGAAACGAAAATTTGATTATTTTTTAAAGGGTTTAGAGTTTTGTAACTTATGTAATATTTTACTAGATCGTAGAACTTCACTTAAAGATAAATTTTCCATAAAAAAGTGATTTTCGAAAAAAATGGACTTCTGCGGTTTCCGCACCAACTGCCTCAATTAATATTGCATTTTATAATCATTTTAATTTTTTTTTATTATCAAAAAATACAAAAAATAATACATTCTTTCAAAGCATCAAAAATTTTCAACTTTCCACATTTTCATCTTAAAAACTGAAAATAATTTCTAAATTTTTGAAATAATCCTTGAAATTGGAAATTTTCTTGATTAAATGGAGAATTAACTTAATTCTAACAATATAATTTAACTGTAAGAATTACTAGATTAATACTGTCGTACTAAAGAAAAACTTCGGTAAACGATATTTTGATTGGCATCAGTTGACTCGGAGGAAAAACTACATCTGATAGCTATGGTTTAAATTCTTTATTAAAATTATTGATTGTAAAAAAATGTTATTAAAACTCTTAGAAACTCCAGAAAATGACGGAATACTGGTTAGAAAATTAAGCAAATGACTTTAGGTAGTTTAAACATTGTTCGAGGTTTCAAGCTCGAGTATAAAATAAAAAATAAAAACTTAGGCAAAGTCGTTTGTTTGTGTTCCTTCTATAAAAAAATGGCCGAAGTTGATCGTTGTTTACGAAACAAAAGAACTAAACATTTGCATTGCTTGCATTTATCTTAGTTCTTCCATCAAAAAGAGAGCCGTAGGACTACGCAATAGCAGTTAGACAATAGGGAATTTTTACGTTTGATGCAAGAATGTTTTTACGATATTTTTTTACTATTTTATCCTATCTGCTACCTTCCCTTGAATAATTGATTTTGTCTTTTATAATATTTGTTATAGACTTAAAAACTCGTTTGTTATAGTTCCTGCATCCTTATATTTCTTACAAGAAAGTGGAATTTTTATTTTATAATGAATTTTTAGAAATTTATAGCCTAATTATTTTTTGTAACGCAAAGACGAAATATCTGCTTTTTTGTGAAAATTACCAATACACAAACAGTAACGTCATTGTGCTTTACCCAAGTTCTTCCAACCGATCAGCGATCCGCGCTCATCTACCTATTTGGTAGAAACCACGCAAGTGACTTTACCTAACTTTTTACTTCATATTTGCATTAAAAAAACACGCATGTCCATCTTATAATATAATTTCTTTAAACTATAGATTTTATAATTAAATAGAATTTGAAAATATACTCAGTAGGTCTGGTGCAGTTAGATTCAACACTTTTTGCTTCCTCATGTATGAAAGCCTTGGATCCCTTCAAGTTACGGTTATTTTTACTACCAAAATCTGGAATCAGACACAAGAATTTTTCAAAAATAACCATTAAAAAAATTTTATTGAATTTTAATTTTTTTTTAAATTAAAAATAAATGTTTTCATTCTGTATACACTATCAATTCCAACAACTATTGTTGAAAATAAGAAAAATGAAATTTATTTTTTATATACCATTGGAAAGCTTATAAAATTTGCAGTTAAATGGTCTTATTTTGAATAAAATTGGCCATAAAAGCTTCAAAATTAGACCATTTATCGGCAAATATTATAAATTTTCCAATGGTCCATAAAAAAATTCATTTCGCCTATTTCTAACAGAGTCATTAGCGTTTAAAGACGATCATGTTTTTAATCCGATTTTTGTAAGTGGTCTCTCAAATTTGGCTTGTAGCCAAATTATCTATTATCTATTATCTAAGTTTTTCTTTAATACAGCAGAATAAATTTATGATATAGAAATAAAAATATTTATATTACTTTAAATTCATGGTAAAAAATATATTAGAAACGCAAATCACACAAAAACAAAAAATTATTTCTAGTACTAAGTGACAAAACGAGAAAGTATTAAACTAGTATTATCATACGACTGAAATTGCACACTTATTCTTAGACAGCTGTAAATTCGATTTTATTGAATCGAAATGCGTTTGTAGATAAAAATTTTCAGTATCGTTTGCTCTACTTTAATTAAATAGGGAAACAGTTCTTTACGCACAGGGTCTCTTAAAATTTTAATCTGATATATTATTGCTCACATAAACGGACCTCGAAAAATGTCCTAATCTTTTTTTATATAGGTTTTAAGAACCATGTATTCCCAAAATTTATTCCTAAAATCGTAGATTTATTGATAAAAACTGTACCTCCATTTAATATAGGCCTATTTACACACACACACACACATATATATATATATATATATATTTAAATTTATTAATAGTAATAATAATAATTTTTTGCATAAGAAATGGACTTACAAAACTTAGACGAAATTTCAATTAAAATATGAGACTGAAGGTTGCTCTAAACTAATCACATTTCTAAAAAATAATGTCCAGCGAAAAACCGTCTTCTCTATCCGTAAATAGATAGAATTATTTAATATTAAATGATAAACAGATTGGTGGTCCAGAGAATATACAGTGGTATTAATAAAATCGTTTTGTGATATTAAATTCTAAAACAAAATATATAATTACAGTTTGTTTAGAGTTTTCTATGTATAAACATTGAAAATTTATTATAACATGAGTAAAATTTTGAAATCATTATTCTTTAATTAGAAACTCAAGACTGCAATATATCCTGGTATTCTTTACGACTATCATTCTGTTTTTCAGCTAAACGCACAAGTTGTTATTATATTTTTTAAAATGCCTTTTAATAAGACTGTTCATAAAGTTAGTCACAATTCAATAATAATCAGTGACTATGAAGGACAATCGACATAACAGTCATTTCTTGAATTTTGAAAAACTTCTTCATGTTAGTCGTAGAAATTATGTTTTTTTAACACCTGAATTATAGTTTTACTCAATAAAAGAGAATGTAACAATTTTAGTAGATATATCTGTTTTTATTTTTCTTTTGCAAGATAATCAAACAATTTTAAAATTTTAGAAATGACATGTATAATCTTTTAGAGCGGATGTCTTTTCGTCTTTTTCGCAACCTTTACTGCTTAAAAATATTTCCTAATCACACAATAAAATTAAATAGGGCCTACGAAGATTTTATGAAAAAATAATTGAAAAAAGTAATTAGTGATTAGAAAAAAGTGACTGCTATAACTACTATTCGATAGTAATTTAGAAAAAGCATCCTGTATGTTTTAAATATTGTATTGTGTAACTAAATAGGGTTGGTTTTTGGAAGTTTATTGTGAATCCTTTTTTATTTTCAGGATCATATAGAAAATAATGCAATTTTTCAATAAAACGAATATTTTGATTTTTATAAACTACAAAAAAAAAACACATTTTAATTTAACTCTAAAAAATTAAAATAACAAAAAATTGTATTCATAATTTTGTTTTTTAAAACTTTTTCAAAAGTAATTAATTGGGATTTTTAGTTGAAAAAATAAATAAATTAGATAATCTAAAAAGCGTATGAGATAAAAGATTTGATTGCAACCATTAATTATCATGTTTTTATAATATTCAAAACAAAAAAAATTGTATTAGAGAGGACCCCAAGACGGACATTTCATATAAAATTTTTATATGAGGTAACAGCAACTTATTCTTTCTTTTATTTTTAAATGCCTAAGTTTTTTTATTCCGGATAGGTATTTCTTATAATACTATTAATTTATCGTATAAGAAAATATTCTAAAATGATTTAATAGATATTGTGTTTGTATACAATTTTTACTAGTGTTCAAAAAATAATGTTATGTTCTTTAAGATAGGCAGTTTGGAGACCCTGAGATAGACCGGTGTTTTTGATTATATACTTTCTTCAAGAAGTTTTTGAGTCTCTTGATGTTTAACACATTTTTCAAAGAAGGTGTCTATCTTGGGGATTCTAATCTATTACTTTAAAAAAAATGTGATTTTTAACAATTTAGAAAAATGTTTTGAGAAATGTTCGTGTTTTAAATTAAAATTTATTTCTTTGTTCAAAAGATACTAGGGAGAGGGGTATGGTCTGGCGGATTATAAAAACTCGATTTGTTTCTCTTCATTTTCTTGTAGTATAACATCTTAGTACTATCTTACTGCTATGAAATATATCCAAACAAAAGTTCCATTCTTAATTAAATCATCTAAGAAATATTCCATCAAGTTTCAAGTCATTTTGAGGAAAATTCCCAATGTTTGAAGTTTTAAGACTCCACCCCTCTAGCGGAGCATAATAAAGATTTTCAAAGTCCGTGAACTTCCTTTCTCAAAAACTATTGCACCGACCCTAATAAAATTTGTTACAATTTTTTAACACATACAATACCAGCCCCCAACGATTTTCTTTCTTTTTTTCCGAGAGACAGCCCCAAAATGTCAAAATTTTTAAGTAAAAATCGGGGTTTTGACTTATTTATTAGCCATAAATTAAAAAGAAACAAATAATAATTAAAGAAGATCGTAGGGGACGGGAAAAATTATTCTTCTAACCAAAGCTACTTCATTTTTTGATTTTAAATAATCTGTTCATGAGTTATGATGTTCACCACAAATTATCCTTTTCGGAAAGCGCCTTCAAAAATTTTCCGTCGGCAGCACATAAATGACTTTTTTTAAACAAAAATTTTACAACGTGTTCTTGACTTACTAATTAACAATGTGCAAGATATATTATATTTTGATGTCTTATTCGGTTTGGATTCTAGAGCATTAAATCGCAAGACTGTTTATTCGGGTGTTCCAAAAATGCATGAGAAAACAAAATTTTTTTAATGCTATAACCCCCATCTAAATATTAAAAAAAAAACTGGGTTTTTTTTCGATATAGAACAATCCTAGGGGGTGAAAGCATAAAAAAAAAAAATTTATCACCATCTTGGGGTCCCTTCCTCTAATTAGGTACATTATACATTCGGAGTCTTGAAAAGATAAAAGTGATTCCAAGTTTTTCTTATAAATGTTAAATAAAATAATAATATTATTATTGTTATTTCATATAATTTTGTTCCAAATTTATTTTCTACTATTGAAGTAGTATAATATGAAAGAACCCTATTTTAATTACAGATTTTATTTTGAGTTATTAATAGCATTTCAATTACACAGTAGTCAAAACTGTTTTTTTTTAATGTGTAACTTATTCAATAATCAACATTGTAAAGAAAATACAAGTGTTAAATTTTTAATTATTGCATTAACGCAGGAGTGAACATAAATCAACGTTTAGTGACCTACGCTATTAATCCCAGTAATAGAAGTATGTCATTTTTTCCTCATAAAATTTTATTTACTTTCTTGGCCTTACTCTTTAACAATAACATTTCCCTAAAAGTCTAAAATGGACAAAAAAAATTGCATGGAAAGTTTGTTGTCACTGATTCATTTGTAATTTCTATGTATCTCTGCATTAATGGAATTATGCTCATAATTATGTTTTTTATAATATTACAATACAATTGCAATGCTTATGTTACTTTTTTCAATTATAATTTAATAAGAGATCACATCGAAAAATTGTATAAGTATTCTCAGTTTAATTTTTGTTAACGTACACTGTTACGTATTTTAGGTCTAATAAATAAGCTTTTCTTATTTATTCGAAATGTGAAACGAATGTTCGAGTTAAGCGTATCGTAAACATTTTAGACATACTGTGTGAATCAAGCTTCTCGAGCCTTTGTAATATGTGTGTAAACATGACAGTTGAACATTTCAAGGGAATAATCTTCGAATGCTTGTGTCATTAGCTCGTAGGGTAAAAATGTGACGAAGAAACACTTCTCACAAAGTGAAGTGAGGGGTCAAGTCTGTCTGCTATTAGAGCAACTTTATTTATTGTATTCTCTCAAAAATAGGAATTGGGAGTTACTAATGTAAACGCATACTAGTCAAAGATTAAATACTGTAGTCATAGTATATTTTTTATTGCGAAAAAAATCCTGCATATTTATTTAAAAGTCAAATGCATTTAGCGTTAAACAGTCGTGCAAGTTTTGCACATAAAAAGACGAAAAAAAAGATGGAAAATTAAATTATTTATATGTATGCCAAATTCTAGACGAGCTTAAATCTTGACTATGAACTCATTTGACTTTTAACAAACCATTGAAATATTATTTTAGGTATAAGGGCCAAAGGACCTTTACTAAAAGTAGAGTATACATTTAAAAATTGTAAGTAGACCTTAAGAGCGCAACTGCGTCTAAATATTTTTAAATACTTTGTGTGATGACATTTAAATCAAACAACCATATCTTTACACTGTAATAGTTATCGATTAGATAATAATTAGCTGATATAGTTTCAATTATATGTACAATGTACATAGCATTATGTTTGTAAGAATCACCACAAAAATTATTTTTTTTTCATTTGCGAATGCTAATCTTATAAAGAAAAAATTGTCATTCTTTAATGTTCATAAATTCTACAACTTATTAATTTTAATCATTTAATGTTTTCAAATTTGATCTGCATTTAATTTATGATTTTTGAAAATGTTTCATCAGTTTTGCAATCTACGGTGTTAAAATTAATAATGAATAAAATTTGAAAATTTAATTTATAGTTCGCATGAAAAAACATTTGTAAATTAAAAAAAAATCGCTTTAAATGGAATAAATTGAATATAGAAAGGAAATTATTAATATCCAATTTTGTGAAAAAATTACAATTCAAACATTTTTTCTTTATTACATAATATATTACAATTACATTTCGACTACTTTTTGTGATCTTGGAAACTATAAAATAGTTTTTAAGCGGTTTTTAATTGTGAATTTAAACCTAAACTGCTTATATATTACAAACTATGTTGTAAACTTAAAAAAATTAATATATTATTTGTTTTTTTAGTTTTTAAAAATTATTTGTCAATCAATTTTTACACAATGATAAATATGTTCGCACAAATAAGAATAATTCAGATAAATTTGTCAAATGTACACAGTTTTTTTTCTTGTGATATGAAAAAATTTACTGTAGAATATTGTAGGTATACGTGTGAAATCTAATAATAAGTTCTACGGTGCGTCAAAATGTATCAACAGCAACGAAAAAAAATTTGAAACAAAACGCTATTTTATTATACGCAATGTGACATTCCGAATTGTTTATTATTTTCTTATGACAGAATCTTCTTTTAGTTTAAAACCAGTTGACTTGTCGATATGATGGATGTGAAAACAAGTTCTCCACTAATAATAAATAGAAAATAATATCTTTTTTACAAAATTGATAGTAATAATTATTTACAATTTTTTTCAGCTCAATATTTTTAAAGATTTTAGAAAAATAAAAACCTTAAGTTTGAATTGTGTGTGATGCTTTTTTTTAAGTATATGTATTTATTTATAATTTTATTATACGCATTTACAATATTTTAATATACAATTATGTACATTTAAAAATGTTTTATTTCAAGCACTTAATTTTTAATTAAGTTTCTGTTTGTTTTTATTACTTAGTTTTATTTATAAATGTAAGATATTTATATTTAGGTTTGAACCTCGTCTCGTTTGGAAGACATGAGATTAGAATCGTTTTTTACCATTTAAATTACAGTAGAACCCACGTATATCGGACCCGCATATATCGGATTCCCGCTTACATCAGATATTTTTGTCGGTCTCTTGAATTTATATATCATGTATTTTTACCCGGATAAATCGGATTCCTGCTTATATTGAAAATTTTTTTGGTCCTTTGGAATCCGATATATGTGAGTTTTACTGTAATTGATAAAATTTTCTGCATAAAAGCATAAGAAATGAACAAATAGTTTTACACATTTGATAAATTCATTTCAATTATTATTTAATGAGTTGACTAAACATTTTTATATTATCGTGCTAGAAATACATCAAAAACTAGTTTTTAAAGTTTTTGGATTTGTGCGAATTTTGACTTCAAATGTGTTCCTCAAAATTTTCACATTTTTAAATAAAAATTTGGTTGTGAAGTTGCAGAGATAAATGTTAGTCATTAACTGTATTTTTCATCCATCAGCTCGATTACATTTTGAATTATCGGTTAGAAAGTTTGCTAAAAAATGGTTTTACTGTAATATGTAATAGAGTGAACAGAAATGTTATTACAGCTGCGATTAGAATTAAAAAAAACAGGAGAAATAAAGTCTCTTACATTAACTAAATGTGTGAGAAGAGATTTTTAAAAATATCAATTGTTAGGAATGTATTTAAGCAAGAGTACACTTACACATTAGTTTTCTTATTTTAAAAGCAGTTTAAAAAATTTTTGTCTGGTATTTAAAAATAATTTATTTTAAGTATTTACATAATTTTTCACTTGTTATCCAATTATGATATTTATTTATTTTATTTTTACAAATATTTTTGAGAATTGCTAACAATTGACTTTTTTTAAATCCTTTGAAGAATTATTTTATTGGAACAGTAGAAACACTATCGGTAGTAGATCAAAAGTTTTTATTACTACAATAATAATAGAAAAATTTACTGCCAATCACTTAAACAGTGTAAAAAATGATAAAAATAAATAAACAAAGTTAAGTTTTTCGTCTTCTTATTTTTCATACCTTTTAAAAGTTTATGAAATACACAGGATAGTAGCATTAAATGGACCTTACAGGTAAATATATCATTTTTCTGAGAAACAATTTCTAAAAGTAAATCGTCTAAAGAGCGAATACGATGTGGGTGGGGATCCACCAATAAACTTAACATATGACTTTTTTAAAATATTAAAAACGCGTGAATAGTGAATTATGAAAAAAAATTATTTTATGTAAACCATATCATTTATTATCTTCGTTAAAAATCATCGTAGAACAATTTTTAACAAAGCATTTTAAAGGTCATTCAAGCTTTCTATCGACCCTAGGCATGTATTAAGGGGGGAAATAGGTGTAAATCTTCAAAAAATTAAATTTTACTTCTTCATAAATCGCTTGTAAAACTATTGAAAAATAAAACGAAAATTTCAAGCCGTTTAAAAGTTATAAACAATTAAGTTTCAAGCGGATTCAACCATTTTTTAAAAATTCATCCTTCATATTGGATCCGCCATTTTTATTTCCGAATTGCGTGATTCAAAAACGTTAACCTTTGAATGTTTTCTGACACTTTTTTTTCAAACACGTTTTTCTCGAAACGACTTTTTTCGATTTGTGTACACTCTAGCTCAAAAAGTTTTTAATCAATCATTCTGAAATTTGGCATGTAGTTTCGTTATATAAATACGCTCTAGGTGAACCTCAATCTGGAACAATGTCGTTGTTTAATTCTGGTTTTTGTTATAAAAAATAGTATGAAAAAATGACAAAAAACCATATTTTTTGTTCATACTCTTCCAAAAATTATTAATTTACTTTTTTTTATGGGATTGAGGTTCACTTAGAAGAGATACATATAAAAAAGTATATTCTTTGTGTATTTAATTTCAAATAAAAATTGAATGTACACAATCTACTGAGACGATTGCGCGACTTAAATTGTGCGGCAGCAGTTATTATTTTTTATGAAACTAGTTGATAATTATCAGAATATACTCTTAAATATATGTATAAAGTAACCTCTTAATAGCAATAAATTATATAAATTCCTTATGTCTTACGAAAGTTCATAAAAATCACTAAAAACGCTGTGCTGCACCTATTTCCCTCCTTAATGTTAAGTCGGGTTCAGATTCTAATGAACAAAATATCATTTTATTGATTTTAATGTTAGGAAAAAATCCTGACGTGATGGAGCAAAACTGACTTCAGATTCGTGTTCAGGGCAGCAAAATACATAGGGGTAGAGTGGTCTGGTTAAAAGTACATGGCCCTTTTTTATTTATTTGTGCATGTGTTATTGTTATTATTTATTAACTTTTTCATAAATGCATCAAATGCGTTGTAGTTTTTTCATAATTTTGACACTTGCTTTTAAAACATGGTTTTAAAACATTTTTGTCTTATTTATGTGACAAATATGGGGGATTATTTTTCAAGTGTCACAGGTCCGAAAAGCAAGTTTATTCTATCAGACTGAAACTTGGACAAAATGTTGTCCTATTGAATAGTAATGGATAGAAACAAAATCTTGACTATAGAAGAAATATTCCAATTCACTTTTTCCAATTACAAACCGACAAATTTTTGATCTTATTCATAATTGTTAAAAAAGATTCAAAAAATTTCTCATGAATAGGGCAGCCATAGAAAATCACTGATTCAAAATAACACCGATTCAACACCATTCAAAATTTCAATCTTCAAACCGCATTCTTAAAATCTCTGATTCACGCAAGAATTTTAGCAATAAGTTTTTTTTCCTGGGTATAGAAGAAATATTTAGCGTGGGGGAGGGGATGAAATTTTATATTTTTTAAGGAAACTGTTTACCTTGATAATTTGTTGTTCTTTTAATTTTAATTAAAAAAATTTTAAAATACCAGTTTCAATAGATTTTTTTCGCTCTTTCGATTGGTCATATTATTTTGTACAAAAAAAACTTTTTAACCCCTAAAAATGAAGAAAAAAAATAAAAAGAACTTTTTCTTCAAAAAGCGCTGGATTTTTTAATTTTTTTAAAAAGAAAGCCCTAATTTTTTTCTATAAAAAATCTGTAGAGTAAAAAGTTGGATGAGAACTTCTAGTCAACGAAAATAAAGGTTGAATAGAACCTAACGCCCATGATGCTCGCTGCCACTAGCACCGTAGGCGCAGCGGCACACAGTTTGGCATAAAGCACTATTTTTGGACAAAAGTCTGCTGACAACTTAAACATAAACCTATTTTAATTTTCTTTTTTTTAAATGCTCAGGAATGTTTGTCCCACAACGCTTAATTGCTAGATAATTAAAATTTTATTTTTTAATAACAATAAATGTTGATAACTTTTAAAAATGGAAAAAATTAGTTTTGAGGAAGTGATTTCAAGATTCTTCGATGACAGAAACTTTATACATATACTTAAATATTTTACACACAAAACTTAACTAAAGTATTTTTAAATGGTTCTAGTTAATAACCAACAATTTTTAGGGTTCCGTACACCTTCGGTGTTCGGCGAAACCCTTATAGCGAGACTCGTGCGTCCGTAGCCAAAAACCATTCCCCCCCCCTTAACTTCTAAACTATTTGACCTAGAGGGCTGAAATTTGGTACACTTAAGTATTTTCACGTGTAGATTACACGAAAAATATAGAGAACATGATCTGAATTGATGGCCATAGCGTTGTCAAGGAGAAACTGCAAATTTCCGAAAAAAAAGTTTTTTTTCTCTAACTTTGCCATTATTTGAGCTAGAGGGCTTAAATTTGGTACACTCGTGTATTTTTGCATGCAGATTATGGAAAAATTATGTTTGGGAATAAAATTGAATATTATGAGGTCACAAAAAAAAAAATTCAAAAAATCACCAAAAAGAGGTTTAGACCCCTGTGCTAGAGGTCACCCTAATTGTCCTACAGTACCCCTCAAACCAATAAAATTTTTATTTGTATACTCAGAATTAAAAAAAAAAACGATATAAAACGCAATTGAAAATTGTTATCACTTTTTTTTTCAAAATAATTGAAAAATTATGAAAAAAACAAAAAAGAAAATTTTTAATCTTATACAAAGCTTGATCAAGGCTGCCACAGGACCTATAATCAAGACTGTTATAAGCCCTGAAACCCTATAAAAATTTCAGGGCCTCCCCCTAAAAAAAATTCTTGATTTTTATGTTATTTATATGAAATACAAGCCTGTACCCTTAAGCAAAAGTTTCATGTACTTGAAGGTAGAAGTATTTTCATAATTTGTATGTTCTAATTTATTTTCATAATCTTTACATAAAAATATACAAATGTATCAAATTTTAGCCCTCTAGCTCAAATAGTTTCAAAGTTATGAGGAAAAAACTTTTTTTTCGAAAATTTTCAGTTTTTCTTTTTTTGACAACGTTTTGACCGTCAATCCAGATAATGTTCCCTATAATTTTCCTGTAATCTACACTTGAAAATACATACGTGTACCAAATTAGAGCTCTCTGTTTGTGAATAAGGTATAGCTTTGTTTCGTAAATGTACGGAACCCTAGATTTTGGTACGGGTGTAACTCGTACTTGCCCGATTTTAATTTGTTTAAACAATCTTACGCTCAGTTGATAAATAAATAACTTGGAAAGTTTTTCTTACTTAGATTTTTACTTTTGTAAAATTAATTACAAAATTAATCCAATCTTTAGGACTAATTTCCGATTTTTTTTAAACAAGTCCATTTTTTACTTCTGGGAAAAAATCCATCGCATTTAAACGATTTTCCAATTTTTTGGAAAAAAATTTGAATGATTTGATAAAAATATTTTTTTCTGAAACATTGGAATTTTTCACCAATTCCTGGGATTTATTTACGAATTTTCGGAAAAAATACACTATGTCTGGAAATTTTTCTAATCTTTAAGAATAATTTCCAGTTTTTTTTAAATAGGGAATTTTTCCAAACTTTACGAAATAAATCCACTATTTGGGAAGATTTTCTAATTTTCGGGGAAAATATTGAAAACAAGTAATTCTTAGATTAAAATAAATGGAAATAAGGATTCTAAGACTTAAAATAAACCTTAAAATATTGGTGACTATTAAAACATCACAAATCACACAAAATTCAAAAATGACCAGGATGATAATGTTCCCATTAGCCCAGTTAAAGTAGAAAAGAAAAATATTACTATTTAAGAACTTTTGTAAATAAAGTATTTCATATTTTTTTAATTTAAGGAGGTTGTATCGTAAAAAGGATTAACATTACCATTTTAATCAAATTTGATCTACTGGTAGATAATGGTTTTATAATGATGCAGTTTAATTTTTGAGACCTCAAGGTACTCGTGAAAAAAGTTATAAGGGTTTTCGTTTTTAACATTTTACATTGAATTTTATGGGAATTGAGTCGTTTGTCATATATATATCCATATATTTACATGTATTTTCAAAATACACTTTCAAACACTATTTTTCATTGCAAAACTGAGTATGAGGCCTGGGGCCCTATCACGTAATTTTGAAAACAAAACCGAAAACGAAAACGCAAGTTCGATTTTTAATTTTTTTTGTAAAATGTCAGTTTGCCCGGAGCGGTAAAAATGATTCAAAATGGCGTCATACGTTTATTCAGTTATTATCTTTCATTTTTGGTTTATTTTCTTTAATAATTTTTGTAACAAATATATCGTTTCAGGAGGACCCAGCGGGGGTCATTTGTATGTGGGGGGGAGGCTACTTGCACCCACGTGAAAAGTAAAATAAAAAAATTAAAAACTTATTTTTGTCAACGAATATCCCGTTTTAGGATGATTAGCTAGGGGTCATTTTTATGCAGAGGGTGACTTGCACCCACGTGAAAATTAAAATCAAAAAATTAAAAACTTATTTTTGACAACAAATATGTCCTCTCAGAATGCCCCACCGAGAGTCATTTTTATGTGGGTAGGGGGACTTGCACCCACGTGAAAAAAAAAATGAAAAAATGAAAAAATTATTTTTGTCAACAATTATCCCGTTTTACCTACCCCCACATAGAAATGCTCTCGCTGCCCCGTCCCCCGATTGACAAAAATAAGTTTTCAATTTTTTGATTTTAATTTTCACGTGGGTGCAAGTCACTCCCCGCATAAAAATGACCCACGCTGGGACATCCTGAGACAACATATTTGCTGATAAAAATAAGTTTTTAAAAAAAAATAAACTGAAAATCAAGGACAATAACTGAATAAACATATGACGCTATTCGCGAAAATGATTGAAAATCGTCTATATTCACCTTGCTAAAAAACAATAAAGACCTTAAAAAATTGAATTTTTAGTATTTTATTTCTAATCACCGAATCTTAAAATATAAGAATACTATGTTGACAAACATAAAAAAATCACAATAGACATTAATAATCCAGAAATAGTCATGACGCCATTTTGCTCATTTTTTACAGCTCTGGGACACTTCACGCATGACGCCAATTTTGGTGTCATACCGCCGAAGTCGTTAATTTTATAATCTTTTAAAATTCTTTTAACCCCAAAATAGTGCCGATTTCAAATTATAAACAATGATCATAATGATCACAAAGGCAAACTAACATTTCACAAAAAATTTGAAAATCGAACATGCGTTTTCGTTTTTGGTTTCGTTTTCAAAATTACGTGATAAGGGCCCTGAAATTTCAATCTTCAAACCGCATTCTTAAAATCTCTGATTCTCGCAAGAATTTTAGCAATAGGTTTTGTTTTCCTGGGTAGTCAAGATTTTTTTCTATTCATTATTATTCAATAGGACAGCATTTTGTCCAAATTTCAGCCAGATAGAATAAACTTACTTTTCGGACCTGTGACACTTCAGAAATATAATCCCTCATATAACCGCCGGTGTCTAAAAAAAGTATCTTTAATATTTATATGTATGTCAAGTTAATTTTGAAACTTTTTCTCCTAAAATAACCAAGAAAGCGTATTAAAAGTGACAAAGAAATTTGCATCATTCAAGGAGGGTGCTTTCCGTGTGTGGGGCTCGAGTCCAGAGAATAGTTGACTTGGGAATATAAATATTCCCTGGTAAGTTTATCTCTGGGTAATACCCACTAAACCTTCCTCGCTTTATAGGAGTACTTAACACTCAGCGGAACGATTAATCTAAGCAACCAACATCACCGAGTGCTAACTCCACCCATATCCATAGATCTCTCAGCCCAGCATCAGATCTCGATCAGCCGACAAACCGTTGGGGGTAAGAACCCCCACCGATCAACGGCGGGCTTCGAAGTGATGACAGTTGGAGGATTCTATACGGATTTTTTCCCTACCTTTGTCGGGGGTGACTTCAATACCCACCACCCGAAACATGTATTGCCTTTTCTCCTCCCAATATCTACAAACAAAGAGGGTGTGTTCCGCGATGTCCACGGGTGCGTCGCAATAAGAGCACGATCCCTCTCTTCTTAATTTAAAACGTTTCAAATACTCGTTGAAACAACCATGACCAGTTAGCGTCTGTGTTAAGTAGTAGCTAACTTCTCCGTGCCGTCTTTCTATCTATTTAGCGAGGTGGGGAATAAGGCGGTAAGTCCACCTTCCGGTAGATTACCCATTCCATCTCACCTGCCACTCCTCGACTAATCTACTGCTCGCGATTCTACGAATCTGGGTCTTTAGACGCTGCCTTTCCTCTTGTGGGAGCAAGCTTGCCCGATCTTTGGCGAGGAAATAGACATATTGTCTTTCCTTAGCCAATAGATCTATCGGCGGAACGCTTGCTAGGACTTGCACAGCGCTAGTAGGTATAGCCCGGTAGGCTGATACTATTCTCAACAATACTATTTTTTAGGCTGAAAGTAGTCTCATAGAGATGGTTTGTTTTTCTAGGGCTCATGCCCACACTGAAGCTGCATAAAGCAATCTCGAGTGTACCACGCTCGCTATTAATCTCCTTTTTGCTTCCCTGGGACCACCAATGTTAGGCATAAGCCGGGAAATATTTCCTCCACATTGGATGGCTTTGATCGTTGCGGATGTTAAATGTTGGTTGAAGCTAAGCTTCTTATCCAACTCGACGCCCAGGTACTTGATGGTGTTACTCCATTTTACTTCAGTCCCATCAATCTCAATAGGTGGGTCAACAAAGGATCTCCAGTTCGTGACAAGACGCGCTTCGGTCTTTTCCAAGGCCATTTCCAGACCATTGGCGTCCATCCAGTGCTTGACTCGTCGCAGAGTTTCATTGACCCTTATGCCAAGGATTTCTGTAGTTTTCGCACCGTATACGATAATTTTGTCGTCCGCGAAGCCGAATGATTTGATGTCCGTAGGTAGTTTCATCCGCAGGGAAGCATCATACATGACGTTCCACACGAATGGCCCTACCTTTGATCCTTGGGGGGCTCCACAAGTCATCTCCTCGCGAATCTAAAATGTTTTGCCCTCATACTTGATCCACCGATCGCTAAGATAGTTATCCATCATTAGCAATAGGTAGGTCGGTATCCCTTTCCTCTTCATCCACTCGATGCAGATGTTCCATCGCGCGGAATTAAACGCATTACTTACGTCTATTGCTATTAATGCGAAAAATCCTTTCTTTTTCCCCTTGCCTTCTCTGGCCTTCTTTGCCTCTTCTGCCACCGCCGAAATAGCGTCGACGGTGGATCGGCCTTTGCGAAAACCGTACTGGTTTTCTGATAGGTCATTTTCGCCAGTCAGAAGACCCTGAAGTCTCTGCAAAACCATACCCTCTAGAAGTTTACCCATTGTGTTAAGAAGACATATGGGTCTAAAGGATGACGTCTTTTCTAGAGGCTTGTCTCCTTTTCTGAGAAGAACTAACTTTTGCTTTTTCCAGTCCATAAAGAACCTTCCAGCTCTGAGGCAATCGTTCAAAGGGTTAAGAAGAAGTTCAGGGTACACATCGATCACCAATTTCAGGACCTCGGGTATTCCGTCCCTCCCTGGCGCCTTGCCAGTCTTCAACCCCTTTTCCGAGGCTCTTAACTCCTCAAGAGTGAAAAGATCTTCGCTCCGTACTAGGCAAAAAGAATAGTCCTCTCGAGAACATGGTTCCACATACGGGAATAAGGCTCTTATGATCTGTCGGACCCAATCAGGTTTGTCTAGACCAGTGGTCTGTTGTTTAATAACCAATTTCTTGGTCACAATCTTAAACGCTAGTTTCCATGGGTCGTTTTCAACGTCGCTGATTAGGTCTTTCCAGCACTTCCGTTGGCTACGCCTTATTCCCTGTTTAAAAGCCTTTCTGGCTTTGTGCCATTCCTGCTCTAGCCAGGATTCCTTCTTTAAGCGGGTATATCTCCGTCTCGCTTTATTGCACTCTGTTTTTAGCTTTGCCAATTCGTCGTTCCACCAGTAATTTGAGCTCTTCCTGGAGTAATCGCGTCTACGTCGGGGCATGGAGTGGTTGCAAGCTGCAATAACCTCACGTCTCGCGGCACGCACTCTCTCCTCAACCGTTTCCGGTTCCCTTATCCAGCCAAGTTCGGAGATCAGCTTGTTCTTCCAGGTACTTTCTTGCCTTATCCTGATCGAGCTTACCGACGTTCCATGAGGGGTTCTTACTAAGACTACCGGGTCTTTTGCCCCTCAAAAGATCTTCCATCAAGATAACGAACTCAATATACTGGTGATCGCTCAAGGTTATTTCATCGAGCACCTCCCACTCCGTGATTTTCCGTGCCAAGCTAGGCAAGACAATTGTGAGATCCAAAATTGATCCTGATTTGCCTCACTGAAATGTAAACTCCTGGCCCCGGTTCTTAACGACCAGGTCATTTCTGGCCACCATTTCGCTTATCAAAGTGCCCCTCTTGTTTAACGGGTTTCTCCCATTCGGGATGCTTGCCATTGAAGTCTCCCGTTATGAGGGTCCTCCCGCCGAAATCTTTTATGCTTTCTTCAAGAGATTGCATTTCGGCCTCGAAATCTTTAAGGCGATCGTTCGGAGAGAAGTAGCACCTATACGTACGTATACCTGCCACCTCTATCCAAACAAACCCCTTGTCGGTTTCCAGGAAATCGCTGACACTCAGATCCGGATTGCACACTTGAATCCCAGATCTACATGTTTTATCCTGGTACCAGACAGAGTTGTTCGGTTTCCTACACTGTTCACTGAAAAACAGTATATCAACCCCCCTCTGAATGGCCGTCAAAAACATGAGATCTTTCGCTAGCTTTCCCTTGCCAAGGTTGATCTGAAGACACCTTAGCTCCTTCTTTTCAACTTGTTAAGTTCTGCTCTATAAATAGGACAGGACCCGCTCCCTGAACGGTGTTTGACGTCCGTCATTCCTTTGTCAAAGCAAGCAGTGCAGTGGAACTCGGCACTGCAGCTCTTGCTCTGATGGTCGGTACCTCCACACTTCCAGCAGGCTTTACTCCTATCCGTGCCCTTGCAGGTCCTTGTCAGGTGGCCGTAGCCCAGGTACTTAAAGCTCCTCTCTACTTCCAACCTGGCCCCGATTCTGCAGTTGATCCAGCCAGCCTTCCCCTTGCCAGCTTTCAACAAAGCATCAGCGCATGCTTCATGGAGTTGGAGCACCACTAGCCTGTTTCCAGCTCGAAGAGTGAAGAGGCGGCATGACACCTCTAAATTGGTCCTGCCCAATGCCTTCTCCACTGCTTCCACCACTTCTTCCACCTCAGTGCTCTCGTCCAGGTCCCTGATTTCCAAGGACCTTTTCGATACCACTGTGGTGATCTCTCCTTTTTCCTCGAAGGCGGCAGTCAAGGCCCTGCTTAGACCCGATCGGTCCTCCCTGCCCTTGAGGACAAGAAGCATATCGTTCCTCATCGTCCTCCGGATCGTTAGAACCTACGTTTTTGTCTCGGCAAAGTTGACCACCGACTTCATATGCTTCAGGGCGTCGGCAAAGGAGACGTTATCCTTTAACGTAACCCTGATAGCGTCATTTCTTCTCAGCTTCCTGTCGTTGGAGGCCTTCTTTTGGGCCGCCAACTCCGCCTTCTTTTTAGCGGATTCCGCTTTTTCCTTCATCTTTTTTTTCTTCTTTTTTCTCTGAGTGGCTGGATCTTTCTGCCACTCCTTGTTTAACTCCACTACAAGGTTATTTAGCCCGCGGGTTGACCCAGCAAAGGATTTTTCCATCTCACCCTGAGGTATCTCAGGCTTCTTCTCTTTCTTCAAGGACCTCTCTTCAAGGGTACTCGAAGCTTCTCTTTTCTCTCCTCGTTTTTCGCCTTTTCTGTGAGATGCTGGCGTCCCCAACTCATCGGGTTTTGGGCGAGGGGGGACCTTCGCCTTTCCCTTTGGTTTGGAGGCGCCTCTTAGCTTCTTTATCATCTTATCTTTCAAGTCTTTTATTGACTCTTCGAGGCAGCCACTCCATTCCACTACCTTGTCGATAGTTTCCTTCACTGGGTTTGGGTTGTTTTCCAGCCGCCTCGACTGCACGAACAACAACGACTTCGTCAGCTCCTTAGTGACGAGCACTTGCTTTTCTAAAAGCCAAATAATGGCTTTCCATTCCTCGACTTTCGGAAGAGCAGCGCTCCCCTCTCTACTCGGGGTCTCCGTTGTCCGGGCAGCAGAAACGGATGTTGATGGCGCATCCGTCGACTTATCGGTCTCATTGTCAGTCTCCAAGCTCTCACTGTTTCCATTTTTATTTAATTTCAAAAAATCCATAATTTAAGGTTACCAGCGCATCGTGTGGAGAGGGGGGGTCGCCTAGGTTGGGAGCGGGTGTACCCTCGGACACGACGGTCCTACCCCAGTTTCCTGAGGCCCAACCCTTACGCTTAGCCATTCTCGGTACAACACAGACGGAACGGACTCCACCGTAGCAGTACAGGCTCCGACACCTGTACCCACTGCACACTATATTATCAAAATCCCAAAGGGGCTGGCTCCTGACTTCGCACTACAGAAACACCTCGGCAGAGCAAGCTCACATCAGACGGGACCCCCATATGGCCTGGAAAAAACCATATAAGGACACGTCACTCTCAGTGCCCTCCAGTACGTTGCCTATCGCAAGTATTTGTTCCGCGTGAATATGTGATGCTCCCATTGAGATCCTCATTTACTATTAATAAATGCCCTTTCATTTCTAGTTCCATTTTCCGTCATTCACACTGATCTCTTTGGATCAAGCAGTCCTTCCTTTTAAGGGGGCGTGCCCCACATGCATACAGGAGAATGAACCTTCCTAATGGTTCCTCTCTCGTACCTCATTCATAGCGTTAATCTTAGAAAGAGTAAGCTATCCAATTAAGGAAGGAGACGTTTATAGTCTGCACTTCCACATTTATACTAGTTTCTTTTACCCAAGAAAGCCGCACACTCGGGAAAACGAGTTGTTGGCTCGTCTTTTCCGGTGCTTCCTCAGCACGTGCAATCGAGTTTTCGGCCCGCCTTCCAACGTGATCCGCGGCAATCCTATGGGGAAGAGACTACTCATACAAGGAATAGGCCGTTTATAGGCTACTCTCATTCCACATTTATACTCTCAAACGAACCCACTTTTGGCTTTCCCTTAGAAAAGTTATAAAAAATATAAAAAATATAAAGATGGTCATCCAGACAGGAAGGGAGCCGTTTATAGGCTTTACCTTCTTCTTTCATACTCCTTACATGCCGAACCCTTTGGTTCTGGCTCTCCTTTTCCAAACATTGGGACAACGCGTTTATAGCGCGCCCAGGATTCACCTCATTCATTCGAGACATCACTCAACGCATAAGCCTTCCCACCACGTCAAGGTTCTTGCCATAGTTTCTACATTTTTGTGAAATTTTATTGTTTTACCTTCAACTTTGACCTTTTCCTACAAAAAAATATTTCTAGCTCTGTTACAGAAAGTCTGTACGAATAGCCAGACCAAGGTGAAACGGGTATTCATACAGAAAATTAAAACGCTGTCTTCGGCAGCGTAATACCTTTTATTTTGGCTGTGAAAAAACATGAAACAATTTTTTTAATGGGTACAGAGGGGTTTTGTGCCACCTATAGTTTTTTTTTACCAAAAGATATCCGACAAACATTCATTTTCACAAAAAGAAAGACTTTGACAATTTTCTGTACGAATATTGCTAGAGCACATAGGGTGAATTATTCGTACTTGTACAAGCAATTTACTGATTGGTCCAGATTTTCTTTACGAATTTCTGTTCGAATAGACACTGCGGTTTTTTATTGTACTCTAAAATATTTAGACTAAATATTTCATGCAGCAAAAACGATAAAAGAAACCTCAACACATTTTTTCAAAAAGGGCTTCGTACTACAATTTTTATTGAAATAATAATTTCGAGGGTCTTTTCACTTGAGAAATCATGGATTTCCTTATTTTAGCGTCAAAGAAAACTTAAAGAAACCTTTGGGAATCCTTGGTAATCGAACGGAAATCAGTGTAGTAATCTTATAGAAGTTTTCTCGGGAGTTCGTTTTGTGATTTGATACTAAAAGGACGTGCTTCACACATCGCCTCATAGTGAACTTTAAACTGGCGAGAATGATTTAATTTTCACCTTAGTTTAGTAACCCAATGTAAAATAAATATGTGAATTGAATTATAAGTAGTCTAAGTAAGGATTTCATATGGCATTAAGAGTTCAGATTATTTAATTGGCTGATTGTGAAAATGGCTGAGCTTGATTTGGGTTTGAGGGTCCACGTGCTAGAGTGCAAAGCTGGTGCTTTGCTTTAATTGTAAGTTTGTTCTGGTTTCCTTTTTTTCTGCTTTTTTTAATTATTCCTTGAAGATTCCTTACGCATATTACCTCTGTTTTATTTCTCTTAATATTTACAATAATATAGTACAATTATAGTTCTGATTTGCTTGAAATAATAGACAGCTGATTATCATTTGAATGGGCGATTTAAAGTAAGCTTCTTTAGCCGAGTCTTTCTAATATTAAGGATTTAGTTTTTTTTTATATTGATAAATTGTCTGCCCTTTCATTAATTTTGGTTTTTCTTACTTCATCTTATTTCACTCATGTGTTGCGATATTTTTGCCTTTGATCAAACTTAAGAGCAATTTGATCAAATTCGATTAGACTTTCCTTAACCAAATTTGCCAGACCAGGGAGAGATATTTGGCTGAAGGGGAAAAAACCAAAACCGATTCTTTTTACAAATGGAAATCCCTTGATGTGTTCTCTTTAACGATTTATGGGGAGGATATATAAAATCCCTTTCTGATTTTGCTTGAAAGTACAAATGTAAGCAGACTTGTAGACAGAAATGATTCAATTAATATCGGTAAAATATAGTCCATGGTATTGCATGGGGGAGTAGAGAATTTATACCAGTGATTGCAACCAGCTTAAGATCTTCTGTAAATTTTTTGAGGATGCTAATAGGCTTTTAGATTTAAAGAGTTTTGATATAAACAGAGTCTCAGACCTTTTATTCTTCTCTATGCCGTCAATAAAAAGGTTTTTGTTACTATTAGTAGGGAGCACTCTGTCTCTGGTCTTGTGGAATGATTTGAATGGTCTTGACCCAGATTTGAATGCTTTTTAGTCTCTGTGGCTCAATATACGTCGGATGATAGGGGCTTGGCCTTAGACATTATTGACCTTTCTTTTATTACTTCTTTTATTTCTAGATTGGTATTTTTCTGGAATTTTCATCATAAAGTTACTCTGTCAATCCCAATACCTAAAGGGTGTTTTTCTTTGCCAAAGATTTGGTCATGTCTTCAATCAATGTAAGTCTAAAAAACCTAGATGTGAGTTCTGTGTTGAATTTCATTCTTTCCGTGACTGTTCTAATAAGAATAATCAAAATTTTTGTGTAAACTGTATGGGTGACCATAAGGTTTCATAAGGAATTGACGCGTGTATGAGTAAGAATTCAAGTTAACGAAAAAGAGATATCTGTTTGACCTATTGAAGGATGATGCAGAAAAAAGGGATCTACAGTTTTAATATTGGCTGGACATTCAACGAATAGTAATCGAGATCACGCAATAAAGTCTAAAGCGTGAAAGGCTGTTGATAAATTAGTACCTTTGCATATTCCTGTTTCTCGTTTACTGCTGAATCAAGGGGCTCAGACTCCTGTCCTTCTGAGACAGTAGTTCAGAATCAGAAAGTAAAGAGATTATCCGATCCAGGTTAAAAACCTTTAAACTTACCTGACTCGTTTTCTGATGATAGGAAAAACTTAAACTTGGGTGACTTATATGATAAAGATGATTCTGAAAACGGCTTGCAGATAAAAGCGTCTAATCCTCCGATGGAGTTTGACAGAACTTAATAAATATTCATATGTGGTTACTAGTAAAACAGTACAATCCAATCCACTACTTAACTTTGCGAAGTACACTGCTCCATTGGATACGGGTCAAAAGACTTTGAAGACTAATCAAGTGTTCTAAAGTAGATGTATTTGAATTAGAAATAATTGAGCCTCCGGATGCAAAAACCGCCTCTGCGCGTGAAAAGTCTGACGTATGGTACTCGGGTAGCAGTGAGCGACAATGGGCAGCTCACTGATTTTCTCAACGTTTGGTCAGACATCTCGAGCGCAGAGGTGGTTTTTGAATCCGGCGGCTCAATTGAACATGTTTTGTTGGGAGGATAAACAATTTGAGATTAACTTGTATTTATTTTATTATTATTTATAATAGTTTTGGAGTGGTTATTTTGTTTATTTATTTACTAAAAGTTCAATTAAATGTTGGAAGGACTTGAATAGGTAGACAGCTCTTGTTAAACTCGAATTGACTTAACTCAGTCGAGTTTATTTTGTTATTTTGAAATATCTACTCTTATTAGGAGAGTTCAATAAGTAATTATGTTAGTCTGCTAAATCTGAAGCAAAAGTTTTTAGATTAGACATAACGTGGTTTCTGGAATACATCTGTAGTAATTTCTTAATTAATTATATTTTAGTGTCTAGAAGGATTTTTGTCAAACTAAAAGGAGTAAGTTGCGCGTTGTTACGCTCCTGATTTTTCATTTCCTTTTTACCAAAACTTGAAAAGTGAGACAGAGGTATAGAGACCAATAAATATCACCAACAAAGGCTTTCTATATCGTAAGAATAGACTAGGGTGGTCACGGGTAAGGGAAAAAGTGGAAAGCAGGGAAAAGTTAGGGATTTTCCAAAAAAATCTTTTAAAGTCAGGGAATTTTTTTTTAAAGGAAGCACAATTAAAAAATCATGATTTCATTACTTTAAATTCCTAATAATCAAAGAAAGATTTAAAAAATCTGTAAAATTTGTAATCAGGGAAAATGAAAAATTAGTCAGGGAAAAATCAGCGAATTTTGAAAATGAAATTTTGCGGTCACCCTGATGGACTCCAAGTTCGAAATTCTCAAAATTGTCAGACTTTGACCCTGAACAAGCAGACGCTATCTGTGTATTGCCGCCTAAAGCTCGATAGATCCTATGGTAAGCACGGAGTCAACTTCCGGTCTGCAGCGTGTTAAGGTGACGCGTAGCGGCCATCTACAAAAAATTTTTCAATATCAATCCTGGAGATATTTTTGACAAACATCTGTTCGTGTCAAACAAATGCTTCAAAAATTTCTTATCTCAAAAATTTTGTGAATACAATTCCTTTTTTTTATCCAATAAAGTCTCCGGTTTTTTAAAAAAAATCTTAAAGTGGGAATTTTCAACCAAAGGGGGGGCATAATGGCCTAATGGCATAAACCAGTTAAAGGTCTTCAGTGAGGATTGGAAGGATGCAAACCTTCTAATTACTTCCAGTATTTTAAAGGAAAAGAATTACAAGGTCTTTTTCCCTGCTTCCCTGTTTAAAAGAAAGATTTTGGTACGGGAGGTGGATTCTGGGCTCAAAGCTGCTAAGATCTATGATTTGCTTGATTTGGAGTTTCGGGAAAGTGTTTTGGAAATCCGTAGACGTACTACAGAGACTAGTCGTCCGAATTCGGATGAAATGATTATTGTTCCTACTGAGAATGTTGAAATGACGATAGCCTCTAAAGACGTGCCTAATTCGGTGTTTATCGCGGATGTCACCTTTGCAGCAACACCTATTTTGCCCTTCCCAATTCGTTGCTTTAAATGCCAAAGATTTAGGCATATGGGTAAGCAATGTAGGAGTTCCAAGTCGGTATGTGAGCATTGCGCAGAGTTCCACGATACCACGAGCTGCATTAATCTTATCAGAACGGCCCTATGTTCTAACTGTGGTGGTGCTCACAGTGCGTCCTCCAGGGAGTGCCCATCATTTATTTATGAAATGGACATCATGAAGGTCAGACACGACAATTTTTGTGGGTATGACGAGGCGGAGGATTTTCTGATGGCAGGAGGCTGTGTTAAGCCGTATTTTCCTGCTTCTAGTATCAGAGTCGAAAGGAGGCCTCCCGGTGCGCAGGAGGGGGGGTTCTCTGGCTCCTGGAACCACCCGTTCGGCGGGTGACGTGATTGGTTCAACCATGCATGAAATCACGGCTAGACGTCCCAGACCTGAATTTCTAGCTAACTTGTTTTCTGGGGCGTTCTCCAATTACCAAAGGGGACCTCAGACGGATATGGAGCAGTGATTGGATTATACAATTTTTCATTGTTGTGTTGTTCACCAATCCCCTGCGTTGCTGGTTTTTAGTGTTTTATTTGTTTTTGCATACATGTCCATTAGAAATTTGAAATTCGGGCTGTGGAATGCTCACAGCGTTCTTAATAAAAAGGACGAAATTGAGGCGTTGTTGTATTTGTACGATTTGGATGTGCTCAATATTACGGAAACTTGGCTTACACGAGAGCATCGCTTCAGAGTTTGGGGATATTCGGTGTTTAGGAATGATCGTGGTGGTAACAGGGGAGGAGGGGTGTTGTTTCTCGTAAGGAATAACATCTCGGTTGTGGAGAAGGGAATACCCCCTATTTTCCCTATGAGCTGGACGCAGTTTCGGTTGCAGTTGAGACGACCTTGGGCTGGATCTCTTTTTTTGGCTTATATTGTCAACCTATTTTAGATTTTGATCTTGAGGATTGGCGAAAGATTTTTGGCTCGAATCAACCTGAGGCTCCTACCATAATTCTGGGCGATTTTAATGTCCACCATGAAAGCTAGGGCGCCTCGCAAGCAGATGCCAGAGGCAGATGTTTGGCCGCAGTGGCCGATGATTTCGGAAGAATTGCTCTTAATGATCGCATATCGACCTTCCGTCCCTTAGATAATCGATCACAGTCCAATTTGGATTTGGTCTTTGTCCCGGCGGACAAAGTGCAGCTGTTCGACATCGAAGTTACAGACTTTAGATCGGATCATGTCCTTATAAGAGCCGAAATTGCTCAGGCCGTTAAGTATTGCTCACCTTCGTCCATTAGATACAATACTGAGAAGGTAGAATGGGTGGCCTTCAGGGCGTCGGTTGAGGAGGGCATCGACGTTTGTCTCTGGATGGGGGATCTCCGGTTACGGAGGTATATGATGCATTTGTTGAGCTTGTTTTGTCTGCTATCCAGAGGTGCGGGGCTTTTCTGCCGTCTCAAAGATCTGTGGTCAGCAAAGTCAAACCATTATGGTGGTCGGTTGAATGTGAAGAGGCTATCATAAGGAGAAGGGAAGCTATTAGAGCCTATTGGAATGATCTTACGGCAGAAAAAGAGCGGAGGGCTAGGCAGGTTGATCAGGAGGTTAAGTGGATACTTAGAAATAGAAAGAGAGATTCATTTCGTCAGATGGTTAAACAACTTAACCCGGCAACGGGTTTGGCGAGAGCTTAGTCTCTCATCAAATCCATGGCTAGCACGGCTCAAAACCGACAGTCTGGTAAGCAGTGCATTCCGCAGGAGGTTGGCTCACGATTGCAGAATGAGTTGGTTCGAGAGGAGATTCCTCGGGAGGTCTTGGAAATGGTCCCGTTGGATTTAAGGGAGGAGAAGCTGAATGACAATTTTACCATGCAAGAGCTGTGGGCAGCCTTGATTAAGAGGAAACCTAAGTCTGCTTCGGGTTTGGACTTCATCACCTTGGAGTGGATCAGAGCATTGCCAGAAGCTGCTCTCACCCTATTATTCAGGTTACTCAGTCTATTCTTTTCGCAGTCGATCTATCCTCAGGCATCGAGGGCCACCAGAGTCATATTTATACCGAAGCCTAGTGGGAGCGGGTTCAGACCCATTTCCTTAACATCTTGTGTGGCGAAGTTGATGGAGCGTATCGTTCATCGAAGATTGGAGCACTTTGTTGAGGCCAATAATTTGATTCCATCTTTTCAGTATGGCTTTAGAAAGAATAGATCGTCCATGGACTGCGTGGCGGCTGTTACTGTTGATGTTTTTCAGGGTTTCAGCCAGGGTAAAGTTACTCTGGCCCTTGCCTTGGATATTAAGGGGGCATTTAATAATGTTCGTCCAAAGATCTTAAATGAAACCCTGATTCGAATGAGAGTGCCGAGCAGAATAACTAATTTTGTTTATTTTCTGACAGAGCATCGAAGGACCCCAAGGAGGGGTCCTTTCCCCCCTATTATTTAGTATCTATTTGTCGGGCATCAATAGCCTTATTGCGCCTGACGTGAAGATTACTCAATTTGCCGATGACTTATTCATTTATTCTAGGGATTCTGATTTGAAGGTGGCCAAGGATAAGATTCAGACAACGATAGTGCCGTTATCAGGCTGGCTGAGAGATAAGGGTTTATGCATTGAGCCTTCCAAGTGTGTCTTAACATGCTTTTCTCCGAAGAGCATTGACGTGAGAGATCTCCAAGTCAGAGTCGATGATTTACTTGTTCCCTGCTCCTCAGAAGTGAAATATTTGAGAGTCATATTGGATAGCAGGCTTTCATGGGTTTCACACATCAAGATGATTGCAGCTAGGGCATCTAGATCTATTAACATTCTCAAAATGATTGCTAAGGTTAGCTGGGGCTCAGGTCCCAGGCTTGCTTTAACGGTGTATCGGGGGCTAATTAGAGTACATTTGGAGTGGGGATGCCAAATTTTTGATTCGGCATCGAACAGTGCACTCGGCATGCTTGATAGAGAGCAGTACGCAGCTCTTCGGGTGGCGCTGGGTGTCATGAGGACAACTCCAATAGCTGTTTTATTATCTGAGGCTAACGAGCCCCCTCTATCATACAGAAGAAGGTTACTCATTGATAGATTTGTTATTCGCAATTATGGCTTTGTAAGTAATCCCTTGATTCCCAAATTGATCTACTTTGCGGAGCGTGCTCCCACTGGATGCAGAAAAGTGTCGATCTCTAAGACATCGTTGTTGAGATCATTTCGCGAGTTGGAGGATGATCTGAGGGTTTCTCTCAGAAGAACCAGACCTCTGGATTTTGATTTTACGTGGGAACATATTGCGCGAGAGATTCCTGTTTTTAGCGAAACATTTTGGGAGGAATCTAATCCGGCAATCAGTGCTGAGTCTCTGGACAAAATATTGAGGGAGCAGTTTCCGAATCATTCTATCATCTTTACGGACGGATCTGCAATTTCCAATAGACCAGATCGCAGTGGTTGTGCCTTTTTCTCGCCAGCTGAAAACCTTCGATTTGAATTGGGACTGCAGAAGGGAACTTCGGCTTATTCTGCGGCGGCCTTTGGGATCATCACTGCAGTGAAGCATATCATTACTCGGGGACTTCGTATGGCTGTTGTTATCTCTGACTCGAAACAGCTCATGGTGGACTTGGAACGCAGTTTTACTGTTCCTCCGGAGTCTCACCTGATTTTTGACATCAGGAGTCAACTTATTCGAGCTGAATCTGAGGGTATTGTCATCAAACTGTTGTGGGTGCCGGGTCATAGGGGAATTAGGGGTAACATCGTGGCCGATGCTCTTGCGAGGTTTGCAGCCCGTACTCCCTTCAAGGTCAATTACGGTATCTGTGAATCGGACGTTGATAGGAAGGCTGATAAAGGTTTTTTTGTTAGGATGGAGTCTGATTGGCCGCATTTTGGCAGACCACCCAAGGGAGGGTTTTACTTTGGGAATCTTCCCCGCGAAAACATTAGACCCTGGTTCAGGAATTTTGAACCGACAAGATCTTCTACTGTTCGAATAACGCGATTAAGTACTGGGCACATTGTGACTAAGGAGCATTTTGAGCGGATGAATTGGCTCACTGAACTGAATTGCCCCTGTGGATGTGAGGAAAGAACATGGAGGCATTTAGTGGTTGAATGTCCGCTGATGTCTCCAGGACGTCCTGAGTTCTTTCGCTTTTTAAGTCAGAATGCCGGCTCGGAGAACCCGGAAAGCTTGCAACCTTCTGACCTGGTTTTCGATCCTACCAAAGAATATATCAAAGCGTTAGCTGCCTTCTTTGCAAAGGCACAACACCAATTTATCATTTAATTATATGAGAATCGCTTTATTAATTTTAGGTTATATGTTAGTTTTACAATTTATAAGGTAACGTATGGTCGTAGGGATAAAATTTTATTTTGAACATAAACATTTTTTAAAGCATTTTTTCTAATTGTTAAAATTTTCGGTCTGAAAAAAAGTGGCCCCAAGATGGACACCTTCTTAAAAGTCTCTGAACCCACACAGCACCAGAAATTCCCTGAATTTCCCCTGAATATTGGTCCACATTTCCCGAATATTCGAACCTAATATTCAGGGAAGTTTCGTGGAAGCATCAAAATGTCCGCCATAAAGAAAATTGGACGCTAAATTTCCCTGAAAATGTATTTCTAATTTTCAGGGAATTTCCGAATCTAATATTCCTAGAATATTCAGGGAAAGTTAAAAAAAATTTCCAAAATTTTTTTGATCTGGTAATTGATAAAAATTGTATGTCATATTTGGCACCCGTAGGATTCTAGAACATTAAAAACTACTGCGCAGCCGTAAGTGTCACAGAAACCAAGTTCGACCATTGCGCATCATGTACAGAAGATTTACGAATACTGTGAAAATTGAAGGAATATTAGATGCGGAAATTCCCTGAAAATTAGAAATACATTTTCAGGGAAATTTAGCGTCCAATATTCTTTATGGCGGACATTTTGATGCTTCCACGAAACTTCCCTGAATATTAGGTTCGAATATTCAGGAAATGTGGACCAATATTCAGGGAAAATTCAGGGAATTTCTGGTGCTGTGTGGGAAAATTGTAGTAAATAAAAAATTAACATCTTGTAACAATTCTTAAACTAATTTTTAATCATTTTACGGAATTTATGAAAAAATAACATTTATAAAAACTGCAATTTAATAGCTTAACAGTAAAAAGTAATAAAATACCGAAAAATATCGATATATCATTTTCTCTAACGATAACATCACATTTTATGATGGAAAATAAAAAATTTTAATTAATGGGCTCAAAAAATTATCGAAAAAAGTGTAAAATCGAAAATATGCAAATAAATACATTGAGATTTGAGGCCTGTCCATCTTAGGGTACATGACACCATTTTTTAATCCCCAGTAAATCTATACAAACAACAAAAATGACAGAAAGAATAAGGCGCTGTCATCTTAAACAAAAATTTTATACGAAATGTCCATCTTGGGGCCCTGTCCATCTTGGGACCCACTCCCCTATATTAAAAACCAAACGGTAAATTTCAATAAAATTTTAACCCAACATGTAAAATAATGCATTTAATGTAATTAAAACTTTATAAGAATCTGTAGAAAATCGATTTTTGGATAAACCTCCTTAAGCATTGAATTTTCATACAAAATTTTGTAGTTTGGTACCATTTAAGTATTACGTAAGCATATTTTAAGAGGTTTTTGACCTTCCTTCCCCCATGTCAACATTTTTTAATGGATAAAAAAACAACTTTGTATGGAGAGTCAGCATTTGATATCCCCTCCCCCCACCTTGATGCTTACGTAATACTGGAATGGCCCTAACGGTTTGCTTTAATGTCTCTTAAATGGAGATTCTCTTTATGTACAGAGGTAGAAAAATTTGAGAAATTTCGAGTTATAGAAGTTTAGGTAAATTTAATACGCATTATATATAGCTAAAGACCAGTTATCTAAATTTCGATTACTTTTTAAATTTCTGCTATTTGTACTTCTTTTTTTTTAAAGGCAGAAACGTGTAACCGTATTCTTGAAGAGTCGTTCATGAACATTTTCAATGTGTTAACCGGATATTTATTTATTAATTATAGGAGAAGTCAATTATATAATTAAAATACGATTGTAATGTAAAAATTTAAAGTAATAATTACATACTGAAACGTTATTTATAAATCAATAGATAAACTTTTTGAAAAAATTTTATACTAGTTATTCACAATCATTAAAAATTAAATTTAATTATTATTAAAGTAGTAAATAATATTCAAATTTAAAGTAAACTAAAGTAAAATTTGCAATTTTAAGAATTTTTATACATGTATAAATGTTATAAAGTTGAAATTGAAAGAAAGTATTTAGTATTTTATTTTAAATTTTAACTTATTAAATTCATTTTAAAATATTACATAAATACGTCAACACATTAAGATTGTTTTTCATAAAAATAAGGAAAACATTACATATATTAAATAAAAAAATTGTTCGTATAACTTATCTTATCTTCAAAGCAATTCGCACACATTTACAAAAAATTATGCTTATGAAAAAAAAGCAAGTTATATAAAATTATTTATTCGTTTCAAATAAATATAAAAAATTAAGTAAGGGGCCGTCCATAAAGCATGTGATGCATATTTTCGGAAATTTAACACCCCCCCTCCCCCTCGTGATCCTTTTCTATGCATTAAACATTTTTTTAACATGTAGCGTGATATTTTGCTGATCCCCTAAAGCATCACATGCTTTGTGGATGACCCCTTAAATAATTTATCTAAAATAAAAGAAAATAAGCTTTTAAGTGAAAAATGCAAATAATAGCATTTCCTTGTATTAAAAAAATTAAAACGAAAAAATATGAGGGACATTTCTACGAAAATTATAAAGTTAAATTATTGTGATTTTTTTTTAGGCTAGAAATAGTATTCGCAATGTCCGAATAAAGTATATAGGTACCAAGTTTTGATTTGTTATTGTCTTTTTTTTAATATTTGCTATACAAAATTAGTGTATTTTTTAATATTTATTCATAACTTCTTTGCTATTGAAAATATTTGGAAACGTTCAAAATGTTCTTTCTTCAGAAAATATTGAATATACTAGAACTCCTATCGAGCGGACTCATATTGAGCGGGAACAGTAAGCAATTGACGGGACGAGGGGATAAGGAAGAAGTTGAGCTCCATTCACTTAACACGTCAGGGTGACGTGACATATCAAGCGGACACACACCCAAGCTGTCCGCTCGATAGGAATTCTAGTGTAATAAAAAAAAATGTTTTCTTTACAAAAATTTAATTTTTTAATTGGGGTAGAGGTACCAGTTATTGGACATTTAGTGGTAGATCGTCGAATATTACTTAAGTTTTGGCGAATTTCGCATGTATTTATGAAAGATGTTAGTTGGAACACAATTTTTCTGTACATATAAAATTTGTTGTTGAAGTTAAATACTATATATTAGAAAAAATATAAGGAAAATAAAAAGATAAGTAACTTGCTCTAGTTATATCACTGAGAAAATAAGCCTCTAGCATATTTCTTTGTTGACGTACTCTGAACAAAACAAACAAGATATCGGCGACCGCAGTGACCTTGAAGTTTAACAGTACGCGTTTAATCGGTTACAGTAGACAAAGTGGTTTGCAGGTGCTATATCAACAACCTCTTTACGCTACGGTAGTCAAAAATTTGTTATATTTAGTCAACTTATTTTCTCAGTGTATTAGACTTGAAAAACATTAGAATTCCAGTTATTAGACCCCAGTTATTGGACTCAAAAAGTTCTTTAAAATATTTGAAACTTAAGTGTTTTTGTTTAATTATTGAATCCACACTGAGAAAATAAGTTTACTAAATATAACAAATTTTTGACTACCGTAGCGTAGAGAGGTTGTTGATATAGCACCTGAAAACCACTATGTCTACTGTAGCCGATTAAACGCGTACTGTTAACCTTCAAGTTCACTCTGATCTCCGGTATCTTGTTTGTTTTGTTCCGAGTACGTCAACAAAGAAATATGCTAGAGGCTTATTTTCTCAGTGCACTGTTCTTGGACAAATTCTAGAATTATTATTATTGTAGTATTAAATACCTCACTATACCTACCCAAAAAATTGGCTGAAAACCAATACCTGTACGGTATAAAAAAAAATATAATTCTGTAATCCAGACTAACATACATATTTTAGGTATGTCCGGATAAGACTAAAAAGTATAATAAACATAAAAAAATCAATTTAAATTTACTAGAAAAGAAAAAAAGAAAATTATAATGATTATATTATTGAAATTTAGCCTCAATGAAAGACTCGAAATTCTTCTGGGAGATAGTTAATAATTCGCGTCGCAAAGCTAGCATACCGGAAATGATAGATCAGAATTCATAGCCCACATTCCTTAAAGATTTTTTCGCTTCAAGAAACCCTAATTACTACTTGTTAAATGACCCTGAGTTTAGCAATGACATTATGGATGCATATATTACAAAAGAAGAAATTATAATCAGTCTTAATTAATGTAAATCCAACAAGACCCCAGGGCCTGATGGAATTACATATGAATTTTTGAAAAATTTGCCTGAAATTGGAATTGATTATATTGTAGAATTATTTAAAGTTATGATCAAGGAAACTATTCCACAATCTTAGGCAAATATAGACGCAATAATCATTTATAAAAAAGTTAATAATAGTAATGAAAAAAATCTGACTTCGCGCTCCGTCACATTCTCATCGCGCGCTTCGCGCGCAGGACTCGCTTCGCTTGCTAGTTTCAGCGCGCCTCGGGGCGCGCGAGAGTCGTCGTCGCACTTCGCGCTACGTATTTGGAACGAACATCGTGCTTCGCACTCCGATCCAGGGTTGCCAGCATTGGCGATTTTGCGCCAAACTGGCGATTTTTTTTTGGAAATGGCGACTGATTTTTTGACTTGGCGCATGGCGCTTTTTTTGGCGATCTTGAAATTTTAAATATTAAACATATTTTTCAATGATAAACTGAGTTCAAAAATAATTTCCTGCATCCTGTAAATATTTTGATTGACCTGCTTTTAATAATAGTAATTATATTCGAATAAAAGATTAATAATATTCATTTTCCATCAATATTAAATTATTGGGTAACTAGATAAATATTTGTCATTTTGAATTCCCCGTGTTTGGCGATATTTGGCGATTTTTTTTCGACAGATGGCGCCGAACTATCGAGGTTTGCTGGCAACCCTGCAGTCCGATCATTATCAATCTTGCCTGATCTTGCCGTCGCGCATGCTTCGACTACATAAAGCATGCTTTTCGTTATAAAAATTGTATACTTTCCCTACGACATGAACCAGTTTAATCTTTAGCACTGTTTAGCACTATTCTAAATTGGGTTTTCACTTAAAAGATAAAGCTTTTTTTGTCTTAAAGTTCTACGCCTTTAAGGGGTTACACCACTGTAGACGGCAAAAAAAAAGTGTTTTCTGCGATTTTTTTTTTTTGTAGAAGGAACAGAAGGAGGATAATTCTTTTCAAGGATATTGTTAGACATCTTTAAAAGTTTAGAAAAAAAATTTTTTATTTAAAAAAAAAAAACATGGCGGCGTAAGAGCAACTTCTGTTAGACGGTTTTTTTTAAAAATAGCTCTACTGCAAGCAGTACACAGGGTGTAAAAATTGATCTGTAACAAAATAAAATTTTTTTTCTTAATCTACATTAGAATGACTACAGAAATACGTAGGGGATTTTAAAAATATTCATTTTTGTTAAATTAGCGAGAATTCAAAGTAAAAGTCAAATTTTTGACCAAAAAAATGAGTACTTAATTGTGTCTAAAAAATCGAAATTATAAAATATCAAAAATCGGCTACGTATTTCTGTGCGGAATGTTGTTTTAAATAAATGATAAAAATTGAGAGTTAAAATAATAAAAATTGTTTGAGTTATACTGCTTGCAGATTTGCAAAAATGTGTTTTGAGAAAAACGCGTTGGCGTCACACCACTGTTGACGACTAAAATTAAGCTCTTTTTTGCGAATTTTTTTTTTGTAGAAGGAAAAGTAAGAAAATAATAATATTATAGGATGTATTTAGGTATGTCTTACAGTGAACAAAAAAAATATTTTTGATTGAAAAATGTTTTAAAATGGCGTCATTAGGACGTTCTACGGAAGCATGTTTTTCATGAGACGCTTCATAGCACCAAGCAAAGCTGTTGAAAAATTTAATCTGATGAAAAACAGGCACCAAACTTTCTTCCCTGTATTCTAGAGGGTTTAAAGCATCTTTTAAGCTAATAAAACAAAAATCGATTTTTTGAAAATTCTACAGTGGTGTAACCCCTTAAGGAATACATTCTCATCACGACACTCGCGCTTCGCGATCGATGCTCAAAAACACGAATTTGAGCAAAAATAGGAACATAAAATCGCCGAGACACTGCACTAGTGTACAACTACGTAATATGAATAGGAATAGGAAAATCCCAATAACACTAAAAATTGTGATTGGATTTTTATAAAACTTACTGGTCGACATTGTTTGGGGTCGCTAATTATAAATTGGAAGTTAATCCTTTAAAATTAAAAATGGTGGATTCAATATGGCGGTTGAAGTTTCAAAAATTGTTTTTGAATTTTGTCGAATTTTGACAAAAACTCTATAAATAAAGTTAAATAAAAAAATCCAAAGGCTGTTTACCTCTTTCGGAGAGTCTTTTAATTTATAGAAACAGAAAACTTTGTAAAAGTAGGAAAATTTTGCCAGAACTATGTGCGAAGAAAATGAGAATTTGACTGGACACAATATAATCTGGGATACTGTAAACATGATTCTAATTGACAGAAACTTAAATCATGAAAATCGTTTATGTTGTTATATTTATTTTACTCTAATTAATATCTGAACCCGGCCCAAATTTCATTTAAGTACTAATTTTTGTCAATTTTTGCGTTTTTTTAAGTGTCAGTAATCCCATAGCAAAATCAACGGACAAAATTCAAAATTATATTTTTTAAGTAAATAGTAGATTAATGTTATAGTTATTTACAATAACTATAACTATCCAAAGTTAGTATTTTACTATAAATTTGTTTTTTAATAATTTAGAAAGCACTTTTTTTCAATCTATAAAGTTTTATTTTCAATAAAGGACATGCTCCGAAATGGAGATTTCAGTCTTTGATGGGTTTTTTCTTTAAGAAATGTAAAAGAGAATTGGCTTTTTTTTATTAAAGTTAAAGAAACTATTGATATTAACACTTTTCATCAAAAACAAATTAGCTTTGTTTAAATTTGTTTCAAAATTTTGTTAGAAATAAGATATGACGCTCAATATTCCCTCATCTGTAAAACTACCCAGACAAAATTCCTTGTTATTATATTACTAATAACGACATTTTATTATTTACTAATAAATATTTTAATTTAAAAAGAACTTCCATTTTTTCGAAGATTTGAATTCCAAAATATTAATAATATTTTTGAAGGCTGAGAGGCGAATTTCATATTTTCCTATAAAGCAAGACGCATGTGGCACTTAAAAAAAACATCTTCGTAAAACCCATTTTTTTGGAATCAGGAGGTCTCAAAACGTTGAGAAATGTGGGTTTTAGCAAATCTTCAAATTCGCACAAATTTAAGACCTTCTCATTTAGTATGAGAATGTAAAAATAAATTTTTTCAAGATTTTCAAAAATTTTTAGAAAAGTCAATATTTTTTTATGCAGTTTTATTAGGTGTGATAAATGAAAGTAAATAAGAAGAAAAAACCGGGAGTTTATTCATTTTTTTTAAAAATAATAGTGTTTCTGTATATGATTTTTCCACTTTATGTTCAATTTTTTGCATGTATAACGTGTATTTTGAGGATTTTCAAGGGTTTTAACAGTTAAATAGTTGGTTTCTCATTTAGGATGAGAATGTAAAAATTATTATAATAAAAAAAATTTAATAATGAAAGGGAGTAAAAGGGTTTTCAATTAATCATTTGAAAGAATGTTTAATACAGATTTTTGCTGACGATAATAATGTCTGATAATACAATAATATCATTTTAATTATTTATTAGATATTTATTATTTGGATTATTTGAGTAATAATAAATTAAGAATATAATTTTTTTACTTTTATTAAAATTTAAGCATAAACTTAACCATCTTTATAAGATTAAAAATTTTTCTAATCAAATAGACTGAGCTTTTTTATATAATTTTGAATTTTAAAGACAAAAAGTTTTTTTTTCAAAATTTTGTTTTATTTTTAAACTTTTAAAGTATTTTAAACATGAAAATAAACATTTTGTACGAAAAAATAATCAGAAACTGTAGAATATTGTAGCTGCTTAGAAAGAACAAATTTTTTTTCTGTAAAATTTCAATTTTTCGAAGAAAATGCTATGATAATTAATTTAAATCACAATTTTTGTGGTTCTATAAAAAATTCTGCATAAAATTACAAATTTTTGCCAAATTCCAACCTTTCAGATCAACAGAGCATCAAGACAGAAAGAAACGCATCGATGCTCTCGATGCTCTGTGGATTCTCGAATTTTGCGGAAATTTCCAAATCTGCAACTTTAGAGACTTACAGAGGATCAACAGAGCATCAACAGAGGACCAACAGAGGACTAAAAGAGAACCAAAAGAGAACCAAAAGACGTTTGTAATCATAAAGCTGTCAAGTTCACATTATTGACATTGCTATTTTCGACGTTTTTTCCAATTTTAATAATATGATTCGCGTTCATAACACGGTTTCCTTCAATTACACAGCCACACAAAAAAAACAACTTCATTGTCCGAGACACTACACTAGTGTATTCTTACGTATTTTTTTCCGCTGAATCCAAATCCGAAGTCAGAATTGTTAGATTGGCTAAATTTTTCGAGACAATCTCAAAAAACTCGATTTTTTCGTGTTTTTGAGTAGTTTTTTGAAAATATCTAAAAAAATTTAGCCAAATTGGTTATTCTAACTTCGGATTCGGATTCAGCGGAAAAAAATACGTAGGAAAACACTATCATAGTGTCTCGGACAAAAAAAATTTTTTTTGGGTTTTAATTGGTGATGTTTTTTTATCTTTTTTGAGATAATTTTCAAAATTTTAGCTAATCTGCAAATTCTAACCTCTGATTTACATTCGTCAGAGAAAAATACATAAAAATACATTAGTGTAGTATCCCGGCTAAAAAAATTTTTTTTGGGGTTTTTTGGGTGTTTTTGAAATTTTTTAAGATTTGGTTTTTTGAGATTATCTCAAAATATTTAGCCAATCTAGCAATTCTGACTTTGGATTAGGATTCAGCGGAAAAAAATACGTAAGAATACACTAGTGTAGTGTCTCGGACAAAGAAGTTTAATTTTATTTGTGTGGCTGTGTTATATTTCTATGAGAAGTGCTGGTGCTGTCCCAAGCGTAAATATTTTCTAATTCCAGTAACATATTCACGTTTATTATAATTCACCTGCGTTTTGCGGTATTATGGGGTCTCTTCGTCGCCATATTGGGATAGGCCACGCCCCCATGTCGATTCCCAATACACGTTGCCAATATTTCTGTGACTACTACAAAAGTATTTTTACTTTAAAACAGTACTTATCATTATTATAAATTATTGTAATTTTTATAATTTTCCTACGTTTCTTTATAAATTATTAAAATATTTATCTTTCAAGATAAACATGTTTCTTCATTTCATATTCAAATTTATCGACTGTTGGTAAACAGTTCTACGTCTCATAAAATGTATTTATTAAATTAGTTTTTTCACTTAAGGGGGCCATCCCGTGTGTTAGGTTAAAAAAATGGATTTTTTTTTACTTTTCTTATATAGCATCTATAACACGTGTAGAATATGAAGGTATAACTGAGAAAAAATTGTGGTTAAAATTCCTGTGCTGTTCACTATAAAATCGTCATAATTGACAATCTCCTCAATTTTACCGTGCTGTCTTACAATATCGGATTTCCTAGTAAAAATTGTGGGAAATCCAGTAAAAATTGTAAGACAGCATGGTAAAATTTAAGAGATTGTCTATTATTACGCTTTTATAGTGAACAGCACAGGAATCTTTACCAAAATTTATAGGCAAAGCGATTTTTCTATGTTCGAAGTTGTTAAAAAGTTATAACAATGAGAAGGCAAGATGTTCGAGTGCACAGTCAAGCTTTCAACTGATGAGAGTGGCTCTAAACCTTCTGTGCCGCTTCGATTTTTTCACAAGAATTTTGATTATTACATACATGCATATTAGAGTGGCCCAAAAAAAATGTTTTTTCGGAGACTTGAAAAAATTGTAGCCAAAGAAAAACTAGAATATACGTATTTTTTTTGTTTTTCAAAAAAATAATTTTGGGAACTCGCTAAAAGCATTTATTTTTCTTATGGACTTTAAAAACTCAGCTTAACTTTTAATCAAAGTTTTTCCTACCTTATAATAGTCCTATTTACTTCACAGTTCATTTGTCTATTCTCGAGTATATTACCTTGCATTTACTGAAGTTTTTATGTCATACAGTCTTTAATTAACAATTTTACAGTAGCTCAATTTTGTCTCAAATCGTGATATTTTACGATATGTGATGAGCTTTGAGGGCTCGTTGCGAGCTTTGGTATTGTTTGGTCGGAGTGAAATTTTTTTAGATCATTTATTAGTATTTTGAGAATAGAAATTTGTATATTTTAAAATATTTATAGTGTAATTTTCATTAGAAAAAGGGAAATAAAAGTCCAGAGAAAAACCTAGGTTTTCAGTGTAATCGAACCCTAAAGTCTCGGCAAGTCGAAAATTTATGATATCCAATAAGTCAGAGAAAAGGGTTATTGTGTATTCTTGTAAACAGTTGGGACTAAGTCCCAGTACCTAGCTTCAATAATAGACCTAGTATTAGATTCTTTAAAAATCCTAATAAACTTCACAATAAAAAAAATTCACTACCCCACGTCATAAATTTTCATACAAAACCATAGATCAGTGAAAAGCTTCCTTACAAGGTGCCGTGTTTTGAAGCCAGATATTTTAAAAGCCAACTGTATTGGAATCTTAGGTAGGACTTACAATTTTCCTTATTTTAGGTGTACTTTCAAACAAAACTTTCAAAGTCTTTAGCGAGTTCTAAAAATGATTTTTTTGAAAAACAAAAAAAATACGTATATTCTAGTTTTTTCTTGGCTACAATTTTTTCAAGTCGCCGAAAAAAAATTTTTTTTAGGCCACCCTGATGCATATACATATGGGACAAATTTTCTCAAGGGTCCAGCGTCAAAATTAAAAGTTGTTGGATCGGACTAATATTTGCACAAACTTTAGTGCTATGGGTAAGCACTTTAACCACCAAATATTATTATTATTATTTTTTTTGCGTAGGACCCGCTAAAAACACACTCTTATTTAGGACCTTAAGATCACCCCCAGGTAAAGCCTGCATTCAGTGGCGTATCGCCGTCAGGAGTGATCTTATATCCCGACTCCATCGCTTACGCGATTTTCTTCTTCATCTAACGGGACCTGCTTTCTTTGACGACCATCGATATCTTTGACCCTCATAAAATAGTGTATAAAGGTCTCGATGGTCCGCCAATCCTCAGGAGAACGAGTCATAAGCAGAATCATGTTTTCCGGTGTAACTTTGCAGTTTACACCGGCGAACATGTCCTGTCTTTTTGCGTACCAACGCTTACAACTGAGAAGTGTGTGTTCTGGGTCGTCCACTGGGAACTTGCAGTACACACTCTCCGAGCTGTCAATCTTCTTAAAGCGCTCCAGGTACGAGTTAAAACACCTGTGACCTGTGAGCGCTTAAGTTAGGTAGTACGAGACTACTCCATGCCTTCTATCTATCCATTTGGCGAGTGTCGGTATCAGCCGATGGGTCTAACGACCTTTCTCCTCCCCGCTCCATCTTGCTTGCCATCTTTCGACGAGTCTGCTTCTCGTATCTGTGCGGATTTGGTCCATGCTGGGTTTATTGTAATCCGTATAACGGGTGGACATTCTATCTTTGAAAAAGAGGAAAATTTCCTCCCTTTCTTGCGCAAAAAGGTCTGCCGGCGGGACGCTGGCAAGGATCTGAGCAGCACTCGCAGATACTGTCTTGTAGGCAGAGATTATACGCTTTGTAATACGCTGGTGCTGCGTAGAGCAGCTTTGAGTGGAAAACACTCGCCACCAATCTTCTTTTCCTTTCGGAAGGCCCACCGACGTTCGGCATTATACGGGCTAAACTTAGAGCACATTTTGCAGCCTTGTGAGATGCCACAGCGATATGGTGCTTAAAATTTAGAAACTTGTCAAGTTCCACTTCTAGGTACTTTATATGTGTGCTCCACTTGACCTCGAATCCGTCTACTTCGATCCGTGGAAGTTCGTACTTACGTCTGTCTGTGACCATGAGCGCTTCTGTTTAGTCCAGAGCCATTTGAAGACCTCTGGCATCCAGCCAGCTCTTTACTAGCCGCAGACATTCCTTCACCAAGATTTCAAGAGCTTCTGCAGTCTCGGCAAAGCATACGATCAACGCTTCGTCCGCGAAGCCGATGATTACCGCGCCTTTAGGTAGACCCATTCCCAAGAAGTCATCGTGGGAGACGTTCCATACGAATGTTCCTATCCTTGAGCCTTGAGGGGCACCTCTTTGCATCTCCGATTTCAGAGTGCAGGTGTCTCCCTCATATACTACCGACCTGTCGCTAAGATAATTATCCATTATCCGCAACAGGTAGGGCGGTATTCCTTTGTTTCTCATCGACTTGATGAGATCTTTCCATCTCACGGTATTGAACGCGTTGCGTATGTCTATAGCTACCAACGCGCAGAAGCTCTTTTTCTTCTCCAGGTCCAATTTATTCTTTCCTTTCCTGGCTAGGTTCACTGTCTCCTGAATGGCATCTACAGTGGAAAGGCCGTTACGGAAACCAAATTGGTGCTCGGATAGACTCTTCTCTCCGGTCAAGTGGAGCTGCATTCTCTGCAGAACCATATCCTCTAGAAGTTTGCCCATCGTATCTAACAGGCATATTGGCCTGTAGGATGAGACCCTATCTAGAGGTTTGTTACCTTTCCTTAGGAGGACCAACCTCTGTCTTTTCCAGTCGCGGAAAAACTCTCCTCTTTTTAGGCAGTTGTTGAAGCAATCTAAAAGGATCTGGGGTGAAGCAACGATCACTTGTTTAAAGATCTCGTTGCTTATCCCATCGATTCCAGGCGCCTTGCCTGGCTTCAATCTTTTTCTGGCTTTGTAAAGCTCTGCAAGAGTGAAGAGTTCCTTCTCACCGACTTGACAGGAACTCCAGTCTGTCCTAGGTCATGGTTCTGCTGGTGGAAACAAGCCTTTTATTATTTCACGCACCCAATCGGGATTGTCCAGGCCGGGGATCCTTTGCCTCGTCACCAATGTATTGGTGGCGATTTTATAGCCCAGACCCCATGGGTCCTTCTCGTCGTCATCGATTAGGAGCTTCCAGCATCTTCGCTGTGACGTTCGCATCTCTTTTCTGAGGATCCTTTTGGCCTCTTTATATGCGTCCTTTAGCAGAGTGTTTCCCTTAGAGCGGGTATATAACCACCAAAAATTATGCAATTTAATTTAAAATTGTAGATGGCGGAGGGGGTTGAAGATTTGGGTAAAGTAAGAACATTGAGTTTTTCAAAAAATCGTAGACGCTAAATAACGAAATGAAAAAAAATTTCACCTGTATGTTTTCGAAAGGTTATTTTCCTGCTCTTTCACATGGTGAAAATTTTTTTTTATATTAAAAATTTAACCCTTTTTTTTGAAAATTAAAAATTTTTTTGCCTTTGTTTTCAAAATGGACCCTTTTTTCTGTCTTAAGGTATTAGTCGCGTAAATGCTCCCGCAAAACTCCCGCAAAATAAAAAGAACAATAAATAAACTTTTATATCAACTCACTTGCTTCCTTGTGACCTCTTCTAATGTAATATATGTAATTTTCACGATTTTTAGTCAGGTACTATAAGTTATCGTGATGTATTGCTCACACGTTTTCGACATTTTTCAATGAAACCACGTGAAAATGAAAAATTATGAATTTTTAAATTATTGTATTTTTTATACGGCGTGGTCAATAAAGGAAATTTTTTTTTAAAGGACTTATTTTATCTCAATGTGTAACTTAGTAGTTTTATTTGAAAATCTGACGACTTGTTTTTTTATAAATGAATATAAGAGAAATTTTTTACATGCATTTTGTGCTATTGCATGTAAAAGGTATAAACTTTGAATTAATATTTTGAAGCTCAGAAGTGGTTAAAGTTAATAGGATAGATCTCATTTCATAGATAAATACCTCATAGATACAGATATAAAGTTTTAAAAAAATCTGACGAAAATCATTTTACGCGACTAATACCTTAAAAGAAAGCTCAAGAAGTGCACTTTAAACAAACCAAAAGAACAAAATAACGTTTTTTGTTGTTTTCGAATTATTAATTAATTAATTAATAAAAATTTATAAAAATTAAAATAATTTACAAAAAAAGTAAGTTACGGCAATTCTGAATGCACCACCTTGAAGCTTATTAAAATGCGCATCCAACAAGCTCTATATGAAGAATTTTGGATAATTTTATGATATATAAATTATAACCGTTTTATTTTAATTTTAAAGATTTATTTTTAAACAAAAATAATAAATGTTATTTGATAATGAGATTTATGAAGACCAAGTTTATTGCAAATTGAGCGGTTATAATATAGCAGTTGTAAAAGTAAATCAAAGGAGTTTTCTATTAAATTAATTATTTAGAATTGAGTTTAAATAGTTGAACTTTATCCCATCCGGGATGCGCCAGGCAGTGATTTAGTGAATAAATCACGGCCGTCCTTCCATTTAGAACTAATCTCCTTCAACTTCAAAATCCGCCGGCCAGCTCTGTTAGGCGGAGAGGGGCGTTAGCCGACGAGTAACCAACGCTGGCCCAGTGCTGAAAAGTGAAAACGAGAGGAGCTTCCCCTGGAGTTACCCCCCCCCTTTAAATAAATAAAGCACTGATTAATAAAATAAAATAAATATAAATTTATTTAATGAACATTAACTATTCGGAAAAGGGGACTCTTGTCCCAATATTTTTCAAAATATAGTCTCTGAAGGAGGAAATTAAGCCGACCAGAAATCCACAAAATAATAAGATCACTAAAATCGAAACTGAGACCGTGCAAGATATTCGTAAATATATGGCCATTCTAGGGCCGGACAATTAGAATAATAATGACTAAAATCTCATGTGGACGGTCGAGCCGCCAGTGGCCATGAGCACGTAGGGGATAATTACAATTTTAATAACGTGAGTCGCTTACCCATTGTTTAAACAATACGACGACATATCGGCCGGCACAGAATTTAATTTTATAATTAAATTTATAATAAAAAGGAGTCGTTTCGACTCAAAAATAGAAAAGTCTCAAACTTTTATTCGTGGAACCAACTGTTACCCAGGAGGGCTCAACCAGGAAGAAGGAGCGAGGTTCGTGGAAATTCGGACGCTCTTCCAAAAATTTCCTGTCTCTCTCCTTGATTGTCGGATCTCATTCATCGATAATGAGATTCATTTGTAGATTTGCTCGCTGCGCCGTGAGATGTCCCTTGATGTCCTATTTCGGCTTCTAGACAGACAGGTTCCACCATGAGAGGGCGGGAATCACATCCACCCCTTTTTCCCTGGATGTACAGCCCTCGGTTGTGCCCATGGCAGAAACCTGGCTGCACCCTGATATCCTTCTTGGCACCCTCAGACGAAGGAGGCAAGCGAATTAAAGCGTAAATAAAACATAAAAATAAAGAATGGTAAATAAGCGACTCTTATAAATATTTATTTTTTTGACAGAGGCGTGAAATTTCTGGTCGACGATGAGTGAATGGACATGGTCCATCCTAGCGCTTCCTGTTTGAGTTTATTCAACGCGGAAGGCTCTTTCGAAAAAGGGAAAAGCTGCTTACAGAACGTGCAGATAAAATCTGCAACGTTACAACTCCTCCCCCCCTAGAAGGAGCCTAGGGGCTTGTTTTGACTTTCAAACCCAGACTCTGGGTTTGCTACTCACTTTCAAGGACCACCGTACTTCAGCGACTGGCGAGTCGATCGACCAAATATTCCTCGTTTCTGTCATTTTTCAAGTATCATAAAATACTAGGATCGACAATTAATTAAATGATAAATAATAGGAATTAAATTATAATCTAGCCAAGAATATATCAGAATTAACTTCTGAACTTAAAATACGACCATCATAAGGATGGTTTAAATCTTATTTAATGTGACTTCTGGCCATAAGAAAAACTAAAAGAAATCTTAAATGGGATTAATTGGAATATTTCCACTCCCAAAAAAATACGTGGAGGTTGGAACTACACGGAAAGCTCATAACACGCTATGAGAATTTTTATTGAAGCTTACTATAAGCAAGAAAACAACTATTTACAAAAATAATTCTATTTATTCATGGATTCTATACATCACCCAAAAAAAAATTTACCACTCTTGAGGAAGAGGATGGAAAGGGTGTATTGGGAACCATTTGAACGAGAAAAAAAAAGGAATAAATAGAATAGTAAATCAAAAAGAGGAATAAAGCATGTTATATTATTTTTATTACTCGATATAGCCATTCTTAAAATCTACAAAGGAATGGTTTAAAGTTCAAGTGGTTTAAACTACATTTTCCTCACGGGCGTAGTATGGTGTTAGGTCTTTAACATGAAAAGTACCTAGTGATCGAACATTTTCGTTCGCGAGTTCATAAACCAGGGGCGATCGCGCCCGAATTATCTGGAACGGACCATGGAATTGTTTGTCAAGTTTCGAGGAAGTGCGTTTTTCCTTAGACGAAAGTGTAACTAACTTTTTAAGAACTCGGTCGCCTACTTGATAATCGAAATGTCTTCGACTTTTATTGTAGTACCGAGTTTGTTTGACGTGAGCTTCCTCTAAGTGAAGGGTGACTAAATCACTCAGTTCTTTTAGGCGCTCCATTCGTGCGATCCACGTGTCTCGAACAGGTTCCGGAATTTCGGGAGGTCCTTCTTCCTCCCGTTGCAAACTAACTTTAGGGCGAGGCTCACGACCGAGATTTAAAAAAGCTGGACTCACCTTTGTCGTTGAATTAACCGCGGTATTATACGCGAATCGAAATTCGTGAAGGTGGACATCCCAGTCAGTTTGATCTGTGTCCACGAAAGTTTTTAACATCGTCTTAAGCACGCGGTTCATCCTTTCGGTCGGATTCGCCTGGGGGTGGTAGGCCGGGTTGGTAGAGCGGTGAATCTCAAAAAAGTCGGTGACCTCTTTCATCACTTTGTTGATGAATTCGGTCCCGTTGTCGGTGTGGAGCACCTCTGGTTTGCCCCAACGAGATATCACCAGGTCGTCTAAGGTGAAGCTAATGTTTTTAGCTGTGGCCGTTCTCTTGGCCTTGCACTCAATCCATTTTGAGAAATAATCGTGGAAGACGATTATGTAGCAGTTTCCTGCTTTACTTCGAGGCAAAGGTCCCATGCAATCTGTAGAGACGACAGACCAGCGCCGGTTTACTACTCTTCGGCCAATAAGGCCAGGACGTGGCAGTTGCGAAGCTTTTGTCCTTTGGCAGAGATCGCACTTGTTAACGTAGTTCGAGACATCTCGAAAAATGCCAAGCCAGTAGTAGGAAAGAGCTACCCTATGGTAGGTCTTATCAATGCCAAGGTGGCCTGCCTGAGCTTCGTCGTGCGATTCATTGAGAACCACGAAGCGCTTTTCCAATGGAAGGACTAGCTTCCAGGCGTCTTCGTCCTCAATGATAGGGTCAATGACCGGGTTAGGGCGGTAAAAATACAATTTTCCATCCGTCACTTTTCAGCCATGGAATTTGCGAGGGTTAGCTAGGACATCCGCCAATCTTTTCTGATACCACGGATCTGCGCTTTCGACGATAGCGCAGACCCCCTCCGCCCCTAGATCTTCATACATTCTGGATAGCGCGTCAGGAACGTTATGGAGCGAGCCTTTTCTGTGCTTTATGACATAGGAGTACTCTTGTAAGTCTAGTGACCATCTCGCCAATCTACCTATAGGGTTGTGTAAGTTATGTAACCATTGAAGGCTACTGTGATCTGAGATCACTGTAACATGAAACCCTTGCAGATAGTGGCGGAACTTTTTAATGGACCACAGGACTGCAAGACATTCTTGCTCAGTAGTCGAGTATCTCCTTTCCGCATCGAAACCGTTTTACTAGCGCAGGCTATCACTCGTTCTTCTCCTTCCTGTTCTTGTGTAAGAAGGGCCCCTAGTCCAAAACTGCTTGCATCTGTTTGCAAGACGAAGGGGACTGAGAAGTCTGGATATGCAATGATCGGGCCAGAGGTTAAGGTGGTTTTTTAAGGTCTCGAAAGCTGCTTCTTGCTCTTCGGACCATTCCCAACTCTGGTTTTTCCTTAGGAGCCTATTCAAAGGTTCTGATAGAGAGGCAAAATTTTAAATAAACCTTCGGTACCATCTCGCCATGCCCAGGAAGCGTCTCAGTTGCTTAAATTTTTAGGGGCAGGGTAGTCAAGGACAGGTGCTACTTTTTCAGGATCGGGTTGCATGCTATTAGCGTTGATACGATAACCCAAGTATCGTACCTCTTCCTGACAAAATTTGCTTTTCTCCTGACTGATTGTAAGGCCAGCCTCGTGGATGTCATGTAGCACTTTTTCCAACCAATGTAGATGCTCCTCAAATGTTTTCGTGACGATAATAACATCGTCGAGATAAGCGAAACAATGAGGACGCATCTCAGGACCGATGATTTTATCAATCAGTCGTTGGAAAGTGGCAGGAGCTTCGGAAAGGCCAAATGACATACGCCGGTATTGAAAAAGGCCCCTGCCAGGAACGGTAAAGGCAGTAAATTCTTTACTGCTGTCCTCGAGTGGTACCTGATGGTAGGCTAGGCTCAAATCCAGAGTGGAAATGTACCTAGCAGACTGGAGCTTGTCCAGTATGTCCTCCATGAAGGGGAGGGGGTAGGCGTCTCCCTTGGAGACAGCATTAATTTTCCTGTAATCAATGCACATCCGGTAGGTGCCATTTGGTTTTTTCACCATTACTACCGGACTTCACCATTCAGAATTGGATGGCTCTATAATATTTTCTTTTAGGAGCTTATCCACTTCTTCGTGCATTGATTTCAGGACAATAGGAGACACTCTGTAATGTCTCTGTTTTATAGCGGGGCAACTTTGGACAGCAATCCTATGATTGATTAAAGTTGTTTTCCCGATTTTCGGCTTGTCTGGGATTGAGACGGATAGAAAAGTGTTTAGCCGCTCTCTTTCGACATCCTTTAGCTCCGCGATGCCGCAGCATTCTTCTGAAGGTAAATCGTGATTTGAGTCAAGGCCAGGACGGTGTGTTGTACCGTTTCCATAGTGGTTAAGCTGACCTTGAAGGGGAGGTTTTGCGATATACCAGCAAACGCGATACCCATCTTGAACGATCCCGAATTTTCTGAAACAATCCCAACCTATTATGCATTCGGGGTTCAGTCTTTTAGTTACCCTAAAGAGGAAATCATTTTTGATCCCATCCACGTCTACCGGTAGTTAGATGAGTCCCAAGATTGAGGATATAGAGAAATTTGCGGTAACCATATGATTGGCTGTTGGCTCTATTAGCTCGCGTTTATTCAGGGCAAGCAAACGCTTGGTTAGTTCAAGTGAAATGAATGAACGTGAGGAGCCGCCATCAAGGAGCGCACAGATTGGTTCTTCACCTATTAGAATCTGTGCGTAGTGTCGCGGAGCATCTTCCGACATGTCGATGTTCCCGCAGTGGTCCAGTTTATAATTTATATCCTCCGGAGGAATAGGCAAAAGGGTTTCGCCAGATAGAGTATTTGAGTCACCTGACGTAGTAGGGGAAGTCCCTAAGTCTGTCTGAGGAGAAACCGGGACCGTTACTGTTTCTCCCCTTCCTCGTTTCCCTGGGGGTTGCAGGTCTTGCAATTTTTCTTTACGATATCGTCGGCTCCACAGCCGAAGCAGAAGATGCCTCTTCTTTTAGCTTTACAATTCCTAAATGTGTGGCCGGTCTTTCGGCAGTTGAGACATTCTGGTTTTGTAGAGGGTTCCTCCTTTGAGGGGCCCTTGTTAGACGGTTGCTTTACCGTTGGTTTGTTTTTATGGCTGTGGGCTGACTTAGAGAAGGGGGGAGCTGTGGTACTGATCGCAGCTATTTGCTCCGCCATCATAGTTTTGATAAGTTCTTGAAACTTCTCAAAATGTGTGTTTCATATTGCATTGCAACTCGAGGCCTGGTCCTCTACAATTGAGGCAATTGGAATCTGCTTTTTCGCAGGAGGTCCTTGACGGACATTTTTCTTGCTTGGCCGATAAGCGTACTCTGGGATAAAACTTTCCTCTGGAGCCGTAGGGGGGGTATCGGCTTTGCAAAGGAGGAAGGTCCTCTCGAGATCCTGAGCAAGGGCCGCCAGTTCGTTGTAAGAGCTAAACTCTTTTCGTCGAATGGCTAAACGAAGCCTTTGTCTCATGTTGTCATGAGCTCTATCGAGTTGCTCCTCTAGGGGGACTTTTCTCGGAAAGAGGTAAAACAGACCCATTAGGCAAGTAAGGTAGTCGACGGTTGGATCCTCAGCTCCTTGCTTGGGTTGAAGAATTTGTTCTTCAAGACGTCTTTGGTAATTAATGTCGCCAAAGCGTGCTCAAAAGTCTGCTTTGAATTGGTCCAAATTTTGCCAATAAGGACGGTTCTGCCTGAACCACATCAAAGCTAAACCTTCCAGAAGGAATGGAATTGCGAGGAGCATTTCCCTGTCGTCGACTGAATCGACTGCTCTGCCCTCTTCAACTCTTTCGAGGAATGTTATCACGCTACTTTCACCGCGACCTGAGAAAGAGACGTTCCACGTCTTTACAATTTGAGCGACGCTTCTATTACGGTAACGTGGTGTCGAGTTAGCCGATTCGTGGTGGGGGTAATTGCTTCCTGCGTTTTGATCATACCCTGACCCTCTTGTTTGTGTCCTAGATGTGAAGCCCACCTGTTCCGGTGGTGTTCTAGGGTTGTGAGAAACTCTATTCGGAGCTTGCATAGGGGGAGGGTTGTAGTGGCCATTGTTTTGACTGGCCTCGTGCCAATAGTCCGCGCCTCTTTGTGGGTCTATCCCACTTTGCTGACCGTAATCACCAGGTGGCGTTGTGGGGCTGAATGGAGTGCCCATGGGGGTCGAGGTAGGGGTGTTTTGCGGAGGAGCTTCTGCTCTAGAAGCATTGACGCGAGGTTGTGTACCCGAAAAGAATTGGCTATAATCGGACCGTCTTGTTTGGTCCGTCTCAATAAAGGCAGGTCCATAATTGGGCCTACGTGTGGTTACATTGTCGAAAATTGTTGAGGGTATTCCTCCAAAGTGGTTAGTCGTAGCCCGTGTACTCGGAATGGGAGAGAAAATGCTGGTAAATACCGGCGGTAGGGTGGTTGTGGTACCAGCCATCGAAGAGACGGTAGTGTGTACCGTTATCGGTTTCGAGGTCGGTAACGAGCTTTTGATTGGAACGGATGTGAGGGGGATAACCTCTGGTCTCAACGGGTCACATCCGGATTGTTGACCTGGTGAAAAGTCACTAAGATCGGCAGAATCGTCTAAGTCGCACATGGCGTTCGGTCTTAAGAGCCGTCGCGGGGATGAAAAGTCAGGGTGGACATTTATTGACGTTTCATCGTCTCCAAGGGTCCACACGACATTTGAGTCTACTAACCGTTCGAAATATCGCACTAATCTGTCCGTGATTACTTCACGTGTGCCCGTATTATTAACCATGTGTTTTTTTAATAAGCCCCTAATTGCTTCGGTGGGGGTAGCATGTATCCAGTTATAATTCCGTTCTGCCATTTTCTTAAAAATTAATTATTAAACGAAAATCAATTTAGAGAAAGCTTAGTGTAAAAAAAAATTTTCGACTTCGTTCCGATTCCGAGTTAAGGGAAACGAATAAATAAAACAGTAATTATTAATTTAATTATTTAGTAAACATTTAATAAATAACACGAAAGTTCCTAAAATTCAATTAATTTTATATTCATTTCCAGTATTCAATTCGCTGGTTTAGTCGTGAGAGCGGTTGTAAGTTATTTTTCAGGATTGAGAAAAAGAGTTTTTGAGAAAAAAAATTATTTCAATCAGTTGGCATTCCAACAAAAGAAGAGGTTTTAGTTAAATCAAAAAAAATTTTAATAAGTATTAGTTTGGCAACATTTTTTTGTTTTATTATGTTTGTGACGTTTAAAGAAGACAAAGAAAAAATTTTAAAGTAAATCGACAAGATTCACTTTCATTTCTTATTTTAATTTTCATTTAAAAAAATTTTTAATGAAATTTGATTTTAATTTCAATTTCTTTTGAATTTTTAATTCACTTTTAATTTTAATGTTAGTTTTAAATTTTATTTTATTTTTTTTTTAATTTTACTTCGATTTTATTTTGATTTTAGTTTACTCTTAAAATTATTTAATTTATTTTTAACTTTGTTCTACTTTTCAATTTTCATTTTATTTTTAGTTTTAATTTTAGCTTTTATTTCATTTTTCAATTTTTAATTTTAATTAAAATTTTAGTTTGGAAAATCTATATTGATCTGTTCTATTTCAGGTTATTAGTTTAATTGCAGGTACTATTTGAAAGAAATTCGTTAATTCAAAACTCTATTTCTCTGTCCTTATTTATACTTTCTTCGTGGGCCGGTAAGAATACGCGGGGAAAGGTGGTTGCTGCTGTGCTACTCACGGCTGCGCGCGGGGAAGGACGGTTGCCGTTATGCTGTTCTCGGCGATTGTCTTTCTTCGTAACTCTCACCTGTAGCGTTTGGTGGCTGTTCACTGCGCGTGGGGAAAGGGGTGGCACTAACACACGCGTATTGTCGGCTTTTTATACAACCACGTTTTTTTACCGGTAGCGTGGGTGTCGGAGGGTTTATTCGCGCACTTATGTTATTATTCCCGTCCACGATGCTTCTAGTTTTTAGCGATTTTGTTCCGGTTTTTCACTTTTCTAACTACTCGCGAACCGTACCACGTTTATTTGCAGATTATAAATTCACGAAAAAGATACTTATTCGTTTCAAGAAATTACACTGACCATTTTAACTTCTGTAGTTATACTTTTTAATTCGTCCTACTATTGGTCTTGAGAATAGTTGAAAGACTATTTTTCGGGAAGGTCTTTCTGTGACCTGTCACTTTATTTGGCGAACATATGCAAAGTTTCCGTCGCGAGTCCCGAAGGTTGCCGGACTTGCTTACTTGTTTTTCTGAAAACAAGTAATTTATTAATGATTTTTAGGATAAGGAGATGGAATTAAAGGACTTCGTTTGTTAGGACAACACATTTTAAAAGCGATAAATATTTAAATACATATTTTAAAATAATAAAATTTCAATTTTGAAATAAAGAATTTTTCTTAAGAAAAATTATTCTTGCAGATAGCTGCTTCAAGTCTCTCGAAATATTCAAAGAGAAAATAATGCCGTTTTTGATTACTCGTCGTACCCAACACGTTGTGGCGCCATTTTATAACCGTTTTATTTTAATTTTAAAGATTTATTTTTAAACAAAAATAATAAATGTTATTTGATAATGAGATTTATGAAGACCAAGTTTATTGCAAATTGAGCGGTTATAATATAGCAGTTGTAAAAGGAAATTAAAAGAGTTTTTTATTAAATTAATTATTTAGAATTTAAGTTAAAATAGTTGAACTTTATCCCATCCGGGATGCGCCAGGCAGTGATTTAGTGAATAAATCACGGCCGTCCTTCCATTTAGAACTAATCTCCTTCAACTTCAAAATCCGCCGGCCAGCTCTGTTAGGTGGAGAGGGGCGTGAGCCGACGAGTAACCAACGCTGGCCCAGTGCTGAAAAGTGAAAACGAGAGGAGCTTCCCCTGGAGTTCCCCCCCCCCCCCTTTAAATAAATAAAGCACTGATTAATAAAATAAAATAAATATAAATTTATTTAATGAACATTAACTATTCGGAAAAGGGGACTCTTGTCCCAATATTTTACAAAATATAGCCTCTGAAGGAGGAAATTAAGCCGACCAGAAATCCACAAAATAATAAGATCACTAAAATCGAAACTGAGACCGTGCAAGATATTCGTAAATATATGGCCATTCTAGGGCCGGACAATTAGAACAATAATGACTAAAATCTCGTGTGGACGGTCGAGCCGCCAGTGGCCATGAGCACGTGGCGGATAATTACAATTTTAATAACGTGAGTCGCTTACCCATTTTTTAAACAATACGACGACACAGGAACACCCCTTTTTCCCTCGATGTACAACCCTCGGTTGTGCCCATGGCAAAAACCTGGCTGCACCCTGGCATCCTTCTTGGCACCCTCAGACGAAGGAGGCGAGCGAATTAAAGAGTAACTAAAACATAAAAGTAAAGAATGGTAAATAAGCGACTCTTATAAATATTTATTTTTTTGACAGAGGCGTGAAATTTCTGGTCGACGATGAGTGAATGGACATGGTCCATCCTAGCGCTTCCTGTTTGAGTTTATTCAACGCGGAAGGCTCCTTCGAAATTGGGAAAAGCTGCTTACAGAACGTGCAGATAAAATCTGCAACGTTACAAAATAAATATTTATATAAAATTAATTAACAAATAAATATAATCCATAAAAATAAAGGTAGAGTGTTGAAATTTTTTTATTAGGTTTTTACAAACCTACATTAAATAATATCTAGCTAAAGTATTTCCAACCATTGAAAATTTTAATAAGACATTTTTTATCCACATCTTTATGCATGCGCCGCGTAGCGCTGCACAACTTCGTTAAAGCTACTTGTGTAACCACCGAGCCTAATATTTTTGTGTCATTTTCTACAGAACAGTTATTATTCATTTTTAATAATAAAATATTATATTTTTTCATAATAATTTGTATAATTTAATTTTATATATATCGTTTTCAAAATTACAAAACTATAAATTTTTTTAATCCTAGTATTTAATATTATGTGCATCATTTTCAAAACTCGACTTATTTACTTTCTGCTTCCTCTTGGAGGAAATATTTAACATTTTTTCACCCAAACTTATTTTATAGATGTTTGAATTTTAGTGCGCGTTTAATGTAGTGTTATGAATTTTAATATAAAAATGTATTATTTAAATTTTCAATGGTTGGAAATACTTTAGCTAGATATTATTTAATGTAGGTTTGTAAAAACTCCCTAATAAAAAAAAATTCAACACTCTACCAGTGAGGATGAACTCTTCACTCTTCCAGAATTACAGAATGCAGGCAGTAGGTTGAAGCTAGGCAAGGCGCCTGGAATCGATGGGATAAGCAACGAGATCCTTAAACAAGTGATCGTTGCTTCACCCCAGATTTTTTTGAAATGCTACAACAACTGCCTTAAGAGAGGAGTTTTCTTCCGCGACTGGAAAAGACAGAGGCTGGTCCTCCTAAGGAAAGGTAACAAACCTGTAGATAAAGTCTTATCCTACAGACCTATTTGCATGTTAGATACGATGGGCAAACTTCTAGAGGACATGGTTCTGCAGAGAATGCAGTCTCACTTGACTGGTGAAAATAGTCTATCTGAAAATTAATTTGGTTTCCGTAAAGGCCTGTTTACAGTAGACGCCATCCAGAAGGCGGTAGACCTACCCAGGGAAGGAAAAGCAAAATTGGGACTAGGGAAGAAAAAGGGCTTCTGTGCGTTAGTAACCATTGACGTACGTAACGCGTTTAATACCGCGCGATGGAAAGATCTCATCGAGTCGATGAGAAACAAAGGAATACCGCCCTACCTTGCGGATAATAGATAATTATCTTAGCGACAGGTGGGTTATGTACAAGGGTGACACCTGCATTCTGAAGGAAGACATGCTACGAGGTGCCCCTCAAGGCTCGAGGATAGGACCATTTGTATGGAATGTCTCTTATGATGACTTCTTGCGAATGTGTCTACCTAAAGGCGCGGTGATCATCGGCTTTGCGGACGACGCGTTGATTGTATGCACTGCCGAAACCACAGAAGCCCTGGGCGTACTGGTGAACGAATGTCTGAGACGTGCAAAGCGCTGGCTGGAAGACAGAGGCCTCCAAATGGCCCTGGAAAAGACCGAAGCGCTTCTAGTCACAGACAGACGTGGTTATACAGCCCCTGGTATCCAGATGGACGGATTCGAGGTCAAGTGGAGGAAACATATAAAATACTTAGGTGTAGAGTTGGACAAATTTTTAAACTTTAAATATCACATATCCGTAGCATATCAGAAGGCCGAACAATGTTAGGCAAATTTAGCTCAAATAATGCTAAACATTGGGGGGCCTTCTGAATCAAAGAGAAGACTTGTGGCGAGTGTTGCCCTCTCAAAGCTGCTATACGCAGTACCGGTATGGGCTCCTACCCTGCGAGATAACAGAAGTAAAACCATCTGTAAAAGGATAATGTCCGCGCAAAGAAGTGGTACTACACGTATTATTTCGGCCTACCGGACAGTACCGACTTGTGCTGCTCAGGTCCTTGCCAGCGTCCCGCCGGCAGATCTTTTGGCGCAAGAAAGGGAGGAAGTTTTTCTCCTTTTCAAAGATAGAATGTCTACCCGTTATACGGATGACAATAGACCCAGCAAGGACCAAATTCGCCGAGATGCGAGAAGCAGACTCGTCGACACCTGGATAAGTAGGAAATACGGAATTGTTACCTACTTCTTAACCCAAGCCCTTACAGGGCATGGATGTTTTGGCTCATACCTTGAGCGATTCAAAAAGATTGAAGGCTCGGAGTGTGTGTACTGCGGGTTCCCAGTGGACGATCCAGAGCACACACTCTTCAGCTGCAAGCGTTGGGACGCGGAGAGGCAGGTCATTTTCACCGGTGTAAACTGTAAAGTTACACCGGAAAACATGATCCTGCACGGTGGTCCTCGAATAATTTCAACCCTGACTTTCTGCTACCTCTGATTTTCTTTTTGGGGATGTTAGGGGAATACTTCAGGACTATTTTGCAAGAAAAATTCAAATCAAAGAGTGAGCACTTTTTTTTTAATTGCGATTTTTTGCTTTTTTTTAATAATTTTTTTTTAATTTCGTATTCACTCTCCACTCATTCAATATTTCATTATAATTGTATTTTTAGAAGTATATATATTACACAAAATAAAGGAAATTAGGAAAGTTTAATTTTAAAAACATAATATTTATGAATTAAAAATAATTCAAATAGATACAAAAGACATTTTCAAAAAATTAATATATGATAGTCAAATCCTGCTTCACAGTAAATTTAGATACGAAATACACTCTGTATATTGACAAGTTTAAAGACAATTATCTCAATTTGAACATTTCAACTACATGGCTTTCAGTAAACAAGCCATGGAAGCTGTTCATTACGACTTTTCAATGACATGGGATAAATATAAAGTTTCACGAAATAATCCTGATTATATTGAAAAATTATTGCGAGCAGTCTGTGAATATAACTCGCGACACATTTAAATTATTTAAGTTTTTTGAAAATGTCTTTTGTATCTATTTAAATTATTTTTAATTCATAAATATAATGTTGTAAAAATTAAATTTTCTTTATTTTGTGTAACATATACTTCTAAAAATACAATTATAATGAAATATTGAATGAGTGGAGAGTGAATACGAAATTAAAAAAAAATTATTAAAAAAAAATCAAAAAATCGCAATTAAAAAAAAAGTGCTCACTCTTTGATTTTAATTTTTCTTGCAAAATAGTCCTGAAGTATTCCCCTAACATCCCCAAAAAGAAAATCAGAGGTAGCAGAAAGTCAGGGTTGAAATTATTCGAGGACCACCGTGCCTGCTTATGACTCGTTCCATCGAATATTGGCGAACCGTCGAGCCCTTCATACATTATGTTATGAGGGTCAAAGATCTCAACGGTCGTCAAAGAAGGGAAGTCCCTTAGGATAGAGGAGAAAGTCGCTTCGGCGACAGAGTAGGGGATATAACACCACTACTGATAGCGATACGCGCTGAGGCTATTTGGCCTTAAGGTCCCCAAATAACTCTACCTTTATTTTTATGGATGAAATTTATTTGTTAATTTATTTTTTATAAATATTTATTTATAAATCTTAAAATTATCCAAAATACATCATATAAGGCTTGTTGGATGCGCATTTTGATAAGCTTCAAAGTAGTGCATTCAGAATTGCCGTAACTTAATTTTTTTGTAAATTATTTCAATTTTTATAAATTTTTATTAATTAATTAATTAATAATTCGAAAACAACCAAGAACGTCATTTTGTTCTTTTGGTTTGTTTAAAGTACACAACTTGAGCTTTCTTTTAAGACAGAAAAAAAGAAAAAAAGGGTCCATTTTGAAAAAAAGTCAAAAAAATTTTTAATTTAAAAAAAGGGTTAAATTTTGATTTAAAAAAAAAACTTTTTCACCATGTGAAAGAGCAGGAAAAAACCTTTCGAAAACATACAGGTGGAATTTTTTTTCATTTCGTTATTTAGCGGCTACGATTTTTTGAAAAACTTAATGTTCTTACTTAACCCAAATCTTCAACCCCCTCCCCCCTCTACAATTTTAAATTAAATTGCATAATATTTGGTGGTTAAAGTACTTACCCATAGCACTAAAGTTTGTGCAAATATTAGTCCGATCCAACAACTTTTAATTTTGACGCTGGACACTTGAGAAACACTAAACTTTATTTTAGAAACAAAAAATGTATTTTTACTCTTGCCCCAATTTATAAAAAAAAAAAATTTTTTTAAATATATTTATATTTTATAAAAAAATACGAATTATTTTTTTTTTATTTATGTGAGTCAAAAGTCAAGGAAAAGTTAAACATTTTATCTCTTTACATTCATTTTGTAACTTCAGTATTTTGTGAGTTATAAACAATTAAAAAAAGGTCTTGATTTTTAAAATCAAAATTTTGAATGATCATAACTCGAAAATTATGCCTCCCATATTTAAATAAAAAAACACATATATACTATTTTTTTTGCAGAGGATTGAGAAATATGGATTAAATTAATTTAAATTTTTTGTTAGGTAAATTTCACATGGAAATGTCCAGGTATATTTTATATATAGGGGAGAGTGGCTATCAATGTACCGGGTTTTTTTCAAGGTCATAGTACTTATTGAATTTCACCAATTTCAAACACTTCTTTGCATCAATATAAAACTACAACACTTATCTAGGTAATGCACACATATTTTACACGATTTATTTTGATTAAATAATAGAATTTAGGTTTTTTCTAAAGTAACAAGCTATTTTCATTTTCAACAACCTGGGTACACAATGAACCACCTCTATAAAAATACTAAAAATGTTTAACAATAGTAATATTGCAATTTTCACTTTGTAAAAAAACTTATTTTCTATCAAATACTATAAAATCATTATTACTTAACACCTTTAATTGATAATGTATAACATAAATATACCTCAAATTTAAGTTAACTATCTAAAATGGCATTTTAGTTCTGCTATGTTGAGAAAAGTACTGATAACAATTGCTGTAACATGCTGTACGCATGCTTAGTTTTATAATCAGGCATACCACTCTAGAAATCGAAAATACACTAAAATTCCAGGTGGTTCATTGTTCCCTGGTACATTGAATCAACATGACATTTGCAACAAAAATGGTTTTTTATAACTTAATCCAATATTTCAAAATCTTTATCTCATTAGAATATTGTAGTTAAGGTCCAAAACAAAATAAATCGTAAGTACATTTATTTTTAAATGGCCTTATTTCAATTAAAAAACGTGTTTTTATTTTAGGTAAATTTTTTCTTCAGTACATCAAAAACAGTTTTTTCCAGTTTTCTCTGTAATGAATAAATCCACACGTCTCAAATTTATGGACGTAGTGTGTTTACGCAAACTTAATTTATATTTAAAATTAGGAGAATTTTTATTTAATTGTTTCTGAGAAAATTGAAATGGATCATTGAAAAAACTGGTACATTGATGGCCACTCTCCCCTACTGTACACTGAAAAAAATATCTTTGTCAAAAACAACTATTTGTCTATAGTTGAACCCGTTTTCAGTATAAAAGCAGTTTGTCGCACAATTTCTGATGTTAATATAATACAGTTTCTAATTTCTAAGACAAGAACTTATCCTTGTGTTTTAACTAGGCTCCCCTAGTTGGCCCCTTAACTAATAAGGAAAACTGGTTGATTCCTTGTGTATGGGTTCAAGAGATTTTTTTCAGTGTAAGCAAAATGAACCAACACAAAGTGATGTCATTAAAATATTCTAAAGTCTGTTTTATTTTTCTACTCCCGTAACAGTGCAGCCTAGTGCTTTCGCGCATTAGGAACATTTATTAATGAAAACATGAAAAAAATCGCGAGTAAAACACAGATAAAAAATCATTAGTTTATAAAAAATTTATTGAAAAATAGCTAAAAATAAAAAAAAACTTTTTTTTAAGTTGCATAAGATCATTTTAAAAGGCGATTATTCACTGACCTACTAACCAAATTTCATTTATTTTTCGTGAAATTTTGTTAAGTTATGAGCATTTAAATAAAAAAGTGGTAAAATATTTAATTAATAAAAAATATGATAAAAAAATTAAATATTTGTAAAATGTTCCGTAGATTCATTATAAGGCACTGGTACTTTGAAATGAAAAGATTCATTCCAAAATTTACAACTTTGCGAAATTAGTGAGGGTCACTTCGGAAAATTTTACTCTATATAAATTTAAAATTATAAATCGATGATTAATAGTTGGAAGATGACATAATGAGAAATAAACAATTATCTTTTCATCATTCCTGCAACACTTTTATTTTCTGTTCTATTACAGAAATCGTAACTGGTTTTTAATTTTTTGCATTGTCATTCTTTAAGCAAGTTAAATATTTTGTTAACTAATCCTGGATGTGTAACTCTATAATGAAACAAGAACAGTAATTACTTCATACTTTAATATACATAAAAACATTGAAAACAATTTTTTCTGGAGATAATAAACTTTCTACAAGAACTATGTGGTATCAAAAATAAATCCTTTTAAATCTGCAAATTTAATACATTTTAGTAGATTTTCTTTTAAAGTAACAAATAATAATTTGTATGAAAATATTTCATGATTTTTTGAATTATTATTAGTACCTATATTGAAATAAACCTTGTTTTCAGAATTGTCAAAATTTTAATTATTGGGTATTTTATTCTGAATGTTACTTTTATATTAAGTGCGATAAAGTTTAAACATGCAGAAATTTTTTTAAAATTTATAAAAATTGTTAGATACAACAGCTTAAACTATCTTGCTTTATGATTGCTTACTCTTCTTAGCTAACCACATAATTTGAACTATCATTATGGAATAAAAAACTCCTTCTTTTTAGAGGCTTAGAGAAATAAAGAAAGTTGGATTATTTTGTTGACACGCTTGGTTAATAAATACGGAAGTACCGTGGAATGAATAAAATGAGAAAAGAAAGTAAGTATCTATAAGTGTTTCATGACACAAGTACTTTTATTAAAGATGTCTTAAATGTGTTCTTAATCACTTTTATTAAAACTGTCTATTTTTTTGTTATAAATTAAAATATTTATAGATTTACGAAATAATTCAGAAACATTATTATTAAACATTATTTTAAATAAAGAGTTATCCTGAAAATTTATCCAATTATGATCGTCAATATAGAATTTAACAATAAAATTACAATAACATTAATTATAAGATTTTATGAAGATCGTTAATTATTTTATTAGTATATGATGTCTTTATTAGAAGAATTTTAAAGTGAAATCTACACGCTAAAATTTATTGTTTGAAAACCTACTTGATGGACGACTGAAATGGTTAGACAAGGACATTTTGTAAAGTATAAAATTATTTTTCTTGTTTTCCGATAACACACTGCACAATTACTGATAAAAAGCACTATCGATAGGTCTGTTTGCCATTTTACATACTTAAAAAAATATTCAAAAGCTTCTTATTAATTTAAAATATAATAAATTCATCAATGATATAATAAATAACCAAGAAAGTAATCAATAAATTGATGTACTTTTTGTTTCCTCATTAAGAAACTTTTGTATTATTAGTAAAAAATTTTGAGTACCCCCCCATTTCGTTGAAATTACGTATACTTACGTATTTTGATAAGCTTATTATGATAATAACAGTGAAATTTAACGCTTTGATTATCATGGTAAAAACTATAAAAAAATCTATCATAATTTACGGTTTTTTGTCATAATCTCATAAAATATTCTAAATCTTAAAAAATATATTAGACAAAAGTTATAGATCTCATAAAAATAAACATTTTATATTACATACATTTTTTAATAAAAGTCAATAGTTTTTGAGAAAAATACAAAAAAGTGTCAACCATCATGAAGTAGTCCAGCCTGCTTATATATATATATATATATATGTATATTATTAATGAACGATATAGTCTAGTAAACTAAAACTAATGTCACTTATGTAATTTGATTTGTTTGTTACCAAACTGATAGTGAAATTTGGTATAAATTAAATTTTTTTCGATGAAAAACATAAAAAATCATGAATATTGTTTATTGCAATTATCACATTAATTATTCAGAATTTCAAAAACTGTTTCAAACAAATGTTGTCAATCTAATACTCTTTTCCACAATTATTCTTAAAAAATTTACTGGTTGTGCACTAAGTTTCTATGGCTCCTAGGTCTGCGTAGTAATATTTTTGTTGTACATTTATTAACATAGAAATACATGGATCGCAAAAACACAGTTCCACAGAAAATTAAAAAAAAAAATTTTTAAAATATATTACGGGAAAATAGTATTGGAGTTTCCAATACTTAAACCAATACCTATTCCAGTACTTAACTCAATACTTATTTTTTATAAGGGATTACAAAAAGTTTTGTAACTTAATTTCTAGGGTGGGCTTGAAATTAGTTTGACCCAGACATGCTTGAACCTCCGGTTTTTTTCTTAAACTTATTTCTGGGATGCCTCTCGAACGTTTTGAGCCGAAAAAGAAAAAATCGCTCTAGCCGTTTTTAAGAAAACTCATTTTTACTTTTTAAATATTAGTCAACTCATTTTTAAGAAAATAAAATAAATTAAGCATTTTGTTAGCTTAAGTTTTAAATCAGCAGTAGAAAAAAGTATCAGTGATGAATTTCTTGCGACAATTAAAACCCATAAAAATTCATGGAAAACTATTAAAAAGCTGTTCATAATTTAGTTTTTTGCATATTACTTTCTTCTAACTCAAAATTTTTTATACAAAAATTAAAGCCTATAAAATTTTTTGTAAATTAAAAAAAAAATAAACACTTTATCTTTAAAAGCTTAAAAGTTACGACCTTCTAAAATAATTTTTTTGCATAAAATTTCTTAAAAAGGAAATAGTTTTTCAGTTTTTGTGAAATAAATACACCGAAAAAAATTCCTAGTACCCGTTTACTAGGAATTGACTATGTTTCCTAGTTACGAGACACAGTGGGGCAAAACTAGGTGGTCGTGGACAAATTCGTCTACAGGTCACAAATTTCACGCAATTACAAAGTTTTTCTTTTTTTAAATGAAAGGTTACAAAATTAGGATTCGATCTGTGGGAGCCAAATTTTCAATATTGTTGCTAATGGTTTTTTAATTAACAATAAAAACAAGTATTTTTTTTTTTAATTAAGTCTATTTTTTATGGAAATGGTATTATATCGACAAATATTTTTTTAAGCAAATGGGGAGATCCTTACAAACAATGTCTAAATGGGTAAAATAATTAAAATCATTTTTTTATTAGTCATAAACAATTAAATTTTTATAATTGGCATTTTATGTTCAAATGATAATATTTATGTATAAAACATAAATATTTGCATAAATATTTGTATTATTTCAATTTTTTTTTATACAAATCTAATTTCTACGCAGATGAAATTTTATCAACGAAAATTATATTAACTAAAGGAGGAGTATATCACTAACAATGCCAAAAATTTTAAGTAATTAACATGTTTTTCTCAAATAGTTATAAAAAATTAAATTAGTATATTTGGAATTTCATATGTAGATAATAGTTTTTATTAACGGATCGTGTGTATTTGGATTAAACAGAAGTTTTTTCTCTTTCAGAATCAAAATAGTTGTAAAATAATTAGTTATTAATAATAATTATATAACAATCTTAGTTAACAAATGTATATCTTTTTTCATTTTTATGATAAAAATATCATTTTTGCTACGTTTACGTACTTATAAATTAAAATTAACAAAATTATATTTATTGCATAATAGAATTTTAAGTGATTAACTTCAATCCTAACACCAAAACAAAATTTCTTTCACAATCAGGTTAATTTTACTTCATTTTTAAAATTAAAAAAATTAATAACGAGACAAAACCCGTTAAATTTTTTTCTTGAAATGGGTTTCCGGTTTCAATATAAACAAAATTCAAAAGGATTTTCATAGTTTCACATTTCTCCACAGAAGATATTCGTCAAAGAAAAACAATTTGCATTTATTTAGATATATTGTGTGAATATGTAATATAAAAAATACTTATTACATATATTTTGCATTTTACAATGATTTTTACTGCGTCGTTGTAAAATTGACCATTCATAATTCTGCAATCTATAGTCTCACTTAAAAAGTTATAGAAAAAAAAACTAAGATATTTTTAACAATGTAAAATCTTATATGATAATTAAATTGTATAGTAGAATATTAATAATAATAATCGCAAACTTCATTCTTTCATTCTTTCATTCTGTCCACACCTGAAGTTTGGCACAATAGATGTTTTTTGTTTTAAATCAATAACTTTTGAAAAAATGTATTTTTATATTAATTATAAGATTTCTAATTTTATTTATTTAATTATTGATTCTCCTGAATCTAAATTGTAAATCATTTGACAAATATTTATAGTTTATTTTCAATAATATAATAATAATGTATTGCAATACAAACGTGTCTTATTTAAAGCTACTTTACAGATTTTAATAAAGATTCAAAAAATTTTAAACTTAATATGAAAATTAATGAATATTTTATGTTATAATTTATAATAATATACCTATGAATAATTTTCATAATAATATTTCGTTTTTTAATTACTTCTAAAAAAGACAATATAAATAAGAATAAAGAATGAAATATCATGATATAATTAGCAAAAAGCGAGCACTGTTTTCAAATATTTTTTAAGATTTTTAAATACCTTCTTCATAATTTGTTCCTCTTTTAATCATTTTTTTTTAATTTGAAATCTTCTTCTCTATTTTAAATAAAAATAAGTACCAAATTAAATTTCTCCAAATAAATGTTGTATTTTTATCTCAAAATGCTGATTTTTTATTGGTGAATTATTAAACTTATTTAATTTCTAATTTTATTACAGGTTTCAAATTAGGATCAATTATAATTTTAATCAGTTCAATTGTAAAAACAAAAAATAAGATTGACTGAAATATAGTTTTCACTATATTATAGATTTGCCAAGCCCGTCAGGCTAAAAATTCATTAAAATTAAGATCAAGATCCCAAAATTTTCACAAAAAAGCGCTGATCACAAAAATCAAGTACTTAAAATAATTTCATAAAATTAAAGAAAAGTAACTATTTATTAATAGAAGTTTGAATTAATAAAAGAATTTAGAATCGATAAATTGAAATATCAATTGATTTGAATTATATTAAAGTATGGATCGATTTAAAATTTCCAAATTTCTTTAAATTCTTATAATTATATGGGTTTAAGTTTGAACATCTAAAATATAAATTGTGAGAATTTGCAAATATTTAAAGTTCATAATAATTCTAGCATGAATTAATCAAATTCGAACAATTAAAAGTTTTAAGTAATTTAAGTTTAATATTACTAAAATTTTAAAAATTCATACTTCTTATACTAATTATTAAAGTTTGAACATAATATGAAAATTAATGAAAAAATATGTAGATATAAATAATTTAAAATAATTTAATGTTTCCAATATATTCGACGATTTAATTATAATTTTATTGAATACAACATAAATAAGAATAGAAATGAATATTATAAAATTAAATTAAAGAAAGCGAGCACAGTTTTTCAATATTTTTTAAGGCTTTTAAATGCCGTCTTTATAATTTACTGCTTTTTTTGGTAGACTTAGGTACATTTGTTAAACTAAATATATTTTCGGTTAATATAAAAATTCCTGAAAATTTTAAGCGTAGAAGTTTAAATTGAATGATATTTAAATTTTTGGAAATTAAGATTTTAAATTGTTTCAAATAATTCTTAGGAAAAGAAGTCTGCATCAATAAAAAATTTAGAATCGGTAAATTCAAGTATTAATTTATTAAAGTTTGGATTAAATATAAGTTTGAATCTATTTGAAATTTCCAAATTTTTATAAGTTGAAATTAATAGTTTTTATATTTGCAAATGATTTCAGGCTCCATTGTTTCGAATTTTTTAAAATATTTTTAGACTTAAATAGTAGAAATTGTAATCATAAAGTTTTGATTAATTTAAGTTTTAATATTATAATACACATTTTTTATAATTTGAAGATTTTAATATTGGCTGAAGTTTGAAATTCCTAATTTAAATATGCATTGTTAAAATTAAAAAAATATTTATAGGTTTATAATAATTTTAACATGAATTGATTGAAGCTTGAACCATTAAAAGTTTTAAATAATAATTGAAGTTTATTATTATTCAAATTTGAATAATTTATAATTCTTACATATCTTATTTTAATACACTTTTTGAACCTCAGATACAATAAAGATACCATAATATCATAGTTTAAGACACTTTCGAGACACTTGATTTTAGAGTAAACTAATTAAAATTTGAAACAATTTGCATTCATATTAATAAAATCAAGTTTAAAATTTTTAATATAATTTAATTTGTAAAAGTTAAAGATGTAAATAAAATAAAATGAACTCATTTTTATTTTAATTTCTAAAAAACACTAATTATTTAAATCTTTCACTTTTACAAATTGAATTAAATTAAAAATCTTAAACTTGATTTATAAATCTTAAAACTTTGGTTACCTATATCACAATGAATTTTGATTATAATTGAAGTTTGAAATAATTTTAATTAATAGAAGTTGAGAATTTTTTAATTTGAAAAAATTAAAATTTATATCGATAGAAATTTTTGAGAATGGTTTGTTACTAATCGAATTTCGTATTGTTTAAAGAAACTTAAAAAATAAAGATTTCATATCAATAGAAGTTTGGAATAAAATAAATTTGCATAGAAAATTGTATTAATAAAAAATATTTTGTTCAAAAAACTATTTAAAAAAATATTCTAATTTTTTGTAACGTACTATGGAAACTTTTTAATTTTAACTTAGGAAGAAAATCGGAGTTATTCTCTAAAATTTCTTTGTGTTTGTTAATTTATAGCACATTTTAATAAATGAAAATAATTGACAAAATTTAATTTGATAGTATAATTAATTTAATCTAAATAAGTTCAGTTTATTTTTGTATTGAAACCATTGAAAAACGTAATTCTCGCGCGCTTTAGCGCGCGTATTTTTGGCTAGTTATATATTAATTTCAGGTTTGTTTAAAATCATCCAGCAACCAGCTCTAGAAGATTTTCGCTGGACTGACCCTAAAAATAAATAAAATCCAAATTTCATATGAAAAAGTAAAATAATTACAATATTTAAATTTATAAGATTATCCACAGAATCCTTAGAACGTTTTTGGAGCAGTCATATAGGACGTTTTAAGGACGTCTATTGGTTGTCTTTAATATGACTCCAAGACAAATCATTATTGACTCATAATGTCCGGGGACAAAAAAGGACGTCCTGATGAGACGTCTTTTTTAGAAGTCTTGGTGCCCACTGGGTTAAGTGTCAATATTGTAACTTATTACAGAAAATTTGGTTTTAATGTCATGACATTCTATTTTCTATATAGCATTATTATATTCAATTATGTAAATATATGTACACTTTTAATAGTCCCAATGATAAATTAAATGAAAAATAACTGAGAAGTATAAATTTCGAATTTTTAAATACTAGCAGTTTGAATTTAAATTAATAATTTTAATATGTAAATGATTTATTTGATTAATTTCAAGAAAATAAAAATAAATATTTTATGCTACTCGAAGATGAGAATTACATTTCTCAACAAAGAGACCTATATAAATTGGTAAAAGTGAATGCTTCTTTCCTTCTTTTTCATTTATTAATTTAGCGTAACGTAGAGAAACTGTTACGTTTATTGCTTCTTTATGCTACGCAGATTTTTTAACCACTGGTCAATAAGTAACGCTTTAATGCTATCTAGTTTTTTTAAAACTTACCGTTTACCGTATCGATGGGAAATATAAATTTGTCTATTTTTGTTATTCTCTGATCAGTGTGATAAAGTTGTTGAACCGAGAATGATCGTTTTGCCAGTGAATTAACTTCATGTAGAAGTATATAAATCGTTTTTAAGTATTTTGTAAAGATACTTTCTTTTAATGAGACTTCTATAATGCAAATTTGATAAAAAATGCAATGAGTGGGATTGTTTTTAAAGAGATGCTAAAACTTTGGATGATAAAGTGCTTTAAAATAAAAAAAAGTAAATTACTCTTGTCATTAGTTGTTGTTCAAATACCACAAAAATAATTTCATTTTTATCTAAAATAAGAATTATTCTTTTTTAAAATATTTGGTGATATTTACAATATTTTTATATTTCAAATGTCGTAAGCACACTTTTTGTAAAAATATAATATGGCTACCATACCATTCTTTTTATTAGTTTTGTTTTTTTGCTTCAATAAATATTGGGCTTTAAACAGAGAATCCCGGATAATATCAAAAGTTCCATGTGTTGATTGTTTTTCTGTTGTTAAAACTGAACAATTTATTTCAATGAGTCGTGTGAAACGTGAATATCAGGAATCTTCTGGTGAAAGTTCTGATACATCAAATAGAGACGAAGATAGTTCTTTAGTATCTTTGGACTATGAAACATTTCATTCGGAACACGAACAACCTAAAGAAATATCTACACATACCAATTACTCAGTGCCTGGACAATGGGCAAAGCCACCTATTAATAAAGATGGAAGTCCTGAATTTGTACCTACAAAATTATATGCTCAAGTTAGAGCATCACATGTGATAAAACATGTACCAAATGAAGAGGTGCTCGAAACAGCAGAAACACAAGAAGATAAGGAAAATGCTGCACGACTTCGAGAGGTAATAACAAATAAAAGAATTGCAACTGTTTATACTGAAGAAGGATATGAAGATTCTGCATATGACCATGGAGGACATATAAAAGACGCAGATTATCATGAAGATTTTGGAAAAAATTTTCATGGTAAACTTAACCAGAAAAAATATGTAAGTCCTGCAAAGAAAAATGTTCATTCACAATATATAAATGAGGATGATTATTCTGACAAAGATAGTCAATACCCCGAAGAGTCGAAGATAATGTTAGAATCAGCAAACATAAAAAGAAAAAAAAGTAGAAAAAACAAAAATAAAAGTAAGTCAGATAAAAACTTAAATCAAAATTTTAACCAAACATTTAATAAATGGAGATTTTATCCAAAAGTAGTGGTTGAAGATGGAATAAACCAGTTAGAAAAAAGTAATAAATTGAATGAGGAAGAAGCAGAAAAAAGATCAGCAATTAATAGAGAAGAAAAATTATTAAAACTAAAAAGTACTCCCGAAGACGACAGAAAACATTTAACTGAAAAATCAAATGCATTACAAGTATCTCACGGTTTTAACTACAATATTAACAGTAAAAATGAAACGAAGAAAGATTTAGAAAAAGGACAAAAAATTGACCCAAGTTTTAGAAAAAGAAAACAGTTGAAGAATAACTTATCCAGTAAAAATAGAATCAAGGAAAATAATTTTATTCTTAAAATTAATCCAAATATGTCAAATGAAATAGATATTTTAAAAAAAACTGCTTATTTTGAACCAGCCTTAGCAAGAAGCTCTAATGAACATTATAATGTTACTAGATTAGGGTATGATTTGTCAACAGATATTCCAAAATCGGTGAATTCTGGTAATATTTTATATGAAGTTTTTAAGGAACGACAAAACCAAAGAGCTGTTTTACATCCTAATGAATTTAAAAAAACTACTATACAAACTGATCCGTTTATATCGGAAACAGTAAAAAGACATGTATCTTATTTAACTCCTTTGAACGAAAATAGTGTTATAATATTAAACTCTTCTTTAGATTACACAACAACTGAATCAACTAATGATTTAATAACTAGTCAAATAATTGTATCCAGCAGTCCACAAATCTCTTTTCCACTAATATTAAAGTCAAACAATAATGAGAGTTTAAGTCAAACGGACAATAGAACGTTTTTACCTGAAATTATAGGACACAATAATACTGGAGAAAGTATGTCAGTATATACTAATGCTACATTATTGCATCAAAAGAAAACTCTATTTGACCATAATCCTTTTCTTATTCATAACGCACGTTCTTCAGAAACTAATATTCCACGATATAAAGTGTTAGTAAGGAATCAGAAAAATCTCAAAGAAAGTGAAGCATCTGCTAAAAAAAAATTTAATAATCCAAGCAATAAGAAACTTGTACCATTTCATTTAAATACATATTACAAAAAAATGGTAACTGATTTACAAAATCAAAAAAAAATTTGGCCAGTTATTAATGATTTCGGCAATAGTGAAAAAATTCAAAAATTTGTTTCTTCGGAATTATCTTCACCACCTACTTACACAAGGTTAAAAAATAATGATTTTTTACCATATTACAGAACAATAAAAAACCATGCTAAATTTAATAATAATAGAAAATTGAAAGAAAATACACATATGGTACCTTTTGATGTTCAGGGTAATTCAGTTACATTAAATAATAATAGATTTTCAAAATATCATTTCCAAGGAGATAAACAATTAAGTTTAAATCCTAACTTCATTTCTTGTCAGAAAGAATTATATAATATGTTATATCTTCGTCCACCTGTACAACTTGATAAAACTGTGTACATTAAGTATCTGAGGCGTAAGAAACGAAGTAAATATGTAGATGAGCATAATGTTAACAAGTCTTTCAATAACTTTTCTTCTGAAATGACTGTAAACAAAATAAAATATCCTTTTTACAAAAATGATGTAATTCCTAGTTTAATGACACTAAAATATATGGTAAATCCAGAACAAGTTCCAAAAAAAACTTTTGGTGGAATGGAATTTTACGATTCTCGAAGTTATTTAGATTGTGATGAAGAGGATCCAAACTTAGAAAATGTTGTTCCTGAAAAAGAAGAACCTGCAAAAAATCAAAGCTTAAAAACTGGTTTACCAAGACTTAATGGATTAGGAGAGAAATTAGATTGTTTTAAAGCAAAATATTTTGATAATAATCCCTTAGATAATCCCCTTTTCTTGGAATCTCAAGTAGAACAACCAATTCTACCAAAAGAACTCAATACAAGAAAGTATAAATCTAAAGTATTAATTATACCAAGTAATGAAAAAGATAGTACTATTTTACGAAATAAAAAGAGTGGACTTCGTCTTCCTCAGAACAAAGGATTCATTGATCACTTAGAAAACTCTTCAGTACAAAAGGTTAATACACTACAAATTAATCCAACAAGTATGAATCGGCCTATAAAAAATAAAGAAAATTATAAAACACAAGGTCTCTCAAATTCAGGTAGAGAAAGCTCACAAAGTGAATTATTTTCTATTCCCTATCAAAGTGAAGTTTACCAGGATGTTATTGGTACAATATATAACTTTGAACATCTATACGATAAAGTCAATCAAAAGACACCTTTTAAAATATTTAAGAATAATAATAATTTACATATCACAGATAGAACAGTTTCACCATTTTCATTAATGAATTCTAAGAAAAATACCAAGAAATTAATAAATTACCCTGCTAACTCATTCGCGCCAAGTTTCAGTAACAACATTTTCAGATCCGTCCCTTACAGAAGTCATTTGAGGAAAAGAAGTGTACGTAGCACGTTTTTTCGACCTAATTCTTCGGGGTCATCATCAGAGATATTTTTTTCTAAAAATAGTACGATTTTCAACAATGCAAATAATAAATCAGTTCCTCCCAGAACATCATTTATTCGAATGAAAAGGAGATCAAATTTTTTAAAACTCAATTTATTAGTTGACAATCCTATTAATAATACAAATAAGACTATTTATACAATTTATGACAGAATTAGACATTCAAAGCCGAAAAATATATACGATAACAGTGTCGTTAATAATGGAACTCAAAAACCATCGTTTTATTCAGTAGTAAAGCGAAAAGATTTATCAGCTTTTCCTTCAGTATCTACCGAAGTATTTAATAACAAGTTAATTAATTTAACAAAAGTCTTACATTCAAGTTTCCCCCATACAAAAATGAATATAGATAAAAATGAAGCAAACAAACTAAAGCAAAAAATTAATATGTCAAAAGAATTAACATTGCTTACTGAAGGAATTTCTTTTGGCAAGAAAAATAAGCCTCGAAACTACGAAGAAGTGGATGCAGCAAATATGAAACAATATAATGTACATCAAGATGTAAAGGAAGCGGAGTCACATGTCAAATCATTAGAGTACGTAGGATCAAATCCCCAAGATAATAAAAGCCATTCATTGGAAGATTATAGAAGAAAACAACATGAAGATGATAACAAAGAAGATGAAAGTTATGTAAATGATGAATCTTCTGACAATTCTCAAGAATATACCGATGATTCTGAAGAAACTTCTTCAGAAGAAATAAGTGACGAGATTCATTCATCATCTGAAAAATCTAAAGACATAAATAACAATGACAAATTATTTGAAAGATTTAATTTACGACCATATTCACCGCCAGATTACTTTGAAGATGTTAAATATGCCGAACTTGGTCCGCGAATTAATAAACCTGCTTTTTATCATCCTTCATTTGAAGTTCCAGAATACGAAAGATTACGCCTTGGAAGAGTAATTAAAGATTTTGATTCAGACCAATCTGAAGAATATGGGGACAGTGACAAATCTATATTTCCGTGGGAAAGTTATGAGAACGCGTCGAAGGAAACAGAAGAGGATAATGAAAATTAAGAAGAATGAAAAAGGGACGATAGAGACTAAAATAATGAGACATAAGTGTTGTATAAAATCTTCATTCATTATAACAGTCTCATACAGTACACGATATTTTCAGAAAACAGATATGTTCAGACAACATTGGTGTAAAATGTCCGTAAAGACGAAAATGTCCGCATATGAGGAAATATTAACGCGAAGCTTAAGGGAGTATTCCTTTGAAACTTTTAGGCAATTTTCAACGTTAAATGATGCACACTGGTCGATCTTGGTTCTCATCACATGCGGACATTTTCGTCCTTGCACCAATGTTGCCTGAACATTCATTTGGATATTCTGAAACTTGAAGTGTTAGGGTCAGGCAAGTTTCAGGAAATCTTCTCCTGTATGGGGTATAACCCAGGCAAGAAGAAGTTGGTTAACAGTAGCTACGGCATTCTATAACTCCGTTCACTGAAGAATCGAAGAGTTTGCTTATATGTTGTAATTATTGTAGTGTAAGCAAAAAAAATGTAATTTAAAACCGTACAGAAAACATTGAAATTTAATGAGATTAATTTAAAAAATGATTGAATGTTTCAACAATTTGTTTAAAAAATAATTTTAAATTGTCGTTTTTTTACATGAAAATAAAGGTAGATTTTTTATTTTTTAAAAAATAAAGTTCATTATGCCCTTAAAAGGCTCTAATGGTAACTTAAAATGGTCTTTTTAGATTTTGTTGAAGAAAGTTTTTTAAATTTCTAAAATTTTTTAACTGTTTAATTTTTACTGAATTAGTTTATCGGCGCGGCTTGTTCGACAACGCCAGCATATTATTGAAACCGCCGGTAGAATATAAATGATACTTTTGGTTAATTATACAATGTTTTTAATAAAACAACATATTTTTCTATAAAAATAAATAAATATTTGCATTTTATAACAAACATACTGTTGTTTAATTTTTATAATACATACAATCTGCTCTCTAAATTTGAAACAGCTGTATACTTTGCACTGTCTAAAAAGCGAATTTTCGCTGTTTCAAATTTAGAGAGTGTAGTAGGATAGTCAAAAAATAAATTGGACAAAATTGTTTATTTTTATGCTCTAACACCCTAGCGAGGGGCTTTTCACTCAAGAATCATGGATTTCTTAATTTTAGCGTCAACAAAATCTTAAAGAAATCTTTAGGGTAATCTTTGGGAAACATTGAGAATCTGAGAATTTTGGTAATCTTATGGAAATTAGTGTAGAAATCCTATTGAAGTTTTCTCAGTGTGTATTGCACTCACACTTACTAACGTGTAGATGAAAGTCGACTATTGACCATTAAGTCCGAAATTTAACGATTTTTCCATTCTTTCTCAACCATCCTAACTGACATTACTCTCAGGTTATGTTGATCTGTTTTTCTTTTGGCTACATGCTTTGCCACAATTTTAACTAGAAGAATGCGATATTGCAGATATAATTAATGTGGAGAATCCATAAATCTAATTCTGTGAATATGTTAGTTTTTATCAAAATTTCCCTTAAGCTACGAATGACTAGTTTTGTGATTTTTAATTTTATAACAGTTCAATACTAGGTATTTTCCTTATCTTAACATTTTATTGTTTTACCTTTTTGAAAAAAGAAATAAAGTTTTTACACGCGTGTTCTATGCGAGGTTTCATGTTCCATAATTAACAAAAAATACATGAAAATATGTACTGTTTTAGTTAGAAATTTAAGGTTATATGTTGTGAATAATCTAAAGCAGCTTGTTTATAGTAACCATACAAACTATTTTGTTTATTTTAATATAAATATAATCGCAAATAATAATTTTACCAATTATTTTTATTGATTTACAGAAACGCTTAATACTTTATGATCTTCATGTCCCGGTAAGAAGGAGTTAATAGAATATAATTCATTATTTTAGGGTTTTGACGAAAATTCGATGAAATGTCATTTATACTCAATGCTTGATTTGAATCAACAACTCAATGTCTCTGTGTTTCATTAATGAATGATAATCAGGAGAATAGATGTATTACTTTCTATTCTCATGGCGTATTCAGTTCTGAAATTTTTTTTTGTAAAAATATAATTTTTAATTCTGTTTAATACGGGGAAAGAGGTATTCCAATCCTATTCCCGTGCAGAAATTGCCCTAGTTTGCCCTACTTAAAGTAGGGCTCAGGCATGGGCCTCGTCAGTTTTCCTTGTTTAAAAAAACTGAAAAAATGTTATTAAATTTTTAATTAGGTAGCATATTAGAAACATTTATGTATATTTTAAAGAATTAATCGTTTTAATCGCAGTTGAATATAATGAAATGACTTTAAATTATAAATTATAATTTATTTCATATTACTAGATTTTGACATGGGCTTCTATTCAAAGCCCTAAGAAGGGAAAACCACTAATTACCCCGATAACGCCACAATTCAGGTATCATTGATGTTTTGCGTATTAGAATATCAATGAAACTATTTCAAACTTATAAAATTTTTTATTTTCGATTCTAAAAATAATTTGTATAGAATTTTATTGAAAAATAGTTTGTATATGAACTTCTATATTTAATTAGAAAGAATCATACATTTAAAAGAATATTACTTTTCCTAGCCTAATGACGTTATATTTACTTGTTTGCCAGTATAAAATATTAATAATTTGAAATAATTTTAATTTATGTTGAGAATTTTGATAATTACAATTTTACTATTTACTATGTATTTAAATTTAAAATAAATTATAATTTATTTCACATTACTAGATTTTGACATGGGCGTCTATTTAAAGCCCTAAGTAGGGAAAACCACTAATTACCCCGATAACGCCACAATTCATGTATTACTGAAGTTTTGCATATTAGACTATCAATTAAACTATTTCAAACTTATAAAATTTTTTATTTTCGATTCTAAAAGTAATTTGTATAGAATTTTATTGAAAAATAGTTTGTATATGAACTTCTATATTTAATTAGAAAGAATCATACATTTAAAAGAATATTACTTTCCCTAGCCTAATGACGTTATATTTACTTGTTTACCAGTATAAAATATTAATAATTTGAAATCATTTTATTTTATGTTGAGAATTTTGATAATTACAATTTTTCTATTTAGTATGTACCTATTTAAATTTAAAAAATATATTTTTTATATTGTCAATTTTTTGAATTGATATTTTGTAAAATTTTATTTAAATTTATTTACTTATTTATAATTACGTAAACTATTTTAAAAAAAAATTTTTACAATTAGTATTAGCTCACTTATAAAAACAATTTATTAATAGAAAAATATAAATGATTTTTTTTTAAATTTAAAATAAATATAGATAAATATATGTAGATATATGTATGTATATTTATATATCCATTAAAATAATATACATTTTTATTAGGTTAAAACATTCAAAGGTGATACATATATTTTATTACCACAACAAGTAATAGATCTAATGACTTATAGTTCAAGAAAACGTTTAAAATAAAATAATCCTAAGCCAGTGTGGCTGGGTGGGCTAAGGCGCCCGCCATTTGTGTCCTTAGGTCTAGGTTTCTGGAGTTCGATCCTCCTTGCGTGCGGTATTTTTAATTCTTAGTTATAAGTGTTTGTGTGTACAAAAAAAATTAATTAAAATAAAAATATAAGTTTAAAATAAGATATTTAAGAATAAATTAAAAGTGAATTATATAAATAATTGTAGTAATCCTTCCTTGATTTGTAAAAAAAAATAGAAAAGAAATAAATGAAACTAAAAAAAAATACAAAAATATTTTTTTAAGAAATTAATTTAATGTAATTACATTATTATTTGTTTAATGCTTTGCTTTGCCGTTGTATATATCTACTCAGGTTTTTTATTTTAAAAACGGGTAAGGCTCTGACGAGTTTTCCATATGTAGGGCATTGATGTGCAAAAGCGTTACAGCCTTGTAAGGCGCTTACCAGTTTTCCCGACAAGGGCCTTACCAGAGATAAGGAAAACTGGCAAGCACCCCTTGAGGCCCACATCGACATTTCTGCACGGGTTATGCTACAAAGAATACATAAATACGTTTGCTGAATTCAGTTCAATTTCTGGAATATAATGACGTGTACAAAATTAATCAATTCTTGTGTGGTGACAAATCTTTAAAGCATTTAATATCAATGAATTACATTTTGAGTAGAGGATAGATCAACTACTGTGAATTATATTATTTTATATTGCTTTCATGTACATTTGGATTCTCTTCAATAGCACATATAGGTAAATTATTTTGAATTCTACATTTTGATATTTCTTTCGAACGCATTTTTATTATTCTCAATGCCAAAAATAATAATATGAAATTGCAATATTTAAAAATAATATATCAAATTAACTACACTGAAAGACTTTAGCAAATCATTTTTACAATCAGGTTTGTAATCTGGGATAATCTTGCAAAACAAACATTTTTACAAGTGAAAATAGTAGATTTTAAATGCAGAAAAGGAAAGATTCTTAAAAGGAATGTAAGTATGGGGCGAAATTTTTGCACTGTATTATTTTACACTGTTAGTGGAAGTGTAAATACCAAATATTTAATTTAAATTTCATGAAATAGTTTTTGAGTTACACAGTTTTAAAAATTTTAATTTTTTGGGATCGTTAAGATTTTTGATTTTCCAAAAATAGTCTAGATCAACTCATTTTCATCTAAAAAGCGTAAATTTTTATTTTTAAGCAAATGTCCAGATGTATGTGTGTGTAAGTATGTGTATGTGTATAGCATTTTTTGTGTACAGGATTTCTCGAAAACGCTTTAACGGATTTCAACAAAATTTGGATGACTTATTAAGCTCATGAATATATAAATTTGGACACGGATTTTTAAAAATGTTCAATCCAATTTTTTGAGCACCTTTTTTCATCGAAAAAAAATCGTTTTTTGACAAAATTGACCTATATAACTTTTATACATGATCAAAAATTCGTAAAATAATTATTTTTTCTTTGCATTTAAAATTCTTTTTTTTTAATAACTTCTCCAATCAACTTTTATATTATTAAATTATTGCTTTCTCTATGAGGAAGCAAAATGTCCATCAAATGGACATAATTTTCACCTATTTCAATTATTTTCTTTTATTTTATATTTTTTCCAATTTGTAATTATTTAAATTATTTTTTATAATTTCCGTAGTTTTCAATTATTTATCTTTAAATTTAATTAATTTATTCTGTTTTCAAATATTTTTATGATTTTTTTTTAAAATTCTCTTCAATTAAAGTTTTTTAAATTCGTTTCTTAATTATTTTCTTTTATCTAATTTATATTCCGTGTTTTTTAAAAACAGTTTCTTTTAAATTTAATTAATATTTTTCAATATATGAGACTTGGAATGTTAAAAGGGACCTTACTAGTGATGCATTTGAGCGACACGATCCGAGAAACGAGCGACATTTTTTGTTTTTCATAAAATTGACAGACGAGCGATCAATTTGTTTAGTCTCGGTAAAGCGAACATCTCGGATAGTCGAACGATCATTCCGAGCATCTCGTTTTTACCAAAAAATTAGGCGTGAAGTTGTAGTCAATTAAAAAATAATGACATTTAAATAAAAAATTCAAGATTTATATGAAACTTGTAAAACTTTCCGAAATGCGAAAATGAAAGAGGTTCAATTCAGACAGGCTATGTATGTTGAAGTCAAAGAATTATTGCCCATTGAAATATATGTTATTTTTCAGACAATTTTAGACGCCACTTATTTTTCTGTTTTGGTGAAAACAAATTTTTAACGAAGTTATGCTGATTTGAATTTTTTAAGTTGAAAAGTGAGATTACAAGAAAATAACTTTAAAATTTTTAAAAGTTTTTATATCTTTTTTACTATTGTATATATTAAAATGATCCTTTCTGTGTCTAATTAGGGCTTTTATGTTCTTTTAAATTCCATAAGGAAATTTAAAATATTTTCAAAATTAACAAAACGGCGGCATTTAAAAAAAAAATCAAAATCAAATTTTCTGAAAATCCCCACTGTTTTTTTTCTCTCGATTTTTTTGCTACTTTCTGGAGGTAAAACGATTATTTTCTATAAGAATTTATTAAAGTCCCACTTCCTGGAGAAGAATAAAAAAAATTTTCTTTTTAAGAAAAGAAAATTCAAAGTTTTTTTAAACCCTGTATTAGATACAACAAAAATCCAAATAGAAAAAATGTTCCTCTTAAGAAGTGGAACAAAAAAGTCTGATAGCTTTTATCTCTAACTTGCAAATCTTTCGAATTATTAATTATAACACGAAATAAATACATAAATTTTGCATTTTTGCAAGTAGAATAAAGTTTCAATAAATCACTGAAATGCAAGAAATGTTAAATGTGTAAAAACTGACAAATTCTATATAAAATTAATTTAATAAATAATGATTTCTTTAAAATTTGAAATTAGACAATGTTTCTTTAGATTTTTTAATTTCAATTGCAATTAATTTGCATATTTATTAATCGTTGTTTTATTTTTCTACAAAACAAATTATAAAATAAGTTTTGAGTAACACTTATTTTATAATTTGTTATACGTAACATAAATGTTTCTGAAAAATAAGATATTTCAATGGGAAATGATTCCCTGACTTCAACATACATAGCCTGTCTGAATTGAAATGGAAACAACCATGACATCCTTTTTTTATTAAACTAAATGATTTATTTATTATTATATAATGATTTAATTTCTTTCTCTGTAATGTCTATTTAAATTCAGTAAAAATTTAAGTGTGTGCACTGAGAAAATTATATCTGTAACGATTACAGAACTGCTATGGTACTGGTGGGACGAAACGCCACCTTCAGTAAATAGTATATAAAATGATCTTATAAAAAAAACGAGATTGTCTCACACTATTTAATGTTACAGGAACAAAGAAATTAACGTACGTAGTGATAAAATTACAGGACAAAATATGCTTAACGAGTATTAAAGAGTCTAAGAAATACTTATGTTATAACTTGGAAAAAGATATAAACTCACCGTGAAACGTTACAAAACAGTTCTGTAATTTAACCTGTTCACATATAAAAAATTTCTCTTCCAGTTTTTCAGTTGTTCTCTTTCAGTCAATTTATGTACGCAACTCGCACGTAGCCTACACTTATTTACTGATACATCCTCCCTCCTGTTGCTTACAAATATATTTTTTTTAACTATTTGAAAACAAATTCGCATGGTGAAAGATTCGAACTCGCGCGACCCGACCGGACCCTATCACGAACGCCTTAACGACCACAGCTATTAAGCTGGCTCTAGATGCAAAGCTAACTTTGATCCGACATGTCGTGTCGGATCAAAGTTAGCTTTGCATGTAGAGCCAGCTTTACAGCACATGTCAGTTAGTTTTGACCCGTCTATATGAACTACAACGTCGTGTGTAGCGTCGTCTGTTGCCGAGTGAAGCCGTGAGATGCCGGAAGAAGCCGAAAGCTGCCGAATGTTACCTTCTTTAATCTTGCGTACGTAATGCTTACAAAGCAGTTCTGTAAAATTATCTTGTCTATACTGCACTCTGTGCCTAAAGGAACCTTACAGCTTTATATAATGAGTTTTGTAATAATTTAACTTTCTTTTATGACAGACCACTGTATTTAAAGGTAATTTTTTTCCTCCTAATCCTGTAATAATAACAGAACAAAAATTTTATGCGAAGTATAGTACAGCTTATGACAGATTACAGAACGTTTTGTAAAATTAGCAGACATATTCTTAAGAACAACAAGGTTAATAAGTAAATAAAACAGAAATGGTCATTTCGTCCCTTCAGTACAGGTTAGTTCTGTAATCATCACAGATAGAATTTTCTCAGTGTGTAAATGACTTTTAAAAATTGTGCACATCACTTCTTTAATTTTAAAAATTATTCTTCTATTTAATGAAAAAAATATATATTTTTGATTTTTTACTTTGAAGTAACACGCAATTAATTTAAGTTTAAGAAATTAAAATTTTATGTAAATTAATAGTTATACTAAAATAGTAAATTGTTTATTTTACAAACGTAAATAAGGGTGTGATAATTAGGTTATATTGGCTTCTTCACACCATATTTCAAACTTTTAATTTAAATTAATAAATATAGGCTTGAATAAAATTTTTCTAAACAAAGTATTAATATGTGTATGATTGATTCATTTAGATTAATTCTCTCTGATTAAAAATAATAATAATAATAATAATTATAATAATAATAATATTATTGCAGGTAATAAATTTAGATATATTCAGAAGTTCGTTAGTTTAGCAATTATCGACTTAAAGCAATTTCATTTAAATTTAAAATCTTAATTAATATTACTTTCTAAGAAATTATAAAAAAATAAAAATATTACTTAAATAAATAATGTATTACTTTTATAATTACTTAGAAATTCATCATAATTAAGATTTTTAATTTACATGAAATCGTTTTTAATCGATTATTATTGCTAAACTAACCAACTTCAAAATAAATCTAAATTGTAAAAAAATAACCTCTTTTGTGATAAATTTCAAACTTCAATATTTCAGAAATTAAACAAATTAGCCTCCTGAAATTTCAATCTCCGGTCTATTTTGTACAAACCTTAATATGTGCCGAGTTTGAGCTTCTTAAAAGACTTCGGAAAAAAGAAGTAGTGTTAAAATATGGCAGTTTTTATGAATTTTAAATTTTGAGATTGTATTTTATAATAATTACATTAATATTTTTAAGTAATTATTTTTGGAAAAGCAAATAAAATGCACTGCAGTTCAATTCAAGTAAGTATACGAGTCATTTATTAAAAAGATTTACAAAAAATGTGCTCTTAAAAAATTAAAATATGCCAGCAAGACCCCTTAGACGAAAGTCAGTGGAATCACCCATCGTGTTTTTATATTTTCATTTGACAGCTGATGACTTTGAAATTATCGTCTGATCGCTCGAAATCGTTCGAAAATTGAGACGAAACGATCCGGGAAAAGACAATTGGGAGTCCGAGATGATCGCCCTGAACATAATCAGTAAATCCGAACGATATCGAGCGAAAAAAAATTTTTCTCGTATCGTCGTGCATCACTAGACCTTACGTCAAAAAAATCAATTTTTTTATGTTTAGTTCATTCAAAAGAGTGAACTTTTCTCTTTCAGAATCACCTATCAGTAAAAAAATCGATTTTTTGACGTAAGGTCCCTTTTAACTTTCCAAGTCACATATCATTGTTTTTATCTTTTTTTTTAAATGTAGTTTTTCAAATTTATTATATTTGTAAGTGGATTGCATAAAAGTTAATATAAAGCAGTGATTTTTAAAGATTTTTTTACAGGCTATTCGATGGTAACAAAATTCCTTGTTTAAAATCATTTATAGCACGCAATGTTGGAAGAATTTAAAAGAATTTTTGTTGAATATTCAGTATTTTAGTAACGATTTTTCATTTACACATATGCACTAAAAAATTGTTTGAAAAATAAATATTTTCAATTTACAATCATACGTTTTTTTTTATAAATCTTAAAAATGTAATTTATTAATTTATGTAGCATAAATAAAAAGTAGCAGAAATACAATTTTTTAAATTTAAATAGATAAAAAAAAAGTCTCCAGAAGAAATGCAAAAATCTTTCAACAATAAAGAAGTTTAGGAAAATTAAACCAAAAATTTTTTAATAATAGACTTAAACCATTTCCAAAATCAATTTTAAAAAATTGAAGGAAATCTAAAAATTTTGTGACAAAATAATTAAGTTTGCAAAAACATAGATCTTTATTTATTGAATGTTATAATAACAAAATTGTGAAAATAATATTTTAGATAAATAATATGTGTAAAAAGAAGAAAATTAGAGAAAATCCTAAAATAAAATTACAAATATTAAAAAAACATCATAAGCAAAAGAAGAAAAAATATTTTAATTTGAAAAAAGGATGAAATTATTAGATAAAGAAATGACTTTTAAGAAATAGAAAAAGGATTATTGTGAATATGTACATAATTAATATTTATCAATGTGCATTAAAATTTGAATTAATTGAAATTTGAAACTTTGAAGAAATTAACATTGAAAGTTGAAAATTATTTAAGTTATAATGACTTTAATATATATAAAAATTTAATACTTTACTTATTAATTTCTTCTTACAAAACAATTATAAAACGTATTCAGATAATTTTTATTAGTATATTTTTACAAATTTTATAAAAATACAGTATTCAAATTGAAATTTCCTAACGTTATTCATAATTTTCTGGTTTACTTTTTAAAAATTCCCGAGTTTTTTCATGCATAACTAAATTGCAGATAATGTTTTAAGTGTTTAAATTTTAAAAAATCATGATTTAAGTGCCCGATGATTTAAATCAAAGTGATAAATCAAAAGCAGCTCCGAATTTTGATAATTTTTATTTTTCTTCAGGTGTTTAGGTATAACAATTTGTTTAAACAAATTAACTGTCTAATAATTTTTAACTTCAAAATCATGATTTGTTCTATAGTCCTCTTTCCAATAATCTCCTTTTTCGATATCCTTGTATTCCTAAACGTAAGCTGAGATGAGTACAGAGTCATTGTCATTATTTATTAATTATTTACAATATACAGAATTGAAAAATTGAAAACATCACTCACTTTTCTTTTGTAATTTTTCCTTTACTATCAATTACCGCGATTTATTTTTAATAATTTTCGTCTTATTTCTAATTTTTATAACAATTTAGTTAAACAAATTATTTTTTAAACAATTTTTAAAGTCAAAAATCATTATTTGGTTCATGGTCATCATTCTGGAATTCAATTATTTAATATCTCAATCTCCCTAAAAATGGGCGGTAATGGGTTAAGCTATATAGTTGATGTATAATTTCTTATTGCAATCCGAGATACCATGGTAGTTAGCCTACTGGACTGTCAGCTGGAGGACCAGGGTTCGAATCTTCGCGAGTACAAAGATTTTTCTCTTTCAGGTTCTGATTAACTGTAAGTATATGTAATATAAACTCTTAATATTTATGTATTTGAATTTATAAACTGAATTATGTAAGTATTTGTCCTTTAATTAATGATAAAATTTAGATAAAGTGTAGTAGTCAACTTCTATAATTGGGATCGACTTTGGATTCATTGGTCTGACCGACAATCAGTACTATTGGTCGTCCGACCGTTATTTTTATTTTAATATTTATTTTATTATTTATTTTATTATTTTTCGTTCGTATAGATTCTGGATATTTTAATTACCTTCAATTCCTTTGCTGTTTCATCAGCAGGCTTCGCACTGTTTTGAGAGTTCAAAAATAGTAGGAAAAAGTAGCTTGCATGATTAAAAAAAGTAGTAAAAAGTAGCCAAATAGAAAATAAGATAAGTTTGATTTATTTTTACTATTAATTATTATTTTCATTTTACATGAATGTGTTACATGTTCGTTTAGTCACAGCACGTTTCAGATTTATTTAGTATTTGAAATAACAAATTATTGTTATAATACAGTCAAACTTCCATACAGCGAAAACTCATAAGGCAAGTGTTGAAGGGATTATATCGTTGAGAGTTATGACTGTGTTTGTGCCATCAAATTCAGGGCAGAAAAATTCTTGTGGAATCAGAATTAGTAAAATCAGCTCTCATAGAAAAAAAAAGATTTTTCTTTTTATCGAAATATTAAAAAAATTATTATTTTAGATTCTAAAAATGTTTCTACCAAACGAAAATTTTTTAAAACTTTGATTATAAAAATTATTGCAAAATGAAAATTTTAAATAGTTTTTAAATAAAAGCTTATATTTCTTAAATGAGTTTTCCGATTTAAGTATACCTTGGATAGAATTAAAAAAAAAAAAAGACTTCGACTTACTCGAAAATTTAAAAAAAAATTGTTTATAAACAATTAATTTTTTGTTGTCGGCAAATATACGTTTTTAAGAATTATTTTTAAAAAAATTCTACAATTGCTTTGTAATTTGACTTAGATACTTGACCTACAAGAAAAAGGGAAAATTTCCTTATTGGTAATTGTTAAAAACAGTCTTATTTACATATATTAATTAACATTATTGAATTAATAATAACAAAATATTAGGTGAAAATTACTTTTAAAACTTACTTGCAAAATGTCAAAATTTTCAAAGTAACAAAATTTTAATTTAAATTTCACAATCTGGCAGCAGCTAAATTCAGTTTTACAAAACTACTTGCATTTTAACCTTCAAATTCGTATTTCAAAGCACCTCGGAAAGCACATTTTTCAAATTGTAAAATGTAAAAAAGTAGCTGATTCTCCAACACCAAATTTTGATACTGTGAAAAGGAGGGTCAAACTTGAATTTTAAAACCAAAATTGGATTTTCACGCCTCTGGCGATGAGTTATTAGTGTCCAAAAACACTGCTTCTTCTCAAAATTTTAATAATTAAGGTAAAAGTTTTCATATTTCTCTATTATAAAATTAAAAAGTTAGTACGTCTTATGAAAGACTCAAGATGAAATAATATTTAATACTAAAATATTTAAATTCTTAATAGAAAACTTTAATTGGAACTTTGAAAATTGTGATATTTTGCAAGTAAGTTTTATAAGTACTTTTCACCCAACATTTTATTTTCATTAATTCAATAATTAATTATTATAAGCAAATAAAACTGTTTTTAACAATTACCAATAAGGGAATTTATGTTATCTAAATCATTAATGCAATTATAATGCAAAAATAATTGTCAAAAACGTATATTTGCCAATTTTTTGATTGTCAATTGTCAGCAAGGTATAGTTTGTCCCGAATTACCCCAACTAAGCCTATTATAAATTTGTAAAATAATTATAATTTTTCACTATTGAAAAATTCGAAAAGTTTATTAATAAAAATAATGTGATTTCAAACATGTGATTTTAACGACAGAAGACTGACTTGTGCAAACTGTTATATAAATTTTTATTTCTCACTGCAGCCTAAATTAATAGATAAATTATTCCTTAATAATTATTATAATTTCCATTTTATATTTAAAGATCCTATGATTAAAAATGGTTGTTACATTCCTGAACGTTCACTCACTAACAGCATTTTAACGAACCTTTCTACCGCGGAAACATCAAATTTTTTTCCGACGTATGGAAGTTTGACTGTAAATTAATAAATTTTTGCACTTATAAAATTAATAATCTAATACACTAGAACCTCGATTTAGCGGTCGGCTCGGGGGTAGACCGCTAAATCGAGTATGACGTCACAACATCAAAGCGAAGTTTTCATTGGTGCAGGGCTGAATATGAAAGGGCGCAGTGCCCTTCATATTTATGTAAAATTATCATCGTTCTAATATAAATCATTTAAATCATAAAACGTTATGACTTTTAGCATTTTTTAATAAAAATATGGTTTTTATTTTTTAGGCATAAATAATTACTTTTGATTTTGTTTAGATAATGTTGATACTTTGCTTAAAGGAATATTTTTTATAATAGTAAATAATTGATTGTTTATCTTGAGTAATTTTATTTATTGCACGTTTTATGTTCTCTTTACTTACGCCTTTTTTTTAACTGTTGAAGAATCTTTCCTTTTTCTTCTAATATCAATCTAATTTTTACTTTTTTATTTTCCATGACTTCCAAAATGAAGGTTACATTTATAAAAAAAATATAAACACAGTTTGCAAACTGTCATCACTCGTTTTTGTTTTTTTTTTCGCGGAGATATAAAAGTAATAACGGGTCACTGTTTTCGAGAGTACGTTACTTAGTGTAGTCGTAATTTCTGGTAGAAGGGATCAAACGACCGCTAAATCGAGAACCGTTAAATCGAGGTTCTAGTGTAACTAAATACTTTTTTTTCCATAATTTTTAAAAAAGTAGCTTTTAGTAGCTTTAGGCCGAAAAAAGTATTAAAAAAGTAGCCTTTCATGAAAAAAGTAGCAAAAAGTAGTAAATAGTTGGGGAGTGCGAAGCCTGCATCAGTTATGGAGAACGTATTAAAATTAATTGTCTGCTCGTCTACATTTTGGATATATTTTAATTACCTTCAATTCCTTTAAGCTCAGTTTAATCAATTACGGAAAACGAATTTAAATTTATTTTTGGTTCATCTACATTTTAAATATTTTAATTACCTTCAATTCATATCCTGCTTATTTCTCAAGGGTAATTGAAGTGAAAAGAATCTTATGTTTTTTTAAATTCGATAGAAGAAAAGAGTTTAACATTCAAATCAAGCATTCAAGCGAATTGAAATTTTCAATTACATTCTATTAACTCCTTCTTACCGGGGTATTCTGCGACACACAAACATGCACTTGCCTGCACAAACATTTTAAAAGCCGATACCCGATCTTTACCGAATTCAGCCGAAGCTGAATTCGGTCTTGGCAGTAGGTAGGTAGTCTTGAAAATAACTGAGAATCCCAAGGAAATCTTAGGAATCAATCTGGGAATCAATTCAAATCAGTAAGAATCTTAAGGACAAAAACAGAATCAAAAAATCTCTGATTCCCAGATTTCCTGAGTGAAAAGCCCCTCGTCCCCTAGTATGATTTTCAGCGAAAAAACCCATCTGTTTCGTATTATACTAAATAATATTTAGAGATAGCTCGAAGCCCATATAGTTTTCCTTTCTTATTAAACGAAAGAAACATTCTTCAGAAATTATGTTACAGAACTCTGAAAAATCAATATTTTTAACCAGATAATTCTGCTTCTTTTTAGGAGTTTTTAAAAAAAAAAATTATTTATTGTAGGGGAGTGGGCCCCAAGATGGACAGGGCCCCAAGATGGACATTTCGTATAAAATTTTTGTTTAAGGTGACAGCTCGATATGCTTTCTGTCATTTTTATTGTTTGTATAGACGAAGATTTTGATGCACATTTGAAGAAAAAAAACCAGCTGGTTTTTCTTCTACACATATCACGTAATTTTGTGTCAAAAAAAGTTTTGTAACAGTTTTTTCTCAACTTGGTAAAGCTATTTTTTATGATTTAGAATGAGTACTTAACGTTATAACATTCTTTATTTATCGTATAATAATATCCTAAAATGATTTTACTAATTCAGTGTTCGTATATATATTTTTACTGGGGATTAAAAAATGGTGTCATGTACCCTAAGATGGACAGGCCTCAAATCTCAATGTATTAATTTGCATATTTTCGATTTTACACTTTTTTCAATAATTTTTTGAGCCAATTAATTAAAATTTTTTATTTTCCACAATAAAATGTTATGTTATCGTTAGAGAAAATGATATATCGATATTTTTCGATATTTTATTACTTTTTACTGTTAAGCTATTAAATCGAAGTTTTTAGAAATGTTATTTCTTGATAAATTCCTCAAAATGATTAAATATTAGTTTAAGAATTGTTACACAATGTGCTGTTTTTATTTACTACAATTTTCAGAGACTTTTAAGAAGGTGTCCATCTTGGGGCCACTTTTTTTTAGACCCAAAATTTTGACAATTAGAAAAAATGATTTAAAAAATGTTTATGTTCAAAATAAAAATTTATCCCTGTCGCCATAAGTTACCTTATAAAATGTACTTTCATCCGCTATAAAACATTTTAAAATATTTTATTCGGTTTGGATTCTACAGCAATAAATCGAAAGGGTGTCCAACTTGGGGCCCTCTCCCCTACATGTTTTATACTTAACTTTTTTTCACAGAGTCACAAAGAACCTTCTAAACTAGGCGCAGATCTAACGGAGGCGATTGCCCCCCCCCCCCCCCCAAAGGCCTTAGATTATCATCTGAGAGAGAGAGAGAGAGAGAGAGAGAGAGAGAGAGAGAGAGAGAGAGATAGCACTATATTCCTATCTTTTTCTATCCCATATATCGCCCCCTCCAAAACCCTCATCTAGATCCGCCTTTGCTCTGAACTTACAAAATTATACAGTCATTAAAAATATTATTTTGAGAAATTTTTTGCATTATTTTGAATCAAAAACCTAATTATAAGTTGTTACTTAGGTACGCAAAAAGAAATAGAGGAGGCCATCCAACAGTATACTGTTGGATTATCTATAGATAATATATAAATCTATAGTTATCTATAGATAACTATCTACTGTAGATAATTTGGATTTTCTAAAAAATGATTTTTAAATTTGTTTATTCAGCTTATTATAGTAAGATTTTAGGAATAAAATAAGGTAACCTAACAATATTTTTTTGAAAGAATATAAATAATTATCGTGTAAAAGTTGCTAGGTTTGATTAGGCGTAACAAGATTTTTCCTATTTCTAATATTTTATTTAATTATTAAGGTATTTCTCCGGCAAATCGATTTTCGTTAGAATTTTCTTAAACTTTGGATAAATGTTCTTTTTTGTATGCTTTATGTGTGGTAAAAATCTCAGAGCCCCTTGCGATGCTAAAAATTGAGATATTTACCTTCAAAGTTTCAACATTTACATGGGAATCATACACTAAACGTATAAAAGTGGCACACTATTATTAATATGTGGAAAACTACTCGCTAAATTTTTTTCAAAAAGTAGTATGTTATAGGGACAAATAAAAGAAATAATATAAAAAAAAATTTATAGGGGTATCGATGCTCATTTTTTAATTATACTAATCTGAAATTCGAAACCAATGTGATTTTCCATTGAATTTACGAGCGAAAGGAAATCCAACGGTCGCAAATTGCCAAAATTCTTTCGTTTGAAGCACATGTAAAGTGTTAAACATTTTATTAATCACTTCAGACTGAAATAATTACACATGAGGAAAAATTTTACTATCTACTGTTGGGCAGTTAATTTTTAATTAATTTTTAATGCACAGAAAGTGCATAAGGTGCAAAGTGCATGAAAATTATTCACTTCAAAGTGTGTACAGATCTGCACACAAAAAACAAAGTCTTAAAATCATGATTGGCTACTTTTAAGATTTGACTTAAATTAAGTCCAAAACTAAATTAAAGTGCAAAAATATCTAAATAACAGACATATCGAGTCTTAAAGTGAAAATTAAGTGTTAAATATCCTGGTTTCTAGTTGTTGATGCTTAAAACCAGACACAGTTAAGCTGTTTTATCACAATATGCTTACGAAGATATTTTTCAGCCTTTCCGGAGGCTTAAAAGTAGTCCTGACCGCCTGACCTCACCAGAAGGGTCTTGCGCATGAGCAAACATCATATGCTAATGGCGATGCGTCCAGTATAGAAATTTCGCGACGCGATAATTTTGAACAATTTTGTAGTGAATTTTTGTGTTTGTGGTGCTTATTTGTTTGAGTGATGTAGACAATTTTCTTCAGAACAATGAATTTGTGCGTGATTTGTGATTATATGTACAAACAAACTTCTAATAGTTTATTTCAGAATATTTTGTGAAATTGTCAACACATCTCTGCTAAATTAAACTGTTAAATATCATATAATTTCACAAGATATTTGGGATTTTATAAAAAACTGTAGTTAATTTACAGTTTTTAAATATAATACCAAATCACACATAAGTTCTTAAGAAGGATTTTTTAAAATATGAACATGCTTTTATTCCTAACCTTTACAGCCATAATTAGATAATCCAGAAGATTTGATAACTATTTTTTAATTCAAATGTAGGTTTAATTTCAGCTTTCTTAATAATTGACAATAGAATAATACAGTATAAGGTTTGAAATTCAGCCCATTTATTGGCTTCAGCATAAATTTTAATTTTTAGTGTTGCTTTGTTTCAGCCCACTGTGTGTATTGCTTTCAAGTTATTTTCTTTTGCTGAATTTCAGCCCACAGCGGCTTCTTTCGTTTACACCTTAAAAGAATTCCAAAATTTAGACTCGTTTTAATACTTTGTTTTTTGTGTGTGGGACGCCATTTTTTATGCACTTTTGTTTATATTTACTGAAATATAAAATTAAGAACCATATTTAAGTTTTTACATTAAACTCTCACAGCAAAAACATATTCATGGGATATCCATGGGAAATCGCAGGTGGAAATTCGATATCCTAAAAATATCCCACACATATCCAGTGATATCCATTGGGCGTCTCAAAGACATCATAACTGCCGTTCTCTGGGACGTCCCTAAAATGTTTCGTGGATCGTGTCTTTTGGATATCCTTTTGATGTATTTGGATATTCCTGGAACGTCCTTGGAAAATTTTTAGGACACTCAAAACATATATCCCTACGATATTCATGAGCGTTTGTTAACACTTTTTCTAATTCTATTTTTCCAAACCCCTAATTCCAATAACCATTTTTTCAAAAAAATATATTTTCCAATTTCTTATTCCTAACTTCTATTTCCTAAAGACATTTAACCTAAAACTTTTGACCAAGATATTTTTATAACAAAAACATTTTTTTTATAAACTTATATTATTTTTCTTTTTATTTCTTTTTATTTATTTTTTCACCATTTCTAGTAGAAACTGGAATTTTGACTAGGAACATTGTTAAGCTAAAAAAATGAAATTATATTATAATTTGCTTTTGATTTTACCATTTTATATGTTTAGAAAATCGATTTTGAATAATTTAAATATTACTTAGTAAATTAAAATTATTAAATAGCAAGATAATTGAACATAATTTCTTACCTTTAGCTACCTTGACAAATTTGAGGAAGATTCTATTAAAAGAAAAATAATTCAGCGTACACGAAAATCATTGGGTACGAACGAGACATGTACTTGGTTTGGTATATATGTTACGGGCAATGTCCAAAAATGCCTGGGCAATGTCTACAATGCCCACAGTCTTTGGGCATTGTCAACAATGCCCGTATATTTCGGGCAAAGTCCAAAATTATTCATATTTTCGGGCATTGTCGACAATGCCCCAGGGTAAGTTGGGTAATGTTGATAATGAATGATAAAACCTAATTAATTATTATATTATTGTAGAAAATGATTAGTATTAGTATTAAAAATACATATATTTCCTTATTTGTCAAATAAAATTCGAAAGAATATTGTAATTAAAAATAATTTTTGAAAATCGTAGGCACAGAATGATAGTCGTCGAAAGCTGAGGAAACGATTATATAAACATAGTTAATATTATTTACTTTGTAATAAATTCTATAAATGTATTGACTACACTTATATCAGTATAAAAAAAGTTTAGTTTGCAATCAATTGTCCATAAATTCGTTTCTTGTGAGTTTCTGGGGCACAAGGGTATGAGAGGTGCAACTTTAAAACCGGATGCGACCATAATAAATGCAAATGTTTAAGAAAAATAAAAATGCACCTCGAAATATCACAGTAGCCTGTCTTGTAAAAATAAATAAATCACTTTTTTAAATATTATTTTCTGGTAGTGAATAACATGATAAACAACATTGCCCAAGCATGAGGCAATGCATCCGGGCAATGTTAAAGATTTTCCAACACTGGTGAATTTTTCAGGGCATTGTCGACAATATCCAGTGATTTTGGGCATTGTCGACATTGCCCAATTTCGGACATTGCCCGTAATATATAGGTACACCGAACTGGGATGATTTCCAGTATTATTTCCGCTTGTGTGGAATTCAATTCTTTTGCAGCGATTGAATTGACGTTATATGAGCAGAGTTTATGATGTAATTTAAAAGCAGGAATGTTTTTTGACGATCAAAATGACGATTATTAAAAGAATTTTGATAGTTTGTTAAAATATTTAAAAAGTAAAATGTGACAGGAACGACTGGACTTACCATGTGATCAAGTCAGGTTCATATTAGGTATTTCAAGGACCAAAATAAAAAATGTATTCTGGCAGAATTATATGTTTAAAATCTTCTAGAATATAAAAAAATACTTAAATTATGGTGTTCTTGATAGGATTCCTTATAGGTTCCAATACGGTTTCTAATGTAGGTTCCCGTGTACCTTATGAAAATCCTGTATGGACAAACATACATGTTACATGTACAATCCTATGTGGGACCCCACATAGGATCTCCTATATGATATAGGATATATCTCATATATATCTCATATAGGATCCTATGTGGGGAAAATAAAGTAAATGATTCTACAAGAAGAATGTTGCTAAGAAATCAATTAATTTGTTAATAACGGTTAAAACGCCATAACTACAAGACCAACAAAATTAACTGTGCAGCCTTAGTGCTATAGAAAACTACAGCGCAGCATATTAAGTTTTTAAAATTGCCTCCATTTGAAATTCTATGTAGTATCCTGTATGAGAACCGGTATAGGGGAATACATAACAATCATTTTAAATAGATAAAGGATCTCCTAAAAAAAGGACATGTATTTGAGATCAATATGTACCCAGTGGGCACACATGTCCAAAATACGTCCCTATGTCTGCTTTTATGTCCAAAAGACGTCTTAAGGACGTCTTTTGTCTTTTTTTTTGCCCACTGGGTACAGTGTTCTCATGGGTATTTATGCCTAAATTCCCATATGTACACGGAAAGCAACATGGGAAACCGTACGGGAACCTTCTAGGTATCACATCAAGGATACCATATGAGAACCCTCATGGGATTCCACGAGACAATTTTCAACTGGGAGGTTAATAAAAATGATTTTTTACTCCGAATTGAGAAATTCATATTTGGTCAGGTGGGGTAATGAGAAACAAAATATATTTAAACCAAATTTATAGACTTATAAGCAAGTACGGTAAGTAAGCATGGTGAGTTTTAAACTGGTAGCTGAGATTTTCTTCTTGCTTTTAGGTTTGCTTTATGCACAAAAATTTGAAACTGTAAAATACGTGATTCAAATTATTCTTGGTCTCCTGGTCGGTACTACTTAAAATGTGATAGTATATACTTATTATATAAAATAACTTTAGAAATAAATAATTAGCATGCACATATTTAACCTGATGCTTAAACATATTAAACCTTAGGTGAAGTTCAGTATTTTTTTATATCGACCAAAGAAAATCCAAATCATTTAAAATGTAGATTACCCAAAAATTAAATATTATATTATTTATATTTTTTACTAAGTTACTGTTTTAACTAGAAGTTGTTGTTATCTAAGTTATATATTAACTGTTACCTTAGTGTCTATTTATGTAATATAGATAACCTTCAGGGTACATACAACTGGATATGTAAAAAAATTGCAAAGCATAAAATTCACTTGAATTGTGAACTCTTTTCTGTCTTCATCACAGTATTCTTTCGATAGGTTTCAAAATTACTGAAAAATAAATTAAATTTTCAAACTAGAAAAAGTATTAAAACAAACTACAATGAAGTTAAAATTTGTTATTATTTTTGCTATTTTCGCTGTTTGCCTAGTTGCAGCCGCTCCTAGAGCAAAGCGAGAGGTAACATTTTTATTCTTCTATAAATTTTTTTTAAGTTATCAGTAGTGTTCTGTGTTATTTTCATTTCATTTTGTAGCATAAATGTTGAGTTTATGTTTATTTGTTATGTTAGAATTCAAAACAAATAATTGAAGATTATTTACGAACATTAACACAAAAGCGAACTTAAATTGTTAAACAATTCTTCAGTGCAAACAAATATTAGCAATAAATTGAAAATTCTAAACATTTTCGATAGAAAAAATTTGTTTTTATGTATTTATTTATGTATTGGTGGATTATCGGGCTCAAAAACCTTTGTGTAAAGTACTCTATTAAAAAAAAAATTATTTCTCTTTTAAGAAAATTTTATATAATTTTTTTTTTGTAGTTTTTAAAAAAATTCTTATATTTCAAAAAAGGTTTTCTTTTAACTGTTAATACTTTATTTTATTTAGGGTTTGTTGGCTTCCATTAAAAAAAAAAAATACAGCTTATTGCCTTGATGTAGTTGTAATTTTATTAAATTTAACTTTTGCATGAACCATAAACTAATTCACTGATTTTGAATATTATTTTTAGAATATTCTTACGGTATAAATGGTAAAAAGAAAAATTTTAATCATTTAGTTTCTCTAAATTCAACTATATTTTTAAATTTACCTGAAAGAAAATGGTCACATAATTATAAAAAGTAGTTCATATTCTAAAAATAATGTATAAAATCAGTGAATTAGTTTATGGTTCATGTAAAATCTAAATTAAATAAAATTACAACTACATCTAGGAAATAAAGTGCAATTTTTTTAATAGAAACCGTCAAACCTAAGTAAAATAGAGTATAAAAAATTATGTAAAATTTTCTTAAAAGAGAAATTTTTTTTCAATGGACTTCGTGAAAATACAAAACAAGTACAAATACGTGTATGATGATTATCAAATTATAGTGACAAAGAATTTTTTGTATTTTTGTTAAATACATTTATTTATTATTAATAATTGACAAAAAAATATTATGGAGTATTTTTTACAGCAATTTTGACAACTCATGTGTACAAAGAACACAATCTATATTTTAAAAAATTAATTATTAAATAAATAAAATAATTTGTTTTAAAAATAACAATATTTAATTTAATTTTAAAATTGTGTTTTGATTCTTTAATCCGACCTTTAAAATGTTTAAAATAGTTTGTAAGTATTTAAAATAATGTTTTTTTTTTAAATGCACAGTTATATGCTTAACAAAAAAAAAATAATTTAAATAAAAAAAACTTTCATAATTTCAAAATTTTTTAATTTTAAAACTAAAATAATTTAGATGGAGTAGAAATGAAACTTATCTCTTTAAACAAAATTCGTAAAGATTTTCACTATAGGAAATCCTTATGTGTGTTTTAAGTAAATCCTCGAAGATTTCCGTGAAGTTTTTACAAATAGAATTTTTCTGTTTCTAAAGAATTTCTTCGAGGATTTCTACGAGAAGTTTGGGCTAACCATTCTTCGTTCCTATATAAATACACAATTGACCATTTAAAATCCATGTTTGACAGCTTTATTGAAAGAAAACGTTATTATCGATCGTGTTTTAATATTATTAAGTCTGTATTTATTTATTTATTTATTTTACTAATGTTTACAAAAAGCAATTAATTGGTTTGAACTATTATTTTTTTCTAAAGAGCTATTCATGTTGAAGGTAGCCATTTATTTACGCTGATGTTTATGTATACGTGTGATAGTCGAGGGCGCACGAGAGTCTGGTCTGGCTTTGGAACATTTGTAGGTACTTTGAAAAAGAAATTTTGGTTCCTTTGACTTTAGAACTTTACTTTTGGAACTTTTGTTCCTCAATCGTTTTTAGAATATCCCGGGAAATCTGGTGCTGTGAGGGTAAAAATATTTTGTCCAACACTTATACTATTATTTACATTCGTTACTTAGGTAAACATTTATTTATATTTATTATCCCTCATAGCACAGGATATTTCAGGGTATCTTGCGGACATCCCAAGGAAATGCTTATCGCCAGATATCCGTAAGACGTCCGTAGGATATCCTGAATATTCGGGTGCTGTTAGGGTGTTGTTATTTATATTTATTTATGCTAATTATTCATATATTTTATATTATATTAATTATTATTATACGTAGAAAGCAAGGGTCTGGGTTGTTTTATTTTACGAGTAAACCAGGCGTTTAAACGGAAACCACATATACTTAAAGTTGTAGAACGAATAATTTCCTATCAAAATATGTCCTTTCATATTATAACTTTTTGACCGTTTCGTTGACTAGAGATCCTCAAGGGAGAGTTGAGACACGTTTTCTTTCCACTACCTTTGCGGGTTTCGGGAAACGGAAGTGATGATAGTGTAAATTGTATCATTGGTCGAAAAGAGCGGGCAAAATTTAAAAACATGTGTTTTAAAAGTATTTCAAATCGAACCGCCATTTTAGGCCAATGAAATTAATTTCTTATGAACATCTGTTTCCGAAAACCCGTGACCAATCAGAATTCAAGTCAACATGTCTCAACTCTCCCTTGAGAATCTCTAGTATTGACAACCACATGAATTCCAAATAAAACCGACTTTCTGGTCCGATGCATTTTTGTCATGTAGAACCCGAATTGAACCGGATAGATTGGTGGTGGGTACGGATTGAACCGAGTAGATTTCGCACAGTAAGATGGTTAACTTTATTAAATTTTATTTTTCTGCTGTTCCGGAATAAAATCGGATAGAAACTGTTTCTATATTGACAACCATACATTACCACATAAATCCCGGATAAAACCCACTTTCTAGCCTGCTTCATTTTTGGCATGTAGAACCCGGATTAAACCGGATAACAAAAACACGGAAAAAAATATTCATGAATAAGTACGGAATTGATTCATAAGTTTGGGGCAATAGAGAAAATTTGACGATTCTTAATGAGCTTTTATTAACAATTAACAAAAATTCAGAAGAAATCCCAGAACAGTAATCTAGAAACTAAAATATGGTTCAGCACTAGGGTGGTCCAAAAATGCATGGGAAAACAAAAAATTTTTTTTTTAATACTCTCACCCCCTAGGATTGTTCTATATCGAAAAAAATACCCCTATTTTTTTTTATTTATTTAGATGGGACTCAAAGCGCTCAAAGTTTCCCATGCAAAATGGGGAAAAAAGGCCATTTCGTAGAAATGGTATAGAATCGTTGAAAATCAGTATTTTTCAATCGCCCAACTCTATTTCTCTTCAGAAGACTTCAAACAATAATGCCAAAATGTTTATTTAACGATTTTTTAATATTAACTATTTTTTAAAGGGCTCCAAAAAACCCCATAAATTACAAAATTACAAAAAAATCGTTAAAAAATATTTTTTACTATTTTTATGCAAGTTTTTTCCTAGATTCTGAATAAATAACATAAATATTGATTTTAAATAATTATTTCATGTAATTGCTAATTTGTTTAAACAAATTATTATTGTTTATTATCAACATTTTGTTAAAAAGAGGTACAGAGATGCAACTTTTTCTCAATTTTGCAACTTTTCGAGGTCAGTCAAGCCCATGTACCAACAACAAACTAAAAATAATAATTTTTACAATTGTTTAAACAAATTATATTGTTTATTATCAACTTTTTGTTAAAAAGAGCTACAGAGATGCAACTTTTTTTCAATTTTGCAACTTTTCGAGGTCAGTCAAGCCATGCACTAACTACAAACTAAAAGTAATAATTTTTACAATTGTTTAAACAAATTATATTGTTTATTATCAACTTTTTGTTAAAAAGAGCTACAGAGATGTAACTTTTTCTCAATTTTGCAACTTTTCGAGGTCAGTCAAGCCATGAACTGACAACAAACTAAAAATAATAATTTTTACAATTGTTTAAACAAATTATATTGTTTATTTTCATGATTAGCACAAATTGAGCTACAGAGTTACAACTTTTTCTTATTTTTACAACTATTCGAGGTCAGTCAAGCCAAGTACTAAAAACAAACTAAAAGTAATGATTTTTATAATTGTTCAAACAAATTATATTGTTTATTATCCACATTTTATTAAATAAAGCTACAGAGATGCAACTCTTTCTCAATTTTACAACTTTTTGAGGTAAAGCAAGCCATCTACTAACATCAACCTAAAATAATATTTTTTACAATTGTTTAATTAAATTAATAATATTTATTTTCAACTTTTTATTAAGTAGAGCTAAAGAGTCGCAACTTTCTCTCAATTTTTCAAGTTTTCTTTTGTGGAGGGGTAGGAATGACTGTAAGACATAATAATTAAGTACAAAATTCTAGAATATTTATTTTTTTAATATCATAAATACATGGGTTGGTTATTATAAACTAAAAAAAAAATAAAAAAAAGGAAGCAACGTCCAAATACCACTAAAACTGAATATAAAATGAGCTTCTGAAGGTAGAAATGGATAAATTTATAAAAAGTTACAATTCTCGAGCTGTATTCAATGAAAAGTTGAAAATAAATATTATTAATTTATTTAAGCAATTGTAAAATATATTATTTTAGGTTGTTGTTAGTACATGGCTTGACTGACCTCGAAAACTTCAAAAATTGAGACAGAGTTGCATCTCTGTAGCTCTATTTAATAAAATGTGGATAATAAACAATATAATTTGTTTAAACAATTGTAAAAATCATAACTTTTAGTTTTTTTTTTTAGTACATGGCTTGACGGACCTCGAAAAGTTGCAAAATTGAGAAAAAGTTGCAACTCTGTAGCTCAATTTGTGCTAATCATGAAAATAAACAATATAATTTGTTTACACAATTGTAAAAATTATTACTTTTAGTTTGTTGTTAGTGCATGGCTTGACTGACCTCGAAAAGTTGCAAAATTGAAAAATGTTGCATCTCTGTAGCCCTTTTTAGCAAAAAGTTGATAATAAACAATATAATCTGTTTAAACAATTCGACGCTCCCTGTTGATAACATGTTTATTAAAAAGCAAATGAAATAAAATGTTAATTTAAAAAACAGTCGAAAATCATTTTTATTCATAATTTTGTAAGATATGATTTGTATTCAATTGTTTGTTTAATTAAATGTCTGTTAAAGTTGTGTGCCATAGAATGTTAATTGGACCGAACGTACACTATAATGTTTATTTAATCAAATATACGCAATAACATTCTATTTCAATCTTCAAAACTATATTATAAACTTAATACAATGCTATATATGTAAAAGATGTATTCTTTTTTAATCTTGTACCTAAAAATGAAACAATTCTGCTCAAATTTTTTATATTGTTTTAAATAATAATATTTTTTTAGTTATAAATATTAAAACCTGAATTAATAATTACATATAATTTGAAATAATTAAATAAAAATATTAAAATTAAAAACTTGAATTTATCTAATAAAATTTCTTTTTTTTAAACTTTGTCATTTCATTAAAATTTAATATTATTTTTCAAAAGTTAAACATATTCTTTTTTGAGAAATTTATTATTTTTTCCATTAAAAAATTGTATTCAAAGTGAATTTTATCTAAATTATAATATATTTTAATAAATTTGAAATAAAAATTATTATGTGTCGTATAACAATAACAATAATAATGATGATAATAATACTAATAAAAATGTAAGTTCATACTTTTTGCTTACCTGTATATTTTAAAGTTCATGAGTTAAATATTAAAAATTATCATAATAGCTACTAATTGTACAATTTATAATATTTCTAAAATTATGTTCTAAATAAGAAGTTTAGAGTTCTATTTGATAATTTTATTTTGATTTGAAAAATAATCAAGCACTGATTGTTTGATAAAACTTATGTGGTTTTTTGTGTTTTTAAATAAATAATGTATTTTTTACAGTTTATACAGTTTGGAATCTTTTTAAGTTTTCATATCTTTGTTTCAATAATAATAATAATAATAAAAAAAAAAAAAATAAGAAAAAGTTGTAACTCTGTAGCTCAATTTGTGCTAATCATGAAAATAAACAATATAATTTGTTTAAACAATTGTAAAAATTATTATTTTTAGTTTGTTGTCAGTTCATGGCTTGACTGACCTCGAAAAGTTGCAAAATTGAGAAAAAGTTACATCTCTGTAGCTCTTTTTAACAAAAAGTTGATAATAAACAATATAATTTGTTTAAACAATTGTAAAAATTATTACTTTTAGTTTGTAGTTAGTGCATGGCTTGACTGACCTCGAAAAGTTGCAAAATTGAAAAAAAGTTGCATCTCTGTAGCTCTTTTTAACAAAAAGTTGATAATAAACAATATAATTTGTTTAAACAATTGTAAAAATTATTATTTTTAGTTTGTTGTTGGTACATGGCTTGACTGACCTCGAAAAGTTGCAAAATTGAGAAAAAGTTGCATCTCTGTACCTCTTTTTAACAAACAGTTGATAATAAACAATTTAATTTGTTTAAACAATTGTTTAAATTATTATTTTAACTTTTTTGTTCGTGTTTGGCTCCAATGGCCTCGATAAGTTGCAAAATTAGGAAAAAGTTGTAAATAAACAATAATAATTTGTTTAAGCAAATTAGCAATTACATGGAATAATTATTAAAAATCAATATTTATGTTATTTATTCAGAATCTAGGAAAAAACTTGCATGAAAATAGTAAAAAATATTTTTTACGATTTTTTCCTAATTTTGTAATTTATGGGGCTTTTTTGGGGCCCTTTAAAAAATAGTTAATATTAAAAAATCGTTAAATAAACAATTTGGCATTATTGTTTGAAGTCTTCTGAAGAGAAATAGAGTTGGGCGATTGAAAAATACTGATTTTCAACGATTCTATACCATTTCTACGAAAAAGCCTGCATGGGAAACTTTGAGCGCTTTGAGCCCCATTTAAATAAAAATAAAAAATAGGGGTATTTTTTTCGATATAGAACAATCCTAGGGGGTGAGAGCATTAAAAAAAAATTTTGTTTTGGACCACCCTATTCAGCACTTTATATTTCAGTAAGTACTACTTAACCGGTTCCTGACTTTTATACATTGCTCGTATACTCATACTTTAGAGTGAGGGGTCGCGAGTTCGAATCTTCCAGCTTCTGATTTTTCTGTTTCAGATCCTAAATTATTTCATTTAAATTACCAATCTACAGGTAAATGGTATGTTTAAAATCAGACCGAAAGAAGTCAAAATATAAATTTTATTTTCCATCTAATTTTGAAGAATTTTTTAGGAACTAGTTCATTATTTACCTAAAATATTTAGGTTTTAATTAGTACTAAATTTCCTTCCTTGCCCCAAACTCAAATACAAAGTTCATTAATATTTAAGAAATTATTTTTTCCGTGTACTGTAAGCTTACACTGAGAAAAATGGATATTAGTGGATATTCAAAAACATCCAGATATATAAACTTAGTATTTAGATAATCAAACTTGATATCCAGATATTAAAATTAATATTTTTTAATATCCAGCATAGTAAGTTTGAATATATACATTTCTCTCAGTTTACAATAAGCTTACGGTGTAAGCTTACCACGACCTTACGGCGCAAGGTAACCACGACTTTACTTTGTAAGTTTACTGTAAGGCAAAATTTTAAGTTCACTGTATGCTTACTACCGGCTTACCTTGTAACCTTACAACCTTTACAGATAATGCTTACAGTAGTTTTACAGCAAACTATCGTGCTATTTGGGTGAGATCTAATGTGAATTCCAACTTGGAATTTTTTCAACGGAAAAACCTTAAAACATAAAAATTAAAAACTGAAAATATCCAAATCCAAAATAATGAAATTTTGAACGGTGTTGAATCGGAGTTGTTTTGAATCAGTGATTTTCTATGGCTGCCCTATTCATGAGAAATTTTCTGAATCTTTTTTAACAATTATGACTTATTTTTTCAGAACAAAAATTTTATAAGTAATTTAAATTCGAAAAACCATTCGAATTTAAATTTAAAAAAAGTTACCATCTATAGCTCAAACCAAGAGCTTATAGGCATCGAACGTGTAGATGTCGCTTTGCCGGTAAGGTCGAAATCTTCTATTTCAATTACAAACCGACCGGGAAGAATTTCTTCTTTAATTATGAATGGGATAAAAAATTTCTCGGTTTGTAATTAGAAAAAGTAAATCGGAGATTATCTTTTAAGAATTTGTAATATCGCATATTCTTAAAAGGAAATCTCCAATTCACTTTTTCCAATTACAAACCGACAAATTTTTTATCCCATTCATAATTGTTAAAAAAGATTCAAAAAATTTCTCATGAATAGGGCAACCATAGAAAGTCACTGATTCAAAACAACACCGATTCAACACCATTTAAAATTTCAATCTTCAAACCGCATTCTTAAAATCTCTGATTCACGCAAGAATTTTAACAATAAGTTTTTTTTTGGGCTTTTATTAACTTTGTTTTAAAATACACACTATGTTATAACATAAATGTAACCTATTTTCCACGTAAAAATTGCTTAAAGTTGGCTTAATATTCAGACCGAGTTTATACAACACAAACTGATGTATGTCGTAGGCAGTTTGCAGAATCCGGTAGTATGCAAACTACCTAGGCAGTTTGTAAACCGCGGGCAGTTAGTAAAATGCCTGGATGAAAACAAGCAATAAGCAAAGTGCCTACCCAAGTAGCACGTAAGATTACGTGAATATTGCAGCAATATTACATTGAATATTACTAATATTGCGGGTAATGTCACGGTGATATCAACGTAATGTTAAGATGTCCGCGTCAAGGTGACATTACACGGTAATATTAAGGCAATATTAAAGTAATATTACAATGTAATATTAAAGTAATATTACAATGTAATATTAAGTTAATATTACAGTAATATTGAGTTAATATTACAGTAATATTACAAACTTGTAATATTGCTTGTAATATTGCAGCAATATTACAAACTGCTTGTAACATTGCAGTAATATTACAAATGTGTAGTAAAACATGAAGAGACTTTTTAAAGTATATTATAAGAGTTAAGTAGCCGAGTGGTTTAAGGCGTCTACTTACTTGGTCAGTTGGTTCACTTTACAAAGGTTCAAGACCGAACGGCCCAAAATTTTTTTACGTTATATTTAATTGTAATATTACCACAATGTCATTTTAATATTACAGTAATATTTGTAACATTACTGTAATATTAACTTAATATTACATTGTAATATTAAAGTAATATTGACTTAATATTACCGTGTAATGTCACTTTGACGCGGACATTTTAACATTACGTTGATATCACCGTGACATTACCCGCAATATAAGTAATATTCAATGCAATATTGCTGCAATATTCACGTAATCTTACGTGCTACTTGGGTAGGCAGTTTACGTACTGCCAAAGACGTTTCAAGCAATTAGAAAAATGTATTCATTGTCACAAATTTTTTTAATTGCAACTTATTATTAACAGAAACCACAATTTTTATGTAACTATTGTTTGTTGCAACAGTTTACAGTAAGTAAATACAAAAAATTTTTAAATCAATAAAAAATATTGTTGTTGAGAAAATTGAGCTTTTTTATTTGTCAAAAAATGGACATGTTATACATTTTCAAAATTGATAAATTTGTAAAGAAAAAGCATTAAATCATTACCAAAATAAAAAAACCGGAATAATTTATGGCGCTATAAAGGTTCCTCATGGGTTCTCATATAGAATCCTGTGTGCCAGGGAGCTGTGGTACGAACCCTCGAGGGAATACTGTACATAGGATCCCATGTGTATGTGTTCCCTTACGGGATTTTTAATCTATTAAACAATTTAAATAAATCTACAAAAAGAATATTGTTAAGAAAACAATTCATTTGTCAGTAACTATTACACACCATTTTTACAAGAACAAAAAATCTACTGCGCAGCCGTAAGTGCTATAGAAAACTACTGCGCAGCATATTAAGTTTTCAAAAATTGATTTGAAATCCTATGTACATGGGATCCTATAGGGTTCGTGCCAAAGTTCCTTGGTACACAGGATCCCATATGGGAACCCACGTAGGAACCTTTAAGAGTTCCCATATGGGAACCCATACAGGAAAAAACGCGGGAACACACACGAAATTTTTAACTGGGTAGAAGCAGTCAGTATTCTTTTCAATAAATTCTATCAATATTAAGTTTTTTTATTTTGTTCGAGCTATTTAATAAATCTTAATCAACTACAATTTTCAGTTACCGTGATGATTATTATTATTATTTCCATATTTCAAATATTGAGCATTGTGACTATAAATACATTTTTCAAATTGCCTGAAACGTCTTTGGCAGTATGTAAACTGCGTAGGCACTTTGCTTATTGCCTGTTTTCATTCAGGCATTTTACTCACTGCCCGCGGTTTACAAACTGCCTACGACATGTATATCGTTTCACACATATCTATTACATGTGAGGTTAGGGCAAATAAAGCAGCTATCGCTTATTTGTAATGCATCTAACACTTCGTTACATTAAATATATGATTTCTTATTAAATTTATTCCAATCTTTATGCTGAAATTATATCGAACAGTGACTTATACGAGGGGGTATTTACTGGTTGAGAAGATGTACACTCTAATACGCTATTACGCACTGTAAAATATACACTATGCGCACATTTAATACGGATTATTACGCGTAATAACGTGTATTTACATGTAAAAATTAAATGTATTACGCGCTAATACGGTGCTATTACGCGTGAGGTGTACACTCTAATACGCGAGTATATGTACCCCCTCGGACTTATACTATTTGTAGAGACCCTACATGCAATAATAGCAAGAGATTTCTTTCAGTGTATATATATAAAAGTTTTTTTAATAAAATGTGTATTTTGCAATTGTTTGACAAAGTAGCATGTGCGATTCTTAGAAAACAATTGTTGCGTCACCTAATCTATTATAGTTAAAGTTAAAACAAAATGTATTTCTAACAATTTTTAATAGTTCGTCATTAACTCAAAAAGTGTAATAAAATCCAAGTGTTCGTATTTATCTTTAATAAGAAATTACCTGTGTTTTTCTATTTTAATTAGGACAAAGAACCAAGTGATGGTGGATCTTCCGGTGGTTCTGATAAAGGATCAGGTGGTTCTGGTGGAGGATCAGGTGGTTCTGATGGTGGATCTTCCGGTGGTTCTGATGGAGGATCAGGTGGTTCTGATGGAGGATCTGGTGGATCAGGTGCCTCTGATGGAGGATCTGGTGGTTCTGGTGGATCAGGTGGATCTGGTGGATCAGGTGGCTCTGATGGAGGAGCTGGTGGTTCCGATAAAAAGCCTGGTTTAATATCTAGTAAGTAATTGCATTATCTACATTCTAGAAATAAATTTATACTATTGTTTAAACAAAACTGTAGTGAGTATTACACCGGCACACAAAAAAAATTTCAAATACCACGATTGCCATGTGGTAGGATCTCTTCCTTAAGGCGTATCTAAAGAGAAAAACGTAGTCCGACCTAAAAGTAAGTTCGTGTTCTCTTTTTACAGGCATGAGGGGGGGGGGGGTGAAGTTTGAGAAATTGATTTCTATGGGAATTTACTTCTTCATCTAAAACTGATTTTTCGCTTCTTCTGAAAGTTGAAAAAAAATGTTCGGATTTCGCTGACTACGAATCTGATGTTAGTTATTTAAAATACAAAATGTCAGATCGAATATGTTGGACAATATTTAAATTGTTAGCGAATTCAAAAATTGTAATTGCGCGCGTGCGAAATCTCGGAAAACCGAGTATTCACGAGAATACCGAAAAACTAAGAAAACCGAATTATAGGTAGAAGGGAACGAAAAAGAGTCAGTGGAACGAATGAGGGCATCGAGTTCGAAAGTTCTTGCCTTGTTTTTACGAAAACGAGCGAATTATATGTGCGAACGGGTATACGAGCGTGATTCCTTATTAACTTGTTTACTTATATTTTGTTACAATTGAGTTTTATATGAAATTAATCTAAATATAGAATTATTATTAATCGAGACTAAGTGTAAATTTGAGTTTAATACCCTGATCTATTAAAGTCACTGAATCCAAATCAACATTCACAAGAAGCAAAAATTTAGTTCTAGATATAGAAATTAAGTAAATTCCCATAGAAAACACGAACTAACTTTTAGGCCAGACTAAGTTTTTCTCTTTAGATATATCTTAAGGAAGAGAACCTACCTCATGGCAATACTTCATGGCAGTCCTAGCAATCGAAATTATTTTGTGTGTCAGTGTGATTTAAAAATTGTTGCAAAAGTTTTGAAATTTGAGAAAATTACTAGATTTTTCATCTTTTGTTACATTATCATTGGATGTTAAAGTTCAATTTTTTTTGTATGAATTATAAAGTAGTAGTTTTCATTAAAAATGGTAAATGTATTTGTTTTAGGGATTTTCCAATTCATTAAAGGATTAATTATGAAAACTATTCTGCTACCGTTCCAACCCATTCTTTTGGTAAGTCATCTTACAAAAATAAATAAATATTTTAAATTATGGAAAAAGGGTACCATGGGTAGGTATTAAATTTGTAGCTAGGACAGTGTGTTTAATGATGTACATATTTATAGAAGAAAATAAAAGACTACTATACTCTGTTCAATTATAGAATGACCTCATATAATGACGACTTTTGGTCAAGTTCGGGCTGAATGTTCCAAAATGTAAAACATTGTTATGGTTTTAAAGTTAGAATCGCCTTTTTTGCCAAAAATGATCGTTTGAGCCTTACTCCAAACAAATATTTTACAATGTCACTTTTGGTCCACTGCTGTTTCATAAGTCAAAGTTTATGAGGGTTCTGGTAAAAAAAAGAAAAATAATTATTGTTGGCTATTTGCTACAGGGTTAGAATTCCTGAAAGGAGCCACTAAAAACCCAATAGGGGATACCAGGGCTAGTTATAACAGGGATAAAAAGTAATACTCAATTTTTACAGTAAATTTGAGTTTATGACTTCAAGTATTCCACTATTTTTTATCTTTAGAATCCTAAGAACAGATAAGAACTACCATCAGTAGGTTACGAGGAAGCGCAATAAGCGACTTTCTGTAATTGCGTCAGTTTTGACAGGTAAACAAGAAAAAATGAAATTTGTAAACTTTGATTCTTTAATACATAATATTATTTTATTATGTCTATTTTGAGCATCAATATTCTAAAGGCGGCTTCCATAAATGATGTCACAGGTTTTTTGACTAATTTGAACACTCCCTCCCCTCTGCCAAAATGTGTCACACTTGACTAAACCCCACTCCACCCCTCTGTCAAGTCACAGCACCAAAGTCAGTATTTTTTATAAACAATTAAACTAAAGTTGAGAAACCAGTAAATGATCTTGGGAAGGTAAGATTGAATAAAAATTACGTCAAATTAACATAGCGACGTTTCATTGACTCAGGTTTGCCAACCTCGTCAGGCTTCACACACACAACAAATAACTTAGGTCACTGTACGTCAAAACATTCGTTAAAAATTAAAAATTTTTGTTTCGTGACAAAACCAAAAGTGACCGAAGTTTTTTGTTGTGTGTGTGATGCCTTATGAAGTTAGCAAACCTGAGCCAAAGAAACGTCGCTACCTTAATTTGACGTAATTTTTATTCAATCTTATCTTCCCAAGATCAATTACTTTTTATTTGCGTAGGATGTGAAAACCTGCTTTCAGGTACCCTGTGGCCCGTACTACAGGGTTATGCGGGGGTGGCGATGTTCTGCCGATCCGCTAAAAACACAAAAAAAAACCGTCAATCTGCTCAAAAAACGGTTCAAGAGAAAGAAAACTTCCTCTATCTGCCTTTTTCTGCGACTTAGGTGGCCCTGAAAGCGCTTTAGGGCCTCTTCTCTCTTCGCCTGCACCAAAATTTTTCTGAAGCACGCTCACTTCCCTGAGCCTGCAATATGAGACGTTTCCGTCTCATTTACAGGCTCGGCCGCACAGAGGAAGCAGAACGCTTCCTTCATACATTCTGCAAGAGAGTGTCCAGTATCCCCACACTTAAAGCAAGCGGAGAATCTATCCACCCCCTTGCAGTTAGCTTTCTTATGGCCAAAGTAAAGGCACCTATGGCACCTTGTGACCATAAGCCTCCTTCTAATTGAGCAGCTTAAAACCTCTGTCTTAAGGAAACTAAAATGTATTTCCGATAATAAATTATGATTTTTAATTCGAAGTACTGGAAAAAAGCAAAAAAAAAAAAAAAACGAATTATTTAAATGTGCTTTGTTCAACTACTAAAGAAACTAATCTACTAACTAAATATTTCTGTTTTTTGATTTCGGATCACCCTGTCGGAACTTATCATGTCCAAAAAAAAAATTTTTTTTTGGGAGCCACACTAAATTCGCAATACAACTTATAATTTTTATTATTTTTCAACAACAAAATTCCTAAATATTCTTTAAATGTAGATTAATATCATTCAAACATTTAAAACACGTAACCATTTTCTGTTTTTTTTTGTTTGCGTAGGGTGTGAAAACCTGCTTTCAGGTATCCTGTAGCCCGTACTACAGGATTATGCGGGGGTGGAGATGTTCTGCCGACCCGCTAAAAACACACCCTTATTTGGGGCCTTAAGACCACTCCCGGCTAGCCCTTGTTAGCTGGCGTATCGCCTTCGTTGAGTGATCTTATACCCCTTCGCTATTGCCTAGACGATGTCTTGCCTCGACTTACGGGCACTACCTTTCCTGGCGGCCATCGAGATCTTCAACCTTCATAACATGTTGTATGAAGGTTTCGATGTGCCGCCAATTCTCCTTAGAGCTGGCCATTAACAGTATCATGTTCTCCGGTGTAACTTCAGAGTTTACACCGGCGAACATGACCTGCCTTTGGAGGCTCCATCGTCTGCAGATAAAGAATGTGTGTTCTGCATCGTCCTCCAGGGACTGACAGTACGCACACTCTGCACTTTCTTTTCTTTTAAAGCGCTCTAGGTACGAGTTAAAGCACCCGTGACCTGAGAACGCTTGCGTTAGGTAGTATGAGACTACCCCATGCTTTCGGTTAATCCAAGTGGCGAGTGTTGGTATGAGTCGATGTGTCCAACGACCTTTTTCCTCCCTGCTCCATCTTGCTTGCCATCTTTCGACGAGTCTACTTCTCGCATCTCTGCGGATTTGGTCCTTGCTGGGTCTATTGTCATCCGTATAACGGCTGGACATTCTATCTTTGAAATAGAGAAAAATTTCCTCCCTTTATTGCGCCAAAAGGTCTGCCGGTGGGACGCTGGCAAGGACCTGAGCAGCACTGGCAGATACTGTCCTATAGGCAGAGATTATATGCCTGGTTAAAATCCTTTGCACGGACAGTATCTTGTTCAAGATGGTCTTGCTTCTGTCTGTTCGCAGGGAGGGAGCCCACACTGGTGCTGCATAAAGCAGCTTTGAGTAGAAAACACTCGCCACTAATATTCGGACGGCCAACCGATGTTCGGCATTAATCGGACTAAGTTTAGGGCACATTGAGCAGCTTTATTAGATGCCGCAGAGATGTGGCGTTTAAAATTTAGGAACTTGTCCAGTTCCACTCCTAAGTACTTAATGTACATGCTCCTTTTGACCTCGAATCCGTCTAGTTCGATCCGGGGAAGTTCATATTTACATCTGTCTGTGACCATGAGCGCTTCAGTTTTCTCCAGGGCCATTTGAAGACCTCTGGCATCCAGCCATCTCTTTGACATTCGTCAACCAATAATCCAAGAGCTTCTGCGGTCTCGGCAGTGCATACGATCAACGCGTCGTCCGCGAAGCCGATGATCACCGCACCTTTACAAAAAAAAGCGAGTAAAACCGTCTATTTAGGCGTTGCGTACTGCCCGGACTGCCTATGCCCTCTTAATTTCAAATATTTATTAGATATAACTCATTCTTATTATATTAATAATAACGACATAATAATAATTATTCATAAATGTTTTAACTATTATAAAATTCAATTTTTTCCGCAGATTTAAATTTTAAAATTTTAGTCATATTTTTTGGAGACAGAGAGGCTTTTTTCATATTTTCCCCACGGTGGTCCTCGAATAATTTCAACCCTGACTTTCTGCTACCTCTGATTTTCTTTTTGGGGATGTTAGGGGAATACTTCAGGACTATTTTGCAAGAAAAATTCAAATCAAAGAGTGAGCACTTTTTTTTTAATTGCGATTTTTTGCTTTTTTTTAATAATTTTTTTTTTAATTTCGTATTCACTCTCCACTCATTCAATATTTCATTATAATTGTATTTTTAGAAGTATATATATTACACAAAATAAAGGAAATTAGGAAAATTTAATTTTAAAAACATTATATTTATGAATTAAAAATAATTTAAATAGATACAAAAGACATTTTCAAAAAATTAATATATGATAGTCAAATCCTGCTTCACAGTAAATTTAGATACGAAATACACTCTGTATATTGACAAGTTTAAAGATAATTATCTCAATTTGAACATTTCAACTACACCAAAAGTAAACGCAGTATTTTTCCATGTAAAACAGTTTTGCACTAAACAGTGAACAAGCCATGGAAGCTGTTCATTACGACTTTTCAATGACATGGGATAAATATAAAGTTTCACGAAATAATCCTGATTATATTGAAAAGTTATTGCGAGCAGTCTGTAAATATAACTCGCGACACATTTAAATTATTTATGTTTTTTGAAAATGTCTTTTGTATCTATTTAAATTATTTTTAATTCATAAATATAATGTTTTAAAAATTAAATTTTCTTTATTTTGTGTAACATATACTTCTAAAAATACAATTATAATGAAATATTGAATGAGTGGAGAGTGAATACGAAATTAAAAAAAAATTATTAAAAAAAAATCAAACAATCGCAATTAAAAAAAAAGTGCTCACTCTTCGATTTTAATTTTTCTTGCAAAATAGTCTTGAAGTATTCCCCTAATATCCCCAAAAAAAAAATCAGAGGTAGCAGAAAGGCAGGGTTGAAATTATTCGAGGACCACCGTGTCCCATAATGTAAGACAAAGTTGGCACTTAAACAAAATAAATAAAAAATTTCGAAATCGGGAGATCTCAAAGCGTCGAGAAATGTAGCAATTAGCAAAAGTTTAAAATCGCACAAATTTAAGACTTTCTCATTTAAAATGATAATGTAAAAATAAATTTGTTAAAAATTGTCAAAAATTCTAAGAAAATTCAATATTGTTTAATACAGTTTTATTAGGGGTGATGAATTAAAGTAATTGAGAAAAAAATCCGGGAGATTATTTATTCTTTTGAAAATGAAAAATAATTGTTATTCTGTACAGGATTCACCCACTTTCTGTTTAACTTTTTGCATGTGTAACGTGTATTTTGAGGTTTTTCAAGTTTTTTTACAGTTAAGATGTTAGTTTTTCATTACTTTCTATTAGAGTCGAGTAAGATGAGAATATATATGTCAACCGTAAGTCGACTAATTTTCACCCGCCCCTCCATCCCTTTATACTTCATGCGAGATTCTAATAAATTTGTATCCCTAGCGAGTTGTGGAAACACAAGCGAGACATACCACTTGTGTACCAGTTATGTCTTTCCCTAACGGACATGCCGCGCCGCGCTGTATGTCAGAGACAAAGTCGCGTCATACATGCGGCCGTACAAATGTTTACAATTAAGCAATTATAAACCTCGTGCTATTTTTTTCTTAATGGAATATTCTTCGAAAATATTGGAAGAACATGTATTTATTTATTTACATACACGGTACATGCCCTTTGACTAAACCTAATAATTACAACTTGTAATTTATCTTGGCAGTATTAACACTGTAAAGCTAGGTTTACACACTGTTAACTTAAGATCAAAATCATACTTTTATAATGCACCATGAAAGCTACATTGAAAACTTTTAAGTATTAAAATAATCTGCAGCTCGATTGTTTTAAGCCAATTTCAGATTATTTAAATTCCATTTGGTATTAAAAAAAGAGCGTTGCAAATTAATTTAATCCAAAACAATTTTCTGTGTATTCTTATTAATTTCCTTATTTACATTGCTGCTTATACAACTATATTTAATTCAATCAAAAAAGAAGAAGAAGCAGTTTTTTTCGTCTTCAAATATCACCCAGAACACCATTTGTTATTAACTTTTTATGAATAAATCTTTTTTTTTTACTAAAATGCAATATTTTTATCTGAAAAAAGGTCACTTATACTTCATTTCAAGACAAATAAATTATCATTTGAAGCACTAAAATCGATAAAAAAGTTTTCGAGATATTAATTTTTTAATTAAAAACATAAAAGACATTTTAATAGTTAATAACATTAACAAACATTTTTTAAACAAAATGCTATAAAAAACCATATTACAACATAGAAGGAAATTATTTTGTTTTGGGTGGCTTTTTTGAGTAATTTTGACCCACATACGGAATGAAATTTTTTAAGAACATCATTTTCGACATCCTGAGATCGAAATATATTAAGATATGTTAAAAAATTGCAACTGATAATACTTCCTGTATTAGGAAGCAAATAAAAAAATGTTGACTATTTGAAAACGCTTTTTTTAAATTAAAATGTTTTAAAACTTATGCGCCAATTTGCGGAAAATTATTTAGAAAGTGAGAAAAAAATTGTGAGTAAAAAATAATAAAAATTGTAAAGTAGTTTAATTTTAATCATTTTTCATTTTTAAAAAACAGAATTAGAATACAAATAAACTATCAAAATTAAAATCTTTTTATTTTCGACATACGATATTCTTAGGTGTTTTAAGTTATGATTAAAAAAATTAACATCTCTGGGCATCATAAACTTAGACGGGTTAAAATTCCACCTATGCCTGTGCATCCACTTAAAATATGTGACACTCCGCGAGAGAAGGAACCTATCGCTGAAAAAGCAAACATTAAAGAATGGACGGGCAAAGAGGAGGAAGAAAAATTGAGACGACTAACATGCTCATGTTTAAAGCTTCATAACAAGAAAACTAATTGCAGGAATCAAATTTTGATTTTTGGAACTCAAAAAGCAACTCAAAAACTAGCAATTACCATAAAGAATAAAAATAATTAATTGTTAATTTCACGGGATATTCGTTCAAAGAAAATCAAAAATGGCGATACACTTTGTACGCCTAGGTTTGAAGCATTATAACTAAAAGTGTAATTAAAAAAAAAAAAAATTTGAAACATGAAAATGAAAAAACAACTCAAAAACTATCTTTTGGCATAAAAAAATGAAAATTGATTTTTTCCACGATAGGTCCCTTCTCTTGCAGAGCGTCACATATGTAGGGGAGACCGGGGCTGAAAGTTAAATTGTCAAAAGCTTTAATTTGCATTATATTTCAAATGATAGGATTTCTAAAGTATTTTCTAGCTAATTTAGATATGCTGAACACGAATCTAAAATTGTTTTTGTATATTTGTAGTCATATTTTGTGCGGTTGATTTGGAAACCGAAAACAATACCGTAGGGCTAAATGTTAAAAACTTGGTGGGGCTAAATGTTAAGAGTATGGGTTTTCCCCCATTTTTTCGATTTTATTTTGTGTGTTTCGGTCAGTTTTTGTATTCACCAAATTACCTTTATTATACATTTTGAATATTTGTGCCTAGAACAAATAAAAAAGGAGTAACAAGAGAAAGCAAGTTCTGCAGCGAAAAACCACAAGAAAATAAAACAAACTGATAGCTGTTGATTTTTATTTTTCTATCACGTGTACTTTTCAAGAAGGACAGGAGTTTTCTTTATTTAATTCACTAAGAAAAAAGATGTCTTTTTACAAGGATAAAAATATGTTTACATTGATTGCATTGGAAAAACTCGTTTTTATGCTTGTTCCAAGAATAAGATATTTGGCGTAAACTCTGGTCTGCTTTTGCCATGCACAAAACAGTTTAACATAACCTCAAATTCTTGAGTCTATAATATTTTATACTAAGACCAATTATAAGCATAATTCATTCTTGAGACAATGCAATTTTGCATTGGCGCAAGAAAAGTTTTCTCTCAGTGTTTATTGTTTACACATCTTTTTCTTAAAAAGGTTAAACAAATGGTTTCAGTAGGCTCGAAAGACGTTTTAACATTTAGGTCCGCTCTGGGGCTAAAAGTTAAAAAAAAATGAAGTTTGGGAAAACAGATAAAATATAATTTTTTCGAGAAAAAATCGCAAAATATACTATGAAAAGGTTTTGAGGACAAATTGATCTACAAGGTACATTAGTTTACATAATTATATGGATTTGGAAATTTAGTGCCTCAAAAAAAAATTTTTGAAAAATTTAACTTTTAACCCCAGTCTTCCCTGTATATTTAAGTTTTTATGTTAAGTTATAAAAGTAATTATTTTTACTTAATGTAGTTACTTAAATGCTTTTGTTGCTTTTTTACAGCCACTGAAAATGATAAAGAAAATGATGTCATAAGCTTTCAATGCAAAATGGAGCCCATACCAAAGAAGTTTATTTGCGTCATCAAATTTATGGATATTAATTATGCAGCAATAAAAATAATGTAAATCTCAAGACTAAAACAAATATATTAACAATATTCGATATTTATTGTAAGTTCACATAAATGGTTTTGGGTTGTGATACATTTTGTTCGTCAATAAATAATTACAAATTATACAGCATTATAATACTGTTTTTGTTGTTCATTATAAAAAATAAACATTATAGGTTTTATTACAAGATTTTTACAGGACCTTTTGCAGTACATAAAAATTTAAAAAATTTATAATTATAAGTTTTACCTAAAATGATCCTGTTTTTTTTATGTTTGATGTGTTTTTATACAGTATAATACTAAAGAACCCACCTATATCAGACTTGCATATATCGGATTCCCGCTTACATCAGATTTTTTGCCAGTCCCTTGAATTTTTATATCATGTATTTTTACACGAATAAATTGGATTTCCCCTTATATCAGAAAATTTTCTCAGACCTTTATTGGAATCCGATATATATGTGAGGGTTTTAATGCAATTATAAAATATGAGTATAGGGTAAGTGAATTGACTATACGACTAGTCACGACAGGAACCAACCAAGAATCGGAGTTCCTTTTAATCTAGGAATCCTACTTATTTTGACTATTGCATTGCTATATCAACTAGCAACTAGTTGAAGTCTATTTAACTTAACAAAGAATTCTTGGTGGGTTCCTCTCGTGACTATATGCGTTTGGAAATTATTTTCAGTGTAATTTTTTTTAAATGGGCAATTCTTTCGTAACTGGCTACTTGGCGGCGTTGAAAAAATATACCTAAATTAAAAAAATATTCTGAAGTGTACTAGTGAATTTTAATGGTATATATGAGAGTAACTGAAAACAAAATATACATAAATATATATATTATAACTTCTATTATATTGCACTATAACTGCAGAAATTTCAGCTCCGTGGCATGTCCCTTTTTTATAATGTTAACTTTAATTTAATAATTTTCGGTGAAAATATCATTATTATAACTCAGCCTTTTTCCAGGATAAATTGTCTATATTTATGAACAATTTAGATTTATATTGCACTTCACAATATCTTTTTCTAGGGGCGTACCCAGAAAAGTTTCTTGGTGGACTTATAATTAATGTGTCATATGTTTAGTTATTACGCCTTCTAATAATTTTAATCTCAAGTTTGATCCATTAGCACTGAATCACATTTGGAAAAAGTAAAAAAAAAATTGTTTACTTAAAAAAAAATTATTTTTGTGAAAATCGCATGTGTACAAAAAAAGCGTTCAGTTCCATGTGAAAGGATCAAAAAAGAAAATTATTTGAGTATTCGCGCTTCATTTACATTTCTGCTCTCTATGAGTCGGTTTTAGAATTCCTAGTAAATTCGTAATAAGTCGCTTAAATTCGGGGAAAAAGGCGCCAAGAAGCATGTGGGTGGGAGTCGTGATACTGCCGAATGGTGATGGAAGGGTCGAAAAGAGAGATTCCATAAAAGGGAAATCTGCACGTGTTTCGTCCTCATTTTCATTCAGTCTGGTGGGAAAAACTCTGGTAGCCACTTCTTTTTGTGTCGCCGATAGTAAAAAGGTAATAATTTTATCTCCCGCGAATTATTTTTAATTCAAAAAGTAAATTCTGTGATTTTTTTTTAAATAATAATATATTTTTTTTATTAAATTATTTGAAAAGAGTGGCCACTTTGGTTTGTGGCTACGTGAAATTGGGGACGGGACGTGCGGATTTAGGACGTGGGAATTTGCCGATTGGATTTGAAGATTTAATTACCTTCCTGCAAAAAAGGGCCCGTGACAAAGGAAATAATAAAAAATCTGAGGATTTTGTGCGGTGGATTAGAATCACGAAACAATTTGACGACAATCACTGCCAAGCAGGGTCACGATTCCCATTCACGTCCTTCCAGAAAACCGCGCCGTTCGCCTCAATAAGGATTAACCACCAGCTGGATAAGTCATATCATTTTATCTTTCATTTTTTGAATTTGATCATTTCATTTCCCTCAATGTTCTATTATTGTTTGTTTTGTCATATTTTCAAATGTATTAAAATTTGAACCGTTACTTAATTGATAATGATTGTTATATTTTTCAACAGGCCACGAGGTCTCTTTGTGATATCCTTTTTTAGCCTCTTATTTTTATTTGTATAATCCGGAGTGTGATTGAATGAGTGTCGCGGACGAATAATCAGTTAATTTGATTTACTAATTTTATAAATTTTGGCTCAATAATTAATAAAAAATCTATCTTTATATTTTTGGATTGAAGATTCGCTCTATTTATATAATTATTATTTCCTCTAATTTCAAACATCCTTTTGCTATTTTATATGTGAAATTCATTTTAATAATTTTGGTAATTTTCTGTTTTTAAAATTTTGATTAACCGTTAGGGGAAAGTCGGGTAGCCCCGGACACCTAAGCCTTTTGGTTAACAAATTTGTATAATTTTTTTGAAATATTATTTAAATCATCTTATGACAAAGACATGACCTCTGTCCATCTTTGAAATAAATTTGATCATAAAATAAACACATTAATTGAGAGAAAAATGAGATCATATATGAGTAGTAAAATGTAAGCCTCCAAAAACTTGTCGGGTGTCACCGGACAGACAAAATAAAAGTGCTTATTTAAATTGTTTAATTTGATAAAGTGCGAATAAATTGTGTCTTAAATAATGACCGTAAATTATTTTTTAGAAATAAATTAAAACATCTATTTAATAGGAACAGAAAGTCCAAATATAATAGAATTTTTATATGACGTTTAATACGATACACGTTTGTTAAATTGTCTGGACAATTTAAGGTTAAATTTAGAAATTACTTATTTTCAAAAAGAAGAAATGAAAAAATGAATTAATATATTAAAAAACGTAAGCTCAAGTGAATTATACACAGTTTGTAATTTGTGTCAATTATAAAAATGCAGTATTATACGTGAAATAGCTAGTGTCTGGGGCTACCCGCTGTCCGGGGCTATCCGACTTTCCCCTACATAAAATTTGGCGCCCGAACAGGGACTCGAACGAGTGTCCGCAAAAAAAATGTCTGTTGTTAGCTTGTGGTGAATATTTGTTTGCTTATATTTTAGTGCAATAATTATTTATTTTATTAGCTATTTCTTACTTTGATTTTCGATTTTTGTTAATTATATATGCATTGTATTTTATTAATCTGATCTTTATCTTTTGGTGTGTTGAAGGTTTTATCGTGATTATTATTTATTGAGGTAGTTTATATTTGTTGATTACGGTTAATTATTGCATTTAGTAATATTTCTAATATTTTGAAACGAAATTTAATGAATTTAGATTTGAGAGAATTATTCCTCAAATAATTGTTGGATTTGTCTTTCCATAATTGAGATTTATCAAATATTGTGTTTTCTAATTTTGTTATACTCATTATTTGACACTGTGTATATCATTTGTATCTTTGGGCGTGTATTGTATATATTTTTGAATTAATGACTCAACGGACACCGATAAAGTCAAAACATAGCTCGGTTGTAAATAATTCAGATAACGGCGATTTGATAACTGATTTGGATAAAACTATTTCCGATTTAATTAATATGTCACCAAACGGTGATCAGTCTGATCAGGAGACATCTCTGAATAAAGATGTACTCATTGAGCAGTTAAGGGCAGAAATTTTAAGATTGAGAGATTTGAATAAAGCTCAAAATGTGCAATTAGCTGATTTACATAATCAGATTCCGGCTGGATCTAAGAGTGGGGATAGTCAGATTGTTAAATCTTTAATTGATGGATTACGCGGTACGCATATTGACATTAGGGTTCCACGATTCGATGATTCTCAGAATCCCAATATCTTTTTAGAAAAGCTCGAAAAGTTTTATAAATTGAGACAAATTTTTAATAATGATCGATTGGACGTTCTGGATGGGGTTTTCAAGGGCCGTGCAAAGCTTTGGTATGACACACAAACGATCGCAACGTACACGGATTTGAAAGAGAAATTTTTGGATGAATTCTTCTCTATCCCAATTCGCGTAAAAGTTAAATCGGCGTGGTTGTCAAAGCGTTTTAACCCAGCTAAGGATCAATTAAATAATTATTTTTTAAATCAAGTTAATGAGGCCCAGTATTTTATACCGAAAATGGAGAGTTATGAGCTTCATTATACCATCATTCAGCAGTTACCACTTAGAATTCGGGAATTACTCGCGACCATTGATTTTAATAATTTAAATAAAATTTTAGCTGCGTTGTCTCAGTTAGATTTTGCATTCGTAGATAAGCAAAATAATGCAAAAAGCTTTAATTCTAATCGAGGTGATAGTCAGTCGGCTCATAGTCATAATTTTAAGTCAAACGTTAGAGAGGTACAAGTGAGCAGAGGTGGGGAGAAGTCAACTTGTAGTTGTGAGGCGGGGGCAGTAGCAGGTACGGTGTCACGTGTAGGGGTACTTGGATGTTCCTCTCGGCATCGAGAAGCGTCTTCTGATTGGCGTGAGCGAGCGGCTATGGTCCTTCCAGATATGTCTATTCCCCCACCAATTTTTTCGATCATTCCTAGTCAGTCGGATTGTCGAGGTCTATCAGGTTACTTGAATTCGTTAAGTGAGACCTTTTCTCCATTAGAAACATCGCTTTTGACAAAATCATATGATTTTAATGATCTGGGAAATGATTTGGGAGTTTCAGAAGATAGACAAGCTGATAGAATTCATCAGCGACGCCCTTTATGTCCTAGAGTAATTATTTCTTTCTTTGCGGTTCCAATTCCTGCCCTTCTTGATTCCGGAAGTCAGATTACCGCTATATCAGAGTCATTTTACAATTATTTGCGTTTACACGGAAAATTCGATGAATTGCCTGTTTCGAATGTCTGGTTGTATACGGCAATTGGAAAGAAATCTACTGCAATAAAAAAGCAGATTAACTGTGAAATTACAATAGGGGATATTCGAGATAGGTCTAATTTTTTAGTTGTGCCAAATTTATCTAATTCAATCATTCTTGGTAATCATTCGCTGATAAATAATCGTGCAATCATTGATTATGAGTGTTGTAGATTGTTTCTTAAGGGTCGACAGGTGTTGGGGTCTGTATTTACGATGGATGGTGAAAAAAGGGGGATGACTATTGTAAAGAAGGTTGACGAGATTACGTATATTCAGGTCATACATTTTGATGATCATCTTTTAGAAGATTGTTTGGCTGATAATGATCCAGATGAAGAGTATTTTATTTCTCGTTTGTTTAATGAAAAAATAGGGGGATTCGAATGTTCTGAATTTTTTGGAGATTGTAGGGGTCTTAATGATGATCAGAATTTGGAGGATGATCAGTCAGATTTTTTTGATAGTCCGGACTCGAGTCTTGTTTTGAATAATGTTATTCTGGAGAACGATTTTGATGTGGGAGATTCTTCTCAGGAACGCACGCTTGATCAGTTTGGATTTCTTGATTGTTTTTCGCTTGAGGGTCAGCAGGATTTGGATAGTTTTGGGAGGGAATTGCATTCAATTGCTCGGAGTTTGACGTCTTTAAGTGCTGGGGATAAACAGTTATTTGTTGATAAAATGTTGAATTATAAGACTTTATTTACACCAAAGCTCGTAAGTGCACTTGTGCCACCTTATCAATTAAATGTGAAGCAACATCAGCCGACGATTCGAAAAACGTATCCGGTACCGATTGCTTACCGTTCTAGGGTTAATGATGCTATTGACAAAATGTTGGATTGTGGTATTATAGAGAAGTCTGACAGCCCGTATTGTAATCCAATTCGGATCGTTATAAAGTCTGACAGTTCAGTTCGTGTCTGCCTTGATGCTCGTTATATAAATTCAATTCTGGAATCGGATCATGAGTCACCTCCTTTGATTCATGATCTGATGCAGAAATTTCACGTGGTTAAATTTATGACTACCACGGATTTGGCAACGGGATACTGGCAAGTTCCCTTGCTTGTTGATAGTCGCAAATATACGGCTTTTTTATATAATTCAAAGATGTACCAATTTCGACGACTCCCTTTTGGGCTCAAAACAGCTGGTTCAATTTATATTAGGGTGTTAAGATCAGTTTTTGGTGCTGAATTGGATGAAATTCTAACAATATATGTTGATGATTTTTTGATTGCCACACAGGGAACTTTTGAGGATCATTTGTTGGCTTTGTGTCGCGTGTTTGATATTTTACAAAATCGGGGATTTACGTTGAGTCTGAAGAAGTCCAAGTTTTTTCAAAGTATGATCAGATTTCTGGGTCATGAATTGTCAGTGGAGGGTATCCGACCCTTGAAGGATAAATTGGATATAATTTTAAAATTTTCAAGGACCTCAAACAGGAAAGAGTTGCAGCAGGTTTTGGGAATATGCACTTACTATAGGCAATTTACCTTGAAGCATGCAGATTTAATGGCCCCATTTCGCGATATATTAGTAGAAAAAAACCCTTGGTTATGGACGGAAACTCACGAGGAAGCTTTTAAAATCATGAAAGCTGCATATGTTAATTGCATTCAGCTTCATCATTATATTCCGGGAAAATTATATAAATTGCAGACAGATGCATCCGACGTTGGTGTTAGTGGCATTTTATATCAAACGGATGATCAGGATTTTTCTAGAGTTATTTCACTGGTTAGTCGCTGCTTGAATGAAGCTGAGGTTCATTACTCAACGACAGAAAAAGAACTTCTGGCGATAATTTATTCGATTACCAAATTGAGGATTTATTTGCTCGGTACAAGGTTTTATGTTATCACGGATCATAAGGGTTTGATTTTCCTGAATTCAACTCCGTATCTCAATTCACGCCTGATTCGTTGGAGTCTTTAACTTCAACAGTACGACTTTGAGGTCGATTATTGTAAGGGGAAAGACAATGTGGTCGCTGACTTTTTCAGCCGAAATCCCAACGGTTGTTTTGAATCAGGCCAGCAGTGGTTTTTTATCGATTGATGTGTTACAAATTGAGGAAGGAATTGACGAATTTTGTGAGTTATCTGTCATTGAGATTCAGGAGGAATTGCGTAGATCTTTGGAAAATTTGGCCAATTTACAAAGGCAGGATCATTTTGCACAGGGTATTATTGAGCAGCTGAATAATGGTAATAATATGGAATTTTTTGTATTGAAAAATGATATATTATTCCGTAAGGATGAACATTTGGGTATCTGGCAAGTAGTTATTCCTAATCTTTTGACAAAAAAGATTATTGACTGCGTGCATTCCAAATTAGGCCATCTAGGGGTGTACAAAACTACTATGTATCTGCGTCAATTTTACTTCTGGAAATCGATGTTAAAAGAGATTAAGAAATTCGTTTTGGCTTGTGATTTGTGTCAGAGGGTTAAAAGTCCTAATGTCAAGATGACTGGAATGTACGGATATGTGAAGTCGCTGGAACCCTGTGATTTGGTTAGTGTGGACTTTTATGGGCCTCTCCCAAGGTCGTTTGGTGGATCGCAATACATTTTCGTTGTATTGGACGTCTTTTCAAAATATATTAAACTATATCCCATTAAGCGCGAAACAACCGAAATAATTCTCAAGAAAATGTTTGAATGCTATATACCTGAAGTGGGAAAGCCCCTGAGAATCATTTCAGACCATGGGTCACAATTTACGTCCCCAAAATGGGCTAATCGATTGCAAAGGGAAGGGATCAAAGTTGTATTCTCATCAGTGAGACATCCTCAAAGTAACCCCGTCGAAAGGATTATGCGAGAACTTGGGCGGCTTTTTAGGACTTTGTGTGCCGATAAGCATACTCGGTGGGCACGGTGTTTACCCGACATTGAATTTTTTCTCAATGTAACTACGCACATGAGTACCGGTTTTTCTCCCGTCGAACTCCATTTTGGAACTAAACCTAAAGATCAAATTTTAGACATAATTAAATTCCCGGATATGGAAGAGTTATCCAAGGATCTAAAAATTTTATTGGCGAGAAATCGTTTGAAAAAGAGTTTTGATCAGCGTGCACGCTTTCAGGGAACTCCATCCAGGGTCTCTTTAAAGAAGGGAGATTTGGTTCTTTTACGAGTTCCAAAGCTTTCCGATGCATTTAAAAAATTCACAAGAAAATTTTTTCATTTGTATTATGGCCCATATCTGATTGTGAGGGATTTCGGCAATAATGCTTTTGAGTTGTCAGACGTTCAAGATTTGAGTCGAATTGTGGGAACTTATAATCAATATAATTTAAAGAAATATGTGAAATCGGAGGATTTGTGATAGTGGATTTGTGTACTCCTGGATTCTAGTCGGATGTTTTTGTGTGAAGGACCGACGAAAGTTAATCATTTGATTTAATATTTTGATAGAATTGATTTCATGTATTAGCATTTATGAATTTATTTATTTACTCATCTCATATGGATAGTCATTTGCGATATGTTCCTTATGCGCTTTTTTTTTTATTTGTCAAAATAAAAGAACGCATAGGAATTTTAGTATGCAGTATGATAGATTTGTCGAGTTGGATGAATCATAATGCTTCTCGATTGGTACTATGGAATGGATTTTGTCTACGTTTTATTTGTTGATTTTGTTTATATGTCAAATTTTGCGCTCAAACAAATATTTTTATAATATGATTCTTTAAATATGCCCTAAAAAATGTTCTTACAATTTTCTAGTGCAAGGGGGATGATGAAAGGATCAAAAAAGAAAATTATTTGAGTATTCGCGCTTCATTTACATTTCTGCTCTCTATGAGTCGGTTTTAGAATTCCTAGTAAATTCGTAATAAGTCGCTTAAATTCGGGGAAAAAGGCGCCAAGAAGCATGTGGGTGGGAGTCGTGATACTGCCGAATGGTGATGGAAGGGTCGAAAAGAGAGATTCCATAAAAGGGAAATCTGCACGTGTTTCGTCCTCATTTTCATCCAGTCTGGTGGGAAAAACTCTGGTAGCCACTTCTTTTTGTGTCGCCGATAGTAAAAAGGTAATAATTTTATCTCCCGCGAATTATTTTTAATTCAAAAAGTAAATTCTGTGATTTTTTTTAAATATTAATATATTTTTTTTATTAAATTATTTGAAAAGAGTGGCCACTTTGGTTTGTGGCTACGTGAAATTGGGGACGGGACGTGCGGATTTAGGACGTGGGAATTTGCCGATTGGATTTGAAGATTTAATTACCTTCCTGCAAAAAAGGGCCCGTGACAAAGGAAATAATAAAAAATCTGAGGATTTTGTGCGGTGGATTAGAATCACGAAACAATTTGACGACAATCACTGCCAAGCAGGGTCACGATTCCCATTCACGTCCTTCCAGAAAACCGCGCCGTTCGCCTCAATAAGGATTAACCACCAGCTGGATAAGTCATATCATTTTATCTTTCATTTTTTGAATTTGATCATTTCATTTCCCTCAATGTTCTATTATTGTTTGTTTTGTCATATTTTCAAATGTATTAAAATTTGAACCGTTACTTAATTGATAATGATTGTTATATTTTTCAACAGGCCACGAGGTCTCTTTGTGATATCCTTTTTTAGCCTCTTATTTTTATTTGTATAATCCGGAGTGTGATTGAATGAGTGTCGCGGACGAATAATCAGTTAATTTGATTTACTAATTTTATAAATTTTGGCTCAATAATTAATAAAAAATCTATCTTTATATTTTTGGATTGAAGATTCGCTCTATTTATATAATTATTATTTCCTCTAATTTCAAACATCCTTTTGCTATTTTATATGTGAAATTCATTTTAATAATTTTGGTAATTTTCTGTTTTTAAAATTTTGATTAACCGTTACACATGTCATTACTATTATATTACTGTAACAACTATTTGATAGTATTGTTACCATTTTCTTGAAGTTTTCATGTAAAACAAGCGATCTGTAAAAGGAATAGATTTATTTTGCACTATTGTAGATGTCAGATTAGAATAAATGTCAAATTTCAGTTCTATAGTAACACGTATAATTTCAGCTCCATGGCCTATATAAAGTGTTCAGTGTGCTTCATGCAGAAAAACTTCTTTATCGGTGACGGTTATTTTAAAATATTATTCTATAAGGTAGTTTAGCTATGCCAGCTTACTTTGCTCTATCTCGATTTCAGATTATCCAAAAACTGAAACGAAATATTCATTATTAAATATTGTATTTGTTTTCTTACGACAGATCACACGCACGTTTTTACAGTAGGGCAGCGACCCAAAAACCCCTTGTATACTAAGTTTTATTATTTTTTTTTAAAATTAAAAATTTTTGTCCTACATATTGGACCCGCCATTTTGAATGTTGAAAAATCATTAACATATTCGTAATCAGCGCCCGAAAAAACCCTTGTATACAAAGATTCATTATTTTTCTTAAGATTTAAAAATGTTTGTCCGCATATTGGAACCGCCCTTTTGAATTTTGAAAAATCATTAACATGTTCGTAATCAGCGACCCAAAGAACCATTGTATACTGAGTTTTATTATTTTTAATAAAATATATTAGCATTGGTTTAATATGCATTAAATTATTAAATTTCTTTTCAAAATTTGCTATTTTGTCGCCGCTGTTTCGAATTTTTTTTTTTTGCGTAGGATGAAAACCTGCTACGAGGTACCCTGTAGCCCGTACTACAGGGTTATGCGGGGGAAGCGATGTTCTGCCGACCCGCTAAAAACACACCCTTATTTGGGGACCTTAAGACCACTTCTGGCTAGCACTGTCCGCGCGTATCGCCATCAGGAGTAGTCTTATATCCTCTACTCTGTTGCCGAAGCGACTTTCTCCGGTTCGCGGGAGCTACTATCATTGACGGTCATGGAGGCCCTTAACACACACAAGTTGGGTCCAGGGACTCGATGAACCGTCAATTCGCTCTAAAACCGCTTTAAGAGGAAGAAAACTTCCTCTATCTGCGTTTTTCTGCGCCTTAAGTGGCTTTTAAGCGGCTACGCTTTAGAGCCTCTTCTCGTTTTGCCTGTTCCAGGGCCCTCCTGAAACAGGCACACTTTCCAGAGCCTGCAAAATGTGACGTTCCCGCCTCATTCTCAGGCTCGGCCGCACAGAGGAAGCAGAACGCTTCCTTTCCACATTCTGCAAGAGAGTGTCCCACATCCCCGCACTTGAAGCAAGCGGAGGATCAATCAACCCCCTTGCAGTCAGCTTTCTTATGGCCAAAACCAAGGCACCGATAGCACCTTGTGACCACAAGTCTCCTTCTGATTGGGCAACTGAGGAAACCCATTTTTAAACTTCCTAATCTTTCTAAGCGTTCTTTCCAGTGTTGCCACATTACCGATATTTTGCATTAAAAATCTACCGATAATTTTTATTTTCAATTTTTTTTCCATGTAAATCTACCGATTTTTTACAAATTTTGTTAAATCTACCGATATTTTGCGTGAGTCAGTGGCAACACTGGTCCCCACTGAACTCGGTCCTGTGGCACTCGTTGCCGGCGGTGCCTTACCACTGCCCCCTGGGCGCACATCATCGTTTAAGTTTAAATCGTCAGTATCCATACGAATCCCACGAGCCTTGGAGAAAAAACGGTCCACCCACACAGAGCTCCGATGTGTGGGTAAGGCATTTGTACACTAGAAGGGCGCCCGGTATCCTAGCACCGCTAGCGACACCTCCTAACGTGTCACTGGTGATGACAGTTCGTCCGCCACCCAGGCCCCCGGCATTAGCAACCGACGCCTGCACTTTACAGACGCCAAATTGATGAGCACGTAGGTTGGGGGACGTTCGCGCCATCCCCGGCAGCTTCACGCCGGATTTTGTAACCCTGGTGCCATTCATCCCTCGGCACAGTGTAGAACCTTAGATTGGATTAGGTGTCGTTGGTCAGATCGAACAGACAACCGGTCCATCGGGCGCCAACCCTAGATCGAGACTACTCCACACCAACTTAGAAAAACTAAAGAGGTGGGAGTGTCCTATTCTTCCCAGAACCCATGTCTTCAATAGCTGACGAGGATGGTTAGCCCCCATTTGGAATCCGAATTAGCCGTTTTGAATTTCATGTAATTACTAATGCATCTTTTTGAACTTTGAATAATTTGTGCTATTTTGTGCCACTTTATTGCATACTGGAATGACGTTTTCGGTTAGAGATTTTGATTATAAAGAAACAATTTTCAATTTTTTTGTACTATTTTGCTAAAAACTCGCCATATTGGATTTCCTATCGGAAATATAAATTGTATAAATTCCATTTAAAGTTTTGATCGTGGCAACTCGTACTAGTTGATCGGGTTCCTCATGAGCCTAAAGTATGCGTCCGAGTGGCCAAAGTCCATGGGGTCCTATGAGAGACGGGTTCATTATCATGACCAGGTCACCAACTTTAAGGTTCGGTCGAGGTCACGTTAACTTGGCTCTCTGTTTTAGCGTGTTCAGATAGTCCATAGACCATCAACGCCAAAATTGATCGCGGATCCTGCAAATGATTAACTTTAGTTTCCTAAACTATATTTTCGAATATAACGGCTGTTTTAGTAATAGTTTGGAATTCATGGCTTAATTCGTACTTGAATTATGAAACGCGTTTTTCTCGAAACCACATTTTTCGAACTGGCGACCATGATTTTTTAAAAACGACTTAACCGATTTCGTTCAAATTTATAGAGTATATTCAGCTCATGTGTGGCTATCGCCCGAACCAGGATAATTGAAAAAGGTCAAGTCGTTTTTTTTATATACAAGAAAATAGACGCAAAAAATCGCGTTTTTTTAAAAAAAAATTCAAACCCGCGTAAAAAATTCAATTTTTAATATTTTCAAAATATCCTGGTTCCGGCAATAGCCACATAACCACAGATTAAAATGCTATTTCATTTTTTGATTTCTGTTCAGCCAATCATTTGGAATCGTGGTCGCCGATGGACCACTTTTTTATCACCGAAGACACTTTACAGTGTTATAAGTCGTAAATATTGAAATATTTTTAATTGAAAAAATTTGTATTTGTAGTTAAAATATCACTAAATATATGGAGAAAAGTCCAAAGTTCTAAGTTTTCATGGTTCTGAAAAAAAATTTAAGAAAAAAAGCTTAAAAACGGCCCGTCACATGGGGTGACCCCCTTAACTCCGGCTTCCCAGAGGCCGCCAAAATCTGCGAAGCTCAAGATCGGCGTCTGGAGAGTTAGTGGCGTTGTCATTTCACATCTCGAGAGGACGTTCTCGATGACCGACGAAAAGTGCCAAGCTCCCTAGGAATCTCTCTGTGGAGAGATTTGGAAGGGTCCGGCGTAGTCAACACCAAATTTACTGAATGGTCTTGATGGCTGTACTCAAACAGCTGGTAGGTCAGACATAAGCTGGTTAAATGGTCTCCCTGAAGTCTCCGAACAGACAACGCATCGTCCGACGAAAGATTTGACTCTTCCTCGACTCCCAATAATCCAAGCTCTTTTCATCAAATAAGCGAATGTGACAGCTGGTCCTGCGTGTAATGCTCTTTGATAAGCCCAATCTATAATCAATCGGACTAAATGACTGCCACCGTCTAGGATGATGAAGAGATTGCTTTTCCTCATCACACAGAGATGAATATTGTAGTCTTCCACTAACCCTTAATGTTTTCTTCGTCAAGAAAGGGTTTCAATCGATCCGACACACTTCCAGCATGGACAATGCCCTTTTTTGCCAGATACTGCATTTCAACGGCAAAATATTTTCGTTGTGCGATTTATCGCAGGTCAGAAGTTCTTTGTTGATTTCTTCTGTTGTCATCGAAGCAAGTAGATGCAACCCGAAAACTCGGCCGAGATTGTGGGGGATTGCAAAAGCCTTCTACATCGATTAGACACCTCAGGAGTTTTAGGGGGGAAGAAAATCGGTCGATTATCGTCGTCGATATTTGAGTTGTACAGCACTTTAAAGAAAGGCTGGCGTTCTAAGTTTAGAGTAGCGTCGGAGCCTTGTGAAAGCTTCTCAGGCCGCATATCCACAGCCTGCTGAAGCCAAAGAGGTCTTTGCCATCAGAGTTTGTTGGTGCTCAGACTCTCGGTGTTTACGCCTCTAGTAGCAAAGTGTGCTGGATTGTTGTCTGATGACACGTAGCGCTATTTGATACTAGAAAAAAATTCTTGGATATAGTTGACGCAGTTATCTACTAGGACGTTGCCAACAGGTTGATTTGAAGAAAGCTTATGAAGGACAACTTAATAATCACTTCATACAAAGCAGTCTTTGAGATTAAACCTTATAAGACCCACGTTATTATTTTTTCTTCTTTAGGTGTTCGAGTGTGAAACTCAATATTCTTATTTTTTATTGTATCAAGAAAATTAGATTTGAATTTACCCTTCGCCGAAGTTATTGGTCCTCTAGGTATATATGTTCTTCATCAGTTGCCGTTATTCTTTTCGTTGAGTGCTCGAGTTACTCTTCCGTATCTGATGTCTCTCTCCCTCTTTTATCAGAGATTACACCTTCGACTCTATCCTTTACTGAAGATAAATACTCCTGCTGCGATAACATAAAGATTGGTCTTTGTGTGACTGCCGATGATAACTCCGAGGTATTTGCGTTGTTGCCATGTGTGTCCATTAGTTCATTTATTGAATTGTTGTCAGTGCTCTGATCATCATTGATCTGCGTTAATATTTCATTTGTTTTATTTCCATTTGTAGGGGGAAAACTGCTTTCCATCTGGCTTTTGTCATTGTTTTCATTTAATAAAGTTGTATTAGTGTTAGTATGTGTCTCGACTTGACCTCCTAGATAGCACGTAACCTTGCAGCAATGTTGCCGTGCAAGATTTGCAATATTGCAGTGTAACATTGCAACAAGGTTGCTGCAAGATTAAAATGTCCCACCTTGGCCAACCTTCCACAGCACGCTTGCTGGAAGCTTCCCGGTAATTGGCGAGGAATAGAAATCGATTGATATTTCTAGTCTTAGTCGTAAAAACGAAGATTTAATAATAATTCTGAATAGGAGAATTTCCCTCAAGACCCTGTTCCCTACTAAACTGTGAAATATGGGAAAAAGTAATTGATTTCAATTGTCGTCAGAGAGAAAGCAAAAGAAAAGAATTCGATCTTCCTAATTTTCTGAATGCGCAAAGCTTTAACGTTCTACTCAAAATTCGGGATCCTATTCTCTTGAATCGGCAACGTGAAAATTTTTGTAGCGCATTGAAAAACATAAGAAGTAGCTAATCTTGTTAATTGTCTTTAGGGAGCGAATTTGAAGGAACGACATGCTTTAAGTAAAAACTACAAGTGTCTATCTCTTTCAATAGGCAGCTGAAGAATTTCAAAAGTTTATTGGGAGGAATGAAAACATTGGAGAGTAAAATGCATCTGTCTATTTACTTCAATTAACTGAGTAAGATATTTAGGAGTACATTCAGAGGATTAGAAACTTTGGAGAGGAGATTATAGAGACCTCTCGGCCATCCAGCTCTTGTAATATTTTTTAGAAAGTGTTCTTCATGTATTACCTTAAAACTCACAATTTCGAAAAAATATTCGTGCTGACTTGTGTTATTAATCTAGCACAGCAAATAAGTCTTATAACATTTTTCACTAAAGTTAACATTTTTGTAAAAAAGGAAATATTGAGGACTAAACATATTTTATTCAATTTTCAAAATTCAGAATTTCGAAAAAACAAAAGTTGTACTGAATTGTGGTATGCTGGCACAACTAAACTTTTTTTTTGAAATTTTTAGTTTTGAAAAATGACAAACAAAATTCCAAACTCCCTAATTTGGACTTCTTTGCACAAAATATTGACTTTAGCGATAAAAAGTTATAAAACTTTTTTGTTGTGCTAGGCTAGCAAAATTCAGCACAAATTTTGGGTCAGAATTCGTGAAATCAGCACGCATTGAATTTCTGCCGCTGACAATTAAAAGAAATAGACACTTGTAGTTCTTACTTCAAGCATTTTGTTCCGTTAAATTCGCTCCCAAAAGGCTGTTAAAAGCAATTTACAAGATTAGCTAGTTTTTAAGTTTTCCAATGCGCTCGAATGCGCTTTTAAAATTTTCACGTTGCCGTTCATCTACAACACTTTCTGAACAATATTCCAAAAGCTGATTGGCCGAGTGGTACAAGGCGTACGTCTTCATTGGAGTAGGTAGGTTCGAAACCTGTGTGTGCCCAAAATTATTTTACATATTTTATTTAACGTATGATAGTCCAGTCAATTCAGAAATATAGAAATGTCTACTACTTTTTTTACTCTTCTAAATCATTTCAATAAGCGCTTCAGAAAAGCGTAAACTTAGAAGATTAGGAACCTATCAATTTGGATTACTGTTTCATTCATTTCAATCCGCGTTTAAAATTTTTGCCCAGTTAATTCAGAAGAATAAGATTTTCCTGCGTTTTTTGCTCTATCAGGGAATAGGACTGCTTGGGAAATTAGCCCATTCGAAAAAAATTCAACTTTCTGAATCGTTTTCTATGCCTCGCCAATTGCGGGTTATTGCAAGATTGCACAGCAAGGTTGCACCGTAATATTGCCACAAGATTGCTCGGCAAGATTGCATGGTGAGCTTGCTGAAAGGTTGCTGCAAGGTTGATGCAAGGTTGTAAAAACTTATTTCCATAGCTAATAAAATTCTGCTTTTTAGAATTGCTTTAATTTAAACCAAACAAAAAGTATTTAAAAAATATTTAAAAATTAACCATATTTAATTATTTTAATTGTATTTTATGACTTTACAGCAATCTTGCAGCAGCCTTGCAGTAACTTTGCGACAAGCTTACCTTGCAATCTTGCGATAAGCTTTTAGCAAGCTTGCCGTGCAAGGTGATACTTGGGCTTGAATATTCACCCTGTCTTGTGATTCCAGGGATCGTCTTAATTCGAGATTTTTCGTGATTTTCGTAAATCGACGATGACGTCAATGGATGACAATATGGTTGTCTGATAACTTTGTCGCTTGGATTTTACACGTGTCTCCGCCATCTTTAGATTTTGAGTCTTCTTCCAAATTTAACATTTCTAGTGGTTCTAAAGGTTGCATATCAGTCTACAATTGTCCGTATTTACGTAACATAACATAGTCTGAAGAAAAAATGATAAATCATGCCAAATTAGTTTGTATTTAGTTGATTTGAGCAATAATAATTATATTAAATAAAACTGTAATTACCAATATATCTCGTTTGTTAATTACGGTTTTATTTAATATAATTCTTGCTCGAATCAACTAAATACAAACTAATTTGACATGATTTATCATTTTTTTCATCAAACTACACTACCTAATTGCAATATTTTGCCTCAAACCAAACTCAACCAAAACGTGACCAAAGTCGGTTAGACTTCGGTTTAGCAAATTCACCAGGGCACCTGGCCTCAAGTGACCGATGACTGTCATAGAACCGAAATAATATAATAATTATTATTGTCAAAGAAACAGCAATTACCGCACGGCCTTCGGCCGTGTGGAATGATTTCCTGACGGCCTGTGTGAAAAAAAAAGAGAGTGAAGGAGACAAGAAACCGGGGGGTTGGGGTGCCACTAATACGTGGGGTCGGGGTATTTTATATCAGTCTGGTTAGTGTCACCTTTAATCCCCGGTGCCCCTCACTCTCCCTTTTTTTACGCTGGCTGTCAGGAAATCATTCCTGGCAGGTAATTGCTGTTTCTTTGACAATAATTTCTTATTATAATCTATCAGATGCCATGCTTTAGTTGAGGTCAAAAAAGGTGGAGCTTTATTCTTTTAATATTTAGGTTATAATAATAAAAATTATTTGACCTCTGTTTTGGCCTATACGACTTTATTCTTTTAAGGGAATAATGTGATTGGTCCTTCTTATGTGTTTTCTATTTCTATTCTCTTATTTTGAAATATCCACCAATAAGAACGAAAGTTGATTTGAAAAATTTCTTAATGTTGACAAAACTTAGCTAAATGTTCAATTCCATTGCTTTTTTACATTAAAAAAACCATACATTACATACTTTATTTATTTTTTTTTAAGTCCTCAGTGCGTCTTGGTTTAACCCATACATTCTTAAATTTTTGTATTTAATATACCTTATTGAAACTTGGCACCTACATACTTGGAAGTTACAGAATTTTAGTGTTCTAATGATATTTTCTTTCATGCCAATCTGTAAACAGAAAGTCTTATTTTAAGACATGACACCTGTCTTATTCTAAGACGCAACATTTTTAAGACAGCCTTTGCTGAATTTATAGATTTTTGTTTTACTTCAAATAGTGCAAAAAAATATTAAAAACTTCAAATTTGCATAAAAATGTTAGGTAATGATCAATTTAAAAAATGTTAATTTATAATTATTGCAAATTCAGCATGATTAAGATAGTATTTTTCACATAAACATTTATACATATATCAGGGCTTGATGAATTTAAGTCAAGTCTTTATTTATACTGAGAGAAACGGATAGTATAACATTTTGATCTTAACCAGGTTATGTTATACGGTACTATAATTATGCTACTGGCTACCATCAAATATATTACAAAAATATTGTTATTCTAGCCGGTACTATCCGTATAATCTTGGTGTTAACTGTTACTATTTAGATAGCTGTCCGTATTTGTAACATTAGGGTTACTATGAACATCATTATGTTACTCATTACTATAATTTTCTATCTGTGTAAGATTCTATTTTTACTGTGAACATTCCAGAACAGGAAGCATAACCCATTAATTTTCTTTTAATTCCTTATTGCGTATAGGTTCAACCCATACGTTCACGCATTTTTCTATGTAATATAAGTTATTTCAACTTGGTACTTAAGGTTTTTCTGGTTGCAAATTAATTACAATTGCACAAACTACAATTACACCTATCACACAAAATAAAATTTAGTTTCAAAACGATTGTCATAAGAAGCATTTGCGAATCGATAACTTTATTTCGAATACATATGCAACATGTCTAACCGAAAACTTAAAGCTCTTTCGTTAAATGAGAAACTAAAAATTATAAGTGAATTCGAAAGTGGAAAGAAACGACATGTAATAGAAAGTGAATTCGGTCTATCAACTGACACTTTTTATCGAATATTAAAAGAAACGGATTCTACAAAATCGCAGTGTTTTAAAGGTGGTGGAAATTTAAAAAGAAAACGGTTAGTAGAATTTCATGATCTTGAAAATTGCCTTGAGGAGTGGATTAAACAATCTTTAAATAAAAATATTCCTTTAGATGGACTATTGTTGTTATATTTGTTAAATAAATAATTAATAATTACGTCAAACTGAAATTTTAATTAACAAAACCTTTATAAATCTCTATTAGTAAAAAGCAGCACTTGTTAGTAAGAACCTGTCTTAGTGAGAAACCTCTATAAGTGAGAAAAATTTCTTGGTCCTTTGGATTCTCACTTATCAAGGTTCGACTGTAGATGTTTTTTATGAAGAATTTTCCAAACTTTTAAATTATATAACTAACTATTTAAAAAATTTTAGTTTTGACAAGAAAAATGCAAAAATTAATTTATAAAGTAATTTTTAAGACTCATGTCCCATTAGGATTTTTTCTAGTATTGTCCAGAAAAGTTCTTCATTTAATAAGCTTTTTACCCCTTAAATGACATTTCGGGACAGCAATGTGTATACGAGCTACAATTGAATTAGCACTTGAAACAACCCACTAATTCGCATCTAATATTTTTCAGCAGTCACAAAAATGGTTAGAAATCATTTTAAAATAATTCTGAAACAGTTATTAACAATGCAGGAATTATTATAGGTCGCCCGAGAACATAAGTTACAAATTAGTGGGTTGTTTCAAGTGCAAATTAAATTGTAGCTCGTATACACCTTTCTGTCCCAAAATGCCATTTAAGGAGTAAAAAGCTTATTAAATAAAGAACTTTTCTGAACAATGCTAAAAAAATCCTACTGGATCCTGAGTGTTAAAAATTACATTAAAAAATAATTTTTGTATTTTTCTTGTCAAAACTAAAATTTTTAAAACTGTAAGTTATATAATATAAAAGTTTGTAAAATTCTTCATAAAAAACATCTATACGATTTTAAAATTTAATGATTAGGAAAAAAGTTATTGGCAGATGAAAATTATTATGCTACCATAAAATGTAACCACTGAAAATATGTCAACCACGCATTAGACTGACTTAACACCCTACTTTTTGTATTTGTTTTTATGTATATTAAGACATATATCATTAAAAAGAAATTATTTTTTTTTGGTGGATTTTTTTCCAGAGAATGTCCTATATTGTAACAATAGGTTAGATTTGTTAATTCTATATTAGCAATTTATTATTAATTTATTTTCATAAATTAATTACCTATTAATTAATTAAGTAGGGGAGACTGAGGCTAAAAGTTAAATTGTCAAAAGCTTCAATTTGCATTATCTTTCAAATGATAACATTTGTAAAGCCACACTTTTGACCATAGAAGGCTCTTAAACGTCCATGCGGTTATAAGATATTCAGTTTAAAACTGACATGCATAGTACATGAAGTATGTTTTGAGCACTGTCTCGTAAATTTTTATGATGCCGAAAGTTTCGACTTTTGATTACTTTTTTTTTATATATTCTAAGAAAAATCAGTGTTTTCTAGCTAATTTGGGTATGCTCAACACGAATCTGAAACTGTTTTTGTATATCTGTAGTCATATTTTGTGCGGCTGATGTGGAAACCAAAAACATACCGTGGGGCTAAAAGTTAAAAACGTGGTGAGGCTAAATGTTAAATGGGTGTTCCCCATTTTCCCCATTTTTTCTACTTTCTTCAGTGTTTTTTGGTAATTTTTTGTATTCAACAAATTACTTTTATTATACAATAAAGAAAACTGATAGCTGTTCACTTTTCTGTTTCTATCACGTGCACTTTTCAAGAAAGACAGGAGTTTTCTTTATTAAATTTAATGTTAATATATTCTTTAACTTATCTTTTTCTTAAGAAGGCTAAAAAATTATTTTCAGTAAGCTAGAAAGACGTTTTAACTTATAGCCCTGCCCTGGGGCTAAAAGTTAAAAAAAATTAAAGTTTGGAAAAACAGATAAAACACAATTTTTAAAAAAAAAATTGCAAAATATATTATGAAAAGTTGTTGAGTACAGATTTATCTACAAGGTACATGAGTTTTGGGGATTTGATGCCTTAAAAAAAATATTTTCCAAAACTTTAACTTTTATATAGCCCCAGTCTCCCCTATATTTATTTGAATTATTATTTACTTGCTTATTTATTTATTGTACAGAAAATGTATTTGACATACTTGTTAGAAAGCGCAAAGTTTTTAGTAAAATTTTAAGGCCAGGTTCCTCCAAACAGTTTTTAAAAAATCTAAATATTTTTTCCCCCGTAAATTGCTAGAAAATACTCTTAGAAATAATATAGAATTAGTCTCGAAGGTCCGCACGACCGAGAAGTAGGTATAAAAGAGGAGAGAGCGCACAGTGGGACGAAACGCTAATTTTTCGTTCAAAAAAGTCTAGAGCCCACAAATCTTGACCGATTATAGAATTTTTTTTAAATTAAAGAGTATAAAATTCTTAAGAGGACCTTGTCCGTGATTTTTGTTGAAATTTTTTTTTTATTGTTTAATAACAATTAGTGACAATTAGTAACAATTAGTCAATTGCAGAAGAATATGAACAATAAAAAAATTTGTTTAACAAAAATCACGGACAAGGTCCTCTTAAGAATTTTATACCCTTTAATTTAAAAAGAAATTCTAAAATCGCTCAAGATTTGTGGGCTCCCACCGTGCTCCATATTGGATCAGCCATTTTGGATTTTTAAAAACTGATGTCAGATTTGTAATCAGCTACCCAAAAAGCACCCGAGTAAGAAATTTCATGAAAAACAAATCGAATGTAATAATTTTCACTATATATTCAACGAATTTGTTTATAACAATTGTTCATAGTTATTAAAGAATTGTTATTAAACAATAAAAAAAAATTTTTCAACAAAAATCACAGACAAGATCCTCTTAAGAATTTTATACTCTTTAATTTAAAAAAAAATTCTAAAATCGGTCAAGATTTGTGGGCTCTAGAATTTTTTGAACGAAAAATTAGCGTTTAATTTTATTGTACGTTTTATTGTACGAAATATTCCCTAATAGTTTCGAAATAATTCTGAAGTTGTCGACAAATAATTAATTTTTTACGAAAAATTCAAGTTTCGAACTTATTTGATCCTCAAAGGTCCTGCAATAATTCCTTAGAGGATCCTGACACGATCCCTTGGCGGAATTTGGAACAACGATCCTTCACAGGTTCCGGCGAAGGACATGTTCTCATTCAGGTTCCCGCGCAAGATCCTTTAATAAAAATGTTTTTCATAATTTTTTTTTATCTGGTAATTGATTAAAATTATATGTCATATTTGACGTAGGATTCTAGAAAATTAAAAACTAGTCCGCATCCGTAAGTATCATAGAAACCAAGTTCGACCAGTGCGCATCATGTATTCAGTTCTTTGAAAAACCACACATGTTCCTAAATAGGAGCTTACTTATGTTCCTTTAACGAGTCCCTCGTAGGACCATAATGCAGCTTGGGATCTTGTACAGGTACACGCAGGAACCTGTGAAGGATCGTTCCCGGTAAGATGCGTTGAATAAAGAAAAATTAAAATTTCTACCCAGGCGCGCAGGGACGATGATTTGAGGCTTTATAAAGCTTGACTGAGGACTGGTCAATATTGATTGAGGATTGGTGAGTTGGAGGAAGCAAGACTCGTCCAAGCTAGAATGTAACAGCGATTCAAGCCTGACGCTCCAAGCTTGGTTGAGGATTGGAGTCCAAGACTCAATCAATGTTCGGAAGTCCGATTATAGCTTCGTCAAGCCTGATTCCACTGTCGCTTACAAAAGACAGAACGTTAAATAATTATTAATATAATAATATTCTTATTGTATTATGTTGTTAATAATGATAATTCTTATAATTATTATAATAATAATAATAATAATATTATATTATTATTATGAATTATATTATTTATAATTATAAATACAATAATAATAAATACAATAATAATATTATTATCATTTTTTCTTAATTACTGTACTGCTGCAGATTATCATAAAATTAATAAAATAAAAAAATTTTTTAATGTTCATCTATAATTATTTAAATTGATATTCTTCAGATTGTTTTTTTTTATAATTTAAGATTAATTGCACATTTACACATTTAATTATTATCGACTTAAGATTAATTAACAATTTTAATACATATAAACACTTAACCTATGAAATAAAATTTCGCACGCTCAAGGGGGGATCGAACCCACGGCCCTATAGACGAATTCGCTCGCGGTGAACGCACGCTATTAGTACCACTCGGCTACGACGGGTAGTTGAGAGTCAATAGAAATAACTTTGTGAGGTTCAGACCTGGATTATGTGCTATTTACATTTTAATAGTTCTGGAACATATTCATTATCAAAAATAAATGAATAGAATTTATTTATCCTTCGTTTATACTGATATACAGTTTATACAATCCAATCTCCTAACTTATTAATATTTTATAAATAAATATTTTTGTAAAATATTTGCAAAATATGTAAACAAAATTAACTAATAATTTATCATTATTATTTATAACTTTAATTTAATAATATTATTTAAATAATTAATTTCAATAATATATAATACAAAAGTAAATTATAAAAATTGTTTATATATAATGTATTGAAGGGCACTTTTATTTAAATAAAGAAATTTATTCAATTTGTATAATTAAAGTTTTTTTAAAATGAATGATTTTACAAAATTACGCTATCGAAGCACGTAATCATATCTTCAATATTTTTCAAATTTGAAAATTGTGTTTAAATTATTTCGTTTGGTTATGATTCTTTGAAATTTATTTTTTTAAAATGAGAAAAAAATTGTTTACAAATTTAATTTACTTCTAATATATCTTACGATTAAGTAAAATTACATAATTTTTGTTTGTTTATTTATAGTTTATTTTATACAAAATTAATAGTAAATATTCATAAAATTACTAAATCTGCAGCAGTTGTAATATTTATTATTTAATTAATAATACTTTTTATATATGTATATACTTCAATATATAAAAAAATATGTAATATGATAAGTTGAGCAATTGTGTCACAGTTGATTCAAGCTTGAATCTAGATTGGATGTTCAAGCTTCGCGCATGAGGATTCAAGCAGTCTTGAATCAAGCATGGAACGAGCATTGGTGTCCAATCTTCAACCAATATTGAACGACAGTGATTTAAATACTGTTCCCAGTCTCGGTTACCCACTCTGGGTGTCAAAGCTAGAATCAAGCCTCCACCCAGCGTCAGCATTGGTTTCTCGCGCCTGGGTAGTCTTCAATCTAAAAGTGCAGTATATTGAATTCTTTTGAATAGGCGAATTTTCCATTTTTAAAAAAATTAATTCCCTTCAATCCGTATTTTAACTTTTCAATTCTCTGTTAGTATACTTTTTTTACAACTTTTAAATTCTCTTTAATCGTTGTGTTTTTCAATTCTACGGAAGCGAGCATATTTTCAGTTCAACCAATTATCTGCAATTCATGCACGAAATATCTATGATTTTTTATTTTAATTTTTTACAGAGAATTAGATATTTAGAAAAGTCAATTGATTTTTTGGTGTAGTATCTTTTCTCTAATAATCTAAAACGTGAATATGCTCCTGAATGTTAAAATGTGACACCACAGATAAAATAATAAATAACACAGCCCCACAAAAAAAAAAGTGTCATGTACTTTTGACCGGAATACCCTAGCTCTATGTATTTTGACGCGCTGAACACGAATCCGAAGTCAGTTTTGCTCCATCACGTCAGGATTTTTTCCTAACCTCAAAATCAATAAAATGACACTTTTTGTTCATTAGCATGTGAACCCGACTTAACATTAATACATGCCTAGGGCGAATAGAAAGCTTGGATTGTGACCTTTAAAACGCTTTTTTAAAAATTGTTCTACGATGATTTTTAACGAAGTTATGATGTTTTATTTAAAATCATTTTTTTCCATTACACCATACCACATCAATAATTGAAGTGTTATTTACATTTGGAAAAAATTTATATTTTAAATAAAACATCATAACTTCGTTAAAAATCATCGTAGAACAATTTTTAAAAAAGCGATTTAAAGGTCACAATCCAAGCTTTCTATTCGCCCAAGGCATGTATTAATGTTAAGTCGGGTTCACATGCTAATGAACAAAAAGTGTCATTTTATTGATTTTGAGGTTAGAAAAAAATCCTGACGTGATGGAGCAAAATGGACTTCGGATTCGTGTTCAGCGCGTCAAAATACATAGGGCTAAGGTATTCCGGTCAAAAGTACATGACACTTTTTTTTTTTGTGGGGCTGTGTAATTGATGTTATATTTTCGTGAAATGTGTCTGAGTTTTAATGTAATGTGACAGCAAAAAAACGTCGTGTATTTTTATTTTTTATAATCGATTTCCCGAATTTAGTTTAAATATTTAATGTAATTAAGGGATTATAATTTTAAAACCTTGAAGCTATAAAATTATCAGAATTAATTGCATATTTATCTAAATTCTACTCAATTATAATTAGGTTCGCAAATGAAAGTTTTTTTCGGTTATGTTACCTTGATAGCTGATATACTTTTTTAATTTTGTGAAATATCTTTAAATGAATACTTTTTGAGTTTTTAATGTTGATTCTAAATCAATAAATTTGCCAAATGCACATTTTGATTTTAATATTATCAATTTATTTCTTACAGGTTTAATACAACACTGGGAATTAAAAATAATAGAAAATTTTATTTTTCAATCTCCATATTGGAGTTTTTAAAAATGGAAAATTCGCCTATTGAAGGGGATTCAGATTCTGAATTCTTTTCTATTCCGCTGTTCTTACCGGGTTGTCCCAAATTCCGTCAAGGGATCGTGTCAGGATCCTCCAAGGAATTATTACAGGATGTTTGAGGATCCTTAAAGGATCCTTAAAGGACCTGTCCGGATCCTTAAAGGAACATTTAATGTTCCTTTAAAGGTTCATGACACGATCCTTACAACACAGTAAAACATGAGAAGTAATTTCTGTTGCGGGGTCGTTTTTACCCTCCAAAAACAAAATAATATGAACTAACTTCAAATCCTTCAATCTACGATATTTGTACAAAAGAAATTCAAACTCAAATTACCGAAATCAAAATACAAGATGTGCCCAAGTGCCCAACCGATGGCCAGAACATTTGCTCACAACATCTACGGGGAAGTTAACCTTAAATTTCATAAATAGACTTTGAGACGGTACCCAAGTGCTCCAACGTTGTCTGGGTCAATTACTCACAACATCTTCGGGGTAGTAAACCTCAAATTTCAGAAATCGACTTCTAGACGGTACCCAAGTGCCCCAGCGATGTCTGAGTCATTTTTTCACATTTTCTTTGGGGAAGATAACCTCAAATTACAAAAATCGACTTCCCGAAATAACTCAAGTTTAAAATTATGTCTAGGTCATTGTCTCACGACATCTTTGGAGATGTTATCTTCAAATTTGAAAAACCGACTTCCAGACGGTACCCAAGTGCTCCAACGTTGTTTATGTTCATTCCTCACAACATCTTCGGGAAAGATAACCTCAAATTTCACAAATCGGATTCTAGATAGTACCAGAGTGCTTCAACGAGACACATTGTGAGAAAATGTAAGTCATTTTCTCACATTTTCTTTAGTGAAGATAACCTCAAACTACACAAATCGACTTCCCTAAATAACCCAAGTTCAAAATGATGTCTATTAGGTCATCGTTTCACAATATCTTTGGGGAAGTTATCTTCAAATTTGACAAATCGGATTCTAGATAATATCAAAATGCCATAATGATCTATTGGTCGGTTCCTCGCAACATTCCCTGGAAAGTTATCCTCAAATTTTACAAATAGACATCCAGACGGTACCTAAATGCCCCATTGATGTCTACCTCGATTACTCACATCATCTTCGTGGAAGTTAACCTCAAATCTCACAAATCCCTTAACGATGTGTAGGTCACTTTTTCACAATATGTTTTGGAAAGTTTACCTCAAATTTTTTAAATCGACATTTAATTAGTACCTATGCGCTGCAATTAAATGGATCCAGAAATATCGTGACACCCACCAACAAAAGGGATTTTTTTGAACAGCCATTTTCGGTGCCGCCATTTTGAAAAAAAAAATTTTTTTAATTTTTTTTCAATTAGTATTTTTATGTGTCTTTGTATATGAAGAAAGTTTGCTTCAAAAATATTTTTTGTAGTATCAATAAAATAAGTTTGAAGAAAACAAGTTTTTTGGAGGAACCTGGCCTTATAACTCATTGAAAGAGCGAATTTATTTACTCTATAGATAGAGTGACGAGTTCACTCTAATTAGAGTGAATTTTACAGCTGATTTAAAATGGCGGCTCATTCCACTTAGATCGAATTTCCCACTCCTATTTTAGATTGAGTAAATTAAAGCTTCTGGAAATTTGAATAACATTATAACTTTAAAGGAATAATATGTTATTTTTGAAAAATAAAAATAATAAATAAAAATAAATATTGAACCTCTTTAATTAAAAACTTTCTGTCAGTACTGTGGTATTTTCGTATTTATTTAGTCTCAAGGATATTTGTTATTCATATTATTTTATAACATTTTTTTATATCATATTTACAAATACAAAATACAACTTAATACTAACGCTAAACTTATAGTTTAATAAATTCACTGAAGTGGATTTCTGCACTCTTTTCATTAGAGTTAGCTATCTCACTCCTAGATTAGAGTGAAATTTTCACTCTAAGAAATTTAGAGAGTAGGCTACTTAGCGTAAATACTAACTCAGAGTCTCGGGTCTGGTTTATTGTAATAAACTTTAAAAATGAAGATTGTATATATGTCGTAGGCATATAGAAGAATCCCGCAGTAAGCCTACTTCCTAGGCAGTAAGCTTACTGCCGGCAATTAGAAGAGTGCAAGTCCAAATCGTTTAGATTCGTCTATTTGCCTAGGCAGAAGGCTTACTGACCGGTAGTAAGCTTACTGCCCGATGAAGATTCGGCATTTAGACTACTAACATCAACATCCTTCAACCTATTTGTAGGTAAATGGTAATAATAGTAGTAAATCAATAAATATTGATAAATATAAAACTAAGGTAAAATACAACACAAATATATAAATAAATAAAATAATATAAATCCATGTGTTCAACTTGAAAATCGTTATAAAATAAACTTTGACTTTAGTAAAAAATATTTTATAAAACTTTAAAAGAATATAACTTGCCTATTAATTAAATAATTACATTTTTAAATAATTAATTTTATAGGGTTAAGAAAAATTTGACTATTAATCTACAAATTGTAAGGTAACAGTAGCTCAGTGCTTTACGAAACGCTGTTCCTGCTTTAAGGCCAATATTAAATGTGGTTCACGGTACCATCACTTAAATTCGTGCATTAATAAATAGAAAAAATTCTAAGGAAAATGTAAGAAAAAAATTATTATTATTATTAAATAATTGTTTAATTAATAGGCAAATTATATTCTTTTAAAGTTTTATAAAATATTTTTTACTAAAGTCAAAGTTTATTTTATAACGATTTTCAAATTGAACAAATCGATTTATATTATTTTATTTATTTATATATTTGTGTTGTATTTGACCTTTGTTTTATATTTATTAATATTTATTTAATTAATACTATTATTATCATTTACCTACATATAGGTTGAAGGATGTTGATGTGAGTAGTCTAAATGACGAATCTTCATCGGGCAGTAAACTTACTACCGGTCAGTAAGCCTATTGCCTAGGCAAATAGACGAATCTGAACGATTTGAACTTGCAGTCGTCTAATTGCCGGCAGTTAGCTTACAGCCTAGGAAGTAGGCTTACTGCCGGATTCTTCTATTTTCCTACGACATATACATAGGGAAGACTGGGGTTAAAAGTTAAATTGTCAAAAGCTTCAATTTGCATTATTTTTCAAATGATAACATTTGTAAAGCTACATTTTTGACCATAGAAGGCTCTTGTGACTATAGAAACAAACGTCCGTGATTATGAGATATTCAGTTTGAAGTTGACATGTATATTACATGAAGTATGTTTTGAGTACCGCCTCTTAAATTTTTACGATGCCGAAAGTTTGGATTTTTGATTACACTTTTTTTGATATATTCTAAGAAAAATCAGTATTTTCCAGCTACTTTGGGTATGCTGAACAGGAATCTGAAACTGTTTTTGTATATATTCTGTAGTCATATTTTGTGCGGCTGATGTGGAAACCAAAAACATACCGTTGGGCTAAAAGTCAGGGGCGTAGCCAGAAAAAATTTTCGGGGGGGTTTAAAATTTTTTACATTCCAGGGGGGTTTTGAAAAAAAATTGCGTCCAAAGACCTCTTTTTCAATAGAATTTTTTGATTTCCGGAGGGGTTTGAACTCCTAACACCCCCCCCTTGGCTACGCCCCTGCTAAAAGTTAAAAGCGTGGTGAGACTAATTGTTAAATGGGTTTTCCCCATTTTCTCCACTTTCTTTTGTGTGTTTCAGTCATTTCTTGTATTCAACAAATTACCTATATTATACATTTTGAATATTTGTGCATAGTACAAATAAAAAAGGAATAACAAGAGAAAGTAAATTCTGCTGCTAAAAACAACAAGAAAATAAAACAAACTGATAGCTGTTCACTTTTCTTTTTCTATAATGTGTACTTTTCATGACAATCAGTAGTAAAAAAAAATTATCCCCGCCCTGGGACTAAAAGTTAAAAAAATTGTAGTTTGGAAAAACAGATAAAACATAATTTTTTTGAAAAAAAATCGCAAAATATATTATGAAAAGTTGTTGAGCACAGATTTATCTACAAAGTGCATGAGTTTACGTATACGGATTTGGGGATTTAGTGACTAAAAAAAATATTTTCCAAAAATTTAACTTTTAGTCCCAGTCTTCCCTAATGATTAAAAAGCAATAATTTTTTAAATTTCAAAGGGCGAAAAATTGTTTTGCAAAACTTGTATGTTTAACAATCCATTTTTTTTTATTAAAATAATATATAGAATTATATAATGAAGCAAGTTGGTCACAATAATTTCAACAAAAAGTTTGTATTTTTCATTTTATTAAAATATTGTTTAAATGTTTCTCTGTTCTTATCATTGTTGTTTACAAACTTACCTTAGTGTCTTGTCATGTGTTACTGATAATTTTCAAAGTACATATTCATAACTGGTTATAAAAAAAATTCCGTTCCATATAATTCATTGTATTTAAATTGTCCTTTCTGGCTTCACCCAAATAACGCATTGAAACATTTGATAACTACAAGAATTGGAAAGAGTTTTAGTCATTTACAATGGCAGCTAAATTCATTATTATGTTCCTTATTTTTGCCGTCAGCTTTGCATTATCAACGTCGACAAATCAGGTAAATTCATATTAATTTACAAAAGATTTTGTTTTTTGATAATAATATGTGGTAAATATAAACAAAAAATAAACTATTATTTAAGAAAATATTTAAGTTATTATTTATATAAATAAACTAAAACTAAGGGAAACATTATCACTCTCATAGCACGTATAAGACATTGCAGTAGGATAGCATAGGGACATCGTTTACTCAGAAAAATAGATATTCAGAATTAGAAACCAGATATTTATTGATAAAGATCGCAGATACTCAATTATTGGACAAATTTCCAGAGGTACGAGGGTACCTTTGAGTTGACCCACTGTAAAAAATTCCTTGGGTAATTTTACCAAAAATGTTTTGAAAACAAAAGACCCAAAGATTTTTTAGATGAAAATTCACAAAATTTTTTGTAATTTTACCTTTTTAAAAAAATACCCAATAATATTTAGGTAAAAATATACAAGCTTTTTGGTAAAGTTACAAAAAAGCCTATATAAATATTATTACCCAAAATTTTTTTTTGAAAGAGGTGCAAAATTTCACAAAATTGAGTACACAAGTTTTCAGTGCATTTGATGAAAAAATGTTTTAGAGTGTTGGGCTGCGCACGATGCGATACGATACGATATTTGACAGAGTCTCGTCTCGGTCTCGAAAAAATGGAAAATTGATGGTCTCGTCTCGGTATCGTCTCAGTATCGCTTTCATAATTGTGGTCTCGTCTAGCCTCGATCTTAAAAACATCGAAAAAAAATAAAACATAGTAATTACAGAATGCAATTGTTAACTTATTTATTGTAAAAAGATAAGTTTTACAAATCAGCTGTTAATTATTAAAAACGTTTTGGGTCTTGTTGATTTAATAGTGTTACTGTCGCTTACAAATTTTCAGCTAAATATGATTAAAAATAAGATGTTGTTTGAAATGTGAAGCTGACAAGCAGCAAAATTAATAATAAGTGAAATGTTGGACAGTACTTTTAAACCGATTTTTCACATTCTTCTTTGACAACTTCGACTTCTATACTTGCATCTAAGAAATGATTTTTGGTGTTAAATCATCAGTTGAAGAATCTTGTTAACAAAAGATCAGTAATCTACATTTTCATTTTCCAGTATGATTATTTTTTATAACTACAATTAAATATTTTTGAAAAAAGATTAGTCGAATTATGCATTATTTAGCTTTTAAAAATAGATATCTATATCTGTTATCCGTAGTAAAGAAGTTCATAATTATAGTTACTTCCCTATTGCAGTCTCGGCGAGTCTCGCCGAGATTCACTTTTTCGTGGTATCGTCTCGGTATCGTACAGCCCTACAGAGTGTAAATGAAGTATATAAACTCTTCGAAATGTTTTAAAAAATTAATAATAAAAACTCCGGAATTATTCCTGTATCCCCTCTTCTTGAACAAGTTTTAGAATTATTCTAATACTAATTTTTTCCGTGTAAGGTTAGAAGCAGATGTAAAGTTTCGCGTAACTCTTTTTTTTCTACATATTAAACCATGTATTATGTTGTTGAAAGTGCCGATACGTATATTTTGAAATGAAAAGAAATAAAAATAAAGTTAAAGTGAGAAAAGTAATATTTAATGAATACGACTCGTCAATCATTTTAGTTTTATCTGCTGGTTAAAAAAATGAGCTGTTACTGTATTTGTGAATTTACGCTTTTTGAGGCATATGAATATTATATTAACATTAATGATTTAAATAACAGTTCATTTAATATTTTTAAAAAAGTGTTTGTTAATTCAAATAAAGTGCCGTTCGACTGGGGTTGAAAGTGTCGCGGTCAGTAGATGCATACACATACTTTAATCGTGTAAATTTTTTTTATATATTTACGTAATTCACTATAAAGGTGAGCATTATTATATTTCCATCACGGTAAATTAACAATATCATTAATTGTTACAAAAATTAATTTAAAAGTTGATCAACCATTTATTTTTAGAATTAAATAAAGAATAAAAAATAAATATTAACAAATAATAACATATTATATGTTTTTGTTAGTAGTTCAAGTCGACTTCAGTCAGACATAATAGTTGATCATTTTTTCTAACCTGAGCCGGTGCGATGGTAGCTCGGGATGTTCTCCCTTACAAAAAAATTGTACTGGATTCAGTACTGGGATAAGTACTGGGTTCAGTACTGGGTTAAGTACTGGGAAACCAGTACTTTTTTCGCGCAATATAATTTTTTAAGCACAATAACAAATTTTTTTTAAAATTTCATTGGAACTGTGATTTTGCGTTCAATGTATTCCTCCCTATTTAATTTACAACAAAAACTACTGCGCAGCCGTAGGACTCATAGAAACTTAGTGCGCAACGTAAACAAATTTTCAATAGTGCATGGCGAAAAAAGTAATGGTTTTCCAAAACTGAACCCAGTACTAAACCCAGTACCAAACCCAGTACTTATCCCAGTACTGAACCCAGTACTGAATCCAGTACTTCTTTTTGCAAGGGCTTCTTCAATTCTTTTGAGATTATTGTCTGCACAATCTTAGCTGTAGCAACTTCCTGGTCGGCAGGGTGAGAGTTTGTACCTTCTTTTGTAACAATTAATCCATGGTCACCTGGAATAGTCACGACGAGGCGCGAGCATTGTATTTTTTCTAAACCTGAAAAAGCGATAAGTATACCACTGATTCCAATAAGCGTATACGCTGATGATTAATTGAAATTTCACTAATTATTTTCCAGCGATGTTTCGCTGATTCTACAGCGTATATTCGCTAATTGGAATCAGTGGTATACTTATCGATGTGAAATAGTGAAATTTCTCTTTTTCAAATTTATAGAGTTCGTCACGCCGTAATTCTTGACACACCCAGTTTAATTTTCCGTTACTTCCCGGTTTTGATCTCACATATATACGGGTGTCCGAAAAGTCTGGAATCGGTCAAATATCTCGGAAAATATAAATTAAAAAAAAAAGGTTTTAGACAAAAGTTGTGAAGAAATAAAAAATCTATTATGTGTACTATAAAAAAAAGAGGACCGGGGCACAATGTAAGGCCCAAGATGAAATCAATGTTTTCGATAAATGAGATCATTATATTTCAAATGAATATTAACAATGCTGGTGATCATCCAAATTCAGACAAGTGTGACACATGCCCAAAATATTGGACCCAAGGCCCAATGTAACATCCTCGGTAAATAACCTACCTCTCGTAAATCTGTTCAATTACCATAAATTCGATATTGCATTCGACATAACGATCCAGACAAATAATCAGAATTGTGTGCGAAATGACAATATTCATTAGCCATGGGTCCAATGTAAGGCCCAAGTTAAAATCTATGTTTTCGTCAAATAAGATGCAAAACTTTTAAGTAAATGTTTGCTATCATCGTGATTTTTTTAATAAAACATGACTGACACACACCAAAAACATTGGGCCTTAGGCCCAAAGTAACATCCTGGGAAACTAGGTGCCCCTCGTAAATTAATTCAATACCATAAAATCAAAATTGCATTCCACAAAACTTTCCACACAAATACCCAGAGTTGTGGGCGGTATAACAATACTCATGAGCCATGGGCCCAATGTAAGGCCGAAGTTAAAATCAATGTTTTCGGCAAATAAGATGAAATACTTTCAAGTGCATATTTGCTATAATGGTGATTTTTTAAAATAATACATGTCTGATACATGGCCTTGGGCCTTGGGCCCAAGATAACATTCTAGGTAGAATGATCAAGTTAGGTCATCACTTCTCATGAATCTCAGGTAACCAAAAAATAATTTTTATTCAAGTAAAGATCCCCAAAAAAAGGTTTATCATCATAAAAATAAAAAAAGCAATAGGCTAAGAAAACTTAAACAGAGGGTGGATTTTAGGGGATGATCGAGTTAGGTCATCACTTCTTATGAATCTCAGGTAACTAAAATATAATTTTTATCCAAGTAGAGATCCCAAAAAAAATATTAAGCATCAAAAAAATAAAAAAAGCAATAGGCTAAGTAAACCTAAACAGAGGGTGGATTTAAGGGAATGAGCAAGTTAGGTCATCACTTCTTATCAATCTCAGGTAACCATAAAATAATTTTTATCCAAGTAGAAATCCCCAAAAAATTTTTATCATCATGAAAATAAAAAAAAGCAATAGGCTTTGAAAACCTAAACAGAGTGTAGCAATTTTATTGAGATCTCTACTCGGATAAAATAGTTATTTATGACACAAGGACCTGAAATGGCACTTTATAGTACGAGTAAGTATCGTAATACGAGCCTAAGTCCAATCGCAGCCGAGGCGAAGTAGAGGTGGTGACGAGGCTTCATTGAACGTAGCCGAGGCGAAGCCGAGGTGAAGTGAAGATATGAAGCCGAGGCTCCACCGAAAAGTAGCCGAGGCTCTGATGTGGCTGTGGCGAGTTGTACGATACACGAGAACTTAAGTGCCGAAAGGGTCCAAGTGTCATATAACATTTTTTATCACACAAAAAACTGAGAATTCGAACCTAGGGAGAGGTGATTATCGTAAAAAACGGCCTCAGGGGGCATTTCTAGGTGGGAGTAGGTCGACAGACTTAGAAATGCCCCCGGAGGGCGGCGAAACCCATGAACAGCCGTGACGTTTGGGCCAGTTTGGGCAGCTGTACCATAAAGTAAAGGTCAGCTGACCAGCATCAGCCAATCAGATTGCGAGTTCATTTACTTTACGGCCTAGGCCGTGAAATGAGCTCTTAAAGGTTTCCAAACAAGCCGTAAAATCTAACTTTTGATGTAAGTGTGATAAAAAATATTTTTTAGTTACCTGAGATTGATAAGAAGTGATGACCTAACTCGATCATCCCCTAAAATCCACTCTCTGTTTAGGTTTTCTTAGCCTATTACTTTTTTTTATTTTTATTATGACAAACTTCTTTTTGGGGATCTTTTCTGGGATAAAAAATATTCTTTGGTTGCCTAAGATTTATAAGATGTGATGACCTAACTCAATCATCCCCTAAAATCCAACCTGTGTTTAGGTTTACTTAGCCTAATGCTTTTTTTCATTTTTATGATAATAAACATATTTTTGGGGATCTCTACTTAGATAAAAATTATTTTTTGGAAACCTGAGATTCATAAGGAGTGATGACCTAACTTGATCATTTCCTAAAATCCACCCTCTGTTTAGGTTTACTTAGCCTATTGCTTTTTTTATTTTTTTGATGATAAATAAGGCCATGTATCAGACATGTATTATTTTAATAAATCACCATTATAGCAAATATGCACTTGAAAGAATTTCATCTTATTTGCCGAAAACATTGTTTTTAACTTGGGCCTTACATTGGGCCCATGGCTCATGAGTATTGTTACACCGCCCACAACTCTGGGTATTTGTGTGGAAAGTTTTGTGGAATGCAATTTTGATTTTATGGTATTGAATTAATTTACGAGGGGCACCTAGTTTCCCAGGATGTTACTTTGGGCCTAAGGCCCAATGTTTTTGGTGAGTGTCAGTCATGTTTTATTCAAAAAATCACGATGATAGCAAATATTTACTTAAAAGTTTTGCATCTTATTTGACGAAAACATAGATTTTAACTTGGGCCTTACATTGGGCCCATGGCTAATGAATATTGTCATTTCGCACACAATTCTGATTATTTGTCTGGATCGTTATGTTGAATGCAATATCGACTTTATGGTAATTGAACAGATTTACGAGAGGTAGGTTATTTACCGAGGATGTTACATTGGGCCTTGGGTCCAATATTTTGGACATGTGTCACACTTGTCTGAATTTGGATGTTCACCAGCATTGTTAATATTCATTTGAAATATAATGATCTCATTTATCGAAAACATTGATTTCATCTTGAGCCTTACATTGGGCCCCGGTCCTCTTTTTTTTATAGTACACATAATAGATTTTTTATTTCTTCACAACTTTTGTCTAAAACCTTTTTTTTTTAATTTATATTTTCCGAGATATTTGACCGTTTCCAGACTTTTCGGACACCCGTATACAAAACCCAGATAGCACCTGAAATTCCTGGAAGTTTCCGTGATGTTCCCCTTGGTGAGTTCGGAAGTTTTCAGGAAACTTCCTGGAAATTGCGACATGTCCTCCTCCTAGGAAGCTTCCCTCGGAAACTTCCAGGAAATTAGGAATTAAAATATTTAGAATATTAAAAATTTTAAATATTTAAATTTAAATAAATTTTAAATATTTAGAATTAAATTAAAAAATAGATATCTGGAAGTTTCCAACGGAAGTTTTCGGAAAGTTTCCAGGGGAGGTATCCGGGAAGTTTCCAAAAGACACTTCCTAGGAGGAGTACATTTCGCTGTTCCCAGGAAGTTTCCTGGAAACTTCCGAACTTACCACAGGAAACTTTCTGGAAACTTCCTGGAAATTCGGGTGCTATCTGGAAACCTTTATAAATTATATGATTATTCACGATTCGTGGACGCTCAACGTTTAAGAGGAGGACATTTCGCTGTTCCCAGTAAGTTTCCTGGAAACTTCCGAACTTACCACGGGAAACTTTCTTGAAACTTCCTGGAAATTCGGGTGCTATCTGGGAACCTTTATAAATTAAATGATTATTCACGATTCGTGGACGCTCAACGTTTAAATTCACATTTACTAAAAATTTTTAAATTTCCAGAGAGAGAATGACAGAAACTGACAATTTTGTTTGTTGTGATGTGAGAGAATGACATAAACTGAAAATTTCGTTTGTTATGATGTGAAGTTATTTAAAAAAAAGAAGAGGATATAAATATCCTAATTGTTTGCATTCGGGCGAAAGTTATTGTCGGGCGCATAGAATCGGGCTACAGGAACGCGGTTGGCTTAAAGCAGCTATAAGTTGCATGAAAATGACGATAAATTCTGGAAACTCTATCTTTTTCTCGGTTGATTGTACACAACAAAATGCTTGAATTAAAATCCTTCCCAAGTCTAGCAAAACATGATATATGTGTGAATGTATGTCTGCGTGCGTGTGTGTTTGTATGTGTGCTTATGTTGTAAATTACTTCATACCGTCTATGATGCTTGCATCGTTTCCGTCCGTAAAAAGCATTTCTTTATTATCATCAAGGTAAAATACTTGTAGACTGAGATATAAATACAAGTAAAGTTATTTACATCTTTAGGATGTAAAGATTAAAAAATCTTTACATCCTAAGGTGGATCAGTTTGTGATATCTATCTTAAGGATGGTGCGGAAAATATATCAACTCAGTTATTGAAAAAGACACACTGAAAAAATTACTACTTAAATATTCTAGAACTGTTTAAGAAACGCGCACTGGAAATAAATATTATTGAATTAAGAATATTTTATTTGCTTCAAGTATATCGTCGGCTTGAATAGGGACAAGCTAATCATGATACTGGTTCAAGAAAGCGATGCTATAGAATGATTGTTCAGAGCGCACATGTTCTTGATCCAAGGACATGTAGGATCGAGTTGACAATTTGACAAGCTTGTAAGAAACGTAAAAAATGTTGATCTCTCATAGGGGAGACTGAGGCTAAACCAGACATGGGGCTAAACCGGACAAGTCAAATATCTCTAAATCTGCAAAGTGCTTCACACCGTTTAAACACTCTGTCAACGTGTTAATATGTGAAGTATATGCTGCCGTACTAAGGAAAACTTAGGCAAACGACATTTTGACGAAAAATGATTGGTATCAATGGATTCGTTGAAAAAAACTGCATCTGTTAGTTATAGTTTAAATCATTTTTTAAAATTATTTGTTGTAAAAAATTAATATTAAAAATCTTAGAAACTCTAGAAAATGAAAGAATACTTGATCAAAACTTAAGCAAAGTGCTTTGCGTAGTCCAAAAATCGTACGAGGCTTCGAGCTCGGGTATAAGATCAGAAGGAAAAACTTAGGCAAAGTCACTCGCGTGTTATTTGTGTAGAAAACGTGGTCGAAGCTGAGCGCTGATTACGAAATAAAAACTACGCAAACGCCATGCTTGTAAACCCATGGCGTTTGCCTAAGTTCTTCCATCAAAAAGTGAGTCGAGCGGACACGCAACCGACATTCAGCAATACACAGAATGTGACGTCACTCACGTCATTGGCGTTTGCCTAAGTTTTTCCATCCGATCAGGGGTCCGCGCTCGCCTACCTATTTGGCAGAAACTACGCAAACGACTTTGCCTAACTTATTCCTTCGTATTTGCATTTAGTAAAACTCGCATATCCATTTTTTCATATAATTTGCTTAAACAATGAACTTTTGATTTCATAATTAAATAGGACATTATTATTTTATACAGTATGTGAAGTTAAATTGAACAATTTTTTAGTCTATATTAGGGTTCTCAATGCAAACAGTTTTTCTTCATTTTCTCAGTTCGACTGAAATGTCGCTTGCCTAAGTTTTTCCTTAGTACGGCAGTATACGTCATTAGGTTTTAATGACATTTTATTACTTTAATAGAAGTACTGGCCGTCTAAGTGTGAAAAATCGTGTTTTTTCGCTGAAAGTAAAAATTTTTTTTCTTATACTTTTTGGGTTTTTGACACTGTAAATAAAGTATATTTATTATTTGCTAACTGTTTTTTATAGCTTAAGACATATAGAATTTAGTTAAAAAAAACATTTTTAAAATACTTTTTAAAGAACAAAAATATTGCGCCTTTATTATGAGATGACCGGGTGGGGCAAAACAGAACGAATCAAAATTGCAATGTTGAATATTGACGTAAAACTCACAGTGATTTTCTGTGAACCACTAATAATATTTTTTCTTAAAAAAGTGTTGCATCGATTCAAATAATGAGTCTGAAAACAAGAAAAGCCTTTTTTAGCCTTTTTGACATTTTTTGTTACTGACATTTTTCATACAGTTACTATCAGTCATTAATTTCAATAATATGCCTAAAAAATAATATATTTTGTATTAAATGAGTTAAATATGTCCCAGGAAAGACTCTTATTGGATTTTTAAATTAAAAAATGCATATTTGTGTTTCAACCTCAGCTAAATTTGAAGTGTCCGGCTTAGCCCCATAGGGTGTCCTGTTTAACCCCACCATTTTTGGGATTTTCGTTTTTGAGGTGGTCATATTCAAAGCGACTTTCTAACAAAACTATCTATTATTTTTTAAATGGAACAACTGTATTTTTTAGTTCAAGGAACAAGCTTTAAAATGGTGTATTACACTTTGGCAAAAAATATGTCTTTATAATTATGTTTTTTTTTTGCAAAAGACCAAATCCGTCCGATTTAGCCCCAATCTCCCATACTCCTTTTATTCTCTTTATCATTATATTTGCATTTTTTTTATTATGGGTTTCCATGTAGAAACCATTAAGAAATCCTTCATATGATCCTTGATAAAATCAAAATTTGAAAAATTTTGAAAAATTAAATTTTTTGGATAATTTAAAAACGGTAAGAGATACACAAAATCTGACAAAATTTTGTGGTCAAAATATGAATGGAAAATGTTTAGTGCTAAACAATACTACAAGGTTATAAAATTCAAATTATAAGTCGAAATTTCATATTTTGAAAAATTTAAAGATTCAAAAACAAATTTGTTTTTAATGAAAATCTGATACGGAATTATTTTCAGGATTTCATCAAAGTAAAGCATGCCGGTTTCTGCATGGAAACCCATAACGGAATTCATACGGATTCTCAAATCAAATCCTGTTCGAAAGTACGTCGTGGTTTTGACATGAGATTCAATGTGAATTCCAATGTGGAAACCAACATTGGTTTCTATATGGAAACCAAAGTTGGTTTTTCCGATAGGGTATCTAAAAAATGTTATAAAATAGTATAAATAATAAATAACAAATATACTAAATAAATTTATAAATACAAAAATTCTCTACAACCACTGAACGCGCACCGCCTATACAGAGCTGTAAGTGAACAGTGGCTGCAAGTGGCTGTGAGATAGACTGATGGAGGGGCATGCTTTCTCTCTCACATAGTTAGCGATTGACACGAGCAAACTTTTCAAGAGAATGAAGGTGTAGAAAGAGAGAACATGCCTCTCCATGTCCGAGTTTTCGTCGCGGTGAGCGTTCCAGTTGTATTACACCGTCTGACACGATTTTGCACCCATGAACGAACCAAAGATTTTCGGAAACTAGAGCCAAAAAAAAGATACCCGTGTCTGGCCGTTTTTCGAGATCAAGTCGTTTACAATTTTTAGGGGTAAAAGCAACCCTTAACCAGAAGGTACCCAATTGCTTTGAAAAAAAAATGTAGAAACATGGGAATTTTTTCTTTAAAAATTGTTTAATCAATATTGGGATTATTAAACATACCCTTACTAATATTTCAGGTCCAACTGTCAACCCCAAAACTACCCCTATTTCAATTTAATTAAAAAAAATGTCGATAAAACTAAAAAATTTTCGATTTTTTTTTTAATTAATCATTGAATAATTGTAATATTTTTTTACAGCACACAATTTTAAATTTTTTAATCTCAACCCTTATCTCAAAACCAACCCCTAAGCTAAATCAACATATTGCGTCCCAAACAATTTGGACTTATGAACGAAGCAAGGATTTTCGAAAACTGGAGCCAAAAAAAAGATACTCGGTTCTGACTATTGTTTCAAATCAAATCGTTTACGGTTTTTAGGGGTAAAAACAACCCTTAAATAGGAGGTACCCAATTACCTTGAAAAAAATGTAGAAACATGGGAATTTTTTCTTGAAAAATTGTTTAATTAATATTGGGATCATTAATCATACACTTACCAATGTTTTAAGTCTAACTATGAACCCCAAAACGACCCTTATTTCGATTTAATTAAAAAAAATATCGATAAAACTAAAAAATTTTCGCATTTTTATAACTAATTGTTGAATAATTGCAATATTTTTTTACAGCCTACCATTTTTAATTTTTTACCTCCCAACCCTAATCTCATAGCTTACCCCTAAGCTAAATCAATATATTAAATACTGCCCTACGATTTTTGATTTGTATAAAACTTCGTATATAAGAGTTTTTGGGGTCGCTAATTACAGATTTGAAGTAAGTTTTTTAAAATTCAAAATGACGTATCCAACCTTTTGGAGAAATTTTTAAAGAATTATCTGTTTTTTTTGAAACTTTATAACCACGAGTTTTCGGAAAATTGTAAAACAAATTTAAAATTTAAAATGTGTGATTTTTTTTTAGTTGTAATCATTTAAATTATAAATAATTTTTAAATTATCTAAAATAATGTATTGAATAAAAATATAACATTTTTTAAAATAACTCTAATTTTTCGTAAATTAATTGAATTAAAAAATTAGAGCAAATATTTGCTTTTTAAGACCGCTGTCTATTCGGATCAACGATAGGACTAGTTTTGAAAAACAAGTCCTATCGTTAATCATAGGTAAATCATGAGCAGTTATTTTTACCCTCTTTGAAAGTGTTAAAATAATTCTTTACAAAAATAACACTTTGAAACTTTACTTCCTATAAATAGAAGTAAAATTACTCCCTTTTATAGTGTTTCTGACCCGATTCTATATTAACTTAATGTATTTACAGGAAAACAAGCGCAATAGTTTTCTAGCGCACAGATACATGCGCACTAGTTTTCTAGGACATAAAAACATGCGCACTAGTGTTCTAACGCACAAATACATGCGCAATAGTTTTCTAACGCACAAATACATGCGCACTAAATTTCTAGAGCATAAATACATGTGCACTAGTTTCCTAGGGCATAAATTTATGCGCTCTAGTGTTCAAACGCCCAAATACATGCGCTCTAGTGTTCTAAATCACAAATACATGCGCATTGATGTACTATCGCACAAACAGATGCGCACTAGTGTTCTAAAGCAGAAATGCATGCGCACCAGTGTTCTAAAGCACAAATGCATGCGTTTTAGTGTTCTAAACAGGGACCGTCACGAAATTAATTTGGTTTTTGGAGGTTTTTCAAAATATCTAGTAATAGTCAATAGATTTTACTCAAAGATTAAAATTAATTTATCAAATTTAAGGCAAAAATTGTTGTACGTTGTTAAAATTTCAAAATTGATTTTCATTTTTTTTTTTATTTCGCTTGAACCGTAATTCGAAACGAAACTAAATAATTATGTTTCGAATTACGGTTCAAGCGAAATTAAAAAAAATTGAAAATCAATTTTGAAATTTTAACAACGTACAACTATTTTTTGCCTTAAATTTGATGAATTAATTTTAATCTTTGAGTAAAATCTATTGACTATTACTAGATATTTTGAAAAAACTCCAAAAACCAAATTAATTTCGTGACGGTCCCTGGTTCTAAAGCTCATACACATGCGTCCTTGTGTTCCAGCTCATATAGACATGCACACTAGTGTTTTAACCTACAGTAAATTTAGCTCTAAACATCATGACAAATAATTTATTAACTAGAACTTCTTTAAATCCTGAATGAATCGTAAAACATACTAGTGCTAGAACAGTAGCGCGCATGCATTTATGCCCTTGAAAACTAGTGCGTATATATTCAGGGTGCCCACCAGTCAGGGAAAACAGGGAAAGTCAGGGAAAATCAGGGAATTGAAAAAAAATTTAAAAAGTCAGGGAAAGTCAGGGAATTTGAAAAGGACAAGGTATATTTAATTTTTTTTAATGAAAAGTTACGGTGTTTTTGTTAACACATGATACTAAAAATTGCAAAACACGATGCGTTTCACCTCCATGTAATGGAATTTTAATGTAATTTTTTTAAAAAACTTATTTTGATTCTTTGTCTACAATGTATTAGTAGGAATTCAACGATCAACCATATTTCCTCCACCGAACATGAACTTCTTTATAGAACTTATTATCTCGGTGGGAAAGTTAAAAAATAGAAATTAACAAGGATATGATACTTAAGCTATGCAAGGAGCTGAAATTTTCGATATGAGGAAGTTTTGAAGAAAAAAGAAGAAGAAAAGACAGTGGAAGATAAACCCAACAAGAATAACGGCATTGAAAAGGATTAAAACATTTCATTGCGTTTTAGTCGAGGTTTAAGTTTTGTTTTTGGGTGAATGCATTTGAATACTTAGAAACGCATTAATTGGCATTAAAATTAGCTAAACGATTTTACCTAACCTTAAAATATCACTCGCAGTTTCACGAATATCAAGTGTTGAATCGAACAGATGTCTAGCTAAAACACAAAACTGCATGGCAGTTCCCAAATCAGCAATAAAATATGGTCGATCTACCCATAATTATCGCAGTTCCACGGAAATATTTTTTTCAGTGTTCAATAGGGTTATAAAAATTATAAAAATTTATTTGAGTTTTAAAAAAGAATATTTTTATTTATGCAGATTTATATTTATAATTATAAAATTTAATGGTATTGAATTTGGGAAAATTGGACTCTATATTAAAAAGAACTTTAAAAAATTAATTGTCATTCGTCTTTCCAACATTTCCTTCCCGGAAATAGTATTAAACGTCATTAAAATTACTTTGCTCAAAGAAAACATAAAATATCATTCTTCTTTTTTAAAATTATCTTCTGCAGAAGGAACTAAAATTTACAACCGGGAGAAATTAGTAGGTCAGTAAAAAGGATGAAATAGCATTTGTTTTTTTTTAATCTATTCTCCTTAAAAAGGTATTGAAAGGCATTAAACTTTACATTCCCACGAATAGTATTGAATGGCATTGACTTCATTCGATACTTTATCTCTATTATGGCATTAAATGACATTCCAATTTTTTAGAATATTTTTGATGATTGAAAGGGATTAAAAGAAGTTGAGTTATAATCTACTGAGGGCAGTAACTGGGATTCAAGACAAAACAGAAATTCAATGGCATTTAAATGCAATCAGACGGGGGTTTTTTTAATTCCAAACAATGCCTTTTAATCTCCAGCTTCTTACCTGGAAATGACAGCAATTGTAAAAAAGACCTATTGAAGAAAAAACGAAAGAATATCGAAAAATTGAAAATTTCCAAAAGACATTGTAGATAAACAAATCCAAAATATTAATACCCAATTTTATTTTGTTTATTGAATTTAATTTTTGTAATTGATTGCAAAATAACACTTATAAAAAGTCAGGGAATATAATTTTTTTGGTCAGGGAAAGTCAGGGAAAGTCAGGGAATTTCAAAACAAAAATGTGGTGGGCACCCTGATATTAATGCGTTGGAACAATGGTGCGCATGCCTTTGGTCGCTAGAACATTAGGGCGCATATTTTTGTAGGCTAAAAAGATAGTGCACATGTATTCCCTTACGCCAATGTAATTTCTGTCGGTTTTTGAGATAAGGGTTGGTGGTAAAAAATTTAAAATGGTAGGCTGTAAAAAAATATTACAATTATTCAACGATTAATTAAAAAAAAATCGAAAATTTTTTAGTTTTATCTATATATTTTTTAATTAAATCGAAATAGGGGTAGTTTTGGGGTTAATAGTTAGACTTAAAACATTAGTAAGTGTATGTTTAATGATCCCAATATTGATTAAACAATTTTTAAAGAAAAATATCCCATGTTTCTACATTTTTTTGCAAGGTAATTGGGTACCTCCTGTTTAAGGGTTGTTTTTACCCCTAAAAACCGTAAACGACTTGATTTAAAAAAATAGTCAAAACCGAGTATCTTTTTTTTTGGCTTCAGTTTTCGAAAATCCTTGCTTCGTTCATGAGTGCGAAATTGTCTAGGACGCAATATGTTGATTTAGCTTAGGGGTTGGTTTTGAGATAAGGGTTGAGATTAAAAAATTTAAAATTGTGTGCTGTAAAAAAATATTACAATTATTTAACGATTAATTAAAAAAGAATCGAAAATTTTTTAATTTTATCGATATTTTTTTTAATTAACTTGAAATAGGGGTAGTTTTGGGGATGACAGTTGGACCTGAAATATTAGTAAGGGTATGTTTAATATCTCAATATTGATTAAACAGTTTTTAAAAAAAAAATTCCCATGTTTCTACATTTTTTTTCAAAGCAATTGGGTACCTTCTGGTTAAGGGTTGTTTTTACCCCTAAAAACCGTAAACGACTTGATCTCGAAAAACGGCCAAACACGGGTATCTTTTTTTTGGCTCTAGTTTCCGAAAATCTTTGGTTCGTTCATGGGTGCAAAAAAAAGTTCAATTTTTTCGGACGGTGTTATAGTTCAGTGTATACAACTGATAGGATGTTATACTTGCTAAAGGAAATCAATATGTGACGCGCTCCAAAGAAAGGGACCTTAGAAGCAAATCGGTAATTTTACAGGAGAGCGAAAAGAAAAGACGAGCGCGCATGGTACTCTGTACAAAACGCGGAAGCTTGAATTTTCATAACTTAAAAAATAATTAATAAAAACATTTTGTAACTGCAGATAATGAGAAAGGAACTTTTAATGAAGTGAAATCAATCATAATCCAAAAATCGATTTTTTGCTTCTAAGGTCCCTTTCTTCAGAGCGCGTCACATATTTGTTTTGATTTAATTTTTTATTTCCCAAAAGTAAGGTGTTATTGCTTCAAAGTCATAAACCTATTATAATGATAGTACCATGCTATAAAACTGAGAGAATCTGTACATAATGTAAAAAATTGCTACTTTATAGGACGAACATCATAAATACCGTTGAGCGGGTATTTGTAGTTTAGATTTCAGAAAATATTTGTAGCAACTAGCAAACTTAAACAACTCAATATAAAGATTTTATTCATTAAAAACCTCGCGTGCACAAAATAGCCCTGCTTTATGGTAATCTTTTTATTTTATTGTGGAATAAATTATAGAATATGCAATGATTCACGCGCGCAAATACTTTTCTAGTACTTAAATAATAATTAATAATAAGAATTAATATTTTGATTTATAAAAATAGTAATTTTGGTGTAGAAGAGGAAACGTTATTTAAAAGTTTTTTTTCAATATTTCAGGAAGCAGACTCAGCCAAGGAAGACGATTCTAACAACTCTGGTGGATTTGGCGGTTTTGTGATTAGTAAATGATATACAGTTTTTAAATATAAATAATGGTTTATAAAATAATTAATAATTTTTTTTGCAATTGTTGGAATTACTTAAAATTTTTATTCTCTGCATTTTAATTTTTTATTCTATTGTTAAAAGCAAAAATCAATGTTCTGAAGCATGCACGAGTTAAACTTCATATATATATTTTTAATATATATATATATGTAACGATATAAAAAGGAACATTAACCAACTGGTTGATTAAAATACTGACAAGTCCATTATGCAAAAAAATTTATAAATTTCTGCTATATCATATATTAAAGTATCACAGCTCTCTAATTGACATATTATATGTAGATTTGTTTGAAATTTCCATCATACCCAGTAACAAAAAATCGATTCGACAAATTTTAATCAGTTTCCTAACTTTCTGAATCAGGTGGATTCCATGTCAACTCATAACAAGATGTTTTTGATGTAGTGGACTTTGTCTATAAACTGGCTTAAATAATACTGTTGTAGTTAGTGTAATTAACACCAATTACTTTTTAAGAATTTTTAAAAATGGCGGATATATTTTCTTTTCTTAACGATCCTAAAGCCCATGCAATTACACATTTTTAATTAATTAAAAAAGGATCAATACAGCAAACATGAACATCTTTTTTTTTATTTTAATCTACAAGGTTTCAAGATTATTGTGTGAAAATTTGAAGCAGATCGGAGCAAAACTGACAGAGATATGGCAGTTTAAGAGCCCCTTCCTACAAGGCGGTTTTTCATACCTGCTGACTACGAGCGTCGCAAATGAAAGCAAAGAAGGTAGAATTCTACGTAGAAAGGAGCCAAAAGATGCTCTTGATAATATGCATGGAACCTCTTTACTTTACGGCCCTGAAATCGATGATTGTGTGTGTCCTTACTTTCTATTACTCAAAACTTTAAACCGTTTTTCCCACACTTGCAGTTTTTTAAATTGGTGTTCACTATCATACAAAATATACTGCACCAATCCTTTTAAAATTTGGTACACTCTTTCTACGCATAAATGTCGACGAAAGACTGTCGAGTTTTATTTTCAATTATTCTTCATTTTACAATAACAAATGTGTTGACATTTTATAGTAAAAATTAATTTTTTTACTACAAAGTGGCACCAAAAATCCAAAAATGAAAAAAAAAATAAAAATTCGACAGCGTTACCTCGGGAAACTCATCAGCTAAAACCCAAGATTTTTGTGGGTTTTAGTAGATCGCATGCCAATCAGTTCCTTCGCATCATATAACTTTTAAATTTTGACGAAATATTCTTTAAATGATGTACTATTAAAACATTTGTCCAATACACTGGCTCTAAACAGAGCGCCAAAAAAAATTCACAAAAACATGCTATCTTGGGACCGCTAGTGCTTTTCGAGAAAACCAGATAACGACGGGTGTTACGAAAAAAACGCAGTTAACTTTCTAAATACATTCGTTTATAGTTTCTTAACCATTTATTAACACACAAGATTGTTTCTTTGACGGGTGAATTAAACTATTTCTCTTACTACGCCCGTTTTCGAAATGCATGTAATTTTGTTCTGTCGGGCGAACTTATTCATTTCTCTTATTTCGCCGGTCTTCGGAACGCATGTATTTTTTGGTCTGACTGGCGAACAAATTAATTTTTCTTATTTCGCCCGCGCGGGCGATTATTTAGTCACTTCGACTATTTAAACATGATTTTTACATTACACTTTTGACAGGGCGTCTGAATGCGATGCAGTCAGATTACATACAACATTTGTGCTACATTATTTGTATTAGTATTTCCAGGTATTTCAGCCCACACAGCACAATTCCTTGCCTGAAGTTTGAGCGAAGTTGGCACTGCAAACTTCGCAAGTTTGCATTTGACATTTATGAAAAGTTGACCTAACCAACAAAATGTCCGCTTGTGCAGAGAGCTTGACTGGACAACTTGCGGCAAGTATAACCTGGTTGGTAATTGAAAACTTTCCTCGCAAGTTTCAGGAAAGGTTCTAGAAAAGTTCGATTTAAAGGTAAAAAAATTTTTTTGTGTGGATTGAATGAATTTGTAACACATCATTGTGACCCCTATGGGAGGTTTAAAAAAATCTATTGCGCAGCCCTAGCTATCATAGAAATTAACTGCGCAAGGCCTCAAGTTGAAATTTGCAGTGAAAGTTTCCAGCAAGTTTCAAACGTCAAACTTTCTGCACAAGCGAAGTTTGCAGTACCAACTTCGCTCAAACTTCAGACAAGGAATTGTGCTGTGTGGGAGTACACCTTCCTTTATATATTACACCTAACCTCAAAAGTGTCGAAATGAATTATTATATAATTATACCATAATATGTGAGAATAATTCTCTTTTTTTTGGCCTGAACGGCTTTTTTTAGAAATTATTTTTTATAAAAAACTAAAAAGTCAATAATATTTTTTTCATTATTATTTTATTGACGCGTTTCGATGTAATATATATCACATCCTCATCAGAACTGTAAATCATAATATTTATAAGTCAATTAAGACTTAATTCTCACATATAATATAAACGGCTTGAAAACTTTAAGGTTAAACTTTTTCAAACAAATTATACCATAATGTTAACATTCTAACTTATTAACATTATAATATCGGTGTTTGAGAACTGCTCTCAGAATATTTCACAACTATTATTTCACAGACTTTTCGTGCACGTTTGTAACACACTTCTGACATAAAACTTAATATAAATATAATGAAGTGTTTATGACAGACTATACCAACACATCAAAAAACCACACTATCTTTTTCCAACCATTTTTAAATCTTCTTTCTCCTATACCCATTACTTGTCTTATAACTCTCCCTGCTCTTTTCATTCTTCTACCGACATTCATACTCTGTTTTCCGCTATACTAAAAGCAGTATACCAGATAATATAACTAGTTTACCTTTTCTACATTCATTCAATTCAGCTTTCATGCTGCCTTCCCTATCCTTTTACGCTTCCTAAACCTCATTACATTCGTTTCCTCCTCACTCAGACACAATCCTTTCTTTCCCACAATCTTTTCAAATCCATTCAATAGCAACTTAATTCTCTTTTAGCTAGCCAATATATATGTTACCGGCAAAACCCGAAATTCCTGGAGATTCTCACCTTGCAGGTGTTTCAAAATTGAACGCTTAGTGTAACGCAGTCTTAAAAATGGCGTGATTCGGTTCTCTGTAGATAACCAGAAAGTTACAGATTTAAGAACGATTCACTATGTGACGTCAGAGTGCAAACAAATACAGTCCGAATTGCATGTCTCCCACTTTTCTACTTTTCTTGCACGCACTGTTTGACCAACAGAACAGAGTCGATGTCTTTAGCGTGAGCAGTACAGCTTCAAAATCTAACCTGACGGTATCACTAGCGCGGCGTGTTGACAAGTAAAAAAGTGTGAGACATTCAATTTGGATTGTATTTGTGTACACTCTGACGTGACATAGTGAATCGTTCTTAATTCTGCAACTTTCTGGTTATCTATACAGAAAACCGAATCACGCCTTTTATGACTTTGTTATGAAAAGTATCGTTCGTAACTGCGTGAACAAAGCAATCGTTTTGAAACTCTCGCAATTTTTGCAACTCGTTTCAGAAACGACTGCTTGTCACGCATGTTACGAAATATACTATTTTTATTTAGAAGAAATATTTAGTGAGTTACTAAACATACGATCACGTCCTCCATGACCAGTCCTAATGTGGGCAGATTGCAAAATATCAAATATTTCCTCTAAATAAACAAAATATTTCACTTTGCCGTCGTTACACTTAGCGTTGAATTTTGAAACACCTGCAACTATACTAAAACGTCGTATCTATTCAACATCGGCGTAACTACGTTGCACTGAGAAAACTGGAGTGTTAAATTTTCATATTTAAAAAATTGTTTCAACAACAGTTTGTGTCCAAAACTCGACTAAACTGCTGTTTTTTATGCACTTGTGTCTAAAAAAATTTTACGCATACACCGAAAAAAATACTCGGTTCAGATTAGACATTTGATTATGGTTAACAGGTTATCTAGAAACTTGACAACTATATGTGTGAATTACCTATAATGCATTGGTGCGCCACTGTTGATTGTATCTAACCTTAAAATGTCACTCGCAGTTTCATGACAGTCATATGGCTAAAACACCAAACTCTATATAGCACCCGGTAAGAAGCTGAGGATTGAAAGGCATTGTTTGGCATTTAAAAAAACAGTCGTTTAAATGCCTTTAAATGCCAATGAATCCCGTTTTTGTCCTGAATGCCATTTGATGCCCTCATTTGGTTATAACTCAACTTGGTTCAATCCCTTTCAATCTCTAAAAATATTTAAAAACATTTGAATGACATTCAATGCCGTAATAGAGATAAAGTCTTGAATTGAGTCAATGCCTTCAAATACCATACGTGGGAATGAAAAGTTGAATCCCATTCAATGCCACAACGGAGATAAAGTGTTGACTTAGTTAATGCCATTGAATGCTGTTCGAGCATTCATTAGGTTTAATGCCGTTTAATCCCTGCGTCAGATTAAAAAGCACGCCATATGTTGCATTTCATACTTTGCAACGCGTCGTCATTGCATCGTCTCATTCTGTGTTGTTCGATCTATTCTAACTAAATCGTGTTATTTAAAGTAATAAAATAAGTGATTTCGTCTCTAACGATAATACTTGATCTGTGAATAGTGAAAGCGTGAACGCAAAAATAATGTTTTAAGTCATTTTGTCATTTTTCTTACATGTAAAACAAGGGAAAAAAATAACATTAAATCGTAAATTTTGTTTTTACATTTCTTTCTGTCTTATACTATAAAGTAAGTGAAGCTAAATTATTAACATATTTTAAAGGAAAACTTCAAAATATTGATAATGATAATAGGCATAGTGAAACATAACCGTAAAAATATTCAGCATTCCATTGCAATGCCTACTAATGCGTTTGTAGTCATTTAAAGGCATTCGACCAAAAACGAGCTAATGCCAATGACAATTAATGCGTTCGTAGGTATTTAAAGGCATTCACCCAAAAACGGGATTCAAAGGCGTTGAAACGTTTCAATGTCGGCCTTCCTACCGGGCAGTTCCCAATCAGCAATAAAATATGGTCGATCTGCCCATAATTATCGCAGTTCCACTGAAATATTTTTTTCAGTGTAGTTTCTCTCTCCAGTAATGCTTGTCAAACATTCCTGCCAACCTAATTATTCGTTTCTCACCATAAATGTTTCTAGAATATCAGCTGTCGCGTATCGCGTGTATTTTGGACATATTTTACGTTTTGAAAAAAAGGGCCTGTTGAAAGATTAATTTGAGTTCCCGGTGTCACTATAGCTTTTAATTTGGTGTAACTTGGTATATCACCTACTAGTAATCGACATTGTTGACATTTGACCTAACCTCAAAATGTCAATTGCTTAAAGTTATATAATAAATATAGCTTTAGATTTGGTTTTTTGTTGCAGGGGGCTTAGCCCCCCGAAACCCCCGCGCCGGGGTTTCACCCTGAATCCGATCGGGGGGTAAACCCCCCGCGGCGCCAAAATCTACTCCGTCGGCTTGTCATTGGTTTTTGTTTAGAAGTATCCTAGAATTCGATTTTTTTCAACGTCCACGCATTGATAGCGACGCGTTGATCCACTGTTAAACAGTGAAATAATAATTATGAAGTTTGGGCCTCTTTTTGGACACAAACTGTTACAGAAAATTAGTGTGTGCTACAAGTGAGCATCTAGGGAAATCTCGACTCGTGTGAAGTTTGCCGCACGAGCGAAGCGCATAAATAGGGGAATAATTTTCCCTATTTATGCGCACTTGTAACATAAATAACTATTGTCAGTTATTTGTCAGTTAAGAGGTTAATATTAAAATATTTAAATAATAATTAAGTCTCCTTCTTTAAAAATTGTAAATTTATTTAAGAGTTTTTGAGCAGTTTTAGTTTTATAAGTAATTTTATTTATAAACAAACTCAAAAATTATAAACAGGGCTTTTTTTGATTTGAAAGATTTTGATGTTTTCAATTACTTCTATAGTTATTTAAAATTTGTAATATTTATAGGGTAAATGTACCATCTACTACGAGTTTTCAAAATCGTCGTTTTTAAACCTACGTTTTAATAGTTTAAACTAAAAATTCATCCTTGAATTTTTTATAATAAATATTTGAGCATTCTTAACATTGAAAAAACTGATGTATATCATTGGTAAATGTCTATTAATATTTAAAAAAGGCAATTTAAAAAATAAATACAATGTTGGTATTACTACGAGATGGTTTGCATTACGACACGTGTATTACTACGAGTGTTTGTGTTACTACGATAACAATACTACGAATGAATTTCACCTTAGAAATTACTTAAAAATTTTTATTTTCGATATTAATTAATGCAAATTATAAGGGAAAAAAATATTTTTATAAATCAATAGTTTTTATTATTCATTTATCAACACTTATATTTCTCTAAACTAATTTTATATTGAAATAGAATAATGTATATTAATCAAGTTTAAAATCACTTTGTAGAATCACAAAAAAGAACAAATAGGTTCTTTTGAGCAAAGTTTAAATCAAATATATATTAATATACGTATTAAATTAATGTTTCCTGTTTTTTTTTTTTGACATCTTTAATTTTTTTCTCGATTTCCTCCTTCTCTATTCTTTTCATTACTGCTTCTTCGGTTTTTTGCTTTTTTCTTCAATTTCTTGCAGCTTTTTTTGATGCTCTCTTTTTAATTGACCACTTTTTTTTAGAAATGATATCTTTTATTGGCATCTTTTCTTTCACTAGAAGCACTTATATCTAAACTAATATTAACTCACGGTGCTCATTAACAGTTGTCATTATTCAAAACATATTTGTAGGTTAGGTCAATCAACTTTTTTTGTATTGTCGTAATAGATGCGTGTACATAAAATGCTGTACACATTACTACATTTAAAAATAAATAATGAAAATATTAAAAATATTAAAAATTGTTAACATTTTTAAATATTACAATATTTACTTTATCTGGAAATAACTTTACTTTAAATGTTTCTGTCTCAAATATATAAAAATAACTAAATATCAAAAAGGGCTTTGAACCTACTGAAAGCAAAATTTTGTGTTGTGATGCTGCGTAGTAACTTTTAAAGCAATTTTAAATAAATTAAAAACAATTTTCCAGAAGTTTTCAGCAATAATAATGTTCTTAATACATTAAAATTATAAAATGTTAGTTTGTAATGCATTATTTATTCAAACAAATTTTTATTCCACTATTTTAGGCTGATTCGTAGTAATTGGTACATTTACCCTATGCTTTCTTTCATGTGTAAAGACTTTCTTATTTTAAAAATCGTTTTTTCAGTAGTTATCTAATCAACTTAACGAAAATAATTTCTTTTTATGAACTTTATTTTATTATAATAATTTTTTAAAAAGTTTATTTTAGGTATTATCTGGAAAACTTATGAAGTTAAACAAAATTTACAGAATTTACAGGGATTACATCCTTATAAAAAATTAGTTTACATAATTATTAAACTATCGTTATTAAAATCGAGAATCATTGCATCATATAAATTAAATATTGTTCAGTATTTAAATTTTTTTCCCAAAAAGGACATCGCTTTTAATAACTTTAAGAGTTGATAAAAAAATGAAAATATTAATAAGTTAATTATTTAAAAACATAAAAATTTGTTATTATTAATTATTTTTACCACTGAACTGAAAGATTTTAAAATGTTTACAATCATTCTTTCTAAAAAAAGCATCCTATTCTAAAAAATTAAGTTTAGCCTGTAAAATATATAGTTTTATACGCTTCTGGAGTGTAAAATAAAATATTTTGAATTGTCTAACAAAACATTTCGAATAGAGTGTTGTCCTATATAGTTGACACTGAAATATTATTACATTTTACCCTCCTTAATGTAATTTTAATTATCCTTTTTTCTCAGTGTGGGGCAGGTAGGGTAGATGGGCAGCTGCCCCTCCCCCTAGGTAACCAGCTTTTATGAGAGAGAAAGAGATATCAATATACCTAGTGTTATCTCTCTGACTCCCATATAAAACTCCCACTAAAATCCTTCTCTGGGTACGCCCAAGCTAAGCTGCTCAACCTACTATACTGACGACTACTTTTGCACAATTAAATTTTGCACTTTTTACATCCTTCGAAATGTTTTCATATTCATTTTGCGTAATTAATTTATAGTTCCCTGACTTATTAACTGCAGAATAAAAATCGCTTTTCTACTACTGTGTACAATTTTTGTTATTCATTTTGAATACTTACAGACTAAAATGAGAAGAGACACTAATTAATAACGAGTTACAGAGAATCTAAGGATTACTTTGTTTGTTTATGCCAGTGCATGACAGAATAACATTAATTTCCCAATCTTTTAATTCAATTTTTATATATATATATATATGTCACCGGCAAAACCCGAAGACCAGGCAATTCGCGAATTGCCTAGGAATTTTGGAAATACTTATAATATAAATCGCCAGGAAGTTCGGATAATACCTGAAAATGATGAAGCCGATTTAGTCAAATTAGAAATTTAATAATAATGAGACGCGTAGAAATAGGGCATTCTAAAATTCGGTATACTTATAGGAAAAAAACTCAGCTCTCGATTGCAATACTTTATTTTAAAATTAAACGGTCTGATTTTGTAAAAATAGCAAATTAAATATAACTATAAAAAATTAGAGTCAAATGTTTAAAATATTGAAAAATAAAATTTAGTAGTGAAAAGAACATTAAAATGTCTTTAAGGAACACTCGAGGAAATTTTTTTTTTACATGTAAAGACAGAAAAAATTGAGAAATAAGACGTTGTCAATCAAATTTGATAAAATTGACCCCTCTCTATCCCCACCAATTTTTCAAGAAGGTCCAAATTTTCTTTTGGTTATATTAGCACTAGGTAGGACAATAAATTCCCCAAGTTTTATTTTTTTTGAAGGAGATAGATTTTGAACTTGGGACATTACACGTAAAATGCCTCATATGTAAAATAAAAGGCGTCCTTTCCTATTCTATAAATGTCACAGTAGTTCTTCTTGTTGCAACAAATAATTTCAAATGACTAAATACACAATTGCTTTGCAAGTTATATAATTTTTTTACTTTTTTCAATTTGTCTAAATCGGCTTTGACATTTCGCAAAATGCCTATGAATTGCCAGGAAGTTCGGAAAATTCCTATAAACTTCATCAATTCGTGAAATGCCTGATCTTCGGCTTTTGCCGGTAACATATATATCCTATTTTTTTTATCCGATCCCATTAATATATGGGTCATTCTGTGTGAAAAGGCAAATAACTTTGTCCACTCATGGTTTTAAGCTATTGCAAAGTTAAACAGCTCAAAATTTAGCATTTTTTATGTGCAATCGAATGGCGAGTGGCTGATTTTGACATTTTTAAAATGGCGGCCAACACAGCCACATATGTGCAATAATTAAAAAATTTGCGTTTTTGAAACTTGGAGAATCTTACATCTTGTAACTAAAAATATTTAAAACCTCTAATATTAATGTTTGTGAGGTCGCTCAATACGAATCCAACGTCAGAATTTAAAAATTTAAAATTAATGGCGGATTAATTTTATAAAATTCAATACATTCAACTGAATTTAGCTAAAAATTGTTACTCAAAATTAAAAAATTCAAAATGGCGGATCCAATATGGCATACATGTTTTTTAAAAATTACTGAATTCAGCTGAAAATTGTTACTCGGGGGTTTTTGAGATCGCTGAATTCAATGCCAGAATTTAAAAATTCAAAATGGCGGATCCAATATGGCGGATTAATTTTATAAAATTCAATAAATTTAACTGAATTTAGCTGCAAATTGTTACTCGGGGGTTTTTGGGGTCGCTGAGTACGAATCCAACCTCAGAATTTAAAAATTTAGAATAGCGGACCAATATGGCGGACAAGTTTTTTAAAAAATTACTGAATTCAGCTGAAAATTGTTACTCCGGGGTTTTTGGGGTCGATGAGTACGAATCTAATGCCAGAATTTAAATTTTTTAAATGAAGGATCCAATATGGCGGATAATTTTATAAAATTTAATAAATTTAACTGAATTTAACTGAAAATTGTTATTCGGGGGTTTTTGGGGTCGCTGAATAACAATTTTTCGCCCCCGAGTAACAATTTGCAGCTGAATTCAGTAATTTTTAAAAAACATGTATGCCATATTGGATCCGCCATTTTGAATTTTTTAATTTTGACTTTGGATTCGTACTTAGCGATTTCAAAAACCCTCGAGTAACAATTTTCAGCTAAATTCAGTTGAATGTATTGAATTTTATAAAATTAATCCGCCATTAATTTTAAATTTTGACATTGTTTTCGTATTCAGCGACCTCAAAAACATTAATATTAGAGGTTTTAAATATTCTTAGTCACAAGATGTAAGATGTAAGATACAATTTTGGATTGTAGTATATCTCTCGACGAAATATGTAAAAGCATCAAAAACTCGGGGGCATCAAGGTCGCCTGGTAGTGACAACATCAACTATAGCTTTTTTAAAAATTTACCCGAGAACTGGTTGTTTTTTATAGAAAATTTTTTTAACAACATTCTAGACCAGGAGAAAGTCCCGACCGCCTGGGGGCAGCTTACAATGTGCATGTTGCACAAAAAAGGCGACCTTGAAAATCCGAATAATTTTAGACCAATTACGATGATTAATTGTGTGGCAAAGCTGTTTACGCGTATATTAGCAGACAGACTGCAGAACTGGGAAAGAGAGTTTCAGGTACTACCTGAGTTTCAATCGGGGTTTAGAAGGGGGAGGGGGTGCGTGGATAACCTCTTCACTTTAAGCTCTTTATTACAAATTCATTTAAGATTTCCTAAGAGGGTGGTATATGCAGCCTTCATTGATTTTAAGAATGCTTTTCCCTCTGTCGAGCACGATATTTTATGGAATAGACTACACTCGATCGGTATTAGTTCGAAATTTATAAATGTATTGAAGGACTTTTATGGGAAATCGTCTGCCAGTATAAGGACCCGGCAGGGAGCAACCGGATATATAAGGGTGTCACAGGGCGTTCTCCAAGGAGATGTTCTTAGCTCCTTTTTATTCTCGTTATTTATTAGCGATTTGGAAATATTCTTAAAAAGTAAAGGTTGCAGAGGAATTTCCATAAATAGTATCATATAAGTCTTGACCCTTGCCTATGCCGACGATTTGGTACTGTTGAAGGATTCGCCGATGGAGTTAAATAAAATACTGTCCGCTTTATTCGAATATTGTAATAAAAACTTGCTCGAAATTAATGTTAATAAGACAAAGGTTGTAATTTTTAGGAGAAATACAAATCAGTCGGTAAAGCATATCACGGCGTTCAAGGTGGAAAATGTTAAAATTGAGGTCGTAGATAGTTTTCTGTATTTGGGCGTAATTTTTCAGAGCTCAGGATCATTCGATCTGGCCACGAAAAAATTTGTAAGCTCGGCGAAGGCAGCGTCGGGGTCGACTTTGAATGTTATCAACAGTTTACGGGCGGATATGTGGGCCACCTACTCGAGACTTTTCGAAAGCTTGAGCTGTAGCACTCTTTTTTATGCTATTCAGGTATGGGGACTAAACCGGGGCACGGAGATCGAAAAGGTACAATTGACATATTTTAAGGAACTGCTCCACCTCCCATCATGCACGGCTAATTATGCGGTTCGATTGGAAGTTGGTGTCCTACCTCTGTCATGTAAAGTATTTGGCAGAGCACTGTCGTGGATGGTAAAAATTGCTAAAATGGAAAATACTCGGTTTCCAAGACAGTGCCTGCTAAAACTGATGACATTGGCCAGGGGGGATTCGTGGTCGTCAAGGTTTAATTGGTTTGGGCAGTTAAAGTTTTTCTTTAAAGAAGTGGCAGGAGAGGAGTTGTGGAACTCTGGTTCCTTGGAACTGATTTCCAACAGCACTTGCCAATTAAGCTATAAATTCGAGAATTATTGCCTAGAGCTGGATTTAAATTCCCGCGCAGAATCTAGAAGTCTCGAGATTTGGCCGCATGTCTGCTTAAGTCCGGGTCCTCAGCCTTATCTGACGAGGAGATTGAGCTTGCGAATGAAGAGATTATTCGCGCAGCTTCGATTGATAAATAAACATCAGAACTTTTTACGAACAGACCTTAGCAGAACACAGTTACCAGGGGGAGAACACTGCTCGTGGTGTCAGGAAGAATGTGAAAGTTTCCACCACTTTTTGGTGGAATGCCCCCGATATAACTATATAAAAATACAATTTTTTTCGGATAAAGCAAATTATTTAAATCGATCCACTTTTTGGAGAGGAATCTTGTCGTCGGATGAGGTTGGAGTGGCCAAAAAATTCGTGCTGATGGTGCTTGAAATGTTAAAGGAACGTTCATACGGCTGCACTTAATGTGGATAATGTATTTTGTATGTATATGTACGGTATCCTTGATATCTGATCATAAAAGGAAAAAAAAAAATAATAATAATATATAAGAATGGACCTCTTTTTTTACAGTAAAGACGGAAAGCGGTGATTATAATTGTGTATCTTGTGTTGCTCATTTACTTTTTGTTTAGTTTATAAGTTGGAAAGTTGTATATGTATGATTTCTGTTGTATTACAAGTTATAGGTCGTAGGCCCAATAAAGAATTAAATTGAAATTAAAAAATTGACTGTGGTGGCCGCAATTTTGAAAATGTCAAAATCAGCAACTCGCCATTCGCTTGCACATAAACAATGCTAAATTTTAAGCTGTATAACTTTGCAATAGCTTAAAACCATGAGTAGACAAAGTCACTTGCCTTTTCACATGGAATATATATTTATTAATCAGCTATCCGCAGGTTAAATAGGATTGGGCTCCAGGCCCGGATTTACCAAACATGGGGCCATAGGCAGACGCTGGTGGGGGCCTATGCAAGGAATGGATTTTTCCGAAATTTACTCAAGTCGAAAAAGCAGTTTCAAAACTTGACACTTTTTTAATGAGCGGGCTTTTTGAATTTCTAAAAACTTACAATTATTTTATAAAAGTCCCAGTAATAAGAGAGGAATTGAAAAGTATTAAAATTTGTTAATACTTTTGAATACCTTTTTTGTCCAATACATGTGTATCAGGCGATAGCATCTACTTTTACTCGAAAATCAATCCTTATTAATACATGTTTCTAAATATTTTTTAATCAAAATGAATGCGTTTATAATAAGAAAAATAAAGTTATTATTTTGTAAAATCCACAGTTAAGATTAACTGAATCCAAGTAAATCCCTTTATAATGAAAATAAAAGAAAAGTAAAACGAATATTTTAGAATACCCGCAGTACAGATTTATTAAATCCAAATGAATCCCTTTATAATTAAAAAAAAAATTATTATTTTGTAATATCCACAGTTAAGATTAATTGAATCCAAGTAAATCCCTTTCTAATAAAAATAGAAAAAAGTAAAACGAATATTTTAGAATACCCGCAATACAGATTTATTAAATCCAAATGAATCCCTTTATAATTAAAAAAAAATAATATTTTTTAATACCGGCAGTTAAAATTTATTTAATCCAAATGAACCCTTTTATAATGAAAAAAGGTATATTCTGGAATACCTACAGTTCAGATTCATGTAACCTATATAAATAATCAGAATAGTAAATGTTATACTAAACAATATTCAAATATTTGTTTTCTCTAAATCAAATATAAGGTAAAAAACAATATCTGAAATATGTAACTAAGCTTTCTCAATTTTTTTAGATTAATTTTATTAAAATCAAACATGAAGAATTAATGTTATACAAATTTAAAGAACTGTATATACTATACAAAGTGGGTATTCGAAAATATTCACTTTATTTGAATTTTATTTTCATTATAAAGAGATTCATTTGGATTCAATAATCTGAACTGCACTAAGAATAAAAAAAAGTTGTGACAGCTGAACTCTAATGTTATAATTACCCGAGATGTTTTGTTAACTGTCATTAAGTGCCAGTTACAATATTGTCTGAAGTTGTAGTTAACAAACAGATTCTAGTAAAAACAGCATAATAATACTTCTGTTGAATTTACCGAAATTTCATGTTATAACTATCCAATTTTATTATCACTCTTATGAATTAAAATAAATAATATAAATTGGAAATTATGTTTATTTTATAAACATTTTGCTTTCTTTGTAGGAAAATAATAGTTTTTAAATATATATTATGTACAATTCTAAAATAAATTAAGAGAGCGCTTTGTGTGATTTCTTTTAGAAAATGAGAATTTAAATTTAATAAAGGTTTTAAAATTGTGTAAGAAAAAAAAATGTTTTAAAAATTTTGTATTTTATAAAATTTTGAAAAAATATAAACTTAAAATAGATAAATAGATATTTCTTAACGTAAAGAAATAGCATTTCTTAAATATATTACATAAATTGAATTAAAATTTTTTCTAAGATGTTAATAAAAAATTGTAATTTTGATTTTTTAATTGCGAATAAGTTTTCAAATTTTAAACAAATAATTATATGTTTTATATAGGTTAATCGATTTTGAATCAAGGAATACAAATTTCTTATGGGTATATTAAATTAAATTTATAAATTGAATTGAAATTTGCTCGAAAAGAGCAAAATTATTAAAAAATCAAAATTTAATAAAAGTTTTGATAATGGTTATCTTTAAAAATTCTTGTGTCTGATTTCAACTTTTAGAAGTAAAAATAACCATACCAAACTTTATTCAAGTCCTTTAAACCTTTCTCGAGTTTCGGGTTCACAAAATAGTACATTGTCACACACTCACATACATAAACACATATGTGGATATTTGATTAGGAACTAATATAACACATTTCTAGATGAAATAAGGAAATGTCTATTTAAATGATTTTAAAAATTTTTGTGAGTTTCCTTCACGAGAAAGCAAAAAGTTTGGAAAATTAAATGAAAGTTTGTCACTACGGATAACGTTATTTTGTTTTAACAGAACAACTTCATAGTGAGGATAGCATAAAAAAAAATTGTAATTCAAACAGAAAAGTTCTGTTATTATAACAGGACATGAGAAATGTAATTTTTAATAAGTTCCTGAATGTAGTTGTAACATTTCTTTTTTTTCCGTGTGTGGGTATTAAAATATATACATTTTATTTTTTTCGTTATAAAGGGATTCATTTGGATTGTAAAATATTAAGAAACGTATTAGTAAAAATTGACTTTTCGATAAAAGTTGGTGATATCACCGGATTCGAATAGATTGAACAAAAAAGGTATTAAAAAAGATTGAACAGTTTTTCTTTTTCTTCAAAAATCATAAAATTTCAATATTTTTTAATTTTCTCTTTTTCTTACTGGGTTTTTTCAGATTTTTAAATGCCTAAAAATATTTTTCGAAGTTATTTTTGTGGAAAATCTTATAGCTGGTGGGGGCCCTTTTTGGTGGGGGCCCCTAGGCAGTTGCCTAGTTTGCCTACATATAAATCCGGCCCTGTTGGGCTCACTGAGCAGCCTTGCCTCAATCCCTTTCCTAACCAAAAAATCTCACCTACCTTCGCTCCTATTTTAACTTTCTCTCGTGTCCATATATAACTCTTTAATCATATCTATGAATCCTTCACCAATCCCTCTTTTCCTAAAAACTTCCCATAAAATCCCTCCTTTTACTGATTGATACACCGCTTTGAAATCAACGAACACAGGTTCCAAATTTTCGTTTTACTTTTTCAGATTTTTATTAATCAAGAAGTTTAATGTGTAAATGTTGCATACTGTCTTGATTCCTCTCCTAAATCCCGTTTGATTATCCAGGATGCATTCTAGCTCCTCTAATTTTTCTTATAACTTATTCCTATTTATTTCCGTGTCTATTTTGTATCCTCCTTAGAGTAACCCCTCTATTTTCCTTCACCATTCTGCTTTCTTTCTTATTGGAACTATGAGTACAGTTTTCTATACTTTTAGCTACCCTTTTCCTTTTTAAACCGCATTTACTATCTTCCCAACCTCTTCTCTTACTCTCTTTCGATCAAACTTAAAACTTTCTTCCTCTAATTCATTCCAACCCGCCGCTTTACTTCTCTTTATTCTTTCTATTGCCTCATCTACCTCCTCAATGCTGATATCGTCAATATTATCCTCTTCTCCTAAATTTCTTTTACCTTGTTTTCTAATTATTTCACTCAACCTCTACTTAGATTTTAGAAATAATTCGTCCACTCCTCCATCTTTATCTCTCTATTTATGATCTCCTCTTGCTTTCTTTCTCTATTAATTACCTCCCATTCTCTTCCTTCTGCAATTGCCTTTTCTAGTACCTCTGCTATGTATCTTACTTTTTCCTTCTCTCTTTTATATTTTAGTATCTTTTCGTGCCTTTTCCGTATTCTATTATACTCTTTTCCCTCCACCCAACCCTTTCTTCTCGTCTTAGTATATTCTCGTTTCTCTTTCTTACCTTTCTCGCACTTCTTGTTCAACTACACTTTTTTGATCCTCTCCACTTCCTCTTCGCTGCTTATTTTTATTTACTTTAGGTATTTGTAATGTCTACCATTCTCTTCAACCTTTCTTCTACATGTTTCTCATCAACTTCTTCCATTCTTACCTTTCCTTTTGCATCCTTTTCTCGAACTCCATAAATTTATTTTCTCCTCATCTCCCTATCTTCATTTTACTTTTCCCTCTGTCTTCTCTATTCCTTTTCCATTACACGGTGGTCCTTAACACGTTTTAAACCAAAGGTCTTAAGTAATATAACTAAAAAAAAATTATATAAATCATATCTTTATAAAGAGTAGGGATTATTAAAGCTGTTTTGATATTTTTTACGTGGCAAAAACGTGGAATTTAGTTTTAATTTAATTAATAACCTCACAGATTCAAAAAAGTTTTGAGTGCAAAAAACTATTAATTAAACCTACTACAGGTGCACCGGAATCGAGTTTTTTAAGGACGTTGGAAGGTGAAAGTTGGGTGGCGTAGAAACACATTCCCGTCCTTTGCTCGAAAATTTCCACTTTATGACTTTTTTTCAAAAACACTGGACACTTTTTCAAAAAAGGGCTATGGTAGACAAAAGTATTTGAGATAAGGAATTTTTTTAAAATTTGTTTTATGCAAACCAATGTGCCTACGAGCGTCAAAATTAACTCCCGTTTTGACATTGCAAGATTTTCCGTAAAAGATGGCCGCCGCTCGTCAGCTGGACACGGGCTACGTGATATGCGCCTCAAGAGAGATGGCGGTGGCCATCTTTTACGAAGTATCTTGCAAAGTCAAAACAGGAGCTAATTTTGACGCTCGTAGGCACATTTGTTTGCATAAAACAAAAGTTTAAAAAATTCCTTATCTCAAATACTTTTGTCTACCATAGCCCTTTTTTTAAAAAAGTGTCCAGTGTTTTTTAAAAAAATTCATAAAAGGGAAATTTTCGAGCAAAGAAGGAAAAAGCGTTTCTACGCCACTGTCAGCTTTCGGGTTCCAACGTCCTTAAGTTGAAAGATTTAATTTTTCGTTTTTCATGAGAAACATTTTGTAGAATCACTGTACAAATTTGCATAAATTTATTCCGGTGCACCTGTAGTAAATTTAATTAAAAGTTTTTCGCACTCAAATTTTTTTTTTGAATCTGTGAGGTTATTAATTAAAATAAAACTAAATTCCACGTTTTAGCCACGTAAAAAATATCAAAACAGCTTTAATAATCCCTACTCTTTATAAAGATATGATTTATATAATTTTTTTTTAGTTATATTACTTAAGACCTTTGGTTTAAAACGTGTTAAGGACCACCGTGTAATGGAAAAGGAATAGAGAAGACAGAGGGAGAAGGTAGTAAATTTAATTAAAAGTTTTTCGCACTCAAATTTTTTTTTTTTGAATCTGTGAGGTTATTAATTAAAATAAAACTAAATTCCACGTTTTAGCCACGTAAAAAATATCAAAACAGCTTTAATAATACTTACTCTTTATAAAGATATGATTTATATAATTTTTTTTCAATGTTTTTCATTGAATAGGAAAAAACTAATGTTTAAACATAAAAAATCTATTTTCTGAAAAACGGATAGATGAAAGATTTTGATTTTTTTTAAAAAACTCAGAAAAGTGTCCAAATTGAAGATATGGAAGAAATTTTACAGTGACAAGACCTTTGGGTTAAAACATGTTAAGGACGACGGTGATTTATGACCTATTTCTACTATTCTAACTACTACTAGGATATGACCCTTACCTCTTTTCCTCTGCTATGTCAACGAACTCCACTACCCCTCTAACCTGTCGTTTCTTATTACCTAATCTATAACCGTCAATCCTTTTCCTTCAAATGTAAATTCTTTCTCTTCGTCTCCTTCTATACCTCCGTTAAAAATCATCCACCTCCTCTCTGGCAATGTACCTAATAACTTCCTGCTTTCGCTATCTACTTTCTTATACTTCGACCTTTTTAGAATCTCTCCTCCTCCTCCTCCTCCTCCTCTCACTATACACCTCCTCCCATTTGTCCTGTCCAAGCGGTATAATTACCTCCTATCAAGATTTTTTCATCTCTTCCTCTTTTCATCTATTCCTTCAGGTTCTTCCATCCTGTTTCATTCCGTCCCTTTTCCCCTATTTATACCAACTATCTCTTCTCCTCCTCCTCACACCATACACCTTCTCCCAGTTGTTCTGTCCATGAGATAGAATCACTTCCTATTAAGAGTTTTTCATCTCTTCTTATTTCCATCCATTCCTTCAGGTTCTTCCAATCTGTTTCATTTCCTCTTCTCCTACATATACCAACTATTTTAGTGATATCCTTTGGGTAAGAATTCCTGAAGTGGCCCCCTAATATCTTTCGGATAAGAAAAAAAATTGACACCTTCATATTTTGATAGTCCATGATGTCCCTAAGAAAACCTCCAAACGATTTTTTTAAAAGTTATAAACAATTAAACTTTTTTGCAACGTTTTATAAAAAATTCAATATCTCGAAATTGCCTGAACCGATTTCAATCAAAATTGAATTGGATAAAGATTAAGAAACGTACTTTTAATAAATATGTAAATTATAAATAAAAAGTTTAATTTGTTTAAACAAATTATGTTTATAATTGTTAATGTTATAAATTAACAATGTTCTTAGTCGATTTTACCAATTTTTTTTATGGAATCATGAGGAGGGGCTTTTCATGATTCCATAGCAAAAATAAAAAAGTGGGATTCTCAAATACTTTAGAAGATACAGCATTTCTTGTCTTACCGCGCGCTTGTTATCTGACAATGAGTAGCTCACGCGTATGGCGCCGCATCTCCCGCGCGACCGGGTCCGCGTCTGACGTCACTGTAAAAGAGTTCTTGACTACAATATTTTATTAAACTCACTCAAGTAAACTAAACAGTAGTTTTAAGGTACTTTATTATCCATATAATTTTTGTTTATAATTAGTATGTTTTATTATTTATAAACAAAATTTCTGTTTATTGTAAGTTTTTTATTATTTAATTTTAATGTTAACATTTTAACGTTTGTCAACTTCATTGCCTATTTATATTATAATAGTAATAATAATAATAATTAAATATATTGTTGCTAGTGCGTATTTTATTTTTCTAGACAGACTTGTTTCACGTTTGCTGTCAAATTTTCTACAAATTTTTTAGTGTATGCGTACTGAATTGTGACTGCTTTTTAATAAGTATGATAATTGATTGAAAGACTGGTTAAAATTTAAAAAATATACCCCCCACAGCACCGAAAATTTCCTGAAAATTTATTAAAGATTTATTTGCAAACTTCGGAATATTTAGGTGCAAAGCTTAGTGAAAATTGTGTAAAGATTTAAATGTCCCGATTAAATAAATGTTTACCGTAAAAGTTGACTGAAGATTTAAATTACATTTTCGTGAAATTTTCTTCGCGAAAGTTTCCTGAACATTTAAATTACATTTTCGTGAAATGTTCGTCGTGAAAGTTGACTGAAAATTTAAATTAAAGTTTCGTGAAATGTTTGTCGCAAAAGTTGATACAACATTTAAATTTAATTTTCGTGAAATGTTTGTCGCAAAAGTTGATTCAACATTATTTTAAATTAAATTTTCGTGATCTTTCGTAGTGAGAGTTGACTGAACTTTACTGAAAATTAAAACTAAAATAAATGTTAAATAATAATATTCAATAAATGTGTTTATATTAATTTAATTACTGATTAATTTACTTGTTCCCCTTCTATTTAATATACTTTTTTTATTCGGTCAACTTTCCCCTCAACATTTAGCAAATATTCACTTAAATGTTCAATCCACTTTTGCGACAAACATTTCACAAAAATTCAGTTTAGATGGTCAGTCAACTTTCACTACGAAAATTTCACGAAAATTTAATTTAAATGTTGAATCAACTTTTGCGACAAACATTTCACGAAACTTTAATTTAAATTTTCAGTCAACTTTCACGACGAACATTTCACGAAAATGTAATTTAAATGTTCAGGAAACTTTCGCGAAGAAAATTTCACGAAAATGTAATTTAAATCTTCAGTCAACTTTTACGGTAAACATTTATTTAATCGGGACATCTAAATCTTTACACAATTTTCACTAAGCTTTGCACCTAAATATTCCGAAGTTTGCAAATAAATCTTTAATAAATTTTCAGGAAATTTTCGGTGCTGTTTGGGATAAAATATTTAATTTAGATCTTGACTATATTAATAAAACGTAATGTGATATAATCAGCATTAGTTTGAATTTGAATTTGAAAATATTTAATTTAGATTTTGACTTTATTAATAAAACGTAATGTGATATAATCAGCATTAGTTTGAATTTTAATGATCTCGTTTAAATTTAAGAAAATACGAATATGTCAACAAAAAAGTTTTATAAGCCAAGAAATGTTAATTATAAACAAAAATTATATGGATAATAAAGTACCTAAAAACTACTGTTTAGTTTACTTGAGTGAGTTTAATAAAATATTGTAGTCAAGAACTCTTTTACAGTGACGTCAGACGCGGACCCGGTCGCGCGGGAGATGCGGCGCCATACGCGTGAGCTACTCATTGTCAGATAACTCGCGCGCGGTAAGACAAGAAATGCTGTATCTTCTAAAGTTTTTGAGAATTCCACTTTTTTATTTTTGCTATGGAATCATGAAATCCCCCTCCTCATGAATCCATAAAAAAAATTGGTAAAATCGACTAAGAACATTGTTAATTTATAACATTAACAATTTAAAACATAATTTGTTTAAACAAATTAAACTTTTTATTTATAATTTACATATTTATTAAAAGTACGTTTCTTAATCTTTATCCAATTCAATTTTGATTGAAATCGGTTCAGGAAATTTCGAGATATTGAATTTTTTATAAAACGTTACAAAAAAGTTTAATTGTTTATAACTTTTAAAAAAATTCGAATTATGAAAAATCGTTTGTAGGTTTTCTTAGGGACATCATGGACTATCGAAATATGTAGGTGTCACTTTTTTCATATCCGAAAGATATTAGGGGGCCACTTCAGGAATTCTTACCCCTTTCCTATTTTTAACCTTCTCGCCATAAATTCATTAGATTCTACGCTCCCTTCCCTAAGGTTTACCTCTTCTATACCCTTTTTTACTCCTGATATATTTCCTTCCTCGCTTCTGTCTTTACTACATTCCCCCTTTGTTCCTTGAATACACCATTCAAACTCTTTTGGCATTTTCTCCTCATTTTTTCAGTTATTTCTCTTTACCCATGTCTCGCTCAAAAATACTACTTCTCACTTCTCAATCGCTTTTCATCCTAGTTTTCTAATCTTAATACATTCCAAAACACTACTTTCATTCCTTCATTTTCTTCTTTTGCTCCCTATGAAACCTCTTCTTTTTACCTTTCTCAATTACTTTATCTGGTTCTTCCTCTAATATCCATTTATCCTTATCTTATATCCTTTCCCTCCTCCTCCTCTAAGGCCCCTCACCCTAACTATTACTCCAATCACTTTCAGCAATTCATTCCCTCCTTTCGTGCCTCTTTTATTTTATACATCGGGTCCTATTATCACCATATTTGATTTTTTTCTTTCTCTATTTCTTCTATTTTCTTCTTCATTTCCTCGACCGTTTTATCATTGTCACCTCTCCTTCTTCACTCACCTTAGCGCGATCTTTTCCTCATATTTTGTCTTCTCCTTCTATCCTAACTTCCACCTCACTCACCCTCCGCATTTTTTCCTCCAATTCCTTTAATCTGCTGTCTTCTACCTTTAACTTCTCTAATCTAACCTTCTACTCTTGCCTCATCTCATTCCTCTCTTTTGTCCATTTTTCTTCCTGTACATTCCACACTTCTGTTGCTTCTTAACTAACACCGCCATACCTTCTTTTTTTATCATTCTTCCCCGTTCTTTGTTACTTTTCCGTCATCGACCTGTCACCTCAACTAAGTTCTAGACACTTCTTCAGCCTACCAACCAGTGGAGGACTAACTAGATAGGCAATGTAGGCAGCTGCGTAGGGCGGCATATTTTCAGGGGCTGCAGTTTTAAATAAGGCATATTAATAAAAAATAAAAAATCGGGCAAGTTCGAGTTACACTCGCACTAAAATCGAGGGTTCCGTACACAAAACAAAAAAATTTTAATGTATTTAATACTATTAAATATATAATATATAAATATATTATACATATTATATATAATATAATATATAAAATATAATATATAATGAATTTTTTTTTAAAAAATGGACCACCCCCCCCCCCCCCTATCTTTCAAAATATTTTACTTAGAGACTTCAAATTTTGTACAGGAATGTATTGTCAGCAGGGTTGTGCAGTGACGCGTCACTCGAGGTTTTTCACGTAATTTACAGGTATTTTACAGAAGTAAAATACCGTATTTTACCCCCCCACTCCCGAAAAATAAATTATGAAAAATATTTTTGAGGTAATTTACTAGGTATTTTACTGTAAAGTACCATGTAATTTACCTAAGGTATTTTACTAGCACAACCCTGATTGTCAGGTGTAAATTACATAAAAAGTATAGAGTACGTGATGGTGATTGCGCTGTCAACGAAAAATCCAGAAATTTTAGCAAATATCCATAAAAAATACTCAAAAATCCTTTTTTTCCTTTACAACGCTATGATTAACTTCTACAATCATGTTCTCTACAATTTTTCTATAATCTACACGTGAAAATACATTTGTGTACCAAATTTGAACTCTCTAAGTCAAATTGTTTGGAAGTTATGGGAGGGGGAATACGGTAATATTTTAGCATTTTTTTTAAATCGTTGGTTTTTGCTTAAAAACACTATGATAACGGTCTGCAACAAAGTTCTCTACAGTTTTTCTGTAATCTATATGGCAAACTACATATGTATACCAAATTTCAGCACTCTAAGTACAATAGTTTGGCAGATATGGAGGTGGCATTGCACACTTTTAATGCATTTTTGCTAAAAAATGACCGTATACCCCCCCCCCCCTTATCTTCCAAACTATTTGACTTAGGATGCTGCAATTTGGTACACGTATGTAGATTTACGTGTAGATTACAGAAAAATTATAGAGAAAGTGATGATTATAGCGCTGTCAAAGTTATAACACTAAATTATGGCCCATATGTTAAAAAAATGCTCAAAAATATTGTTATTTCCTTGACAACGCTATGTTCAACACATACAATCATGTGTTACGCACACTAGTGCAAAAATAGTAGTTTGTATTAACCTTGCTCACATTTGTCAACTTGATAGATTAAGTATTAATGTAATCTTTTATAATGAAGCTAATATTGTAGAAGATTTCGTCAGGGCATAATTTTGTAATCGAAACTTCGTTTAGCGGGCTTCGAGTATAAGTCCAAAGGGTACGTGGAGAGGGGAAGACGTCGCATCTACTGGCGTTCACAGTCAGACTCCGCGAAGTCTGACTGATCCAGAAAACGTCTTGTTCTACTGCCACTCGGGCTCTCGCTGAACGCGAGGACCGTGCTCGCATCCAGCCACGCAACTTTCCTCCTTCCACCGAACTTTGTACCCCCATACTCCAGGTTCGCTCCGGCGAGGACCTCTTGCCTATAAAAGTCGGCCCTTCGAAGAAAATCTTCAGTTCGTCGTCGAGCTCTCTTAGGGATTGGTTTCCTTTTCCTAAGCCTGCTCAGCCTAGCCTTGTACTAACAGCTGGAAATAAAGTCTAATGGTAAATAGACCTTTTGCTTTTCTCTACCCTTAAGCTGTTGGCTTCCTTGAGCGCAGCGTGTCTTGGTTTCCTTGGACGTTTTTCCCCAAAACTCTTGACTTCCTTGTGTGTCCGGTCCCCCTTACACTCTTGGCTTCCTTGACCGCGGCGTGTCTTGGTTTCCTTGGACGCCCCTTTTATTTTTCGTTCAGCTCCGCTCGTATGCGTTTTCGTCGGTCATCAAGTCGTCGTCTTCTGCTGCCATGGAGACCTAGAGAAACCCAATACTAATCCGCCATTATTGTCATAGGGTCGTTCCAAGAAACAATCTCAGGAGAGGAGCCAGCGACGTCGTCAGCAGGAGGCAAACAAAAAAATCTTTGTATTTTCACGTTCACACTGAGAACCGTATCACATGTTCTCTATATTTTTCCTGTAATCTATACATGAAAAGACATTGTGTACCAAATTTGAAATCTCTAAGTCCAATAAGTTGGAAGTTCAGGGGGGGGGGGGTGGGGGGGGGGGATACGACAATTTTTTAGCATTTTTTAAAAAAAATCGTTTTTTTTTTGTTGCAAAACGCTATGATAACAGCCTGCAACAAGGTTTTCTATAGTTTTTCTGTAATCTACACGTCAAAGTACATAGTGTACCAAATTTCAGCACTCTAAGTACAATAATTTGGCAGATAAAGGACAGGAATGATACAAATTAAACACACTTTTTCTAAAAAATGACCGTATTGCCCTCTTATCTGACAAAATATTTTACTTAGAGAGTTCCAATTTGGTACACAAATGTATTGTTATGTGTCGATTACAAAAAAAATATAGAGATCGTGATGATACGACAATTTTTTAGCATTTTTTAAAAAAATTCGTTTTTTTTTTGTTGCAAAACGCTATGATAACAGCCTGCAACAAGGTTTTCTATAGTTTTTCTGTAATCTACACGTCAAAGTACATATGTGTACCAAATTTCAGCACTCTAAGTACAATAATTTGGCAGATAAAGGACAGGAATGGTACAAATTAAACACACTTTTTCTAAAAAATGACCGTATTGCCCTCTTATCTGCCAAAATATTTTACTTAGAGAGTTCCAATTTGGTACACAAATGTATTGTTATGTGTCGATCACAAAAAAAATATAGAGATCGTGATGATACGACAATTTTTTAGCATTTTTTAAAAAAAAATCGTTTTTTTTTTGTTGCAAAACGCTATGATAACAGCCTGCAACAAGGTTTTCTATAGTTTTTCTGTAATCTACACGTCAAAGTACATATGTGTACCAAATTTCAGCACTCTAAGTACAATAATTTGGCAGATAAAGGACAGGAATAGTACAAATTAAACACACTTTTTCTAAAAAATGACCGTATTGCCCTCTTATCTGCCAAAATATTTTACTTAGAGAGTTCCAATTTGGTACACAAATGTATTGTTATGTGTCGATTACAAAAAAATATAGAGATCGTGATGGTAATAGTGCTGCAAAAGAAAAGGCAAGAGTTGTCAGCCAAAAAATATCAAAATTTCTTAAAAATCTTGTTATTTTCTTGACAACGCTATGACAACGCTATGATTGTGCTCTCTATAATTTTCCTTTTATCTACACGTGAAAATATATATGTGGGCCAAATTTGAACTTTCTAAGTCAATTAGTTTGGCGGCTAGGGGGGGGATACGATTTTCGACAAAGTCTTTCCAATAGGGTTCCGTGCTTACACTTGTGGTGTACGGAACCCTAAGAAACAAAAAAGTTTGTCTGAAAGGGTGGAAAAATGTGTTAATCCGCCTCTGCTACTAACTGCTTTTTTTACCGAATCCTCTTTCTCCTGTTTACTCTTACTTGCCTCTAAACCGCTGTAACCTTCTATCCAGCTCATATTTAGCGTCCCTGTCTTATTCCTCGAACCACTGATGAACTCTGTCCTAACTGCTTCTAGCTGTTTTCAGAGAAACCACATAATTCGCTAATTAAAAACTCGAAATTACCACGCGTTCTACCATTAACAGTACCGAAAACGGAAGCCTTGTAAATATAATTTAAAATCTGTATCATATGACGTTATTAGCCCAGTATAGCCGCCATTTTGTTCGTGCTTGTAGTAGGCAGTAGCATAGTCGGAAAGCATAGTGAATACAATTTGATCTAATATTATAAGAGTTTAAAAGAGAAATTAACAGTGCGGAACGGTTTTGATTACAACTACTGACGCTGTGATACCTTATGTATGATATTATTGTTTCAGATTGCAGTAAGAAATAATATACATATACCCTCACCCCATATACTTTCTCATAGTTACTACACGGGGAAAAATAACTAGGTAGCATTTCTTGAGTTATTCAAGAACGGTGGATATGAAATTTTTTTGGCAACATCTACAGAAGAATACAATAAGCATCCTCGAATTTTTCAACTATTTCTACAGAGTCCCCGAAATAAATTTTCATGACGCGAATTGAAAGCTACAGTCTGCACAGTTACCGAAGACTTCGGGAAAGCGCAGTACAGTGGCCAGGCGCTTAGCTCAGTCAAATATGTTTTTACTCTACAATAATACAACCGCGTACTTAGCTCAGTTGGATAAAGCGGAGATTTTGTAGTCTCGAGGAACTGAGTTCAAGTACTCATAGAGGAAAATTTTTAATTTTTCAAGTATTTTGGTAAAATCTTATAACAGTTAGAGAAGCTTTCTTGAATTTAATTCTTATTCTTCTAGAATAAATGTTCCGTAGTATTTCAAGGTATTGCTAATAAAATCTCACCATTTTTTTTCATATCCACCGCTCTTGAGTTTCTTTAGTAATTATTATTTAATTATTTTTTCCGTGTATCAAACGTCCAAAAAGACGACTATAGACGATAACTGTCATTTGAATAGAATTAAAGTGACAGTTAATTTGATTAGGGGAGGATGGTCCCAAACTGACCCCCTAAAAGGCAAAAGCCAAAAAGATGCCAAAAATTTGTTTCATTGCTGAGATCAAATTTTTTTCAGTAAAGGAATCATTTTTTCATGTTTTCACTGTTTACCGAGGCTCTGAATCTCATTAAGTGAGAGATACAGAGAAAAAATCGAAAATTAACGTTTTGGACAATCTCAAAAAGGATGGTCTAAAACCGACCCCCTATTTTTATTGCAGAAAATAGAGAAAGCAAACAAAATTTTGAACTTGTATTGTAATTTGAATTAAAAAACAACAAACTAGAATCAACTTAAATAACTTTTATTTCATTTAAATACATTATTTAAGGCCTTTTTCAGAATAAGAGTAAAAGAATAAGAGTAAATAAGAATAAATGAATTATCATTACAATAAAAAATAAGTGTTTTTAGTCTGATCTTAATTACAAGCTATATTATCTTAGCTTAATTATTGTTATTTTATCCCACACAGCACAATTCCTTGCCTGAAGTTTGAGCGAAGTTGGCACTGCAAACTTCGCAAGTTTGCATTTGACATTTATGAAAACTTGACCTAACCAACAAAATGTCCGCTTGTGCAGAAAGCTTGACGGGATAACTTGCGGCAAGTATAACCTGGTTAGTAATTGAAAACTTTCCTCGCAAGTTTCAGGAAAGGTTCTAGAAAAGTTTAAATTAAAGGTAAAAAATCTTTTTTTTGCGGATTGAATGAATTTGTAACACATTATTGTGACCCCTGTGGGAGGTTTAAAAAAATCTATTGCGCAGCCCTAGCTATTATAGAATTCAACTGCGCAAGGCCTAAAGTTGAAATTTGCAGTGGAAGTTTCCAGCAAGTTTCAAACGTCAAACTTTCTGCACAAGCGGACATTTTGTTGGTTAGGTCAAGTTTTCATAAATGTCAAATGCAAACTTGCGAAGTTTGCAGTGCCAACTTCGCTCAAACTTTAGGCAAGGAATTGTGCTGTGTGGGTATTAAAATACATTTGTAGGTATTATTTGGTAATTACAAATAATTTAGTTACAATTACAATGCAAGACAGGGGGAGGGGTCGGTTTCGGACCACTATTTTCACATAATGTCTTGCCGATCATTAATGTCAATGAAAGCGTTTGAATTTGAATATTGTGTATTAAAGTTAAGGCCATAAGCAACCAACCAAACTTATACTTAAATTTTCCTGAACTCAATTCAACACTTTTAACTTAGATTCAAGATAGGGCAAAAACAAAAAATATTATTGCAAAAAACTAATTTTACGTAAAATTCCGAGATACAATTGGACCAAGAGATTATTACCTATGGTCAAAATGTCAGAGTTATGAAAGTGTTCTTTTGATGGTATTCACAAATTGTCTAGTAACACGATCTCTGAGAAACAGAGGGGGGTCGGTATGGTACGAGGGGTCGGTATGGTACCACCCTCCCCTATAAATTATTATTTACGTTATAAAATGTTAAACTTTTTCTATCTTGTCGCAGTAGCATTATATTAATATACATTTTTCATATATTTGTTTTAGAGCTTTTTAAGGTTATCTTAGCACCAGCCACACTACCTTTCCAAATTCCAATTGTGGTAAGTTATTATCTCATCTCAACAGTGGCGGTTTTACGTGGGGGCGATTGGGGCGACCGCCTCTCCAGAGAATCTTATATTTGTTTAAGAGAGAGAGATAGCATTATGGTGCTATCTCTTTTTATCCCATATATCGCCCCTTCCGAACACTTTGCCTAAAGCCGTCCCTGCATCTCAACATAGAACTGAATTTTTTCCATGAGAAAATTTCTTACACTTTAAAGCATAATTACTATATATTTATTAGGGTGACAGTCATTTTGCGAAAGTTAGAATTTCTTAGTTTGCCGGGCTGAATTTGCTTTAGAATGTAAAAAAATGAGCTGTGCAGAAGGACAGCCCACACCGAGAAAATAAAAAAGTTGTACTCACCGGAAACTCAAGTAAATACGCGTGAACTAAGCTAAAGTCAGTGTTACTCGAGACCCAAGTAGTTTTAACTTTGGTCTGCAGTAAAATCTTTATGTTCATAATTTTACTCGAAAGAAACAAGCTAAATAGGTTAGTTCGTGTTTTTTGTATTTTTGATATTTACTTCATTTATAAATTGGTATTTAGTTTAATGGGAACCAGTTAATATAAATAATTCGTTTGATGGCCTGTATACTGGTTTGATTTCAATAGTATAAAATATATAACCTCTTTATGTAATGTTATAAATATTATATTTTTTTTTATTCTGGAAAAGGGTTAGAATCCCAACCGAAACGTCGACTTAAAATAAAAAAAACTATCGAAATCAAACCAGTGCAGGCCATCAAACGAATTATTTATAAATTGGTAAACATTTTTCAAAAATAATGTACATCATTTCTATAACCTCAAACAAAATGTGCTTTATTTCAAATAAAAAAAGTATAGTAAATTCAATCGTATGCAGTTTAAAATGTTTAAGGCCGTTGGAGACACAGAGTCCGCAGAGAATCTGTAGGGGGGAGCAGTGGTTCTCAAAGACTGTCCCCATGCGTTTTGAAGACTTAGGAATTTTTCGCGACAAAGTCCAACACTTTTCCCACAAAAGAACATCGTACTGCAAATTCTATTGAAATAAAGATTCAGAAAAATACTTACTTTTGATAAATCAAGTATTTCCTGAGCTTTAGTGTCTCGAGGAAATTCGTGTGATGAAAACAACCTCCAATGATGTTCCATGTTTGGCAATTTTTTCCAATAAAACCAGACACTTTTTCCGAAAATGAAAATCGTAGTGAAAATTTAAATTTAATTAGCACTTTTTCACTTATTTTGTTTTTGGCATATGAGTTTTTAAATCGCGTCAGTCTCTCGAGGAAATACAAAATCACTTGACACTTCACTCACTGATTCCCACTTTGACAATTTTTTTCGGCAAAATACAACACGTTTTCCACAAATGGTCATCGTACTGAAAATTTAAATTTAATTAGCACTTTTTCACTTTTTTGTTTTTGGTATTTGAGTTTTTAAACCGCGTCAATCTCTCGAGGAAATACAAAATCACTTGACACTTCACTCATTGATTCGGACTTTGACAATTTTTTCCGTCAAAACCCGACACTTTTTCCGCAAATGGTCATCGTAGTGTAAATTTAAATTTAATTAGCACTTTTTCACTTTTTTCGTTTTTGGTATTTGAGTTTTTAAATCGCGTCAGTCTCTCGAGGAAATACAAAATCACTTGACACTTCACTCACTGATTCCCACTTTGACAATTTTTTTCGGCAAAACCAGACACTTTTTCCGAAAATGAAAATCGTAGTGAAAATTTAAATTTAATTATCACTTTTTCACTTATTTTGTTTTTGGCATTTGAGTTTTTAAACCGCGTCAATCTCTCGAGGAAATACAAAATCACTTGACACTTCACTCACTGATTCCCACTTTGACAATTTTTTTCGGCAAAACCAGACACTTTTTCCGAAAATGAAAATCGTAGTGAAAATTTAAATTTAATTATCACTTTTTCACTTATTTTGTTTTTGGCATTTGAGTTTTTAAACCGCGTCAATCTCTCGAGGAAATACAAAATCACTTGACACTTCACTCACTGATTCCCGCTTTGAGAATTTTTTTCGGCAAAACCAGACACTTTTTCCGAAAATGAAAATCGTAGTGAAAATTTAAATTTAATTAGCACTTTTTCACTTTTTTTGTTTTTGGTATTTGAGTTTTTAAATCGCGTCAATCTCTCGAGAAAAGTAAATTTTTTTCAATTTCATCAATGAAAATGTCAAACAATGTAGCAGAATATAGTTTGTCGTGCGCTGTTCTGATACGGCATTTTCGGGTACTATAATTCACACGGCGCCGCCTTTGAAATTATAGACAGGCGTACATTATATTCATTATATTAATCAACCTATTTATAAAATTCAATGTTTAGATATTAATTGTAAAAATTTAATATAAAAAATTAATGTCAAGTTCCAAACATAATTTTGCTAACTTTGTACAAAAAATAAAAGTTGTTTGTTATTTGAAGTGTAATTAGCTCTATTGAAAAGACGCATTTAAAATAATTTAAACCATTCAAATGCAACAAGTACATTATTTATTGTAAATCATGCATTAATAATTTCTAAACAATTTAAATATTTTTTAAAATCTAAGAGTTGAAGGAAAAATAGTAGAGCTTATTTAGTTTATCAGAAGAATGCAACCCGACTTACAGAGGAGATGGGAAATAGATATTGTATAGGAACTGAAATAAGTGTTTCTTTTAATTTTTTAAAATTAAATAAACAGAGCATTCGATAAATATTTTATACATAACGTAAAAATTAAAGAAATAATTAAAACGCAAGAAAGGACTAAAAAAATAGTGTAATATCAAAAAAATTAAATGAATAGGAAGAAAATGGAGAAACGTTTTTTTCTTAATCTAACAAACTGTAAAAAATGTAAAAAGTAAAAAAGAATAAGTAAGTAAGTTTGTAAAAAAACTCTCAAGAAATAGACAAGATGTGAAAAGAAATTGAATAAATTTACAAAAAAATAAGTGTATTTACTTTTAAAAGTATAGAAATAATTATTAAAATTAACGTAATAAAAAGTTTAATGAATGTATAAATAAGAAAACTGTGTAATATGATATTAAATAATTTTTATAAAAAGAAGAAAATTAAAGAAAATCCTAAAAAGAACAGAGACAAATACCAAAAAAAAAATATCAAAAATACCTAAACGGAGAAAAAAATTTAAAAATGTTGTAAAAATAATAAATTATAATATAAAAATGAAAGTAAAATCTCTTAAAAATCTTGTAAGAATATTACCAAAGGAAGGATTATTGTGAATATGGAAATTAATTAATATTATTGAATTAAGATGCATTGAAATTTAAATTAATTTAAATTTAAAAGTTGGTACAAATTGGAATATGAGTTCATTGACGTTTGGAATTTATATAACTTTTAATGACTTGAAGATATACAAATCTAATATTATTTTTTGATAACTTGATACCAAAAATTTGTAAATTGTAGGTATTTTGATCATCTGTATTAATACAATTTTTTAAATTTTATAACGAATAAAATATTAAAATTTTCAAGATTTACATTTATTACATTTATTTTATTTATTTCAAGCAATCTATACATATATCTTTGATGAATAATTTGATCTCTGTTTCCGAACTTCTATGTAAGTCGGGTTGCCTTCTTTCTCTGCACTAAATAAACCATAAGGATTTATGATGTAACTCTTAGTATTTGAGAAATAATTTAGCAAAAAAAAAGATAAAATTTTTTTCTACATAAATTTTAATTTGTTAATTTTAAATTATGCAATTCTTTATTACAATATTAAATATAATAAACAAATTAATAATGTTCTAAAACAAGTATTAAAGTAAATTTCTTATTTCTTCAAAATAAAAGGGAGAATTTTTGTTACATAATATAAATATTATATAATTTTTTTTTAATATATTGAATGTTTTAAAAATAAAATAAATTAGTTCAAAAATGATATTAGATTAAACTACATATCTTTTAAAAATAAAATGTAAGAAACTACTTGGTAAATAAATTATATTTACTTATTTAATTTTAAATCATACATTTTTTAAACCACGTTTTTTTCTTATAAAAAAAGAGATATACATTTATCTGTGTAGCATAAAATATATACAATTTATTGACAACATTTTCAGAAAAAACTGACTCAAATTCGACCAATGCAGATGAAAATTCTAAACATGACAGTTAAATTTCAAAAATATTTGTTAACATGCCCAAGTTATTAAATATTTAACAAAAAAGATCTATAAAAACGATTTAGCTTTCAAGAAAGTGCAACATTCGCAGTTTACAAAATTTTTTCCACGACATTTGTAGAAAAGTTTAATTTTTGCTTCGGTCAGTAAGCACAAAGTTTCTTATTTCTGATCTAAATTTGTTAAATATTTGATAACATGACCAAGTTATTAAATATTTAACAAATTAGACCAATAAGAACGATTAACCTATCGTGAAAGAAAAAATTCACATTTTACAAAACTTTTTCCATGACATTTGTAGAAAAATTTAATTTTTCTCCCGTCAATAAGCAAAAAGTTGCTTATTTCTGATCCAAATTTGTTAAATATTTGATAACATGCACAAGTTATTGAATATTTAACAAATTAGATCTATAAAAACGTTTTAGCTTACGAGAAAGTGGAAAATTCGCAGTTTAAAAAATTTTTTCACGATATTTGTAGAAAAATTAATTTTTTCATCCGTCAATAAGCACAAAGTTTCTTTTTTCTGATCTAAATTTGTTAAATATTTGATAACATGCACAAGTTACTGAATATTTAACAAAATAGACCAATAAGAACGATTTACCTATCGTGAAAGTGAAAAATTCACATTTTACAAAACTTTTTCCACGACATTTGTAGAAAAATTTAATTTTTGCTTCGGTCAATAAGCACAAAGTTTCTTATTTCTGATCTAAATTTGTTAAATATTCGATAACATGACCAAGTTATTAAATATTTAACAAATTAGATGTATAAAAACGTTTTATCTTACGAGAAAGTGCAAAATTCGCAGTTTACAAAATTTTTTCCAAGACATTTGTAGAAAAATTTAATTTTTCTCCCGTCAATAAGCACAAAGTTGCTTATTTCTGATCCAAATATGTTAAATATTCGATAACATGACCAAGTAATTAAATATTTAAAAAATTAGATCTATAAAAACGTTTTATCTTACGAGAAAGTGCAAAATTCGTAGTTTACAAAATTTTTTCCAAGACATTTGTAGAAAAATTTAATTTTTCTCCCGTCAATAAGCACAAAGTTTCTTATTTCTGATCTAAATTTGTTAAATATTCGATAACATGACCAACTTATTAAATATTTAAAAAATTAGATCCATAAAAACGTTTTAGCTTACGAGAAAGTGGAAAATTCGCATTTTAAAAAATTTTTTCACAATATTTGTAGAAAAATTTAATTTTTCTTCCGTCAATAAGCACAAAGTTTCTTATTTCTGATCTAAATTTGTTAAATATTTGATAACATGACCAAGTTATTAAATATTTAACAAATTAGACCAATAAGAACGATTAACCTATCCACGAAGAAAATGTTTCAGATAAAGTTTACCATGTTAGCATGATACACCTCGGATGAAAGTGATTTTTAGAAAACTTTACCATTCAATTTATAATAGAAATTATTCAAGAATTAGAAATGTTTTATACAAAAATATGGATACACATCACTCTCCAGCATGGTAATTTGATGGTCGGAGGGCGATTCCTCGATTGCTAGAAAGTTGAGTAGTATTATACACAGCACGTGGGAAAACTTTACCATGCTGGATGACAAGGCGCTGAGCTCGAATTCTCGACAATGTTCTTGTCAAGGCTCCTGCTCACCAGCATGGTAAAGTTTTGCCAACTAGATGATCTTTTCTATTCAACCAAAAAATAAAAAGATTTCCTTCATATTAATTACAGATTTATTTCCTATAGAGATTACTTATTTCGCTAATTATAATTATTACATTTAACGATACAATCACGATCATAGTTTTAACCTTAAGATTAATTTAATATTCTTTTGAACTATATACAAGACGCGATTTACCTAAACTAAACTTAAGCCGCAATATACAAATATCTAAATACACATTCACGCACACCGAACACGCTCGAATACATTTGGAATTAGAGATTCAAGCTTTCCTTATATACTAACTGAGTAGAATTGTATCCCTTTATGAGAAACGGTTTTAATTCTTATATCTTTAGACTGAATAATTTTAATTTAAAACAATTATGTGTTAATTATTGCTTCCTTCCTTGATCAATTTTTTATATAAATCAAGTTTCAAAATTTTGGTAATTTCTATTAAATCTTTCTTTTTTGTCTTGCAATAATCTGTGAATCAAATTCAAAATGTTAATTTAGAACTTATTTTGTATTTTAAATTCTAAAAAGTACGACCAAAATATTATATTAATGTCAAATAGTTTTTTAATTTAAAAAAAAGTTTTATTTAATGTATAAAGTTATAATTATGCAGTTCATTAATTAAATAAAACTTAAAGGTCTTGTTATAAAAATAACTTGTAGATATTTTAAAAAATATTTTTTATAATGTGTACAAATTTAACAATTATCTAAATATTAAAAATAGGTGTAATTAACAAAATCTTTGACTTTATCTTTTATTCACTTTAGATCAATTTCACTTGTGTTAATTTCGATTTCCGAGACTCCTGTATTATATAATTTTTAAATAAAGTAATTTAATAATTAGACAGAAAATTCTTATTTATTAAAATTTTAATTCTTACAATGTTTAAAAAACCAAATATTCATTTATTAAAAATATATTATATGTATTATATATAAAAATATTGGACCCATATCATTTTGACACAAATTTTTTCGGGCAACTTGTTATATTGTACTCCCTAAGATGAATGTTACATTTTACTCTTTCTGAAATCAAAGATTTTAAAGTCCTATTTATTAAATAATTGATTTTAATACATTAAATTAATATTAAAAGACTTAATTAATCCAGTAATCTCAATTATTGAAAAATTAAAACTTAAAACTCTTTGATTTTAAAAGGAGTAAAATATAACATTCATCTTCGGGAGTAAAATATAACAAGTTGACCAAAAAAAATTGTGTCAAAATGATACGGGCCCAAAATATTAATATAAATGTTATTTAATATAATAATTTTTATAGAAACAAATTTGTATTTTCTGCATTAAAAGTTTAATAACCTAGAAAATCCTATCTGTTCTTTTAATCTGAATTAGTTAAAAATAATTAATTATTAATAATAATCAGAATTTTACTAAAATATTATCTATTTTGATATAACTTAAAAATAAACTAAACTAATAATTATTTATTTTTTACTAAATGATTAGTAGAAATATAGCTATTTGAATTAATAGCTAACTTTTTGATTTCAAGCTAGTTATTTTTAACTAACTCAGATTTAGAGAATTTGTTGAACGTTATTTACGAAAATAAATATTATTTTGAATAAGAATTTGAATAAATAAAAGTTATTACAACTAAAAATTGAAAGTAATGAATTAAGTAGATCTTATAAAGGTATAATAAATGAAAAGTAAGAAAAATAATAATTTTAAAAAATGACATTTAGCTATTTAAAAATAGTAAAGAGTAAAAATTACCATAATTGAAAATTTTCAAAGCAAGAAAGAAACTTTAAAATATAAAAAATCTGCCTTTAAATTACAAGAAATTTTTATTTAAAAAAATTTACAAACATAGAAGTTTAGAAGTTGTAAAATATATGTTTGATAGTTTAATTTTACAATGATAAAAAAACCAAGAAAAGCATCATATCTGAAATATTTTAGGTAATTTTCTTTTTAATTAATGTAAAATACAAATATTGTTTAATTTATTATAAAATTTATTATTTTAGTATTAAATGTAAATAAATATTAAGAATTAAACTATTTACAGAAATACACAATTAAAGAATCAAAATATTATAAGAATTTAAAAAATAAACTAATTGAAAGAGTAGTCAGTAAAATATGAAATATCTAACAAGTTTTCGTTTAAAATTTGTTTGTCATAGTTGCATGTTATATAATTCAACGTAAGCTAGGCTAGCCTCTAATATAAGTATTAAAATTAATAATTTAAAGATCATTCTTTTTCCTTTTAATAGAAAGAGTTCTTGTGGAATTAACAGACAAATAATATGTGATCGCATCTGCAAATTAAAAATGGAAAAAGAGGGAGAAAGTTTGATTTATCATGCGATAGGAATAAATTCCGAGTTTTGAGGAGAGTTTACCATGCTGGAGAGTCATTGGACTTGACGCTGAGCCCGAACTCCGATTACCCGTAGCATGGTAAACTTCTGCACATTTCTCGGCAAACTCTTTTCAACTTTAATGCACATTTTACAGCTTTAAGCGAGTAGTCTTTTTCAGTCTACTTTTGACTCTCAAGTACCACGTATATGGGAAAATTTTTCTTATTTTTTGAAAATAACTATCAGAATTTTGAACACAATATCTCAATTGTAACTTTGATCCGAGGTCCTGCATATAATATGGGAAAGATTACCTCAAACGTTTTCCCCGTGTCGTGAAAGTGAAAAATTCACATTTTACAAAACTTTTTCCACGACATTTGTAGAAAAATTTAATTTTTGCTTCGGTCAATAAGCACAAAGTTTCTTATTTCTGATCTAAATTTGTTAAATATTCGATAACTTGTGCATGTTATCAAATATTTAACAAATTTGGATCAGAAATAAGCAACTTTGTGCTTATTGACGGGAGAAAAATTAAATTTTTCTACAAATGTCTTGGAAAAAATTTTGTAAACTGCGAATTTTGCACTTTCTCGTAAGATAAAACGTTTTTATACATCTAATTTGTTAAATATTTAATAACTTGGTCATGTTATCGAATATTTAACAAATTTAGATCAGAAATAAGAAACTTTGTGCTTATTGACCGAAGCAAAAATTAAATTTTTCTACAAATGTCGTGGAAAAAGTTTTGTAAAATGTGAATTTTTCACTTTCACGATAGGTAAATCGTTCTTATTGGTCTATTTTGTTAAATATTCAGTAACTTGTGCATGTTATCAAATATTTAACAAATTTAGATCAGAAAAAAGAAACTTTGTGCTTATTGACGGATGAAAAAATTAATTTTTCTACAAATATCGTGAAAAAATTTTTTAAACTGCGAATTTTCCACTTTCTCGTAAGCTAAAACGTTTTTATAGATCTAATTTGTTAAATATTCAATAACTTGTGCATGTTATCAAATATTTAACAAATTTGGATCAGAAATAAGCAACTTTGTGCTTATTGACGGGAGAAAAATTAAATTTTTCTACAAATGTCATGGAAAAAGTTTTGTAAAATGTGAATTTTTTCTTTCACGATAGGTTAATCGTTCTTATTGGTCTAATTTGTTAAATATTTAATAACTTGGTCATGTTATCAAATATTTAACAAATTTAGATCAGAAATAAGAAACTTTGTGCTTACTGACCGAAGCAAAAATTAAACTTTTCTACAAATGTCGTGGAAAAAATTTTGTAAACTGCGAATGTTGCACTTTCTTGAAAGCTAAATCGTTTTTATAGATCTTTTTTGTTAAATATTTAATAACTTGGGCATGTTAACAAATATTTTTGAAATTTAACTGTCATGTTTAGAATTTTCATCTGCATTGGTCGAATTTGAGACAGTTTTTTCTGAAAATGTTGTCAATAAATTGTATATATTTTATGCTACACAGATAAATGTATATCTCTTTTTTTATAAGAAAAAAACGTGGTTTAAAAAATGTATGATTTAAAATTAAATAAGTAAATATAATTTATTTACCAAGTAGTTTCTTACATTTTATTTTTAAAAGATATGTAGTTTAATCTAATATCATTTTTGAACTAATTTATTTTATTTTTAAAACATTCAATATATTAAAAAAAAATTATATAATATTTATATAATGTAACAAAAATTCTCCCTTTTATTTTGAAGAAATAAGAAATTTACTTTAATACTTGTTTTAGAACATTATTAATTTGTTTATTATATTTAATATTGTAATAAAGAATTGCATAATTTAAAATTAACAAATTAAAATTTATGTAGGAAAAAATTTTATCTTTTTTTTTGCTAAATTATTTCTCAAATACTAAGAGTTACATCATAAATCCTTATGGTTTATTTAGTGCAGAGAAAGAAGGCAACCCGACTTACATAGAAGTTCGGAAACAGAGATCAAATTATTCATCAAAGATATATGTATAGATTGCTTGAAATAAATAAAATAAATGTAATCTATAAACAGGGCTGTTATTGATTTAAATGAAAAAAAAACTTTTCAATTCTCCGGATGTCCAATATTGCATGTAAAGTATCGCAAATCATAAATAAAACAGAAATTTGTGGATAAATCTTGAAAATTTCAATATTTTATTCGTTATAAAATTTAAAAAATTGTATTAATACAGATGATCAAAATACCTACAATTTACAAATTTTTGGTATCAAGTTATCAAAAAATAATATTAGATTTGTATATCTTCAAGTCATTAAAAGTTATATAAATTCCAAACGTCAATGAACTCATATTCCAATTTGTACCAACTTTTAAATTTAAATTAATTTAAATTTCAATGCATCTTAATTCAATAATATTAATTAATTTCCATATTCACAATAATCCTTCCTTTGGTAATATTCTTACAAGATTTTTAAGAGATTTTACTTTTATTTTTATATTATAATTTATTATTTTTACAACATTTTTAAAATTTTTTCTCCGTTTAGGTATTTTTGATATTTTTTTTTTGGTATTTGTCTCTGTTCTTTTTAGGATTTTCTTTAATTTTCTTCTTTTTATAAAAATTATTTAATATCATATTACACAGTTTTCTTATTTATACATTCATTAAACTTTTTATTACGTTAATTTTAATAATTATTTCTATACTTTTAAAAGTAAATACACTTATTTTTTTGTAAATTTATTCAATTTCTTTTCACATCTTGTCTATTTCTTGAGAGTTTTTTTACAAACTTACTTACTTATTCTTTTTTACTTTTTACATTTTTTACAGTTTGTTAGATTAAGAAAAAAACGTTTCTCCATTTTCTTCCTATTCATTTAATTTTTTTGATATTACACTATTTTTTTAGTCCTTTCTTGCGTTTTAATTATTTCTTTAATTTTTACGTTATGTATAAAATATTTATCGAATGCTCTGTTTATTTAATTTTAAAAAATTAAAAGAAACACTTATTTCAGTTCCTATACAATATCTATTTCCCATCTCCTCTATAAGTCGGGTTGCATTCTTCTGATAAACTAAATAAGCTCTACTATTTTTCCTTCAACTCTTAGATTTTAAAAAATATTTAAATTGTTTAGAAATTATTAATGCATGATTTACAATAAATAATGTACTTGTTGCATTTGAATGGTTTAAATTATTTTAAATGCGTCTTTTCAATAGAGCTAATTACACTTCAAATAACAAACAGCTTTTATTTTTTGTACAAAGTTAGCAAAATTATGTTTGGAACTTGACATTAATTTTTTATATTAAATTTTTACAATTAATATCTAAACATTGAATTTTATAAATAGGTTGATTAATATAATGAATATAATGTACGCCTGTCTATAATTTCAAAGGCGGCGCCGTGTGAATTATAGTACCCGAAAATGCCGTATCAGAACAGCGCACGACAAACTATATTCTGCTACATTGTTTGACATTTTCATTGATGAAATTGAAAAAAATTTACTTTTCTCGAGAGATTGACGCGATTTAAAAACTCAAATACCAAAAACAAAAAAAGTGAAAAAGTGCTAATTAAATTTAAATTTTCACTACGATTTTCATTTTCGGAAAAAGTGTCTGGTTTTGCCGAAAAAAATTCTCAAAGCGGGAATCAGTGAGTGAAGTGTCAAGTGATTTTGTATTTCCTCGAGAGATTGACGCGGTTTAAAAACTCAAATACCAAAAACAAAATAAGTGAAAAAGTGATAATTAAATTTAAATTTTCACTACGATTTTCATTTTCGGAAAAAGTGTCTGGTTTTGCCGAAAAAAATTGTCAAAGTGGGAATCAGTGAGTGAAGTGTCAAGTGATTTTGTATTTCCTCGAGAGACTGACGCGATTTAAAAACTCATATGCCAAAAACAAAATAAGTGAAAAAGTGCTAATTAAATTTAAATTTTCACTACGATTTTCATTTTCGGAAAAAGTGTCTGGTTTTATTGGAAAAAATTGCCAAACATGGAACATCATAGGAGGTTGTTTTCATCACACGAATTTCCTCGAGACACTAAAGCTCAGGAAATACTTGATTTATCAAAAGTAAGTATTTTTCTGAATCTTTATTTTAATAGAATTTGCAGTACGATGTTCTTTTGTGGGAAAAGTGTTGGACTTTGTCGCGAAAAATTCCTAAGTCTTCAAAACGCATGGGGACAGTCTTTGAGAACCACTGCTCCCCCCTACAGATTCTCTGCGGACTCTGTGTCTCCAACGGCCTTAACGTGAATTACTAATCAAAAGAGTTGTTTAACCTCTGCGAAATAGTCTACAATACTGAAAAAAGCATATATGTTTAAATTAACTCAATTTAATAAAATCCAGACGAAAATAACATTCAAAAGGAAGAATTAACAACGTCAATGTTTCAGCTTACAAAGTACTTGAAAAATAATTTTTTTCATCTCGTACTTATAAATAAAATATAATACGATTATGGTAGTAGGCAATACTGATCATGGCACAATTTAACCTGTTTAATTAGAGTTACATTATCGAAATAGAACTGTTACTGTAAGCCCAAGTTAAAACTACTTGGGTCACAAGTAACGCTGACATTAGCTTAATTTACGCGTATTTACTTGAGTTTCCTGTATGCACCACTTGTTTTTTCTCTCGGTGCAATCTATTAATATTGACCCGTGCCATTGAAGGGTTACAGTTTACATGGGGATTTTACATAGGATTAGTGCACTTTTTTACATTTTGTATGATAATTTTTTTTTTAATCTTTTGCTTTGACGATATATGTGACGCGTCGCAAAGAAAGGTACCTAAGAAGGAAAAAATCGATTTTCGGATTTTGATAATATTAGGTTAATTAAACGTTCCTTTTTCATTATCAAAAGTCAGAATACATTTTCATTGAATATTTTTCATGTACTTAAGACTTAAGCATCAGCGATTTGTACAGAATCAATAGCGCGCACGCGGCTTCTTTTCACTCTCCTGTAAAATTACCGTTTGTGCATTTCTTCGCGACGCGTCACATATGTATATTTATGGTTTTGGTGGTGCTGAACACGAATTCAATGTCAAAAAAGCTGTCAATAAAGCTGTCAATATTTTAATAATTTTGACAGTTAGCTGCTGTCAAAACTTATTTTTGATACCGGATTCGTGTTCAGCACATCCAAAACCATAAATATACATATTGTCAAAGCAAAAGATTAATAAAAAAAAAATTATCATTCAAAATGTAAAAAAGTGCACCAATCCTAAGCAAAATCCCATGTAAACTTTAACCCTTCGGTGTCACGGGTTAATATATTGATTGATTGGACGGTCATTGTGCACAGCTCATTTTTTTTCAGCCCAAGAACCTAAGAAATTCCAACTTTAGCAAAATAACGGTCACTCTAATATTTATATATTAATAATTATAAGCATATTATTGTAAAGAAACTGTTTACTTATATAAGCGTAATAGCGATAATTTACTCTTACTTACAGAATGTTTTTTCTTCTTTTTCAGGCTATCAAAACAATATTTGGTTAAACTTCATGAACAACCACTGATAAATTCATTTTTAGCAATGAGGTTTATTTCAGTATACCAATTTTGGGATATTCTGTATGAAATTCTAAACATTTCAAATACAAATGCAATTACTTCAATTATATTTATAAATATGAATGGTTATGGTCAATATTCAATCTGGATGTTAAAAAAATTATTGGAAAATAAATAGCATTATATTAATTGTTTTATAGTTCACTTTGAATTTAAACATGGCAATTGCGACACCTTTTTGAAACACCTTTTTTAAAACCACTGAAAATCTAAGGAATGTGTCAAAAAAACCTAATTCTTACAAAATACCTTAACCCTAGAAGGACTAACTGGGTTTGTTTGGTACCCCATGCGAAATTTAAAGTAGGCTCCTGACCCATACAGTGGCAATTTCGGTTAAGGACCCTAACCATAATTAAATTTAGTAACCTGACAGTTGATTTTAGTAGGTTAGCGCGAATTGCGTGCGCAAGTCTCTCTTCAGTATGAAGTTAAAGTAAGTCTGGGGTTACAAAATACCCCAGTTAGTCCTTTATGTTTCAAAAATGTCAGGATAATAAATTTCTGTTTTTTTATTAAAACGGTTTAATTGAACCTACAAAGCAAAAATGTAATGACTATACTTGTAAAAAAAGTTTAAAAAAAAAATATTTTTAAATAAAAATAAAAATTTTTTATAGTTGATTTTGGTAAATTTCACGTGCGTAATTGCTTATTAATTATTGGAATTTCATCTATTCAAATAATTATACTTTTTTCAAATAATTCAAGGTTTTATAAAAATTATTTCAAATATGACTATTCAGTTTTTAAAATCCACAGAATTTTTCTAAATTGGTCCATTTGTTAAAAAACTACAATATTTTTTGTAAAAAATGCCAATTTTTGAGAAAATTTAGTTTTTTTTTGTTTTTACAGTATTTTTAGATTTGTTTTTATTGTATTAAAAAATAAATTAGACTATCTTCTTCCTTAATACAAAAACGAGAAAAATTCACTATAGAAAACCTGTTTTTAGTAAAATGCAAATCTTATGTACACGTTTAAAATCTGGGGGAACAAAGGACCCCAGTTAGTCCTTAGAGGGTGAGAAAAATAAGTTAGTCCTTCTAGGGTAAATATTAACCTCTGTAAATTAGCACGTAAAACGGTTTTTGATTATTCATTTGTTCTAAATTTAAAAAAATATTGTAAAAAGAAACAACTCTTGGAGAGTTAAAATCGTCCGTGTGAGATGGAACACGGTATTCTGAATGACTTTATCGAAATGACCTTGTGACAGAAATGAATGCAACTTTTATCAATAATAGTTCCATTGGTTAGCAACTTGATGTTTTTATTTGTTATATGATTGTTCTATCTCATTAAAAATTAAAGTGAAAAAAATGCATATACAAAACATTAAACCGAAAAACTGTGAGTTCTCGCGACGCTCGGTTTTACAAACGATACACCGAAAAAAAAAATTATTAATAGTAACGGATTCCTCTCATTTTGATGCAACTTTACCTCTTCTATATGGGCATTAAAGTATCCTTTTCTAATCGAGAGGATTTTCCTCTTTTATACATTTCTGTCAAATTTACAAATTTTTATATATTATTAAAAATGCCTTTTGTCACAAACTTGATATTTTTTTACATCAAAAATTTACCTGTTTTAAAAGTAGACTATATAATTTCCCGAATATATCTCAAATATCAGAATTTTTTATTATTTTTCAATTATTTATATCATTAAATTAGGTTGAAGTTAAACAAAAGAGTAGCTACGTGTCAAAAAATCATTTTCCTCTCGCAAAATCCTCTCACAAATAGAGTAATAATAGAAAAGAAATATTCCTCTACTTACGAGATAATTTTTTTTTCGGTGTAAAACAAAATTTTGTTTTCCATTTTCTGGCAAGAAATTCCCATTTTGTATTTTGCTTATATACTGGCGTATGTAATTAAAATTTCATTACATGATTAATTTTCTGAGATAGAGCAAGTGCATCATTTTTCCCGGTATTCCAACTCTCCCGGACCTCCATAGCGATTTGACAAGATATCATTGACAAAACACTATCTAGTAGAGTTAAGTTAATTTTTATTTTTTTCGTACAAGGTCTTAATTGTATTTTTTTAAGTCTAAAGATATTAATATTATCTACTTTATTTACAATAAATTTCATTTTTAATTTCTAAGATTTATGGGCTAAATAGTCAAAAGTACTACAATAGCGCTGACGCTAAAGAGAATCCGAGCCCTGGACGCATTTAATTCTTTTGTAAATTTTTGAGTCATCTGCAAATAAAGAAGTCTTACAATGTTTAAAATCAGATTTAATACTATTTGTGTACAGTAAGTATAACAGAGAACCCACACAGCACCAGAAATTCCCTGAATATTGGTCCACATTTCCAAAATATTGGAACCTAATATTCAGGTAAGTTTCGTAGAAGCATTAAAATGTCCGCCATGAAAAATATCAGGCTTGGGTCCGTAAATAGTCTACTTCACTATAGAATTTACTTTTATAGTTTATCAGACTATTTACGGACACAAGCCTGAAAAATATTGGACGCGAACTTTCCCTAAAAATGTATTTCTAATTTTCAGGGAATATCTGCATCTAATATTCCTTCAATATTCATAGTGTTCGTAAATTCACTGTACACCTAGGTGCATAAATGCCTTACCCCCAACCTCTCTCTCTTACTCACGTATTCTCATGCGCAGGGACAACTAGTTGGGGGTAAGGCATTTTTATGCACCTAGGTGTACATGATGCGCACTGGTCGAACTTGGTTTCTGTGACACTTACGGCTACGCAGTAGTTTTTAATTTTCTAGAATCTTACGGGTGTCAATTATAACAAATAATTTTAATCAATTACCAGATCAAATAAATTTTAGAATTTTTTTTTAACTTTCCCTGAATATTCTAGGAATATTAGATGCGCAAATTCCCTGAAAATTAGAAATACAATTTTCAGGGAAATTTCGCGTCCAATATTTTTCATTGCGGACATTTTAATGCTTCCACGAATCTTCCCTAAATATTAGGTTTGAATATTCGGGAAATATGGACCAATATTCAGGGCAAATTTAGGGAATTTCTGGTGCTGTGTGGGTAAGCACTGCGCAGCACCTGGCGTAGCGAAAAAAACGTAGGAAATACTCATAACCAACTCGAACTGTCAGCACTTTGCCCGTAAGGTAACTATTGATCCATTTGCTTAGATCAGTACAAAAAAATTAGTACCAGAATTATTCTAGAATTTGTTCAAGAACTGTGGAACACTGTGGAAGTGTTAAAAACCGAACTAAAGGAATTATAGGTTCAATGTGCATCGAGTTTACAAAATTTAAATTTGTGTTTTTTAAACCACAATTTACAAAAGCAGTAAAAAAGGACTTATTATGTTTTTCATAATATATAACATTCAAAATTTTATCTTTATTAGCTATTTGTAAGATATACCAGCGTACAATCAGAAAAGTCTTCTATTAAAATACAATTTTTAATATCAATGTTGTAATCATTCAGGTATCGAGCTTTTTAACTTTCAAAAGTACTGTTAGATCTTTTTAAAACTTTCTGCAATATAAATGCATGCTTTGCCTCTTGCTTAATTTTGTTTTCGTTACTCGTACTAGCAGTAAAATCATATAGAAGTACACCAACCTGAAATAAATATAATACATAGGAATGTTTATTAAGTTAACAAATAGAAAATTGCTGAATATTCTTCAAGCAAGTTGCATACTAAGAGAAACATTCGTGGTACATTATAAAAATACATTAGATAAAAAACACATTATTTATGTACTAAGATCCTGCTGTAATAAGATGTAAAGTCAGTTAAATTAAAATAGCGGGTCGTTTGAACGGACACAGATTGTAGCGCGTCAGCACTACCCCCACGATCCGTTTTGGTCGCCAAACATGGGTACGAAACTCACTGTTGGGGCGACTTATCGGTCACCTACCGAGGGTACGTTTTCGGTCGATTTTGAGGAGAGAGCGTGAAAGGAAATTCTCGAACTGGTCAACGGCAAGCTTTTTTAATGCATTTTTGCAAAGAAAAGTTATTATTTCTTTGACAACGCTGTGAATATCAACTCAAATCATGTTCTCTATATTTTTCCTGTACTCTACTCGTGAAAATACATATGTGTACCAATTTTCAATTCTCTAGGTTAAATAGTTTGGGAGGTACCCTACTGAAAAATCCTATGTAGGATCCTACATAGGATCCTATATAGAATCCATATGGATTCCTATGAGAATCCACGTAGGATCCTATATAGGATCCTATATAGAATCCATATGGATTCCTATGAGAATCCACGTAGGATCCTATATAGAAATACATGTAGGATCTCATATAGGATCCTACATAGGCGTGCCAAAAAAATTTTTGTACACCCCCCTACATAGGATCCTACGTAGGTTCCCATATAGGATCCTATATAGGATCTTTTATGGGCGCCCAAAAAAAATTATGTACACAGAATTAATTGTTTTTTTTAACAACTTTATTCAAATATACATTAAGCACCATTATAAGGACGAAAAATATTTACTGCGCAGGCGTAAGTATTGTAGAATACGTAAAAGACGACTGCGCATGAGAAAGGGGTACAAAAAATTTTTTTGGGGGTACCCATGTAGGATCTTATATGGGTTCCCATATAGGATCCTACATGGGAATCTACGTAGGATCATATGTAGGAGGGTGTACAAAAATTTTTTGGGACGCCTATGCAGGATCCTATATGAGATCCTACATGTATTCCTATAGTAGAGTCCACATAGGATCCTATATAGGACTTGTCCTATAGGCGACCTATAGGAATCCACATAGATTCCTATGAGAATCCACATGGATTCCTATAGGACAATACCTATATAGGATCCTATATAGGATCCTACGTGGATTCTCATAGGAATCCATATGGATTCTATATAGGATCCTATGTAGGATCCTATATAGGATCCTACGTGGATTCTCATAGGAATCCATATGGATTCTATATAGGATTTTTCAGTAGGGTAAGAGGGGGGGGGGGGTACATAGGCATTTTAATGCATTTTTTGAAAAAAATCTTGTTATTTCCTTGACAACGCTATGAACTATATCTCAAATAGTTTAGTCACTAGGGGGGGGGGGGGGGGTAATGGTTTTGGGCGACGGACAAACAAGTGAAAACATAAGGGTTCCGCATTTGACACTTTGTGTCCGGAACCCTAAAAATTATCAATTTAAAATAATCAATTAAAAAAAATTGAATATTTGATGAAAATCCAACTTTTGTCTGCGATTTGCTTATAATTTGAAAATTTGTAGGAGGCAAAGCGGTCTTAAAATAAATACAATATCATTTCTAGAATATATTTAGTCTTTATTCAAGGAAGTAAAAACGTAGACTGATGATTGCTCATCCCTTGCGGGGGTCGGCAGTTACAGATTTTACCTGCTTTCCCCTTCTACTTGTACATACCCAAGTAGAAAAATTCGCGTGAGACTCACGCGAGTGCACTCACGCGAGACTCGCGAGAGTGGACTCGCGCGAGACTCGCGTGAGTCTCGCGGGAAAGTCTCCAAAAAGATTCCTGTACTTTATGGGAAGACTTCTAAATGATGACGACAAGGCCAAGGCAAGCCCACTAGGGGGGGGGGGGGGTCAACTCCCACAATACATAAAAATTACGTTACAATACATTGTACGTATATTATTTCAAAAATACCAACAACAAAGTTTCAACACAAGAGGGAAGTTAGCTATCTGTCAACCCCCCCCCCCCCCAATAGGGGGGGCACATCGGAAGATAGATTTAAATTCGTCAAAAACAGCACATTTAACATATTATGTGATTTTCCGAAACCACCGAGAAAGAATCGACAACCGTAGAGTCGCCCCTCCCCCCCCCCCCCAACCCACTGCTACTACGATTTCAAGTGCACATTGGGTGTCTAGGTCTTCCAAGTAAACTTCTTCGGGGAAGTTAACCTCAAAATATGTATGCCACGTGCAAATCGGATGTCTAGGTCTTTTGGGTCAACTTCTTCGGAAAAGTTAACCTCAAAATATGAAAAACTACTGATTCTAGGCTGCTAAAAGCGAATCGGATTCTAGGTCTTTTAAGTCAAGTTTTTCAGGGAAGTTAACCTCAAAATATCCAAAACAACTTTTATTACGATTTTAAAAGCAAATCAGATGTCTAAGTCTTTTGGGTCAACTTTTGCCAAGAAGTTAACCTCAAAATATGAAAAACTATCTTTTTCAGAGAAGTTAACCTAAAAATATAAAAAAACAACTGCTACTACGATTTTAAGTACACATAGGTTGTCTAGGTCTTCCGAGTCAACTTCTTCGGGGAAGTTAACCTCAAAATATGTATGCCAAGTGCAAATCGGATGTCTATGTCTTTTGGGTCAACTTCTTCGGGGAAGTTAACCTCAAAATATGAAAAACTATCTTTTTCAGAGAAGTTAACCTAAAAATATAAAAAAACAACAGCTACTACGATTTCAATTGCACATAGGTTGTCTAGGTCTACAGGGTCAACTTCTTCGGAGAAGTTAACCTCAAAATATGTATGCCTACTGCAAATCGGATGTCTAGGTCTTTTGGGTCAACTTCTTCGGGGAAGTTAACCTCAAAATAGAAAAAAATACTGATTCTAGGCTGCTAAAAGCAAATCGGATTCTAGGTCTCTTGGGTCAAGTTTTTCAGGGAAGTTAACCTCAAAATATCAAAAACAACTTTTATTATAATTTTAAAAGCAAATCAGATGTCTAAGTCTTTTAGATCAACTTTTGCCGGGAAATTAAACTCAAAAAAAGGAAAAACTACTGCTACTACGATTTCAAATGCACATTGGTTGTCTAGGTCTTCCGAGTCAACTTCTTCGAAGAAGTTAACCTCATAATATGTATGCCAAGTGCAAATCGGATGTCTAGGTCTTCTGGGTCAACTTTTGCCGGGAAGTTAACCTTAAAATATGAAAAACTACTGATTATAGGCTGCTAAAAGCGAATCGGATTCTAGGTGTTTTGGGTCAAGTTTTCCAGGGAAGTTAACCTCAAAATATCCAAAACAACTTTTATTACGATTTTAAAAGCAAATCAGATGTCTAAGTCTTTAGGGTCAACTTTTGCCGGGAAGTTAACCTCAAAATGTGAAAAACTATCTTTTTCAAAGAAGTTAACCTAAAAATATAAAAAACAACTGCTACTACGATTTCAAGTGCACATAGTTTGTCTAGGTCTTTTGGGTCAACTTCTTCAGGGAAGTTAACCCCAAAATATAAAAAACTATCTTTTTCAAAGGAGTTAACCTGAAAATATAAAAAAAAACTGCTACTACGACTTCAAGTACACATTGGATGTCTAGGTCTTTTGGGTCAACTTCTTCGAGGAAGTTAACCTCAAAATATGTATGCACCGTGCAAATCGGATGTCTAGGTCATGTGGGTCAACTTCTTCGGGGAAGTTAACCTCAAAATAAGAAAAACTACTGATTCTAGGCTGCTAAAAGCGAATCGGATTCTAGGTCTTTAGGGTCAACTTTTGCCGGGAAGTTAACCTCAAAATATGAAAAACTATCTTTTTCAAAGAAGTTAACCTAAAAATATAAAAAAAAAACTGCTACTACGATTTTAAGTGCACATTGGGTGTCTAGGTCTTTCAAGTCAACTTCTTCGGGGAAGTTAACCTCAAAATATGTATGCCACGTGCAAATCGGAAGTCTAGGTCTTTTGGGTCAACTTCTTTGGGGAAGTTAACCTCAAAATATGAAAAATTACTGATTCTGGGCTGCTAAAAGCAAATCAGATGTCCAAGTCTTTTGGTTTAACTTTTGCCGGGAAGTTAACCTCAAAATATGAAAAATTACTGCTACAACGATTTCAATAGCAAATCGGATGTCTAAGTCTTTATTGTTAATTTCCTCGGGAAAGTTAACCTTAAAATATGAAGGGCAACTGCTAATCAAAGGTCTAGGTCTTTCGTTTAAACTTCTTTTGGGGAAGCTAACCTCAAAATATGAAAAAAAGTGTTATTACGATTTTAAAAGCAAATCTGATGTCTAGGGCTTCCGAGTCAACTTCTTTGGAGAAGTTAACCTCAAAATATATGATAAATATATGATAAAAAACTGCTACTACGATTTCAAATGCACATTGGATGTCTAGGTCGTCCAGGTCAACTTCTTCGAAGAAGTTAACTTCAAAACAGGAGGTACTAGTGGTTCTTCGATTTCAAGTGCACATCGGATGTCTAGGTCTTTCTGGTGAACTTCTTTTGGGAGAAGTTAACTTCAAAACAGGAGGTACTAGTGGTTCTAGACTGGTAAGAGCAATTTGTATGTCTATGTATTTTGGTTTAACTTTTGCAGGTAAGTTAACCTCAAAATTTAAAAAGCTACGGCAATAACGATTTCAAGTGCATATCGGATGTCTTTTTGGTAAATTTTTCCAGGGTAGTTAAGCTCATAATATGAGTTAATAATATGAAGTAAATTTCGTTTTAAGAAACGAAATTAACGAGAATGCATTTTTAAAACATCTGCTTTAAAAGTATTTCAAATAGAACCGTTATTTTAGACAAATGAAATTTATTTTTTATAAACAGCTGTTTCCGGAAACCCGCGAGCAAACAGAATTCAAGTCAACATGTCTCAACTCTCCCTTGAAAATCTCTAGGTATTCCGGGTTAACTTGTTTGTTGAAGTTAACATCAAAATATAAAAAACTACTAGTTCTAAGGATTCGGCAAGAGCAAATGGTATTTTTAGGTCTCTAAGGTGAACTTATTCAGGCAAGTTAACCTTAAATTATGAAAATCAACTGCTACTACGATTTAAAGTGCAAATTAGATGTCTACGTCTTGTTGCTCCACTTTCGGGAAATTTAACCTCAAAATATGAAAAAAACTGCTACTACAATTTCAAGTGCATATCGGATGTCTACACTGAGAAAAATGCCAAGTTGAAAATTACAAATGGATTGTAAATTAGAACCAGTTTGTAACTCAATTTTTTGTAACTTTACAACGTTAGACGTAGCAAAAAAACGAAATGTTTAGTACATCGGCAAAAAATTTGTAACGATACAAGAAATTTATAAGTTTACAACGTCAGACGTGGGACATATTTCGAGTCACGTTAGACGTAGTAATCTTACAATCCTCTTGTAATGAGTACAATGGACTGTATTAAAGCAAATGTCTTGTAAATCAACAAATATGATTGTAATCATGATAAAATGTTTGTAATTGTACGATCGGAATGTAAAATTCGTAAAATTTGAAAACTGAGATTAACCTAGAAACCTTTGCGCAAATTTGGCGCGCATCACGTATATATTTGTCAATTTTTGTTTTCTTCAGAAATATATTTCAACGTTTTTTAAATTATCTTCTAATAATATTTTAATTTAATATTTAAAAAAATATACATAAATAATTTAATTTTTGAAGAGTTTCTACTTTTTTTTATATATTTTTATGTCACTGTTTCATCATCTTGTGCTTCTTTTTTTATATTTTTTTATCTCTTTAGTAAATTACTTACAAATTAACATTTGAAGATTTTAAAAACTGATTGTATTTAAAAAAGCAACATTTTTTGATTTAAATAAAAAAAAATTGGATAAATCAATAAATCAATGTTTTTTTAAATCATGATTTTTATCAGCACTGCTTTTAAGAATAAATCAAAATTTTCTTTTATTTTAGCTGTTTTTTTATTATCTATAAAAGAAAATTCCGTGCCAGGGAAATTTGTAAATTGAGTTTTATTAAACGTTCTTTTAATACATATTAAAGAATAAAATTGAGGGAAGAAATACAAACGTTTTGCATTGTTACAAAAAATCTTTTCGAACATAACCTTTTTGTAATCCTACAACTCTATTTGTAAAAGTACAAACGCATTGTGTATATTACGAAACTATGAATGACTCTCCACCGGGATTGTGAAAGTGGCCTAAATGTAGTGGCGTTACTTACGTACGCCATGGGAGTAGTGGAAGGGAGAGCCGTTACCATGGCAATTCACTCCCTCCCACTAAATTAGCATGGTTACGGCTCTCCCTTCCACTACTCCCATGGCGTACGTAAGTAACGCCACTACATTTAGGCCACTTTCACAAGCCTGGTGGAGAGTCATTCTATAGGTAACTTTACAAATTTTTCGTAAATCCACAACGTCTAACGTGACTCGAAATATGTCCAACGTCTCACGTTGTAAACTTACAAATGGCTTTTTTCTCAGTGTAGGTCTTCTAGGTAAACTTCTTCGAGGAAGTTACCCTAAAAATGTAAAAAACAACTGGTAGTAGGTTGTCAAAAGCAATTCGCATGTCTAGGTTCCTCTTGGAATTTAACTTATATTTAACCAAAATTCCATTCAGCCTTAAACGATATAGCCTATATTGCATTTAGCCTGAATCTTATTCAACTTAAAATGCACTCAGTCTAAAACACATTTAAACTAAAATGCATTTGGCCCAAATTACATTTAAACCAAAATGCATTCAGCCTAAAACCCATTTTATCTAAATCTCATTTAACATAAATTCTACTTAAACTAAAAATAATTCAAACTAAATCCCACATAACCTTAAAAAGAATTCGGCTTAAAACACATTTAAACTAAAATACATTCAGCCTAATTACCATTTAACCTAAATTGTATTCAGCCTAAATCCCTTTTTACCTAAATCCCATTTAACCAAAAATCCATTTATTCTAAAATGAATTCAGTCTAAATCCCATTTAACCTAAAATGCATTTAGCCTAAATCTTATTTAACTAAAATTCCATTTAACCTAAATTTCATTTAACCTAAAATGCATTTAGCCTAAAACCCATTTAACGTAAAACTTATTTAACCTAAATCCCATTTAACCTAAAATGCATTCAGCCTAAAAACCATTTAACCTAACGAAGTATCTATTCCTACAGAAAATCTCGACCAATCACAAAATCGTAATGGAATTCCCGACCAATCAGAAAATTGCTTGAATAAGTACGAATAGCTCATTCTATGTGGTCTGACTATTTGTACAGAAAATCTGTACGAATAACCAAACCTCAATGAAGCGACTATTTGTACAGAAAATTGTCAAGGTCTTCTTTTTGTGAAAATTAATGTAAGCCGGGTATCTTTTGGTTAAGAAACCACTGTATGTGACACAAGAACCACCCCTAGCATTTCCAAAAATTGTATTATGTTTTTTCACAGAAGAAAAGGTATTACGATGCCAAAGACAGCGTTTCAATTTTCAGTACAAAATGCATTTCCACCTTACTCTGGCTATTCGTACAAAAAATCTGTATGAATAGTCACGGCCTTAACCTAAATTTCATTTAGCCCAAATCTTATTCAACCTTCTTTCCATTCGACCTAAATCCCATTTAACCTAAAATTTACATTATAAATTAGGTTCAATGAAATTAAGGGCATGTCCCAGATCTTTCGACCACTTGAGACTAAAATGTAGAATTCTATCTTATCTCCCATATTTAATTTGTTAAGAATTTAATTGTTTTTTAAAATTTTTAATAAGGCTTACATTAATTTTCACAAAAAGAAGACCTTGACAATTTTCTGTAGAAATAGTCGCTTCATTGAGGTTTGGTTATTCGTAAAGATTTTCTGTACGAATAGTCAGACCACATAGAATGAGCTATACGTACTTGTTCAAGCAATTTTCTGATTGGTCGGGAATTCCATTACGATTTTGTGATTGGTCGAGATTTTCTGTAGGAATAGATACTTCGTTAGGTTAAATGGTTTTTAGGCTGAATGCATTTTAGGTTAAATGGAATTTAGGTTAAATAAGTTTTACGTTAAATGGGTTTTAGGCTAAATGAATTTTAGGTTAAATGAAATTTAGGTTTAATGGAATTTTAGTTAAATAAGATTTAGGCTAAATGCATTTTATGTTAAATGGGATTTAGACTGAATTCATTTTAGAATAAATGGATTTTTGGTTAAATGGGATTTAGGTAAAAAGGGTTTTAGGCTGAATACAATTTAGGTTAAATGGTAATTAGGCTGAATGCATTTTAGGTCAAATGTGTTTTAAGCCGAATTCTTTTTAAGGTTATGTGGGATTTAGTTTGAATTCTTTTTAGTTTAAGTAGAATTTATGTTAAATGAGATTTAGATTAAATGGGTTTTAGGCTATATGCATTTTTGGATATATGGGATTTAGGCAGAATGCATTTTAGGTTACATGGAATTTAGGTTAAATAAGATTAAGGTTAAATGGGATTTAGTTTAAATGAGTTTAAGGTTAACTGCAATTTACGTTAAATGGAATTTATGTCAGATGATATTTAGGATGAATGCATTTTAGGTTACTTGGGAGTTAGGTTAAATGAGTTTTAGGTTCACTGGAAATTAGATAAACTGGAATTTAGGTTAGTTGAGATTTAGGCTGAATGCATTTTAGATTTAATAGGATATAGATTAAATGAAATTCAGATTAAATGTAATTTAGGTTAGATGAGATTAAAGCTTAATGAATTTTTGGTTAAATGGTATTTAGACTGAAAGAAAGTTAGGATAAATGGGATTTAGGTGAACTAAATTTTCGTCGGAATGCATTTTAGGTTGAACGAGATTTAGTTTAAATTAGTTTTAGGTTAAACGGGTTTTAGGCTAAATGCAATTAAGGTTAAATGAAAATTAGGGTAAATGGGAGTTAAGTTAATTAAGGTTAGGCTAAATGCGATTAAGGTTAAATAGGATTTAGGCTAAATACATTTTACGTTAAGTGGAATTCAGGTTAAATGAGATTTAGGTTAAATGGATTAAGGCTGAATGCATTTTAGGTTAAATGGAATAGAAGTTAAATGAGATTTAGGTTAAATGAATTTTCGTCGCAATGCATATTAGGTTAAATGAGATTTAGTTTAAATGAGTTTTAGGTTAAATAGGTTTTAGGTTGAATGTAATTCAGGTAAAATGGAATTTAAGCTAAATGGAATTTAGTTTTTTTAAGATTTATGATAAATGGATTTTACGTTAAATGGAATTTAGACTGAATGCATTTTAGGTTGAATGGGATTTAGGTTAATTGAGATTTAGGTTTAATAAATTTTCATCGGAATCCATTTTGGGTTCAATGACATTTAGGTTAAATGAGTTTTAGGCTGAAAGCAATTTAGGTTAAATGGGATTTAGGCTGAATGCATATGAGATTAAATGGGAATTAGGTTGAATGAGATTTAGGTTAAATGAGATTGAGGTTTAATTGGTTTTAGGCTTAATGCATGTTAGATTAAATGGGATTTAGGGTAAATAAGTTTTAGGTTAAATGGGTTTTTGGCTAAATGCATTTTAGGTTAAATAGAATTTAAGCTAAAGGCATTTGTGGTTAAATGGAATTTAGGTTAAATGAGTTATAGACTGAATGCATATTAGGTTAAATGAGATTTTGGTTAAATGAATTTTCGTCGGAATGCATTTTCAGATAATTGAGATTTTGGTTAAATGAGTTTTAGGTTAAATGGGATTTAGGTTGAATGAATTTTAGGCCATATTTTTTATAAGGCTGAACGGGATTTAGGCTAAATGGATTTAAGGTTAAATGGAATTTAGGTTAAATGAGACTTAGGTTTAATGGGTTTTAGGCTGAATGAATTGCAGCTTGATTGGGATCTAGGTTCAATAAGATTTAGACCGAATGCATTTTGGGATAATTTAGATTTAGGTTTAATGAGTTTTAGGTTAAATGGGATTTAGGCTGATTGCATTTTAGGTTAAATAGAATTTATGTTAAACGAGATTTAGGTTAAATGGTTTTTAGACTGAATCCATTTAAGGTTAAATGGGATTTAGGCAGAATGCATTTTAGGTTAAATGTGTTTTAGACTGAGTGCATTTTAGATTAAATGGGATTTAGGCTGAATGCATTTTAGGCTATATGGTTTAAAGCTGAACGGGGTTTAGGCTAAATGGCTTTTAGGGAATGTTCATTCGCCTCCACGTATATCTTGCGCGAAAGTCTCCAGAAAGATTCCTGTGTTTTATGGAAATATACGTTATAATAATTTTGACAAGACCATGAAAGCCCCCTGGGCGGGAGGTGTTTGACCTTCGACAAAAATAAAAATTAATGTTATTGTACGTATATTATTTAAGAAATACCAACAACAAAGTTTTGACTCTCTTGAGTTAAGGAACCCATCCGTTAATTCTCCTCCTTTTGGGTGCGCCCTTAGACAAGGAATAAACATTATTCTAAAACAGTACATTTCACTTATGTTATTTTCCGAAACCATTTATGAAGCTTTGACACTCATGTGGTTGCCCTCCCTCCCCAGACGAAAAAACTAAATTACTGGAAGCAGTGGCGTAACAATAGGGGATGCAGGGGAATCGAAACATCAGGGCCCCCAAAAATAAAACAGATTAAGCTTTTTTTTTTTTTTTAGTATTCAATATCGCTTTAGATTCCGAGAGACCCCAAAATTTTTTTCCCATCAGGGCCACGAGTTTTCTAGTTACGCCACTGACTGAAAAACAAAGGGGATTTTTTCTTTTTATTACCATCCAAATTTCTAAAAAACAAAATACGATTGAACTCTTGTTCGACATTTTTTGTTGTCCATCGCAGCTACATTCACAAATTTGAGTCTGTCATTAATTAGTCAAATGTATTTCTCGTCGTTACCTTAACCGTGAATCAGTGAAAATGCGATATTAAAAAAGGTATGAATATTATGAGTTAAGTATAATTAATTTATTTGGATTAACTGTTGAATTAACTATTTCATATTTAATAGTAGTTTTTATTTGAAAGTGAAAAATTCAATGATTTTAGTAAATCACATGCACAAAAACTTAATTTTAAACATTTCAATTTTTAGATTCATACTATTATCTTAACACGGAACTGAATACCAATTATGATCAGATTTATCATCCACATTTAATTATGAATGGAATTCATGACGAGGCCAACATAGAGGTAGTATTAAATAATTTTAGTAATAATTATTATTTTAGTAATAATAATATTTTTTGTAATTTTTTTTCAATTTTTAAAAAAACTAAAATAAGAAATAGGGTAACAGGTACAGTGACCGACACCCTGACAGTGAACGACACCCGTCGTAAAAAAGTTAATTATTAACATATTTACACATAAATATACATTTTATTTTATTAAATTGAGAAAAATGGTTCATTACGAAACTTTTAAACTAATGCCAATACAAAATAATTAAAAATAATCAAGGAAATTCTGTTTTTTAAAAATGAGGTTAGGTGTGTTTCGTTTTTTCCATCAAAATTTACGAAAACGACAAGAACATCAGTGAACCAAAAGTAAGTTTATTTTTTAAACACAACTGTTTTAATAGGTCAGGTTTGCATAATTTGCTTTAAAACAAGTGTAATTAGTAATGTGAGACTTAAAAAACCCTGTAAACAATGTGAATTCTTTAATTATTTGGGTGTCGTTCACTGGCTTATAATTTTCCCCAATGACAGTGAACGACAGGGGGATGTCGTTCACTGATTTCTATAAATTTCTCAATTTTCAGTGAACGACACCATATAAAAACTTGACAACTGAATTATTTTTTCATGATTATTTAAATGTTGCATTATCACAAATTAATGTTTATCAATGATTAAAATAGTTAATTTGCAAATGCTTTAGTATAAAAAGTTATTAAATTATTTAAAAAATCTATTCAATATGCAATACATAACAAAGCTTCCATTTTTTTCTCAATTGTGTAATTAATTAAGAGTAGAACATTTAATTATATGAAAAAACTGAAAATTATTCTATTTAAAATTGTTTAAAGAATTTAATATTGTTAACTGTCCAATCTATTATTACGACTAGAGACTTCTATTTTGTTCTCAGTTGTTAAATTTATTAAGCCAAACATTTAATTATATGAAAGAGGTAAAAATATTATTTTTAAAATTGTTGCTAATTTTTCAATATATTGAACAAAAAATAGAAGGCTAAAAATTTCTAGTATTTTCTCATTTATGCACATTTTCAAGATCAGAACAACTATTTATAAGAAAAATTAAAAAATATTATTTTTAAAATTGTTTAAGTAATTTCTCGTTGTTAATTTTCCAATATGTTGCATATAAAGCTAAACACTTCTATAGACTATAGAAAATATTTATAAAATATATTTATTATCAAGATATTTTTAAATAAAAGATAATCAATTCTTGAAAGAATTTAATAAGATTTAATATTATTCTTTGTACATCAGAAATACACAAACATTATTTCAACTCTATCGACTCGGAAGAATTTATAGGTTTTAATTATTATTTATTATTTTAATGCGTTTCGTGAGACATTTTCTTCATTTTCATTGTTTTAAAAACAATAAACAATGTTTTTTACGATTTCGTGATTTTTTCACAGTTTTTAAATTTAAAATTTTTATATTTAAATAAATATAAATGAATGAATGAATTATTATTAATTTACATAAATTTAAACTGATTCTGTTTAGTAAGTGGAAAGCAAAAATTATATCCAATGATATACTCATCCTTTCAAAAGAATAAAAATGGATAAATATAACATAATAAATAATTATTTCTAAAATGTCCAATTTTTTTAGAATCTGCATAAAATTTAAATTATGGGCACATGGTCATATTTTTAATTACATTTTTTGTTTCTGAAAAAATTGGCTAGGTGTCGAATTTATACGCAGTCTGAAAATGTATTTTTAAGGTTATGTTAATTCACCCTTTGCAACATCTTAAAGAAGAAGTCTTCTCTATAAATATATTATATTTTTTCATTTGTAATCAAGAAAACGTGTTAGTTTATGTTCGATATTGTTAAAATATTAAATATTTTAACTTTTTTACTTTCAGAAATAAAGATTTTAACAATAAATAAAAGAGGGTGTCGTTCACTGTCCGTCATACTGTCGTTCACTGAAAAAAGGGTGTCGTTCACTGTTTTCGTACAAGGCATTTGAAAATTATTATTATTAATTTTTCATTAAGCTTTCGATAATTTTACACACATAAATATAAAATTAAAACCTTAATCTGTCATTTACAGTTTATTTCATAACTAAAACTATAATAGGTAAGATTATAACTTCACTCAAATTTGAAACTATGCTCAGGGTGTCGGTCACTGTACCCGTTACCCTAATTTCAATAAAAAATTTTTTCTCCATTTTCGTTTAATTTAAAAAAAAACTAAAATAATTTTTTTGTATTTTAAGTAATTTTTTATTTGATGTACTTCCATTAAATAGGTTCTGACTTAAGAAGTGAGAAAAAAAAGTTAACAAATATTCTGATTTTCACTCTCGATTGTAACTACTGGACAAATACAGGAATGAATAAAATAAAAAAAAATTTAAAAAAACTCTTATTTGTCAAAATTAATTATGACCATTATTAATTTTTAATTGAATAAATAATTACGAATCTTATATGTACATTTAAGTTTCATTTTAATTAATCATTTACAATATTCTTTATTATTATTTACTAGCTTTCTAGTAATAGCCACTAGAAATCTAGTGGCGTGCCATCAACAGTATTTTTTGACCAAAAGTATTCTCTGACTGAAAGTATTTTTTAAAAGCATGCATTTTCCGTCAGAAAGTATTTTTTGACAAAAATTATTTTCATGCAGGTGTTTGAAACAAACTTGGGTGTACTTCCGTAAAGCTTGAACCTCAAATCTTTTTGATACTTCGCATGCTTACGTAATTTGATGCGCTGTTTACAAATATCTTAGTGAAAAGTATGTGTATATGTGAGTACGTGTTTGTGTGTATATGTGTGTGTATGTATATATGTATATATGCGTGTTTATGTGTATGTATGTACGTATATGTAAAAATGTGACTTAGTTGTATATCTCAGCTTCTAATAATATTTTCTAAAACTTTGTTTTTATAAATCTAAGTTGAGTGACACTAATACTCTGCTAAATTTCACCTGAATCGGCTAAGCCGTTTTAAGGTGATGCCCGGACAAAAAATCCTGGACAGGCAGACAGAATTTTTTTGCATTTTCGCGATCCTTATCACTCAAAACGAAAAAGTATGTAAAAATTTTTGAGTTGGGCGCAATGTACAGACAAAATGTTGATTTTATTTATATAGATTAAAAAATAAGAAAAAAAGTCATTTTTAAACAATTTGTTCCAATTAATAATAAAATTTAAATAATATAATTGTCTTTATTTACTTACATTTTTTATTAATTTTATACGTTTTATTTAATCGTTTTTGTATATAAAGCATAGTTAAATTAATATTCATTAAATTGATAATAAATACATTTAAACTATTCATAATTATAAGTTTAATTTCATATTTAATTATTATTAATTTAATAAATATTTATTTAACCTATTCTTTCCATACAATTATGTTTAAATAAAATTTATAAAATTAATAAAAAATGTAAACAAATAAAGGGAATTATACTATTTAAATTTTATTATTAATTGGAACAAATTGTTTAAAAATAAATTTTTTTCTTATTTTTTAGTAAATAATATTAAAGAATATTGTAAATGATTAATTAAAAAGAAATTTGAATGAACCTATAATATTCGTAATTATTTGTTCAATTAAAAATTAATAATGGTTATATCTCCCACATTTTGGGATTTGAGTATGTAGTGTAGAGTCCAAATTTGATAGACAAAAAATGATCATAGGGGTTAAAAATGTAGTTTATATTTTAAATCTGTTAAGTCGAAAACTAAAAACTTATTTTTAAATTGTGTATTTGTATTAAATTTTGGATGAACAAAACAACCTTTCTGGTTGTTGGAAGGGTGAAAGGTTAGGGGGTTGAAATTTGTTATATTCCTGTGGTTGTTAATTTGTAAAAATTTATAGAGCCTGAATTTATAGACAATATGCTATTTATACGTAATGAATACAGTGGCATTTTCTAAAATAATTTTAAAGTAAAAAATATGATTTGTGGGTTTTTTTTGTGCAATAAGGATTGATTTTAAAGAAAACATGTTTCTAATAATTTTTAATTGAATAATATTAGATGAAATAAATGTTCCAATCTCGTTTAAAGATGATTTTAATATTTTCGAATTTTCAGGGGTTGTGAATTTTTTATGACAATTTGATTTTAAAATAATGATTTACAAACCGTTAGAAATAAAAAATAAGCAAAAAATATTGTGTAAGGAGATTTCTTACTTTACTGTATTAGGACCGAACTTAACTGGGTAGAGACCCCACTGGCCTGTTGGCACGTCAGAGGGGTGCTGTTTTCTCGAAAACAAACACAAAAAAAAAAATTTGCAGCTAAAAATAGCAAACAAACATGCAAAAATTAAGGGCATAAGGATTTTTTAAATCGCGTCTGTGACCCCGCTAACATTTCTGACCTCCAAAACTCAAGTGGCAAAAACTTCATAAGACCGAAATTTATTTGTCAGAATATTAAAGTTTCAGAAACTCTAATTGTCAGAATATTCAACTTCCCAAATCTTAATTTTTTAGAACTTTTAATTCTTATATATCAATTTGTAAGAATATTGAACTTTTCGAATTTCCATTTACCAGAACTTTGAACTTTCCGAATCTTCATTTGTCAGAATATTTAACTTTTAGAATCTCCAATTGTCAAAATAATTAACTTTTCAAATCTTCATTTGTCAGAATAATTAATTTTTCTGTTCTCTCATTGTAAAAATATTGAAGTTTCTAAATATCTGTTTGTCAGAATAACTTATTTTTTTAACCTCCAATTGTCAGAATATTGAACTTTCCGAAACTCCATTTGTCATAACATTTAACTATTCGACTACTGAACAGCCAGAATTTTTATCTGCTCGTCCAAAGGAATGTAGAATTGTTAAAAGGGCTTTCTAATTGTCTGATAATATTTCCGAAAGAAATACTATCAAATCAGAAAGCTCTTTTAGCAATTCTACATTCCTTTTTGTAAGGCAGATACAAAGTATGTCCATTGTGTTGCAGGAGTGTTAAATGTTCTAACAAATGCAGACACGAAAAGTTTAACCCATTGAGGCTCATACTATCTAAATCTGAATTAGTTAAAAATAACTAATAATAAGTAAAATCGTGCCTGAGTTTTTATTTCAGCAATTAGTTAAAAATAACTAATTATTAGTAAATAAATGACTAATTGTTAGTAAAAACATAACTAAAAATAGTTATAATTCGACTAATTGAATTAGGAAACAGAATTTTACTAAAATATTAGTTATTTTGAAATAACCTAAAAATGAATTTGACTAATAATTAGTTATATTTTACTAAATGATTAGTAGAAATATAACTATTTGAATTAGTGAATTAGAGTTTTTGCTTTCAAATTAGTTATTTTTAACTAATTCAGATTTAGAGAGTATATCAAAACATTTTTTGTTCATTTTCAAGCTATGTTCCTAGAAACAAACTAAATAATTATTTTATCGGAGATATATTTTCTTTACGTTTAGATGTGTTCTTTTCAAATTTGAAGAAGAAGCTCAATTTTTTAAAACCTAATTTAAATATGGCGGTTTAAATTAATAATTCCCCAGAAAAAGTACATTTTTCAAGTTTGATAATGTTTTTCACACGAAAAAAGAGTAAACATATAATTTTGCTTTCAACCAAGAATGCATAAAACTTGAGTACTTTCAAGACATATAGGGCGCAATTCAAAATTTCAATATGACGGACCCAATATGGCGTCAAATCCATTGTGAAATATTCACGGTCTAGCAATTATTTTACTAATCGCTAAAGTGTCATCGGATTTGCCTAAATCTTTTTACTCGAAGGTTTTCGAAATCACTGATTACAAATCTAATGTAACATTTTCATAATTCAGAATGGAGAAAAATTTTAGGTAAAATGGGATTTAGGTTAAATAGGATTTAGGTTAAATAGGATTTAGGTTAAATAGGATTTAGGTTAAATGGGCTTTAGGTTGAATGCATTTTAGGTAAAATGGGATTAACGTTAAATGGGATTTAGGTTAAATAGAATTTAGGTTAAATGAGTTTTAGGCTGAATGGATTTTCGGTAAAATGAAATTTGGGCTAAATGCTTTTTAGGTTAAATGGGATTTAGGTTAAATGAAATTAAGGGAGAATGCAATTTAGATTAAATTGGATTTAGGTTGAATAGAATTTAGGTTAAATGCATTTTAGGTAAGATAGGATTTAGGTTAAATGGGCTTTAGGCTAAATGTATTTTTGGTAAAATGAAATTGGGGCTAAATACTTTTTAGGTTGAATGGGAATAGGTTAAATGAAATTAAGGGTGAATGCAATTTAGGTTAAATGGGATTTAGGTTAAATGATATTTAGGTTACATACGATTTAAGTTAAATGAAATTTAGGTAAAATGAAATTTAGGTTAAGTGGAATTTAGGTTAAATGAAATTTAGGTAAAATGGAATTTAGGTTAAGATGAATTTAGGTTAAATTAAATTAAGGCTGAATGCATTTTAGGTTAAATTGGATTTAGGTTGAATAGAATTTAGGTTAAATGCATTTTAGGTAAAATAGGATTTAGGTTAAATGGGCTTTAGGCTGAATGAATTTCAGGTTACATGGGCTTTAGGCTGAATGCATTTTAGGTAGAATAGGAATAAGGTTAAATGGGATTTAGGTTAAATAGAATTTAGGTTAAATAAGTTTTAGGCTGAATGCATTTTCGGTAAAATGAAATTGGGGCTAAATGCTTTTTAGGTTAAATGGGATTTAGGTTAAATGAAATTAAGGGTGAATGCAATTTAGGTTAAATAGGATTTAGGTTGAATGATATTTAAGTTAAATACGATTTAGGTTAAATGAAATTTAGGTAAAATGGAATTAGGTTAAGTGAAATTTAGGTTAAATTAAATTAAGGCTGAATGCAGTTTAGGTTAAATTGGATTTAGGTTGAATAGAATTTAGGTTAAATGCATTTTAGGTAAAATAGGATTTAGGTTAAATGGGCTTTAGGCTGAATGCATTTTAGGTAAAATGAAATTGGGGCTAAATACTTTTTAGGTTGAATGGGAATAGGTTAAATGAAATTAAGGGTGAATGCTATTTAGGTTAAATGGGATTTAGGTTAAATGATATTTAGGTTACATACGATTTAGGTTAAATGAAATTTAGGTAAAATGAAAATTAGGTTAAGTGGAATTTAGGTTAAATGAAATTAAGGCTAAATGCAGTTTAGGTTAAATTGGATTTAGGTTGAATAGAATTTAGGTTAAATGCATTTTTGGTAGAATTTGATTTAAGTTAAATGGAATTTAGGCTGAATGCATTTTAAGTAAAATGGGATTTAGGTTAAATGATATTTAGGTTAAGTAGGTTTTAGGCTCAATGCATTTCAGTTATATTGAGAATTAGATTAATAGAATATAGGCTAAATGCATTTTAGAATAAATGCATTTTAGTGTAAATGAGATTTAGGTTAAATAGATTTTAGATTAAATGGGATTTAGGTATAATAAAATTTAGGTTAAGTGAGATTTAGGTTGAATGCAGTTTAGGCTAAATGCTTTTTAGGCTATATGCATTTTAGGTGAATTGAGATTTAGTTTCAATGAAATTCAGGCTGAATGCATTGTACATTAAGTGCATTTTAGGTTAAATGAGATTTAGGTTAAATATATTTTAGGTGAAATGGGATTTAGGTTAAATAATATTTAAGTTAAATACGATTTAGGTTAAATGAAATTTAGGTAAAATGGAATTTAGGTTAAATGCATTTTAGGTAAAATAGGATTTCGGTTAAATGGGCTTTAGGCTGAATGCATTTTAGGTAAAATGGGATTTAAGATAAGTGGTTTTAGGCTAAATGCAATTTAGGTAAAGTGGAATATAGGCTGAATGAATTTCAGGTTAAATGGGCTTTAGGCTGAATGCATTTTAGGTAGAATGGGATTAAGGTTAAATGGGATTTAGGTTAAATAGAATTTAGGTTAAATAGAATTTAGGTTAAATAAGTTTTAGGCTAAATGCATTTTCGGTAAAATGAAATTGGGGCTAAATGCTTTTTAGGTTAAATGGGATTTAGGTTAAATGAAATTAAGGGTGAATGCAATTTATGTTAAATGGGATTTAGGTTAAATGATATTTAGGTTACATACGATTTAGGTTAAATGAAATTTAGGTAAAATGGAATTTAGGTTAAGTGGAATTTAGGTTAAATGAAATTTAGGCTGAATGCATTTTAGGTTAAATTGGATTTAGGTTGAATAGAATTTAGGTTAAATGCATTTTAGGTAGAATAGGATTTAAGTTTAATGGATTTTAGGCTGAATGCATTTTAAGTAAAATGGGATTTAGGTTAAATGATATTTAGGTTAAATGAAATTTTGGCTAAATGCATTTTAGTTAAATGGGATTTAGGTTAAGTGGAATTGAAGCTTAACGCATTTGAGGATAAATGGGATTTAGATTAAATGAAATTTAGGTTAAGTGGGTTTTAGGCTCAATGCATTTCAGTTATATTGAGAATTAGATTAATAGAATTTAGGCTAAATGCATTCTAGAATAAATGCATTTTAGTGTAAATGAGATTTAGGTTAAATAGATTTTAGATTAAATGGGATTTAGGTTTAATAAAATTTAGGTTAAGTGAGATTTAGATTGAATGCAATTTAGGATAAATACTTTTTAGGCTAAATGCATTTTAGGTGAAATAAGATTAAGTTTAGGTTAAATGATATTTAAGTTAAATACGATTTAGGTTAAATGAAATTAAGGTAAAATGGAATTTAGGTTAAATGCATTTTAGGTAAAATAGGATTTAGGTTAAATGGGCTTTAGGCTGAATGCATTTTAGGTAAAATAAGATTTAAGATAAGTGGTTTTAGGCTAAATGCAATTTAGGTAAAGTGGAATTTAGGCTAAATGAATTTCAGGTTAAATGGGCTTTAGGCTGAATGCATTTTAGGTAGAATGGGATTAAGGTTAAATGCGATTTAGGTTAAATAGAATTTAGGTTAAATACGTTTTAGGCTGAATGCATTTTCGGTAAAATGAAATTGGGGCTAAATGCTGTTTAGGTTAAATGGGATTTAGGTTAAATGAAATTAAGGGTGAATCCAATTTAGGTGAAATGGGATTTAGGTTAAATGATATTTAAGTTAAATGAGATTTAGGTTAAATGAAATTATGTAAAATGGAATTTAGGTTAAGTGGAATTTAGGTTAAATTAAATTAAGGCTGAATGCATTTTAGGTTAAATTGGATTTAGGCTGAATAGAATTTAGGGTAAATGCATTGTAGGTAAAATAGGATTTAGGTGAAATGGGCTTTATGCTGAATGCATTTTAGGTAAAATGGGATTTAAGATAAGTGGTTTTAAGCTAAATGCAATTTAGGTAAAGTGGAATTTAAGCTGAATGAATTTCAGGTTAAATGGGCTTTAGGCTGAGCGCATTTTTGGCAGAATGGGATTAAGGTTAAATAAGATTTAGGTTAAATACAATTTAGGTTAAATAAGTTTTAGGCTGAATGCATTTTCGGTAAAATGAAATTGGGGCTAAATGCTTTTTATGTTAAATGGGATTTAGGTTAAATAAAATTAAGGGTGAATGCATTTTAGGTTAAATTGGATTTAGGTTGAATAGAATTTAGGTTAAATGCATTTTAGGTAAAATAGGATTTAGGTTAAATGGGCTTTAGGCTGAATGCATTTTAGGTTAAATGGGATTTAAGATAAGTGGTTTTAGGCTAAATGCAATTTAGGTAAAGTGGAATTTAGGCTAAATGAATTTCAGGTTAAATGCTCTTTAGGCTGAATGCATTTTAGGTAGAATGGGATTAAGGTTAAATAGGATTTAGGTTAAATAAAATTTAGGTTAAATAAGTTTTAGGCTGAATGCATTTTCGGTAAAATGAAATTAGGGCTAAATGCTTTTTAGGTTAAATGGGATTTAGGTTAAATGAAATTAAGGGTGAATGCAATTTAGGTTAAATGGGATTTTGGTTAAATGATATTTTGGTTACATACGATTTAGGTTAAATGAAATTTAGGTAAAATGGATTTTAGGTTAAGTGGAAATTAGGTTAAATGAAATATAGACTGAATGATTTTTAGGTTAAATTGGATGTAGGTTGAATAGAATTTAGGTTAAATGCATTCTAGGTAAAATAGGATTTAGGTTAAATGGGCTTTAGGCTGAATGCACTTTAGGTAAAATGGGATTAAGGTTAAATGGGATTTACGTTAAATAGAATTTAGTTTAAATGAGGTTTAGGCTGAATGCATTTTCGGTAAAATGAAATTGGGGCTAAATGCTTTTTAGGTTAAATGGGATTTAGGTTAAATGAAATAAAGGGTGAATGCAATTTTGGTTAAATGGGATTTAGGGTAAATGATATTTAGGTTACATACGATTTAGGTTGAATGAAATTTAGGTAAAATGGAGTTTAGGTTAAGTGGAATTTAGGTTAAATGAAATTTAGGCTGAATGCATTTTAGGTTAAATTGAATTTAGGTTGAATAGAATTTAGGTTAAATACATTTTAGGTAGAATAGGATTCAAGTAAATTGGAATTTAGGCTGAATGCATTTTAAGTAAAATGGGATTTAGGTGAAATGATATTTAGGTTAAATGAAATTTTGGCTTAATGCATTTTAGTTAAATGGGATTTAGGTTAAGTGGAATTTAGGCTTAACGCATTTAAGGATAAATGGGATTTAGATTAAATGAAATTTAGGTTAAGTGGGTTTTAGGCTTAATGCATTTCAGTTATATTGAGAATTAGATTAATAGAATTTAGGCTAAATGCATTATGAATAAATGCATTTTAGTGTAAATGAGATTTAGGTTAAATAGATTTTAGATTAAATGGGATTTAGGTTTAATAAAATTTAGGTTAAGTGAGATTTAGGTTGAATGCAGTTTAGGCTAAATGCTTTTTAGGCTAAATGCATTTTAGGTGAAATGAGATTTAGTTTCAATGAAATTAAGGCTGAATGCATTTTAGGTTAAATTGGATTTATGTTGAATAGAATTTAGGTTAAATGCATTTTAGGTAAAATAGGATTTAGGTTAAATGGGCTTTAGGCTGAATGCATTTTAGGTAAAATGGGATTTAAGATAAGTGGTTTTAGGCTAAATGCAATTTAGGTTAAATGGGCTTTAGGCTGAATGCATTTTAGTTAAAATGGGATTAAGGTTAAATGGGATTTGGGTTAAATAGAATTTAGGTTAAATGAGTTTTATGCTGAATGCATTTTCGGTAAAATGAAATTGGGGCTTAATGCTTTTTAGGTTAAATGGGATTTAGGTTAAATGAAATTAAGGGTGAATGCAATTTAGGTTAAATGGGATTTAGGTTAAATGATATTTAGGTTAAATACGATTTAGGTTAAATGAAATTTAGGTAAAATGGAGTTTAGGTTAAGTGGAATTTAGGTTAAATGAAATTTAGGCAGAATGCATGTTAGGTTAAATTGGATTTAGGTTGAATAGAATTTAGGTTAAATGCATTTTAGGTAGAATAGGATTTAAGGTAAATGGAATTTAGGCTGAATGCATTTTAAGTAGAATGGGATTTAGGTTAAATGATATTTAGGTTAAATGTAATTTTGGCTAAATGCATTTTAGTTAAATGGGATTTAGGTTAAGTGGAATTTAGGCTTAACGCATTTGAGGATAAATGGGATTTAGATTAAATGAATTTTAGGTTAAGTGGGTTTTAGGCTCAATGCATTTCAGTTTTATTGAGAATTAGATTAATAGAATTTAGGCTGAATGCATTTTAGAATAATTTTAATGGGTAAACTCTCCGAATCTCCAATTATCAAAACAATTAAGTTTTCAAAACTCCAATTGTCACTATTTTGAACTTTCCAAAAATCCGTCTGTCAGAATAATTAACTTTCCTAACCTTCAATTGTTAGAATATTAAACTTTCGGAATCTCTGTTTGGCAGAATACCTAACTTTCACAACCTCCAATCGATAGAAGATAACTTTCCTTGTTTGCATTTGTTAGATGTAATTCTTTCGGAAATATTACCAGCCAATTAGAACGTCCTTTTAACTTTTCTACATTCCTTTGGACAAGCAGATAAAAATTTTGTCTGGTCAGTAGTCGAATAGTTAAATATTATGCCAAATGAAGTTTTGGCAAGTTATATATTCTGATAATTAGAGGTTAGGAAAGTTACTTATTCTGACAAACGAGTATTTGGAAAGTTAATTATTTTGACAATTGGAGATTCTGAAAGTTAAATATTCTGACAAATAGAAATTTGGAAAGTTAAATATTCTGACAAACAAACTTCATAAATTTCAATATTTTGTAAAATGGAGATTCGGAATATACTAACTACTACTATAGTTGAATATACTAACAATTGAGGGCTTGAAAAGTTAATTATTCTGACAAATGGACATTCGGCGAGTTAAAAGTTTTAACTCTATTGACAAATGGAAAATAGGGAAGTTAAGAGTTTAGATAATTGAAGTTTCTGAAAGTTTAACATTTTGACAAATAAATGTCAGTCTTTTGGAGATTCTGTCAATTAAGTTTTGGAGAAAATGATGAGGATACAAATCTTTTAATTAATAAAGAAACTAAAAACTCATATTTTTTACAGAATTGTGAAATGGAATTTTCTGAGGATGGCACTGTTGCAGAAGAAAATAGTAATTTATCAGAATCATCGGATTTTTTCGTCGATCCTGATTCAATTATTTCTACTTGTTCATCGCCGTTGAGCTTATCATCCGTTGAAAGCAATGTTTCGATAATTCTACCTCCGTCTTTATCATCAACGTTAAATTTATCACCCGTTCACTCCAATGATTCAATTACTTTTCCTCAAACTTCATCACCAACATTAAATTCATCATCTGATTACTTAAATGTTCTAAATGGTCATCCTTCATCATCATCAGCAATGTTAAATACTTCAGATCATCGGCTAGTTTCTTCAACTTTGGCATCAGTATCCGAGATCTCTATAAACGAAGCTTCGACAGATGCTTCTTCACATTTCTCACCGTTTTCAGAAATTTCCAGTCATTCTAATCCATCAACGATTTTTACGATTAGTAACTTGGAAGATGAAGACATTGAAAGGAAATGGCTATTTGAACCAGTGTATGAAGGAACAGATACCTTGAACGGAGATCTTTTACGTCAAATTTTAGATATACACATTACCAGCGCTACAACAAAGCAAGTTCTAGACAAATCCATAAAACTCGTAACATCCGCATTGCCACCAGGAACGAACTTTCCGAATACAAGATATTTTCTTATAAAGATCCTAAATAAATTAATGCCTCATTCATTTTCTGAAAGATTTATCAGACACAGGATATGTGATGTGTGTTTCAACTATATTGGTAAATTAGATGTAAAACCACCAGTCACTGTTTGTAACATCTGCTCCAATGACAATTTAAATGGTTTAGTTATGCAGTTTAGCATAGAAGCTGCAATACAAGACGCTTTTGAAGTTGGAAATCTGCATCAATTCATTGAGGATTACGAAAAAGAACGTAATACTGAGCAACAGGAGGATATCATCTACGATATAACTTCCAGTGAAGAATTCAAGCGTCTGAAGGATACAGAGATTACTGGAAAATATGACTTGTGCTTAATTTGGAACGCTGATGGAATTCCTACTGACGATGACAATGGAGAGCTATGGGCTTTGCAAGCGCAAATTGTTAATGTCAGACCAAGGTGTAGAAGAAGATTCCAAATTTTGTGCGCTTTATATTATAGCAATAAGAAGTCTAAACACAAACCAGACATGTTCTGTTTTTTAAAACCTTTTGTCGAAGAAATGAGAAAAATGGATGCAAATGGAGTTGAATGGAAGCACAAGAAGTCAGGTGCGATTATAAAAAGTAAGGTGATTGCACCTGTTTCTTCTTTAGATGCTCCCGCCAAAGCTTCTGCTATGAAGACAATGCAGTACAATGGTGAATGTGGCTGCTCCACTTGCGAGCACCCTGGCCAGACTTGTAAAACGGGGAAAGGGTTTAATCATGTTTATCCCTTGGATGAATGTGAATATACCCTAAGGACCAAGAAGAGAATGCTAAATCAAGCGAAAGAAGCTATCTTCACGGGTAAAGAGCACGTGAAAGGCGTAAAAGCTCCATCCATAACATTTTTAATTCCTCATTTCGACCCGTCAAAAGGTTTTACACCCGATTATATGCACGCAGTGCTTTTGGGAATCGTCAGAATGTTATTGTTTCTTTGGTTTAGTACGCAAAATAAAAATAAACCTTTCTATGTTGGTGAACCAACAAAGCAAGAAATTGAGAAACTTCTGACTGATATGAAACCTGAAGACAAGGTTACGCGCACACCCAGATCCTTAGGTGTAATGAATCACTGGAAAGCCTCTGAATTACGAGCATTTCTTTTATTTTATGGGCCAATTATTTTAAAAAATAAACTAGAAGAAAAATATTATAACCATTTTTTGCTTCTTGTTAGAGCCATTCACATCTTGTTGCAATCTAAAATAACGAAAGTTGAAGTAGATTTGGCCGAGAAATATTTATACATTTTCGTCTTAGATGTTGAAAACTTATACGGTCTCGAGAAATGCTCGTACAATGTGCACCAGTTATTGCATTTGTCCAAATACGTAAGGATGTGGGGACCTCTATGGGCTTGGTCTGCTTTTCCCTTTGAAGACGGAAACGGTTACCTCGTCCGTATGGCTCATGGAACCAAAAATCTGGAAGTCGAATTGGCAAACACTATGCATTTCCAAAATGCCCTTAGATTCATAGAAAATCTAATGGAGTTTAAAGCAGAAGAGAATGAATATAAGGGGATTACACTTGGAGCTGCAGTCAATTTCGAATTAACTGAATCACACTTAACTGCGTTACAAAGATCAACTGGATATTCTCAAGATGCATTGAATAACAAAGTGAAATTAGTTTATCGAAAAATAAAACTAAGAAATGAAAAATTCACTTCAATTCTATATACTAAAGAAAAAAAAAGAATTAATTATTGTATACACTGGGACAAACGTCAGAAATTCGGCAAGATTAAATTTTTCGTGAAAATTGATGAATCGCTGTTTGCTATAGTCCAAGAGCTTTTAAATGCATCCAATTCTAATCCAGAAATCCAAATTAGAAGCTCCGAACTTGATATGAAATTTAACGATATTTTTATCCCAGTTAGAGATTCTTGTTTTATTCACGCTTTACCTATACAACAAATTGGAGGCAAAGTTGTCTATTTGAATAACTATATTAGCTTTCTTCCAAATGAAGTCGAACGAAAATAAGAATATTTATAGTTTTTAAATATGTTTGTAAAAAAATTTTTGTTTTCTATTTGATATTATAATTATAGCAAAAATATAAAATGTAATAACAAGCTTTCAATTTAAATCTTGAGATCTAACTTTTACATATATTTTTTAAAACCCGTTTATCTTGTTTTGCCTTTAGTTGTAAGTTCTATTTACTTATACTAAGATAATAAAGATCTTTATTCTTTATTCCTTAAATGCAAATAACTTGTTTTAAATAAACAGTTTGTTTATTTCTGTCTTTTCTGATTGCACCATGATCATATCCTATTTTAGTTTATTAAACTGTCCCGATAATAGGTAGTTATTGAAAAACTGTAAATCTTCTTAAACTAACATTTTTGAATGTTCTGTCTTTTTCATTAATTTTACAGAACACAGTAACTTAAATGTATACATAGAGGAAGTAGATTTTTAAAAATAAGTAAATATCTAATTCTTGTCAATTAGAACGTATTTATTAATGACAATGTAAACTTCATAAAAACAAAATCATTGTTCAATTTTACCCTTTTAAATGTAATTGTGAATTAATTATATATATCAAAGTGATGGATTGAAAAATAAATTTGATTTCCTGATCGGAAAGAGTTTTGTTTCTACTAAAATTGTTATTATTTACAAACTATCCTTACCGATAAATATGTTCTTCAAAATAATTTAAAATTGACTTTTTCAAATTGAAGTTTGAATGATAATTAATAAATTTAAATTTTAGTAGAATTAAATTTTTATAAATAGGTGATTCTCCACGAAACCAATAAACTGTTATTTTACAAATTTTTTTTTCAGTTAAAATAAATATCGTAATATAAATATCAAGTATGATAGTCAAGAATAAAATACCTGTGATAGACCTGACAAATTGTTTATAATTTTTTTATTTTTTAAACAAATTAGTTGTTGCCGCATCTATGTACCATAATCTATTACAGTATAACAAAATTGATAGTTGAATTTTTAGAAAAGTGAAAAAAAATCATACGCAATTTAACTTTTTAAATGTATATTTGTTAAACAATAGTTGTTTAAAATTTTTTTTAAAAAAGTCACATTTAATTAAAATTATGGATGACAATCGATTCTACAAGAAAAATTAGAACGATTTTGTAATGATCATATTTCATTTCAAGGCATAGTTTGTTGATAAAACCGCTATAAGCAAATAAAGAAATCTATAGTTGTAATTTATTGCGTTATTTATAAAAATATTGAGGTAATTTATAACAATAATGCAATCGAAATTCAGAATATAAAAACCTGATGCAGGAAATTTATGTAGTCATTTATGGACATTTATAGTAATTTATGCAGTAATTTATAAACATTTGGAGGTAATTTATAATAATAGTATAAAATAAAATTCAAGATTGAAAAAACTAATGCAGAAAATTTATGTAAATTTATGGTCATTTATGCGGTAATTTATAAAATTTTTGAGGTAATTTACAGTAAATAAAAAACAATTTAAAAAACTAATTTTCGAAAATTATAGAAATATATAGGGTAGGGGAGACCGGGGCTGGTTGGGCCATTTTTCACTCTTCGTTGTTTAACTTAGCTAATATCCAATTTATGAAAACCTTATCGTACAGGAAACCTGCTCTGATACTTCAGCTTTCATTTAAAAAAGAAAAAATCCCGTTATTAAAGTGTTCCAACCCGCCCCGAACCGGGGCAGATTGGGTCATGATTAAAATCTTACTGTTTAAATGTTAAAACACTACTTTATATAATAAACTTAGTTTTTAAGGTTAGTTTTTAATAAAAGAAAATGAAAAATAACTATATTTAACGTAAAACAGCAAAAGTATAAGACTATAAAATAAAAAAATTGCTCATATTGAAAAAACGTATTTTTTAATTTCTGATTGTTAAAAAGTATTAAAATTAGTGTTAATTGACTGCAAAATAAATTACTCCTAGTGAAATTTAATTAAATTAATGTAGTTTATTAATGTAGTATAAGTATATAGTAGATTCCTCATGCATTTGGGCGACCCAACTAACCCCAGTCAAAACGACCCCACTGATCCCGCCTGTGTTTTTTAAATGTTTGGTTTTTTTCTACCGATACTGCAAATATAAATTAAAATCTCTTCATTGACCTTTAAAAACAACTATTCAAATATCGAAATTTGATATTTAAACTTTTTCTAAAACTTTTACTCTGGAAGATATAACCAAAAAACCAAGTGTGTAAAAATTTACTTTAGAGTATCAAAATTAGTTTTTGATAAAATTGATTTAAATTTGATATTTAAACTTTTTCTAAAACTTTTACTCTGGAAGATATAACCAAAAAACCAAGTGTGTAAAAATTTACTTTAATTTACTTTAATTTACTTTCCCCATTAAATCTAATAATTATCAACCCCAAGAAACCACCCCTAAGGAAAATGCAGAAAAAGATCCGTACAAGAAACATAAAATCTACAAAACAATTATAATCAAGTTCTAAAATGAAGGAACCCAGATAGCACGTAACCTTGCAACAACCTTCCCGCAATGTTGCCGTGTAAGTTTTGCAATATTACCGGGAAACATTGCAGCAAGGTTGCTGCAAGATTCAAATGTCCCACCTTGCCGAACCTTGCACAGTAAGCTTGCTAAAAGCTTACTGCAAGGTTACTGCAAGGTTGTTGCAAGGTTGCGATGAGGTTGCTGTAAAGTCATAAAATACAATTAAAATAATTAAATACGGTTAATTTTTAAATGTTTAAAAAAAATTTTTTTTTTGATTTAAATTAAAGCAATTTAAAAAGTAGAATTTTATTACCTATGGAAAGAAATTTTTACAACCTTGCAGCAAGCTTGCACATTAACCTTGCAGCAAGCTTACCATGCAATCTTGCGACAATATTACCGTGCAACCTTGCTGCAAGCTTGCGGTGCTATCTGGGAACATACTCAGGAATGTGTCTCCTAATTTTCCCAATCAAACAAAATAATTATTAACACCAAGAAAACACCCCAAAAGGAAAATTGCAGAAAAAGATCCATACAAAAAATTAGGCATTAATTAATTTAATTAATTTCTTATTAAATTAATTATAATTAAAAATTAAAGTCTCGATAGGTTCGCCACAATATTTATTTATGAAATTTCGATTATTTAAAATTTGAATGAATTAAATTGAGTACCTGTTGATAAAAATTAGAATTCAAAGAATCTTAGATATTTTCAATTGATTAGGTGAAATTTAAAATATTTCGAAATTTTCAATTACAATTTATAAAGAATTAAAATTGCAATTAATTGCAATTTCAGTTAAACAAAATAAATAGACTTAAATTTAAACTAGCCAAAAATACGCGCGCTAAAGTGCGCGAGAATTGCATTTTTCATTGGCTAGTATAGTTTCAATACAAAAAATAAACTGAACTTATTTAGATTAAATTAATTATACTATCAAATTAAATTTTGTGAATCAATTTTTATTTGTTAAAATTTGTTATAAATTAATAAATACAAAGGAATTTTAGAGAATAACTTCGATTTTCTTCCTAAGTTGAAAATAAAAAGTTTTTATAGTACGTTACAAAAAGTTGGAATATTTTTATTTCCTCATAGAGGAAGCTTTGTGATCGTTAAGATTTTCGATTTTCCAAAAATAGTCTAAATCGACTTATTTTCATCTAAAAAGCGTAAATTTTCATTCCTAAGCAAATATCCAGATGTATGTGTGTGTGTGTGTGTGTATAGCGTTTTTTGTGTATAAGATATCTCGAGAACGCTTTGACGGATTCCAATAAAATTGGGATGACTTATTAAGCTCATGAATATCTAAATTTGGACACAAGGATTTTTGAAAATACCCAACCAAATTTTTTTGAGCACCTTTTTTCATCGAAAAAAATCGATTTTTGCCAAAAAAAATTTTCATGCTAAAAATAAAACTTAAAGAATACAAAAATCATATTCCTTATCTCAAAACATTATCGATTAACCTATTTACCTTTTATAATAGATCAAGAATTCGTAAAATAATTCATACTTTTACATTTTTTTGCATTTAAAATTTTTTTTAACAACTTCCCCAATTAACTTATATGTTATTCATTTCTTGCTTCCTCTATGAAGGAAGCAAATTATTTTGCTTACTTAGAAGCGAAATGTCCATGAAATGAACATAATTCTCACCTAGTTTTAAATAGTTTTTTGAACAAAATATTTTTTTTAATACAATTTTCTATACAAATTTCATTTATTCCTAACTTCTATTGGTATGAAATCTTCATTTTTAAATTTTCTTTAAACAATACGAAATTCGATTAGTAACAAACCATTTTCAAAAATTTCTAACAATATAAATTTTAATTTTTCCAAATTAAAAAATTCCCAACTTCTATTAATTCAAATTTAAATTATTTCAAACTTCAATTATAATCAAAATTGCAATATAACCAAATTTTTAAAATTTATAAATCAAGTTTAAGATTGTTAACTTAATTCAATTTGTAAAGGTAAAAGATTGAAATAATTTGTGGTTCCCACCATTAGGAATTATAATAAAAATGAGTTACATTTATTTTATTTCAATCTTTAACTTTTAAAAATCAAATTAAATTAAAAATTTTAAACTTGATTTTATTAATACCAATTCAAATTGTTTTAAAATTAATTTAGTACACTCTAAAAACAAGTGCCTTGAAAGTGTCTTAAACTAAGATATTATGGTATATTTATTGTATCTCAGGCGCAAAAAGTGTCTTGAAATGGGATATGTAGAAATTATGAATTATTCAAATATGAATAATAATAAACTTCAATTATTATTTAAAACTTTTAACGGTTCAAGTTTTAATCAATTCATGTTGAAATTATTTTAAACTTATAAATATTTTTTAATTTTAACAATGCATATTTAAATTAGGAATTTCAAACTTCAACCAATATTACAATCTTCAAATTATAAAAAATGTGTATTATAGTATCAAAACTTAAATCAATCCAAACTTTATGATTAGAATTTCCACTATTGAAGTCAAAAATATTTTAAAAAATTTTAATAATGGACCCTGAAATCATTTGCAAATTTAAAAACAATTCATTTCAACTTAGAGAAATTTGGAAATTTCAAATCCATTCAAACTTATATTTAATTCAAACTTTAATCAATTAATACTTGAATTTACCGATTCAAAATTTTTTTTATTGATTGCAGACTTCTTTTCCTAAGAATTATTTGAAATAATTTAAAATCTTAATTTCCAAAAATCTAAATATCATTTAATTTAAACTTCTACGCTTAAAATTGTAAGGAATTTTTATATCAACCGAATTAAATATATTTAATTTAACAAATATAAGTGTATCAAAAAATACGAATAAATTATAAAGACGGCATTTAAAAGCCTTAAAAAATATTTGAAAACTGTGCTCGCTTTCTTCAATTTAATTTTATGATATCTTATTTTTATTCTTATTTATGTTGTCTTCCATAAAATTATAATTAAATCGTCCAATATTTTGGAAACATTAAATTATTTCGAATTATTTATACATATTTTTTCATTAATTTACATATTATACTTAAAGTGTTGTAAATCTTTATTAAAAACTGTAAAGTAGATTAAAGTAAAACACGCATTTATATTTTCATACACTATTGTTTAAAATAAAATATAAATTTATTACTTAATTTACATTTTAAATTTTGGATAATTTATTAATAAATAAATAAGTAAAATTAGAAATCATATCTAAAAATACAATTTTTCAAAAGTTATTGATTTAAGGGGAGGTACCAGTAATTTTTTTTCAAAAAATCGAAATTATTTTTTGTCCATTTTTGGTTAGTATAATTATCTAAAAAAACGGAAAAATAATCTGAAGTTAAAAAAAACCTCGAAAATTTGTATTTTTTATTAATTAACTAACTGTAGTAATGTTTATTTTTAAATTTACAGTTTTTCTGGTGCACCGCTTGAAAGAGCAGTTTTTAAATTATAAGAAATATATATTGTTACATTTGAAGGGTTATTTGTATATAACTATTTATATAATTTTTTCTTATTCTGCTTTACTATTTAAAAATATTGCCGAACTTTAAGTTAAATTTTTGAACATTTGGTCCTTCAAACTTTAAACGCGTTTTTCTCTAAACTGCGTATCTTCATCTTGATACACTCTTATTTTGACACTATTCATCGAAATAACTTGAAATTTGGACAGCATGTTCCTTGAACGTGTAGTTTTCGTGTAAACTAGGATTTTTAAGATCCATTAATATTTAAGAAAGTTATTAACAATTTAAGTTACAAAATAATGGTTAAAAATTCAAAAGTCTGTCATTCGGTTATTTTTCAATAAATATTTTTTATCCTAGTTCACACGATAGCCAAATTGGTACAGATTAAGAAACCATTTAATTTTTTTATTTCACATTAACCGTGGCAGAGAAAAAGTGTAAACAACTTTTAGAGAGAACAACTTTCGGCAGTCATTTTCTAACACTTTATTAAAAAAAAAAAAAAAAGTTTTTAATTACTTTAAGAATTATATTTTATTGTAAACAAAATTTATGTAATAAATATTTTTTTTACTATACAAAAAAAATCTTTTATAAAAGCTTAAAATCACTGGAACCTTCCCTTAAAACAAAAAAACAACTGTAGATGTGGACACCTATATTTTAATAGTTTTTTGAACAAAATATATATTTAAACTTCTATGCAAACTTAATTTATTCCGAACATCTTTTGATAATAAAAATTCCTTATTCTTAAAATTTCTTTACAAAACTCAATTAATAAGAAACCATTCATCAAAATTTATATTAATACTTTTCATTTTTCCAAATTAAAAAATTCCCAACTTCTATCTATTCAAATAGAAATTATTTCAAACTTGAATTAATCAAAATTGAAATATTCCAATCTTTTATTTTTAACAATGAAATTAAATTAAAATTTTTAAACTTGATTTTATTAATAAGAATTTAAATTGCTTCTAACTTGCATAAAATTAGTATATGAACTATGAAATATTCAAATTTTAATAATAATAAACTTGAATTATTTAAAAATTTTAATTGTTCGAATTTGATCAATTCATGCTAGAATTATTATGAACTTTAAATATTTTCAAATTCTAACAATGCATATTTTAGGTGTTTTAAACTTAATCCCATATAATTATAAAAATTTATAGAAATTTGGAAATTTTAAATCGATCAAACTTTAATTTAATTCAAACTTTAATCAATTAATATTTTAGTTTATCAATTCTAAGTTCTTTTATTAATTCAAACTTCTAATAATAAATAGTTATTTTTCTTTAATTTTATGTAGTTATTTTAAACAATTAATTCTTCTGATCAGTGTTTTTTTTGTGAAAATTTTGGGATCCTTGATCTTGATTTTAATGAATTATTAGCCTGACGGGCTTGGCAAATCTGTAATATAGTGAAAACTAATATTTCAGTCAATCTTATTTTTTGTTCTTACAATTGAACTGATTAAAATTATAATTGATCCTAATTTGAAACCTATGATAAAGTTATAAATTAAATAAGTTTAATAATTTACCAATAAAAAATAAGCATTTTGAGATAAAAAATACAACATTTATTTGGAGAAATTTAATTTGGTACGTATTTTTATTTAAAATAGGGAAAAAAGTTTCAAATTAAAAAAAAAAGAAAGAAAATGATTAAAAGAGGAATAAATTATAAAAAAAGCATTTAAAAATCTTAAAAAATATTTGAAAACAGTGCTCGCTTTTTTTCAATTATATATCATGATATTTCTTTCTTTATTCTTATTTAAATTTTATTTTTTAGAAGTAATTGAAAGGACGAAATAATATTATGAAAATTATTCATAGATTATTTTAAATTATAATATAAAATATTCATTAATTTTCATATTATGTTTAAAGTGTTTTGAATCTTTATTAAAATCTGTAAAGTAGTTTTAAATAAGACACGTTTGTATTGTAATACATTATTATTATTGAAAACAAAATACATAAATTTGTCAATTGATTTAAAATTTAGATTCAGGAGAATTAATAATTAAATAAATAAAATTAGAAATCCTATAATTAATATAAAAATACATTTTTTCAAAAGTTATTGATTTTAAACAAAAAAATTCTATTGTGCCAAACTTCAGGTGTGGATAGAATGAAAAAATTAAAGAATGAAAGAATGAAGTTTGCGATTATTATTATTAATATTTTTATTGAAACAATTTATATCTTTTTCACATTCTTTTGTTTTCGGGAAAATGATCGTTTGTTACCAAGGCAACTAAGTGTTGTTGTTTAATCTTTTTCCGCGTGAAACGACATTTACTCATAAAATTGAATAAAATGGAGTTATATTTACTGGAAGGTGATAATTGCTTTATCATAATTGAAAAGGAATCAATTGTGGTTATGGAAGGAGAAGAAATTGATCTAAGTGTAGGTGCCACAATTAATTATTTATGGAGCGAGAAATCTGGACGTAAAAAACAGTATTCCGGCAGAATAATAGGAATATCAGGTAAGCATAAAATAATAATTAAATGTTATAATTATCTAAAATAGTATTATTTACCAATTGTAACTTATATTTTTTAAATCTCAATAATAATTTCTAATTTATGTTTTCATAAGCTGATGAAGCCACACTTATCGAGATCCAACTACAGAAGCTAGCTGAAGCAGGCAAGGAAATTCCGAAAAGTAATGCTGCAAAAAAAAATCTGAAGAAAAGAGAAAGAGGAGAATTGCCAAAACAAAAACCAGGGAAATCACAAATTAATTCCACCAAAAAACAAATTAAAGGTGGAGTTTCTCAAAAGGTACAATGTATATTTTTAGGTTATAAAAGATGATTCATTATTGTTTAGAATTTTAATTTTATGAAATTTCATTAGTATACTTTTTTTTATCGACTTTTTATTTTTTTGAATTTGCTTTAAATTTAAATAAATATGATCTTTATCTTAATAAACTTTTAAAGTACGGAATGAAAATTTGTCAGTGGCTTAACTGCGAGAGCAAGGGCCCTGTGCAAAAAGGAAAATAGGGCTTCAGTTATAAATAATAATTTACAAGTTTAATTCATTCATTTATAGCAATTTTAATTTCTTCAAATGTCAGTTGAATGTGAATTTGCATTGATTAACAGTTCAATTAATACACGTTTCAAAAATACTAAATTTGAAGCGATTTAAAAATTTCGTCAATTTTTAATAATTCTTTTCTATTATGATTTCAATTACTTAAAATACAATTTTTTACTATTTTCTACAGTTCATAATTATTTTAACTAGCGTAGCAATTTTTTAATTTCAATTATTTTTGCCTTGTCATTAAATCAATTTAATTATTTATTCCTAAAATTTATATTATTCATCAATAATTTAAATTAATTTTTTTAATTTACTATTATTTTTGTCATTTTGCAATTATTATTTTCAATTTTCAATTATTTTAATAATTTCTGAATTAATTTCTTGAACTTTCAAATATATATCTCAATTTTCAATTATTTTGTTTAATTTTCATTTCTTTTCATTATATTGCAATTATTTTCTCCATTTTTTAATATTGTCATTATTACTCAAAAATACTAAATTTGAAGTGATTTAAAAATTTCATAAATATTTAATAATTCTTTTCTATTATTATTTCAATTACTTAAAGTACAATTTTTTAATATTTTTATCATTTTTCAACTATTTTATATTGAGATAATATATATCGCAATTTTTAATTATTCTGTTCAATTCTCATTTCTTTTCATTATTTTGCAATTATATTCTACATCTTTTAATTTTTTTAATATTTTTCAATTAATTTCCTAAGTTTTCAGTTATTAACTAAAATTTATATTATTGTCATCAATTCTCGATGTTTTAAACGATTATTAAATTATTTTCATTATTTTGGCATAATTCTCAAAAAAGTCAATTATTTATCTGAAATTTCAATTATTTTCATTAATTTTTGACTACTTCTGCGCTTTTTTAATTATTCTCTTTAATTAAACAAAATTAAGTAACATTGTAATTATTTTCTTTTTTTAAACATATATTCTATGATTTTTTCGATTATTTCTGTCAAATTTTAATTACGGTCTTCAATTTTTCATATTTAAATTATTTTCATCATATTTCAATTTTTTTCTCAACCTTAAATTATTTTCAGCATATTTCAATTCTTTTTTCAGTTTTGTATTAATTTTATAATTTTTCAGTTATTTTTCTCGAATGTTAATTATTATTTTCATTTTCTAAAATTTTTAAAATATTTTTCTAAAATTTCAATTATTTTCTACAGTTTTTAATTATTTTCATTTGCTTTTTATAATTTACAATTATTTTTTTAATTATGGTAAATTTAATTTAATTTTAGTTTTTTCAATTATTTTCTTCAAATTTTAGTTATTCTCATATTTTCAATTGATTTTTAAGATCTTCATGTATTTTTTTCAAATTTTAATTACTTTTTTTTTTTAAATTCGGAAATTTTTCCAATTATTTTACTCAAATGTGATTTATTTTATACAACTTATCATTGTTTGTATCATATTTCGATTAGTTTCTTCAAGTTTGAAATTGTAATATCATTTTTCAATTATTTGCCAAAATTTATATTATTTAATTTTTGAATTTTTTCTTTCCTTTTTAATTTTAAAATTTTTTAACTATTTATCTGACATTGCAATTATTTCATTCAATCTTTAATTATTTATATTCTCTTTTGTATTATTTTCTTCAATTTTCAATTACTTTCGTTCTTTTTCTTAATTTCCAAAAAGTTTTTAATTATTTCTGTTTAATTAAAAATTATTCTCTTCAATTTTAAATAATTTTTATCTTATTTAATTTATTTTCACTAATTTTTAATTATTTTCTTTTTTTTCAATGAACTTCTGAAAGTTTTAAGTATTTTCCTACAATAATTTTCTTAAATTTTAATTATTTTTTCAATTTTATATTTTTTTACCTCAATTTTCAATCATTTTTTTTTGTATTTTTATTTATTTTCCCTAATTTTTTATTATTCAATTTTTTTCAATTTATGTTTAAGATTTTCAAGTAATTTTCTCAAATTTAAATTATTTTCTTTATTTTTAAAACATTTCTATGATTTTCTAAATTACTTTCCCCAATTTTTAATTGATTTCTTTTTTTTTTCAATTAATTTTCAATTATTGTGTTTAATGTCAATTATTTTTGAAAATTTTTTTAAATTCTAAAACTTTATAAATTTTATCCTAAAAAAAAGGTTTATTAGGGTTGACTTAGGTCCCCTGAGCTTAAGGGGTCTGTCTCATACAAAAATGTCAAAAAATCGATATTTCAAAAATATATTTTTTATACTGTACATGTATGTAGAAATCAGGAAAAAATAGTAATTAATATTTCCGAGCACAAAAACAGGCTCCAGAAGCCAAAAAATAGAAGGGTGTCTCCGCTCAGTGGGATCAAAATGTAATTTATCATTCAAAACGTTCTAGATAATAAAAAAGGTCCACCATATTGGATCCGCCATTTTGAAAATCGGACTATGGATTCGTAATAAGCAACCCAAAAAACATTTACATATGCATCGTCATGAGAAACCATTTAGAAATGGTTTGGGCATTGCAAGGGGATAAACTAAAAACTTTAATCGTGTTTTTCTCTAAACCGTGTTTTTTGACTCGGTTGACACGATTTAAAAAAATTTATTGCACCGATCGAGTTCAAACTTTCAGGACTTTTTCTACACATAAGTGGCCATCGCATGAACTAGGATTTTAATTTTTCATCAATATTTACTAATCTTTTTAAACAATTTAAGTTGTAAAAACAAGGTAAAACATTTGAAATGGCTGCCATTTTATTTTGTTTCACCCGATCACAAAAATCCTAGTTCATGCGATAGCGAGTGATCTATATTTTAAGAATCTGTTTTATTTTTTAGTTTTACATGCAGCCTTCCAAATATATCGTGTCAACCAGGAAAAAAATGGTTCAAAAACCAGTTCAAGCTGTGATTTCTCGGAAAGAAACCATAAAAAAGCAATAAACAAAGTTTTTTATTATAATTTAATATGTGAATTTTGATGTCCAAAAACATAAAAAAGTTTTAAAAAAATTTAATGAAAAAAAAAATTTTTGAAAAAAGGTCGTTTGTATGAGACAGACCCCTTAAGGGCCCCAGGGCACTGCCCCACTTTGCCCCTTGATAGTTACGCTACTGAAATTTATGAGAATTTTTATTATTATTATTCAGAAATAAAAATTTCTGAAGAATTTTAGAATGTTTGTTAACAGTCGATTTATTAAAAAGAATTTAAACTTAACTGAACTTTTTAATAATTTTGAAATGTTAAATTTTAAAATTCATGACGAAATTTTTCTGCTGGGACATTTGAAATTTTGTACGAATCAAAATACCCTAATGTAATATATTATATCCTAAAAAGAATATATAAAAATAAAATAATATTTAAATTAGTGCAAATTGAATTACTGGCCAATAAAAATTCTATGAAATGGACATTCTGTCATTTAAAAATTCGTCTGATTTAAAATTCTATGAGGGGAGATTTTAGTCCAAACTCCCTAAAATTAACTTTATTTCAGTGTTTTTTTGAGCAATCGCAATTATTTTTTAAAAAAACTTCTTACGGTATTTATTGGTATATATTTGAAAAATTTAATAAAATTTTTTTAAGGAAAAATAATTGAAAATGTCGGCTCTAGCCCTCCCTGAAAAAAAGTCGTGCGTGACGGGAGTCCAAGTGCGCGGGGCACTCTACAGTCCTTCCAAATGATCAGAAATGAAAAAACCAAAAATATTGGTAAACTAGATAAAATTTGGGGGGCCATATAAATCTCCGATTTTTAAAAAATCCCTTTAAAAAAATGCGGGTCATTTAAAAAAGAAAAACTTGTTTCTGACCTTTTTTTTTGCTTTATCGTCAAATAAACAATAACAAAAAAATTTTTTTTTTTAAAAGACGCAACTAGATGGCCCCTAAATTAAATAAGTTTTAATTTGAGCCATCAAACATCGAAATCGGTTCAGCCGTTGAAGGTGAATCGTGCCCCGCGCGCAAAAGAAAGATGTTTAGAGAAAAACGCGTTTAAATTTTGACGACCCACTGCTTTAGGCGCGCACGTTTTTACTTGTTTTTCGGCCGACGCACTTTTTCGTTAAATATGCTATAACTCGTAAAATAAATTAGATAGAGGAATATTCTTTTGCATAAACATTTTCAAGACCCTAAGAATGAAAATAAAGCAATAAAGAAAATTTCTTTTGTTGATTTGGAGTAGAACCTCTCCTTAAATAAAAATAAAGATAAGCAAGTATACGGTTAATATCAAATTATTTTTAATAAAGAAAAGAAATTCAGAAACGTAAGATTCAATAAAATTGATTAGGTTTTATTACAACTTCCCAGATAGCACGTAACCTTGCCGTGCAAGTTTTGCAATATTGCCGGGCAACATTGCGGCAAGGTTGCTGTAAGGTTAAAATGTCCCACCTTGCCCGAACTTGCACAGTAAGCTTGCTGGAAGCTTATCGCAAGATTGCACCGCAAACTTACAGCAAGATTGCACTGTAATATTGTCGCAAGATTGCTCAGCAAGATTGCATGGTAAGCTTGCTGCAAGGTTGTAAAAATTGCTTTCCGTAGGTAATAAAATTCTACTTTTTAAAATTGCTTTAATTTAAATCATAAAAATTTTTTTTTAAAAGCATTGAAAAATTAACCGTATTTAATTATTTTAATTGTATTTTATGACTTTACAGCAACCTCATCACAACCTTGCTAAAACCTTGCAGCAAGCATACCATGCAATCTTGCCGAGCAATCTTGTGACAATATTATCGTACAACCTTGCTGCAAGCTTGCGGTGCAATCTTGCGATAAGCTTCCAGCAAGCTTACTGTGCATGGTTCGGCAAGGTGGGACAATTTAACCTTGCAGCTACCTTGTCGCAGTGTTGCTCAGCAATATTGCAAAACTTGCACAGCAACATTACGGCAACAGTGCGGCAAGGTTGCGACAAGGTTAAGTGCTATCTAGGTTCTTGGTTAGAGCTTTGTGGGATCACTTATTACGAATCGCGAGTAAAATTTCAAAAATGAATAATGCCGGATTATTTTTTTAAAAATGTATCAGATTTGTTTAAAAAAAATTTCCTGGCATGTTTTTTGGGTCGCTGTTCATGAAACTAAAATTAGATTTCAAAAATTAAAAATATTCTTTCCAATATGGCGGAAAATTTATTGAAACTTGATCGCAATTGTTTGAAACTTGTTACTCGGAGACTGTTAGGAGCATGGGATGGAGAGTCACGTCGGTCGTGCAGGTAGAATTTGTCCGAAAACTTTCTTTTAAAATACTGAATATTTTTAACTTAAACTTTGTAAAATTATAATGTGATTGAGAAAGTCTGTCAGACCCAAGTCTCCTTAGACTTTACCTTAAAATTAATTTTATTGAATTTCCGGGAATCTTTGAATATTTAAAAAAATTAATTTTAAAAGCGAAATTTAAATAAATTTGGCAGAATTATTCAATGATATTTTAAGTAATTTTACAAAGGTTAAGGTCAAAACGGTCTAATTTCACATTCTAAAGCAAATTCAGCCCGGAGACTTAAGAAATTCTAACTTTCGCAAAATAACGGTCATCCTACTCTCTATCACACACCCTTATAAGGGAAAATGATAAAGTGTTATGTCATTAATATAAGCAATTCATAAACTTTCTCATAAAGTACTGAGTATTTTCTCACAAAACTTGGTTGATTTGTCTAAATATCATTAAGAAGGTCTCTCTGAACCAGACTGAAAAGCAGTGTGGTAAATTCTGGTACAGCTAACAAGAATACTAGAAAATTAACCAAAATTCTTGTTAAAATAATTGGAAAATCATGTTAAATAGGGCTTAACCGGAATTCTGGTTATTTAACTGAACTGTTTTTTCAGTGCAAAATTGTAAGTATTTTACAAAATAATTTTTTTAAATTTCCCGACAAGCTCGTAAAATTAAAAGATTAATTTTATGCAAAATTCAAACAAATTAGGGTCAGAGAGACCTTTATAATAATATTTTAAGGAATTCCACAAGATTTTGTATAAAAATATTTATTATTTTAAGAGAAAGCTTACGGAGAAATTTTACATATATATATATTTTTTTTCTTTTACATATATGACTCATTAGGGTGGTCCAAAAACGCATGGGAAAAACAGAAATATTTTATTTTTAATGCTCTCACCCCCTAAGATTGTTCTATATAAAAAAAAATACCCCTATTTTTTAATGTTTTATTTTTTAATATTTAGATGGGACTCAAACCGCTCAAAGTTTCCCATGCAAAATGCATGGGAAAAAAAGACTTTTTCGTAGAAATGGTATAGAACCCTTGAAAATCAATATTCAATATTTTTCCATCGCCCAACTCCGTTTCTCTTCAGGAGACTTCAAACAACAATGCCAAATTGTTTATTTAACAATTTTGTAATATTAACTATTTTCTATAGGGCCCCCAAAAAACCCCATAAATTACAAAATTATGAATAAAAATCGTTAAAAAATATTTTTTACTATTTTTATGAGAGTTTTTTTCTATATTTTGAATAAATAACATTAATATTGATTTTTAATCATTATTCCATGTAATTGCTAATTTGTTTAAACAAATTGTTATTATTTATTTACAACTTTTTATCAAATTGAGCTAGAGAGTTGCAACTTTTTCTTAATTTTGCAACTTTTGGAGGCCAGTGGAGCCACACACGTACAAAAAAGTTACAATAATAATTTTAACAATTGTTTAACCAAATTATATTGTTTATTTTCATGATTTGCGCAAATTGAGCTACGAAGTTGCAACTTTTTCTTAATTTTGCAACTTATCGAGGCCATTGGATCCAAATACGAACAAAAAAGTGAAAATAATAATTTTAACGATTGTTTAAACAAATTATATTGTTTATTTTCAAGATTTGCAGAAATTAAGCTACAGAGTTGTCATTTTTTCTGAATTTTGCTATTTTTTGTTGACTGTGAAGCCATGCACTAACAACAAACGATAAAGAATAATCTTTACGATTGTTTAAACAAATTATGTTGTTTATTATTAACTTTTTATTAAATAGAGATACAGAGATGCAACTTTTTCTTAATTTTTCAACTTTTCGAGTTCAGTGAAGCCAATAACAAAACTTAAAAATAATTTTTACAATTGTTTGGACAAATTGTATTGTTTATTATCATCTTTTTATTAATTGGAGCTACAAAGATGCAAATTTTTTTCAATTTTGCAATTTTTATAGGCTTATAGAAGCAAGTCTTAGCAACAAAATAAGAAAATAAATGTTAACAATTTAATAATGTTTATTTTTATCTTTTCATTGAATAAAGTTAGAAAGACCAAAAAGTGTCAATCAATTTATAAACGATGATTCAATGAACTTCTTTTCACGTTTTAAATGTACTTTCTAAATCTGAATTAGTTAAAAATAACTAATTTGAAAGCAAAAACTCAGTCACTAATTCTAATAGTTATTTTTCTACTAATCATTTAGTAAAAAATAACTGATTATTAGTCAAATTCAATTTTAGGTTATGTCAAAATAACTAATATTTTAGTAAAAATCTGTTTACTAATTTAATTAGTCAAATTTTAACTATTTTTTAGTTATGTTTTTACTAACAATTAGTCATTTTTTAACTAATTATTAGTTATTTTTAACTAATTACTGAAATAAAAACTCAGGCACGATTTTACTAATTATTCGTTATTTTTAACTAATTCAAATTTAGAGAGTAAACTTCTTTTCTTGAGGAACATCCCTCACTATGGCATCAGAATGTCGATTATTACGCTTGTATAAAAATTTTAAATTGTCTAAAATTAATTAATGACAATGCAGAGCGATACGTTAAATTATTATCTGATTTTAACAAACTAATAACAAAAGATAAGGATCAAAAGCAAAATACCGAAAACAGTTTACGAACTGTAACAAAAAAACATTATCCGAAAAAATGATGTGATAACCAACACATGTATTTATAATATTAAAAAAATAAATGTTCTAAAGTTTTTTACTTAATTATAATTATGTCTTACAGTCATTCAATGAAAAGATAAAAATAAACATTATTAAATTGTTTAAACAATTGTTAACATTTATTTTCTTATTTTGTTGCTAATACTTGCTTTTATAAGCCTATAAAAATTGCAAAATTCAGAAAAAATGACAACTCTGTAGCTTAATTTGTACAAATCCTAAAAATAAACACTATAATTTGTTTAAACAATTGTTAAAATTATTTTTGTAACTTTTTTGTTCGTGTTTGGCTCCACTGGCCTCCATAAGTTGCAAAATTAAGAAAAAGTTGCAACTCTCTAGCTCAATTTGATAAAAAGTTGTAAATAAATAATAATAATTTGTTTAAACAAATTAGCAATTACATGGAATAATGATTAAAAATCAATATTAATGTTATTTATTCAAAATATAGAAAAAAACTCTCATAAAAATAGTAAAAAATATTTTTTAACGATTTTTATTCATAATTTTGTAATTTATGGGGTTTTTTGGGGGCCCTATAGAAAATAGTTAATATTACAAAATTGTTAAATAAACAATTTGGCATTGTTGTTTGAAGTCTCCTGAAGAGAAACGGAGTTGGGCGATGGAAAAATATTGAATATTGATTTTCAAGGGTTCTATACCATTTCTACGAAAAAGTCTTTTTTCCCCATGCATTTTGCATGGGAAACTTTGAGCGGTTTGAGCCCCATCTAAATATTAAAAAATAAAAAAATAAAAAAATAGGGGTATTTTTTTCGATATAGAACAATCCTAGGGGGTGAGAGCATTAAAAATAAAATATTTTTGTTTTGGACCACCCTAATTGACTCATACTCCACCACATATCCTTAAGGTATTGTGGTTCATAAAGGCAGAAACAACTTAAAGAAGTGAGTATTTATAAAATTGATTTTCAGAAAAGGAAAGAAATGCTTAGGCGAAGAGAAGCAAACATTTCGAGTGCCAAACAAATATTGGAAACAATTAATAATGATTTGTCAAAGTCCGCATCGGTAGCATATATTCAAAATAAAGTAAATGTGGCATTGCGGTTGGTTACCAATTTAAAACCGATGTTGGAAGAAGTTCAAGAGGTAAATAATAATAATAATAATAAGCTAAATATATTTATAATTTGCTACAATGTTGCTTTCTTTGAAACAATTTTTCAATGTTTAATGATCTCTCTAAATTTCTTAGAGTGAGTTTTCACTCCACTAAGAGTGGAAATTGAGCCAATCCAATCAGAGTGAAAGACCCACTCTAAAAGAGTGGGATCTCACTCTTAAAGAGTGGGATCTCACTCTTAAAGAGTGAACTTTCACTCCAATATGAGTGGAAATTCGCTCTAAAATTAGAGTGAGAGTTCACTTTTGGTTTGAAGTGAAAAATTCACTCTATAAGAGTGAGATCTCACTCTTTTAGAGTGGGTTTCTCACTCTTGATTGGAGTGGCTCAATTTCCACTCTTAGTGGAATGAGAACTCACTCCAAGAAATTTAGAGAGATAGAACGTCCAACGTCCTTTCGTCAGGATAAAAAATCCTTCCGCGAGTACGTGCGAAATCACGTTATAAAATTAATATGACTTAAGATAAAAGCAAATTTAATTACATATGGTTAGAAAGGTAAAGAAATAAGCTTTCAACGCATGTAACCATAAAGTTACTTAAATCAACCTGTAAAGTTATTTTAATAAAAAACTATTTTTTGCCTATTTTACATGCATTCACAATTTAAACGCATTTTTAACATTTTAAAAAAATCAAATGATAAGTAAAACATTATATCTTCGTTAAAAATAAACGTAGAATAATTTTTAAAAAAGCATTTTGAAGGTCATATTCAAGCTTTCTATTGACCCTAAGGATGTATTAATATTTAACCGGGTTCAGATTCTAATAAGCAAAAAGTATCATTTTATTGATTATGAGGTTAGGAAAAAATCCTGCCGTGATAGAGAAAAACTGATTTCAGATTCGAGTTCAAGGCACCAAAATACATAGGGGTAGGGTGGTCTGGTTAAAAGTACATGACACTTTTTTTGTTTTGTGTGCCTGCGTAATCTTTAGGTATTATACGATCAGAGAATGCAAAAACCTAAAAATCAATCTTTTTTACCTAAAAAACTAGTCGGTACCTCTTAAAAATTCTAAACTTTGAGTTCGGTTTGAATTTTTAGTTACACAAATTTTATAGTAGATATTTTTATAAATCGAATATTATTTTTTTAAAAAATTATTTATAAAATAAAATTATTTTTCAGTTCTTAGCTACTTTTGATCCCAATGTGAGTGGTCCAATTCCTGGATCTTCTCTTCAAATTCCTTCTGAAAACCTTACTTCATCTGTAACTCCTTGTTCACGTGATTCAACCGATTTTAACCCGATTCCTTTTTCCAGTTTGGATCAGCAGTCGTCTGAAATAGTTGAGTCTTTTTGCTCTAGTAGATATTTTTATAAATCGAATATTATTTTAAAAAATTATTTATAAAATAAAATTATTTTTCAGTGCTTAGCTAGTTTTCCTCCCAATGTGAGTGGTCCAATTCCTGGATCTTCTCTTCAAATTCCTTCTGAAAACCTTACTTCATCAATAACTCCTCGTTCACGTAATTCAACCGATTTTAACCCGATTCCTTCTCCCGCTTTGGATCATCAGTCGTCTGAAATAGTTGAGTCAAATGAAATGCAGCGTAATTTAAACCCAATTTCTTTTCCTGCTTCGGGTTCTCGTCCTCCTGCTGTTCCAATCGGTGATGATTTGAATCAAGAAGAATTAGTTCGTATTGGCCAAGAAGATGTACCAAGAAGCGGATCATCTCGTTCAATTACTGAAGCTGACCTAAATGAGCAAAATCTTAGCATGTTCAATTTTACAAAGGAAACTGCTGGGAACAAGGTAAATATTTTAACAACTAAAAATATCTTTTTTTTAGAAAATAGTTAAATAAACTAATTTTTAATCAAAACTGTTAATGTTTCAAACTTTTAACTGTTACCCTTATCAAGAGTATACCTAAGTCGAAAAACGTTTTTACCCGCTTAGAAATGTTAACTTGGCTGAAGTTTGCTCAAACTTGGTTCAAGATTGCTCAAGCTTGGCTGAAGTTTGCTGAAGCTTGGCTGAAGCTTGGCTTAAGCCTGGCTCAAGTTTGCTCAAGCTTGGTTCCTGTCCACGAGCCAAGCATGAGCCAAGCATAAGGCGAGCATGAGACAAGCATGAGCCTAGCTACAATTCATCAACAGCTTTCGACCATGAACACCCTATGACGATTAATTAAAGAAAGCACAAAATGTCAATTAATACAGTTAAGCATGCGCACTAGTGTTTTATGACAACTACACATGCGCAGTAGTGTTGTATGTTGCTTTTAATTGCATTTTAATTATTTTCTTTAACATTAAATAAGTTTTTCAACTCATTAATTATTCTATTCATTTCCAATTTCTTTCACTATTTTTTAATTTTTTTTCTTCAAATTACAATTAACTTCTTCAGTATCAAATCATAAAAGCACATTTAATTATCCTTTTCAAAATTTTCAATTATTTTTTTCTATAACCATTTTTTTAAATATTCTTCACTTCACATTCTTGAAATTTTAATACAGTTCATTTTTAATTTATTTTCTGCAATTTTTTCAAAATCATCCAATTAAAATTTTTTATCAATTTCTAATTGACAATTTATTATTCTTCATGATTTTTCGAACTCTTTTTTCAATTCTTTAATTTTCAATTAATTCCCCAATACTCAATAATTCTTGGATTTTTTCAATTATTTTTTTACTCATAAAAATTGTTTTAAATTTTCGAATTCAATTATTCAATTCTAGAACTATTCTCTTCCACTGTCATTTATTTTTTTCAAATTTAATTTCCGCTTTTAAATTTTCAATTATTTTTTTTCAATATTAAAACATTATCGCCTTTTTTAAATATTTTTTTCGATTATCATTAAGTTTCTTTAATTTTAAATACAATTGTTCAATTTTCTTTAATTTTTAATTCCATATTTCAGTTTTCAATTGTCTTCTTGTATATTCATTAATTCTCTGATTTTTCAATTACTTTTTTCAATTTTTAAATATGTTCCTTAAATTTCAATGCCATATTCTAATTCTAATTTCCATTCAATTCCATTTAATTAATTTCTTCAATTTTTAATTTTTTTTCAATTATAATTATTTTTTTCGATTTTTAATTTCGTTGTTAAATGTGCAGTTATTTCCAACAATTATTCCAGTAATTTTCTTAATTTTTCAATTTTCATTTGTTTTATTTAACTTTAATATTTCTTATTTAATTTTTTTAATTCTTTTTTTCAGTTGTTTATTAATCTAGTCATTTTTTGAATTTTGTTTTTAATTGTGAATTAATGTCTTCATTTTGTAAATTTTTTTCAATTGTTAATTATTTTTGCTTCCTGATAGAGAAAGCTTTGTGATCGTTAAGATTTTCGATTTTCTAAAAATAGTCTAAATCGACTCATTTTTATCTAAAAAGCGTAAATTTTCATTCTTAAGCAAATGTCCAGATGTATCTGTGTGTGTGTGTGTGTGTGTGTGTGTGTGTGTGTGCATGTGTGTATAGCGTTTTTTGTGTACAAGATATCTCGAGAATGCTTTAACGGATTTCAATAAAATTTGGTTGACTTATTAATCTCATGAATATGCAAATTTGGACACAGGGAATTTTGAAAATACCCAACCATTTTTTTAGCACCTTCTTTCGTCGAAAAAAATCGTCTTTTGACAAAAAAAATTTTCTATGCTAAAACTTTAACTTACTGGATACAAAAAATCATATTCCTTATCTCAAAACAAATTGATTGACCTATAAAAAGTTTATAAATGATCAAAAATTCATAAAATAATTCATGTTTTTTTATTTTTTTTTTGCTTTTAAAATTCATTTTTTTATAACTTCTCCAATTAAATTTGATATAATTGATTAATTTTATCTAGTTTCTAATTATAATTTAGTTCTTAAATTTTTAATTTATTTTTTAAATTTGCAATTTATTTCCCCAATTTTTTATTATTTTCTTCAATTTTAATTTTTTTTTTTCGATTTTTAATCCAGTTGTTTGGTGGTCAGGGAAAATGAGAACCTAGTCAGGGAAAAGTCAGGGAATTTTGAAAATTAAATTTTGTGACCAACCTGATTATTCCAATCATTAAAAACTACAATTAACGTTTTAATTTAATAGATAATACATAATAAAAATTTAAAGCACCAAAACGTTTGTTTTGAATTGAGGAATATCGGAAGAATGATCATAGAAGTAAATAATTGGAAAATCATTTTAAAAATTTTAAATATAAGACAATAAATTAAATTTAAGTTTTTAGGAAATTAATTGAGAAATAATTAAAATAATTTAAAATTAGCGGAAATAACTGAAAGATCATTTTAAAAAAATGGAAATTGAAAATAATAATTTAAAATTGAGATAAACAATTGAAATTTCAGGAAGGTTATTAAAAATTAAGGAGACCGTACACCACTTTTGCGTGTTTTTTCAATATTTATTTTTTTCTAGTTAAAAGTGCAGAAACACTGGGCTTCTTTTACATATATTTAAGTACATATTTAGGTTTAAGAAAAAAATATTTTTGAATTTTTTCTGCCCTTCATGTTGACAAAATGGCGGCTGAAGTGTCGGTCCAAAAAAAACTGGTTGACATGATATTTCTGCTTCAAATTGTCTGAAACAAAAAATCCAAAGAATTTCTTAAAATATATGTCAGTGGCTATAGCGTGAACCACAGGCAAGATTTTACGTCCACTTTCAACCCTTTTTTTTAACCGGGTTAGGGGTGAAAAAAAAGTGAAAAAATTAAAACCGCCGCCATTTACTCATTTTTTTTTCAAATTCATTTCTTGTGGTTCACGCCATAGCCACTGACATATATTTTAAGAAATTCTTTGGATTTTTTGTTATAGACAATTTGACGCAGAGATATCATATCAACCAGTTTTTTTTGAACCGATACTTCAGCCGCCATTTTGTCGACATGAAGGGCAGAAAAAATTCAAAAATATTTTTTTCTTAAACCTAAATATGTACTTAAATATATGTAAAAGAAGCCCAGTGTTTCTAAACTTTTAACTAGAAAAAAATAAATATTGAAAAAACACGCAAAAGTGGTGTACGGTCCCCTTAATAAAAATAGTGAAACATTCTGAAAATAGTAATTAAAAATTGAAGAACATCCTCGAGAACATCATTACAATTTTTTAAAAATACAATTAAAATTTTAAGTAAATAAATAATATGTAATACAAATTCAAGCAACAGAACATTTTTTTTTTTATACTGAAGAATATTTAAAAAAATGGTTATAGAAAAAAATAATTGAAAATTTTGAAAAGGATAATTAAATGTGCTTTTATGATTTGATACTGAAGAAGTTAATTGTAATTTGAAGAAAAAAAATTAAAAAATAGTGAAAGAAATTGGAAATGAATAGAATAATTAATGAGTTGAAAAACTTATTTAATGTTAAAGAAAATAATTAAAATGCAATTAAAAGCAACATACAACACTACTGCGCATGTGTAGTTGTCATAAAACACTAGTGCGCATGCTTAACTGTATTAATTGACATTTTGTGCTTTCTTTAATTAATCGTCATAGGGTGTTCATGGTCGAAAGCTGTTGATGAATTGTAGCTAGGCTCATGCTTGTCTCATGCTCGCCTTATGCTTGGCTCATGCTTGGCTCGTGGACAGGAACCAAGCTTGAGCAAACTTGAGCCAGGCTTAAGCCAAGCTTCAGCCAAGCTTCAGCAAACTTCAGCCAAGCTTGAGCAATCTTGAACCAAGTTTGAGCAAACTTCAGCCAAGTTAACATTTCTAAGCGGGTACCAGCTCTCTAAATATGAATTAGTATAGTTTTTTACTATGAATTAGTCAAATTCATGGCTCATTTTTCTCTAATTCATATAGTAGAAAACTACTAATTGAAATAGTGAAACTTTACTTTTAAAATAAATAGATTTTTTTACTAATTTAATTAGTAGTTTTCTACGAAGAATCAGTAAAATTCTTACTATTTTAATAGTAGCTCACTTTTGCTAATTCATTAGTAGAAAACCACTAATTCAGATTTAGAGAGAAAGGTATCTGCATTTTAGATTAGTCACCTAATGACCACGGTATCCCATGAAAATCAGGTGACGTATCGAAAATGCAGAAACGGCGTTTTTGGTTTAGACGGCAATATGCAATAGATACCGTGAGTTTCATAAAGACTGTTTTAGACCACCTTACATAAAGTAAGTTACTTAAGAAGAGATTACAGTGGCTTATTTTTCAAAAAATCGAAATTTTTATTTTTTATTTTATAGTCTAAAGTAAAAAAAACCTCGAATTTTTTTTTTTATTAATTAACTAACTTTAGAACATTTATTTTTAAATTTACAGTTTTTCTGGTGCACCGCTTGAAAGAGCAGTTTTTAAATTATAAGAAATATATATTGTTACATAAGAAGAGTAATATGTATATAACTATTAATATAAATTTTTCTTATTGTGCTTTGCTATTTAAAAATATTGATGAACTTCAAGTTACATTTTTGTAAATTTGGTCTTTCAAACTTGAAAAGCGTTTTTCTCGAAACTGCATACTTTCAACTTGTTTACACTCTTATTTTTACACTATTCAACAAAATAACTTGAAATTTGGACAGCATGTTCCTTCAATGTGTAGTTTTCGTGCAAACTAGGATTTTTAAAATCCATTAATATTTAAAAAAATTATTAACAATTTAATTTGCAAAATTATGGTTGAAAAATTCAAAAGTCTGTCATTCGGTTATTTTTCAATAAATATTTTTTATCTTGGTTTACACGATAGCCAAAATGGTACCGATTAAGAAACTATTTAATTTTTTTATTTTACATTAACCGTTGCAGAGAAAGTTTAAAAAACTTTTAGAGAGAACCACTTTCGGCAGCCATTTTTTAAGACTTTATTAAAGAAAAAAAAAGTTTTTAATTACTTTAAGAGTTGTATTTTATTGTAAAAAATGTATGTAATAAATATTTTTTTTAATATAAAAAAATCTTTGAAAAAAACCTTAAAATCACTGGTAACACGATTTAAGTGTGTCTTATTATAAGTAACTCACTTTATATGTAAGGTGGTAAAACCAGCCTCATAGTCCAAAAACTAATTGTTAAAATAAAATCTAGGCAGTTGAAATATACTCTGGCAGTGGGATTTATGTTGAAAAACATGCTCTAAATAAGGCAAAGAGAAGCATAAAAATGCACAATAGTTTTGCCAGAGAAATTCTCATCTTAGTTTTCAAACAAGAAGTTCTTTTATCGACGAATTTAACGAAAGAAGAGAAGAATGTAAAAAGTGATGCCATCACTAAAATATTAAGTAAGTTTTAAAAGTGTAAGAATAAACTCTGAAATTAATCATTAGAATTTTCATTTTCACAATTTTCTTAGACAAAATATAACCTTTTAATAATTTTTTCAAATTTATTTTCATTCGAAATTAAATAAAGTAGATATTTTGCTTTACAAAATTTGAATATCACCAAATTCGTATTTAACAGAATTTATTTGTACCCAACATTTTACTTAAAAGAATTCTAATTTATCTGACTTTTAATTTAGAAGAATTTTTATTCAACAGAATTTTAAGTAAGTTTAATTTTTTAATACCAGAAGTTTCATTTGTCCCAATTTTTATTTGTACTTTTTGGAATATTTCAAGAAAATTTTTAAAACGCCAAATTTGTATTCGACTGGATTTTCAAATGACTGAACAAATATCTGACAGGAAGATTTCAAATCTAATTTTCAGGTTTAATCACAGTACTTATCAAAAAATTGTTAAAGACAATTTGAAAATTTGTACCGAAATCTTTGGGTCAGATATTTGTTCTGCTATTTGCACTTTCCAAGAAATAAAAATCCATTATTTTAACAACTCTATCAAATCTCAATTTATTTAGATTTAAATCCGTATAAATAAAGATTTGGTAAAATTGATATTCTGATTTTTAAATATTAGACTGACTCAAAATTGTTTTAAATTAGAATCCTGCATCCTAACGTATTGTTATCTACAATATTATTTGATTGACGTTATTTCAAGCCCTTATGGAAATAATTTAACGAACATTCGGTTTCTTTCTTCATTTTTTAAATATATTTTTCACTCTGTTCAATTACAGGATTCGCTAAGGCTTTTGCCACACAATCGAAATGGAAAATTGTTGATGACCAGCTGGTAAGATCCAGCCTTCGCAGCAAAGTTCGAGAGCTACAAAAAAAACCTGCTACAACTGTTCCAACATAAGCAACTTCTTTTAATCAATGTTTTTAGTTCTTAGTTTTCAGTTTTTAGTTCTTAGTTTTTAGTTCTTAGTTTTTAGTTATTAGTTTCTTTGTTTCAGTTTCTTAGTTTAACAATTTATTAAAATAAAAATATTTATATTCTACTAGGAAAAATAAATCTGTTAATTTAGACATAGATATCCCGTAGTGGAAACTAGACATGGATAGATCTGGTCCTCATCAGTTTTCTTGAGACTTGTTCTGGCAAAAATAGTCTTGGTCGAGACCAGAAGTGTAAGGTTTTTCCCATGGGAAACAAAAACTTTTTCGTAAAATTAATATAACTCCTTTTGGAGTAAAAGTTCACTCATTGAAAGAGCGAATTTATTCACTCTAAGGATAAAGTGACGAATTCACTTTAAGCAGAGTGAATTTTTTAGCTGTTTTAGAATAACGGCTCCACTTAGGTCGAATTCCTTACTCCTACTTTAAATTTCGGTCTAGACGGGCAATAGAGCTCATTACATATTTAAAAAAATATATACAAAAAGAAAAAAAATGTATACAATAAAGATCAACAACAATAACAATAGTAAATGATCGACATCACAAGTACACAAGACAATCAATTACAATAAAATTAAAGTAAACACAAACATTATCTAATATATTTTCTTTACTGGAACTAAGAACTCAATAGCTTATTCTCATTAACTCATTAGCTAACTCAATGATCCAATAGATTGGGTAAATTAAAGCTTTTCGAAATTTTAGTAACTTTATAACTTTAAAGCAATAACACCTTCTTTTGAAAAATAAAAATAAATATTCAACCATTTTAATTTGTTATTTATATTATTTTATAACATTTTTTTATATCATGTTTACATACACCATGTTTACCACTATGCTGATAATGCTATACGCTCGCTAGTATACGGCTTACGAACTGCAGTTATAAGGTACGTACACCCAGACATAAAAGTTTTACAGCTCCTTATATTTTTTTCGAAATTTTCATAACAACAATAAACTTTCAAATATGCTATTGATTTACTAAGCAGCTTAATAAATATCGATTGGAATTTCATTCAATATCGAGTGGAAGTTTCACCCAATATCGAATGAAAGTTTTACTCCAAATTGTGGAGTGAATATTCACTCCCACCATTAGAGTGGATTTCGGTACTCTTTCCATTAGAAAGAAATAGAAGAATTAGAATTTTTTTTAAATTACTCGTATCAAAAATCTTATTTTCCAGAAATCGCATGTATCAGAAATCGAATTTGTCAGAAACTGCATTTATCAGAAATCTCATTTATCTGAAATCGCATTTATCAGAATTTTCATTTCTCACAAATTGCATTTATAAAAAATCTAAATTTTCAAAAATTGCATTTACCAGAAATCTATTTTTTCATAAATTGCATTTATCAGAAACCCTATATCTCGGAAATCGCATTAATCAAAAATTTCACTTGTCAGAAATTTCATTTACTAAAAATCTAATTTTTCAGATGTTGCATTTATCAGAAATATCATTTGTCAGAAATAGCATTTATCAAAAATCTCATTTGTCAGAACTGGCATTTCTTAGAAATTTTATTTATCAGAAATTGCATTCATAGGTGATCTGATTTCCCCAAACTTTCATAATACCAAATTTTTTTGTTTCCCGCAAGTTAACCGTCTGTGCTGTAGTCGATCTCAACTGCATGTGATCATGTGTGGAATTTAAATATATTCAAAATTTTTAACTTATTCTATTCTGCTTTACCGACAACATCAGGAGTGAGAAACTAGCGTGAGAAAAACAATAGTGGCATATTAAAAGTTTTAAGAAAATGAGATGTCCGATAAATACAGTTTCTGACAAATGATATTTCTGATAAATGTAATTTCTGGCAAATTAGATTTCTGATAGATGCAGTTTTTGAAATATTACATTTCTAATAAAAATGGTATTTCTGACAAAATAAATTACCAATAAGTGCAATTTCTGATAACAGCAATTTCTGATAAACACGATTTCTGAAAAATGAGATTTCTGATAAAATAATTTTCTAACAAATGACATTTCTGATAAATGCAATTTCTGAAAAATTAGATTTCCGATAAACGCAATTTCTAAAAAATAAAATTTCTGAAAAATGAGATGTCTGATAAAATCATTTTCTAACAAATGACATTTCTGATAAATGCAATTTCTGAAAAATTAGATTTCTGATAAACGCAATTTCTAACAAATAAAATTTCTAGTAAATGAAATTTCTGACAAATGCGATTTGTGGTAAATGCAATTTCTGACTGACTAATTTTCTGTTAAAACATTGTTGGTGGCAGTTTAACCTTCGCGCTACCGGATGCTTCCCCGAGCAGACACGGAAATATTTGAACTGAGATAACTTTTAGAGATTTGCTTTAATCTAATTGCAATTTTAAGTCACTGACCAAATTTTTATTAAATTTCGAAAAATTCAAAAAAAAAATTTTACATTTTTTCTTGTTTATCTATAACAATTGTAAATGTATGTAAGTGAGTTCTACTAAGGTGACTCAGGGTATTTTAATAATTTGTTTAAACAATTTTGTATAAATATTTATAACTGTTTTATACCAATATCTTATATAAATTATTGATTTAGTACGTATTAAAGCTAAAAACTTTTCAATTTTTTCATTCTGTTGGTCTCACTGATAATTTTGGAAATGTTATAAATTTGCGATAATACATTATTTAAACATTCGCAAAATTTATCGTAATATTAGTAAAAAGTACTATTTGTTGACACACAACAAATATAGAAAAAAACTTGGATGATTTTAAGTCTCTTTTGTAAAATACAAATAAACAAACTCGTGTCTACCCGGCGATTTCCGGTAGTCCACGTTAAAAAACGGTTCACTGGCGTGAAGGTTAACAATAATTGGCATTTAATGTACTGTTTCATAGTATTTTTGATTTTCCGTTATGGCGGGGTGCTCCATGAGATCGATACTTCGTGGGTACATACGTACAATGTACTGTTTCACATTAATTTTTCTTTTCGTCAAAGGAAGAACATCCCCCCCACCAAGGGATTTTTTCATGGTCTTGTCAAAAATATTTTAACTTCTTCCCTTAAAGGGAGCGTTCATAAACTAAGTAGTATGTTAAGAGGAAGGGGGGAAATGTCTACTCTTACTACGTAGTTAACACAAACTGAACTTAATTTGATCTCGTCTTTTGGTCCAGTGAAATAGAACCTAGACACCCGATTAGCTCTTGGCATCCTAGTACCATTTGATTTTCACATTTTGAAGTTAACTTCCCCGAAGAAGTTGACCCGGAGAACCTACAAATCCGATATTCACTTAAAACGGTAGTAGGAGTAGTTTTTCATATTTTGAGGTTAACTTTTCAAAAAAAGTTGACCCCAAAGACATAGGCATCCGATTTGCACTAGGCATACATATTTTGAGAGTAACTTCTCCAAAGAAGTTGACCCGGAAGACCTAGACAACCAATGTGCATTTGAAATCGTAGTAGCAGTAGTTTTTCATATTTTGAGGTTAACTTCCCGGCAAAAGTTGTCCCAGAAGACTTAGACATCTGATTTGCTTTTAAAATCATAATAAAAGTTGTTTTTGATATTTTGAGGTTAACTTCCTTGAAAAACTTGACCCAAAAGACCTAGAATCCGATTCGCTTTGAGCAGCCTAGAATCAGTAGTTTTTCATATTTTGAGGTTAACTTCGCCGAAGAAGTTGACCCAAAAGACCTAGACATCCGATTTGCACCTGGCATACATATTTTGAGGTTAACTTCCCCGAAGAAGTTGACTCGGAAGACCTAGACACCCAATGTGTACTTAAAATCGTAGTAGCAGTTTTTTTTATATTTTTAGGTTAACTTATTTGAAAAAGATAGTTTTTCATATTTTGGGGTTAACTTCCCCGAAGAAGTTGACCCAAAAGACCTAGACATCCGATTTGCACTTGGCATACATATTTTAAGGTTAACTTCTCCGAAGAAGTTGACCCGGAAGACCTAGACAACCAATGTGCATTTGAAATCGTAGTAGCAGTAGTTTTTCATATTTTGAGGTTAATTTCCCAGCAAAAATTGACCCAAAAGACTTAGACATCTGATTTGCTTTTAAAATCATAATAAAAGTTGTTTTTGATATTTTGAGGTTAACTTCCCTGAAAAACTTGACCCAAAAGACCTAGAATCCGATTCGCTTTTAGCAGCCTAGAATCAGTAGTTTTTCATATTTTGAGGTTAACTTCCCCGAAGAAGTTGACCCAAAAGACCTAGACATCCGACTCGCACCTGGCATACATATTTTAAGGTTAACTTCCCCGAAGAAGTTGACTCGGAAGACCTAGACACCCAATGTGTACTTAAAATCGTAGTAGCAGTTTTTTTTATATTTTTAGGTTAACTTATTTGAAAAAGATAGTTTTTCATATTTTGGGGTTAACTTCCCCGAAGAAGTTGACCCAAAAGACCTAGACATCCGATTTGCACTTGGCATACATATTTTAAGGTTAACTTCTCCGAAGAAGTTGACCCGGAAGACCTAGACAACCAATGTGCATTTGAAATCGTAGTAGCAGTAGTTTTTCATATTTTGAGGTTAATTTCCCAGCAAAAGTTGACCCAAAAGACTTAGACATCTGATTTGCTTTTAAAATCATAATAAAAGTTGTTTTTGATATTTTGAGGTTAACTTCCCTGAAAAACTTGACCCAAAAGACCTAGAATCCGATTCGCTTTTAGCAGCCTAGTATCAGTAGTTTTTCATATTTTGAGGTTAACTTCCCCGAAGAAGTTGACCCAAAAAACCTAGACATCCGATTTGCACCTGGCATACATATTTTGAGGTTAACTTCTCCGAAGAAGTTGACCCTGAAGACCTAGACAACCAATGTGCATTTGAAATCGTAGTAGCAGTAGTTTTTCATATTTTGAGGTTAACTTCCCGGCAAAAGTTGGCCCAGAAGATTTAGACATCTGATTTGCTTTTAAAATCATAATAAATTTGTTTTTGATATTTTGAGGTTAACTTCCCTGAAAAACTTGACCCAAAAGACCTCAACATCCGATTTGCACTTGGCATACATATTTTAAGGTTAACTTCTCCGAAGAAGTTGACCCGCAAAACCTAGACAACCGATTTGTACTTGGCATACATATTTTAACGTTAACTTCTCCGAAGAAGTTGACCCGGAAGACCTAGACAACCAATGTGCATTTGAAATCGTAGTAGCAGTAGTTTTTCATATTTTGCGGTTAACTTCCCGGAAAAAGTTGGCCCAGAAGACTTAGACATCTGATTTGCTTTTAAAATCATAATAAAAGTTGTTTTTGATATTTTGAGGTTAACTTCCCTGAAAAACTTGACCCAAAAGACCTAGAATCCGATTCGCTTTTAGCAGCCTAGTATCAGTAGTTTTTCATATTTTGAGGTTAACTTCCCTGAAGAAGTTGACCCAAAAGACCTAGACAACCGATTTGTACTTGGCATACATATTTTAAGGTTAACTTCTCCGAAGAAGTTGACCCGGAAGACCTAGACAACCAATGTGCACTTGAAATCGTAGTATCAGTTGTTTTTTTATATTGTTAGGTTAACTTCTTTGAAAAATATAGTTTTTCATATTTTGGGGTTAACTTCCCCGAAGAAGTTGACCCAAAAGACCTAGACATCCGATTTGCACGTGGCATACATAGTTTGAGGTTAACTTCCCCGAAGAAGGTGACTTGGATGACTTAGACACCCAAAGTGTACTTGAAATCGTAGTAGCAGTTTTTTTTTTATATTTTTAGGTTAACTTCTTTGAAAAAGATAGTTTTTCATATTTTGGGGTTAACTTCCCCGAAGAAGTTGACCCAAAAGACCTAGACATCCGATTTGCACGTGGCATACATATTTTGAGGTTAACTTCCCCGAAGAAGGTGACTCGGAAGACCTAGACAACCAATGTGCACTTTTAATCGTAGTAGCAGTTGTTTTTTTATATTGTTAGGTTAACTTCGTTGAAAAAGATAGTTTTTCATATTTTGGGGTTAACTTCCCCGAAGAAGTTGACCCAAAAGACCTTGACAACCGATTTGTACTTGGCATACATATTTTAAGGTTAACTTCTCCGAAGAAGTTGACCCGGAAGACCTAGACAACCAATGTGCACTCGAAATCGTAGTAGCAGTTGTTTTTTTATATTTCTAGGTTAACTTCTTTGAAAAAGATAGTTTATCATATTTTGGGGTTAACTTCCCCGAAAAAGTTGACCCAAAAGACCTAGACATCCGATTTGCACGTGGCATACATATTTTGAGGTTAACTTCCCCGAAGAAGGTGACTCGGATGACTTAGACACCCAATGTGTACTTGAAATCGTAGTAGCAGTTTTTTTTTTATATTTTTAGGTTAACTTCTTTGAAAAAGATAGTTTTTCATATTTTGGGGTTAACTTCCCCGAAGAAGTTGACCCAAAAGACCTAGACATCCGATTTGCATTTGGCATACATATTTTGAGGTTAACTTCTCCGAAGAAGTTGACCCTGAAGACCTAGACAACTTATGTGCAATTGAAATCGTAGTAGCTGTTGTTTTTTATATTGTTAGGTTAACTTCGTTGAAAAAGATAGTTTTTCATATTTTGGGGTTAACTTCCCCGAAGAAGTTGACCCAAAAGACCTTGACAACCGATTTGTACTTGGCATACATATTTTAAGGTTAACTTCTCCGAAGAAGTTGACCCGGAAGACCTAGACAACCAATGTGCACTCGAAATCGTAGTAGCAGTTGTTTTTTTATATTTCTAGGTTAACTTCTTTGAAAAAGATAGTTTTTTATATTTTGGGGTTAACTTCCCCGAAGAAGTTGACCCAAAAGACCTAGACATCCGATTTGCACGTGGCATACATATTTTGAGGTTAACTTCCCCGAAGAAGGTGACTCGGATGACTTAGACACCCAATGTGTACTTGAAATCGTAGTAGCAGTTTTTTTTTTATATTTTTAGGTTAACTTCTTTGAAAAAGATAGTTTTTCATATTTTGGGGTTAACTTCCCCGAAGAAGTTGACCCAAAAGACCTAGACATCCGATTTGCATTTGGCATACATATTTTGAGGTTAACTTCTCCGAAGAAGTTGACCCTGAAGACCTAGACAACTTATGTGCAATTGAAATCGTAGTAGCTGTTGTTTTTTATATTTTTAGGTTAACTTCTCTGAAAAAGATAGTTTTTCATATTTTGAGGTTAACTTCCCGGAAGAAGTTGACCCAAAAGACCTAGACATCCGATTTGCTCTTGGCATACATATTTTGAGGTTAACTTCCCCGAAGAAGTTGACCCGGAAGACCTAGACAACCTATGTGCACTTGAAATCGTAGTAGCAGTTGTTTTTTTAAATTTTTAGGTTAACTTCTCGGAAAAAGATAGTTTTTCATATTTTGAGGTTAACTTCTTGGCAAAAGTTGACCCAAAAGACTTAGACATCTGATTTGCTTTTAAAATCGTAATAAAAGTTGTTTTGGATATTTTGAGGTTAACTTCCCTGAAAAACTTGACTTAAAAGACCTAGAATCCGATTCGCTTTTAGCAGCCTAGAATCAGTAGTTTTTCATATTTTGAGGTTAACTTTCCCGAAGAAGTTGACCCAAAAGACCTAGACATCCGATTTGCACGTGGCATACATATTTTGAGGGTTACTTCCCCGAAGAAGTTTACTTGGAAGACCTAGACACCCAATGTGCACTTGAAATCGTAGTAGCAGTGGGTTGGGGGGGGGGGAGGGGCGACTCTACGGTTGTCGATTCTTTCTCGGTGGTTTCGGAAAATCACATAATATGTTAAATGTGCTGTTTTTGACGAATTTAAATCTATCTTCCGATGTGCCCCCCCTATTGGGGGGGGGGGTTGACAGATAGCTAACTTCCCTCTTGTGTTGAAACTTTGTTGTTGGTATTTTTGAAATAATATACGTACAATGTATTGTAACGTAATTTTTATGTATTGTGGGAGTTGACCCCCCCCCCCCCCCCTAGTGGGCTTGCCTTGGCCTTGTCGTCATCATTTAGAAGTCTTCCCATAAAGTACAGGAATCTTTTTGGAGACTTTCCCGCGAGACTCACGCGAGTCTCGCGCGAGTCCACTCTCGCGAGTCTCGCGTGAGTGCACTCGCGTGAGTCCCACGCGAATTTTTCTACTTGGGTAGAATAATGTTAAAGGTGTTAGTCATCGGTCTTTAAGGGTCCGAGTTTTGCCTGAGTAAAGATTGCAAACAGATGGTTTAAACTACTTTACAAATTAGGGAAAAACTTAAGGATGTTGGCTTAAAATATAAACTTTAATAAATGGTGGGAAAGCCCAAAAGATGGCATGGTTATAAACAATAATAATAATAATAGTAAATGTACTAGCTGAGGAAACATGTTTTCTACAAATTCTTTAATAATTTTTCATTTTAAGTTGTAAGAACTCCAAAAATGTCTTTTGCAAAATTTGTGTCTGTCTGCCTGCTTGTCGGTACCAAACCTTTGTTCGAGCATCACGCGTGAAGTGAATAAAGTGAAATTTGGTGTGCATTTGTCTATTATTCCAACTAAAGATCTCCGATTTATTAATTTTGAAAATATTAATTAGCACTTGAGATATCCAAGCGACACATAAGTACACATACATATGCCTACACAAGAATTTTGTAATGTTTCACAAAAAATGGTTTTTTTACCCCATTATTGTAGTTCATTAATGTTGAAATTCATTTCTGAATCCAAAATAGAAATTGGGCTTTAGAAGACCCAAAGTAAAAAACAGTTTGGCCCAACTATGCTTACAAAATTGTTTAAAAAATCAAAAAATACGTGCCCATACAGCACAATATATTTCTAGAAACTTGCTGTCGCTAACATTCCAAGATTCGGAATACTTAAATGAATTGTTCAGGCAACATTGGTGCAAAGACGAAAATGTTCGTATGTTAGGGAATATTGACACAAAACTTGAAGGAGTATTTCTTTAAAATTTTCAGGCCATTTTCAACGTTAAATGATGCGCACTGGTTCCCCGGTAAGAAGCCAGAAATTAGAAAGAATTGAAATTTTCTAATGATTATTAATTCTATTTCTGTCCAATTCTTGTGTATCCATCAAAAACCATTGAAAATAAGCTAAATGTAATCTTTTTTAGTAGCATTTTAAATATTTATGCAGAAAAAAAATTGTTGATTTGAAGATTTGAACCTGCGTTTCCAGCGCCTTGTCTCAATCGCTACCAGAGTTATATATTAATCTTCCATTTTTAAGATATCGACGCCCCCCGTTGATAAAGTGTTTATTAAAAAGCCAGTGTAATAAAATGTTAATTTGAAAAACAGTAGAATAATGTTAAAGCAAGGTTATAAAGAATGTTATACAAAATGTTATTGCATATTTGAATTAATAAACAAATGTATCCATCGTTCGGTCCAATTAACATTTTATGACAAAACTTTAAAAGACATTTGATCAAACAAATAGCTTAATAGAAATCATATCCAAAAAAATTAATTATAAAAATGATATTCCACTGTTTTTCAAATTAACATTTTATTAACCTGGCTTTTTAATAAACACTTTATCAACGGGGGGCGTCGATATGTAAGTTGAGGCTTACTTATGTATTAATAGTAGGACTCCAGCCAATTATTCAGTAACCTTTTGCTGATTGGAGCTTGTCTCATATTTATTATAAGTTGAAATATATATAAATTTCATGATTTTAATTCCTGCTAAAATTTTCAGATCTATTTTTCAATATCTATTTATTCAAGTGAAACTTGGCAGTATTTTGGAGTTATTCCTAACTTCAAATCAGCACGTGACAGAATCCAACAAGCTGATGTTTCATGAACATTTTGCTTCCACGTCGTGAGCAATAGTATATTAAGCAACAAGGGGTTAAAGGAAGCCATTTGTTTACGCTGATGTTTGTGTACGAGTAACAGTCGAGGGCGAAGCGCAAGACGAATCGAGTACACAAAGATCATTCTAAACAAATTGGACTGACTTTAAACCCGTGTTGCTTACGATACTTTTTATTCCAAAGGCACACACGGCCGAACAAATAAATGCGTTTAGACCCTGCCTACAGGCATCTAAAAGCGCCATTTTTGTGCCTGTGGGATAAAAAAAGATTTATTTTCTCATGAAGAATGCAATAAGGTAAGAAGGTGAGTTATCGACACTTTAAGCCGATTTCCGTATTTAAAATTGAGTGAAAAACATGTAAAAACTTTAGTGAAAATTATATAGTGAACAATATCAGATGAAGTAGATTTTCTAAAATATATCTTAACATCAAATAAACCAGTATAACTTTTTAAAAACATTTAGAAGAGGTTTAAAGTCAGAAATAAACTGATGTAGTTATCCGCACTTCGCAAACTTGGTTGTTGTAGTAATCGACAAAGTGGTCTACATAATGTAATAACGTTAATAATAATTAAAAAAATAATAATACACATTTTTGGTATTGAATACTTTTCAAACGTTAATTTAACGTTAATTTTTCATATCAAAGATTTACTTACATTTAGAAAACTTGCATGAGTTAAAAAGAAACATTTTTGAAAGGATAGCTTTCTAGAGACTTAAATAAAATATAGAATATAATTCAAATTTTTACAGAATTATGAGGTCAAACCATATTGACAATCATGAGCAACACTGTAAGAAAATTTTTCGGAAAGATTTAATTGACTTGATTTTGGCTCAACGCTCAATTATGGCTCAAGGATTGATTATGGTTCATGAATCGATTATGGCTCATGACTCGTTATTGGCTTAAGCATTGATTAACAATTTAACAAAAAAAAAGTTGCCTGAACTTTTATAGAGAAAGTACTTTTACCTAGTACAAGTTGTAGGTCTAGTAAAACTATGAAAAATGGTATATGAGAAATTTGCCAAACACCCCGAAAATTTCATTTTAGTGTCAAAAAACCGTTTTCTTGTGAATTTATGTGAAGAATTACTCATAACTTCCTTAATTTTTAACCCATTTTCAAAATTTTTTTTTGGTTTGAAAGGGGAAAAGCACTTCTTTTTAACTGTGGATTGCTTGTTTATTCTAAATGAAAATTGACGGGACCGCACTTGAAAATATTTGCGATTTTGCGATTTTTCGATTTTCCCAATTTTTTTTATTCAACGAGGTTTTTAAAATAAGGGAGAGCGGGGTGGAAAGTGCCGATTTTGATAAAATGCAAAATAAAATCTAATTGTTTTAGCTTATACACTATTTGATGCGTAATTGATTGTAGTTTTTAAATGTATTTATCATTTTTGATTAGTTTTAAAAGTTTATAATTTTATGCCAGATCGCAATTTATTTTTTGTCAATAAAAATTTATCAAATAAAAAGATGTCCAAAAAATTTAAATTTCTTTACGTCAAACGGCAATGCATCAATCACTTGGTTCTGGTCAGGGTTTTCAAAAATGCGATTGTAAATCCAAATGATGAACCAATATGTGCGCTTGCCGTCAAAACAATACGTTTTGTAACTCTAAATGCCACCAGTCATCAGCTTGTACTAAGTAATAAGTTTCCTTTTTAAACAGAGCTATAAATTGAATAATAATTTTAATTATTAAAATATAATAAATAAGTAAAAATTTTGTAATAAAAAAAATCATTCATTCATTATTATTTGTTTATTATTGTTTACTATTGTTATTACCATATTTTTATTTTAAATTATATTACATTTTTATTTATACTGTCACGTCTGCGTGAATTGTTTATTCATATGACTTGGTGTGTATTTAATAAGTATCACATTTAATTTTTGACTTTAGATAAAATCAATACTTGTGCAATAAACTATAATGAATATCAAGAGCGGTAGATAGGTGAGCATGAGAATAGATCTAGTTCCCTTAATTTATTCACCCTAGAAGGAAATCCTCATTGCCGATGTGAACGGGTTGTGTGCCGTTTTTCGTAGCGGGAATGGTTTGTACCATCAAGAGCATAAAAATTGAGCAGAATCTAAAGGGTTGAAAATATAAAGAAACCGAGGTTTCTTTAAAAATTTGTCAAAATGAAAAATTAGTTCTTGCTTCGCTACAATCACCTCCGGTTCTCGCTTTGCTCTGATCAGCTCGGGTTGACTTTGCTAAGTTTGTTTTCGGTACACTGCCTTAGAAAATATCTCTAATAGCAAAGTTTACAATCATCAAATCTTAAATTCAAGCTCTGAGTACACTTCTTTCGAGTTAATAATTTTGCGAATAAACTATCAACTTCAATTGTCTCGGACGTGAAGAATCTTAAATATATATTGTAGTGAGTGTGCGAATTAAATGAAAAATTGTATTTGTGAACATTGTATTGAAAACAGAGAGTGAAAAGTGGAAGTGTAGAACTCCTGACATAACTTGTCAGTAACTAATTTTAATCCTTAACCCTTTAATCATTTTAACCCTTTTAATCCTTAACCCTTTTAACTAACTTAAATCCTTAACTATTTAAACTAAGAAATTCTGTGAAAAAATATCGGACATTTATCTCCACCGGGATTTGAACTCGGGTCTTTCAATTGTCGCTTGACTGCTCTAACCAATAAGCTACAGAGGTCCATGTAAGATACAATTTCACAGATTTATCGCCTCATTCGGCCATGATATATATAGACACATATATATTTTAAAGACTTAATTTTAGTAATTCAAATTTTCCCACAATTTTTTATGTAGAACTAAATTTTCCAATCATGAGTAAGCTCTTACACAATTCGTGCATTCAAGAAACCTACTACATCGACTCTTAGTTCAAAAATTCAGGAAGATTTTTTCGATATTTAAATCACATTGAAAGCAAAAGTCCAAATGAATTTTTCGCTATTTTCAAGAATTAATTATTTAAAATCCCGGTGTACCTAAATGTCCGATACTTTTTCACAGAATTTCTTAGTTTAAATAATTAATGATTTAAATATGGAAAAAATCTTCCTGAATTTTTGAACTAAAGAGTCGATATAGTAGATTTCTTGAATGCACGAATTGTGCATTTGGGAAAATTTGAATTACTTAAATCCTTAACCCTTTTCCTCAGTTTAAATACCCTTAATTCTGCAATCAACTTTGACCCTTTATCCTTTTATCAAATTTAACCCTTTATCCTGAATCTTCGTCTCTAAGAAACATTGAATCGAGAAATTGTGGATCATTGACCACTTATCAATATGCTCATCTGCATCAAGCGACTTTTGGTTGGAAAAGAACTTGACCCTGAAATTTGAGACTACTAGGACACATAAACCATCGTCTGGCATTGTAATGTGGAACTGGAGTCTCTACAAGTATTTTTCCACTGGTTAGGACCTTTTCACTTGCTACGTCGTTTTGAGTCCTCGACAACTGCAGCCCATAAATTTCTTTTGGGGGTCTCACGAACCTGCACTTAGAGCTTTTGAGGGGTCAACTCGCACGCTTCAGATTCATTAAAAAAGTAAGAATTTACATTCTATTTTTCTGCCTCCAGTAAATTGAATGCCTTAAGCTAATAAGTTGCTTTGTTCCAGTTGTTCTGATGATTAAAACAAGAATTCAGGTTTTCATGAAGATTTCTTCCTCTCATCCTATTTCAACTCCATGATTTATGTAATTTGGACAAATAAAAGAATTTTTCTTCATCTTCTATCCGAAAGTACGCTCTTCCTCGACTAACTTCGCTCCAGGAACAACGACTTTTGCTGCCTGCTCGAACAGTCGGGCGCTCTGATTGGCTACGAGATTTTATGGCTCGTTATCATAACAAAGTTCATCATGGTTCCTGTATTGTGATTTTTGACAGGAACTGTGTTTAATTTAATAACCACACAACATTTACAAAAAAAAAGAATAAAAACATTGTTTATTATTAATTCTAACCTTCCAGGCAAGTATCATATCAGTCACTAAATTTTTATATTACTTAAAATAACTAAAAATATATTTTAAATCATCTGTCAAAATGAAACAAAACAATAAATAATATTTGTCTTTGATATTTTGACACATTAAGTACTGAACATTCTTCAGTATTAAAATTTAAAAAAATAAAAAATCTAGGTAACTGATAAGATACTTACCTTTTTATAGGTTTTTACTTTTGTTGATGCCTGCTCCGACCAGCAAAATCCTCGGCTTCACCTCGGTTTTGCAAAAGTCGGGCGGGCAGATCGAATTTCCAAACAAGAATTCAGCTAATCCAGAAACATTTTGCGAGACACTTTTCAAGCTGTCCAGTAGAGCGCGCTAACACAGGCCACAAAAGTTAGAATAGTAAACAAATATGGCTAACAGCAAGTTAACATCCGTCAACCACTGTCAACGCTTTTTTGCATATTTTTTAACGTACTTTCGGCTGGGGGCAAAGAAAAATCGTATACGACACACAGCCAGAAAGATGGATGCCCTGTCAAACGAGATTATATCACGCTTCCCAGGAAATCCAACTTTCCGGCCTAGTATCGTAATATACTATTACTTTCGAGCCTTAACGGATCTGACCAAGTAATGCGGAATTAACTAGTTAATGTTCACAGTAACTGAATTTCGGACTTTAACGGTAATATAATATTATATATATATATATATATATACATATAACATGTTATAATATATTAATATTTATATTTTTCATTTTTTATATTAATCTGAAAGTATATACTTTTGAATTAGTTTTTCCAATAATCATTTCCTATTGTTAACTCACAGTGTTAAAATTTTAAGGTGTACCTATATAGTAAATTATGTAAATATAATTATATATAAAGTAAATAACAAATAATATATATATTTTTCCAGAATTATTTTGAATTTTAATAAGATAGATGTCGCTTTGCGGTAAGGTTGAAATCTTCTTTTCAAAATTAACACTGACCGGTATATAGTCTTCTTAAAATATATATATACTTAATACTTTTTACGTCATTTACAAATTTGTGCATGTGTGTGTATCTCGTAACCGCGCTACTTTCAACCCCAAGCCAGAGGCACTTTACGCCTCTTATAGTAACATCCACTTATTGTAAAATATAAAATAACCAGTTAATTAAATCGGTATTGTTAATATATTATTCAATTCTTAAATAAATTTGGATCATTGTAGTAAAAAATTTGCACCGAAAGCTTTAAAAATGTATTAAATAGACGAAAATGTATAACCGTGAAAATATTTTCAAATGTGACACAAAAAGTGAAAATTCACAAATACACTAACAGATAACTATTTTAAGTAGCAGATGAAATCAAAATGACTGACAGCGAGTCGCATTCATTAAATATTACTTTTCTCACTTAAATTTTATCAAATTCAATTGATTAACTCGAAAAGCAAGTATCTCACACAGTTTTTTGATAGATTTAATATTTTTTTATCACCTTTAGGATCATCATCTTTAACATAATTTGTTTCATGACAATCAACGAGCTGGACCTTCTGTGATTCACAAATTGCAATTGGTTTTTCCACTTCATTTAGGTTTTTTGGTTTCGTTACACTTTTAACATCGGCATACTTTATGTTTTTTCGTATTTAGTACTGATGACAGATTACATTTGTTGTGCAGACATAGTAGTTCTTTGGCCTGTATGATAAGGTTGATGATGCCATATCATTGATTATTGTTTATTTATTGATTATGGTTCAAGCCTTTGTTATGGGCTTAAGCCTTGATTATGGCCAAAACTTGATTTTGACTCAAGGCTTATTTATGGCTCAAGGATTGATTATGGTTTATGAATCGATTACGGCTTATGGCTTTTTATTGTCTCAAGTGTTGTTCTTAGATCAAGAATTTATAATAGCTCAAGAAGGATTATGACTATATACCAAGTTACAGCTTAATTCTTGTCCATGGTTCAAGAGTTGATTATATCTTAAGACAGGTTCATAGGTCAGGAGTTGGTTGTGGCTCAAGATATGATTTTGACTTAAGACTTGATTATGGCTTAAGGATTGATTATGTATCATTCCTTGTTTGTTTTCAGTTTAAATATAAGGAAAAATTATAATTTTGTAAGGTTTGCAGATGTTAAGATTTTGTACGTCTTAAGAATTTCAAAGAACTTAAATAATTTAACAACTTATTTTTATAATAAATTATGCCTACCTCAAGGATATTAATGGATCATAACGTGCTTAATGAACTACAGAAAAGTTAAAAATAATTTTTTAAAAATATATTTTTAGCAAACTGTTACGATAAATATACACATGCTTGTTTTTGTTGTTGTTGTTGTTGTAGTTAATGAAATAAAATATCCCAGATAGAACCGTTATTTCCAGGAAGTTTCCTCGAAGTTACCTGTTGAAAACTGGGTAGTTACCCGTGGTAACTTCCTGGAAACTTTCCTGAAGATTTTCTGGAAACTTCCCGTGGAAACTTTCAAAAATTATTTAAGTTTTTTGCGAATATAATTATTGTTTAGAAAGGTTTAAAAAATAAAGGGAACTTTATATTTTGCTTTGTCGTGTAATAAAAAATTAAATATAAAAAAACCTGGGTCGTTTGAGGGTCAGAGGACTCGAACCCCTGTCCACCCGACGGGAGGGTAAACTCGAGGTATCGACCAGCTGCTGGGATGCGTGTACTAGTACTGCTCGACCAAATCGACACTGACAAGAAAGTTGTCAAAAAAAATTTTTAAGGTGGCTTTTTTTTCAGAGAATGCCTCATATATAAGTAAAAAATTAATACATTTATAAAAACTTTAGTTTCCTAATCCTTATTTTCGAAAATAACGGCTGTTTTAGTAATAGTTTGGAATTCATGGCTTTATTCGTACTTCAACTTTGAAACGCGTTTTTCTCGAAACCACATTTTTCGAACTGGCGACCATGATTTCTCAAAAACAATTTAACCGATTTCGTTCAAATTTATATAGTATATTCAGCTCATGTGTGGCTATCGCCCGAACCAGGATAATTGAAAAAGGTCAAGTCGTTTTTTTTATATACAAGAAAATAGACGCAAAAAATCGCGGTTTTTAAAAAACAAAATTCAAACCCGCGTAAAAAACTCAATTTTTAATATTTTCAAAATATCCTGGTTCCAGCGATAGCCACATAACCACAGATTAAAATGCTATTTCATTTTTTGATTTCTGTTCAGCCAATCATTTGGAATCGTGGTCGCCGATGGACCACTTTTTTATCACCAAAGCCACTTTACAGTGTTATAAGTCGTAAATATTGAAATATTTCTAATTGAAAAAATTTGTATTTGTAGTTAAAATATCACTAAATTTATGGAAAAAAGTCCGAAGTTCTAAGTTTTCATGGTTCTGAAAAAAAATTTAAGAAAAAACGCTTAAAAAACGGCCCGTCACATGGGGTGACCCCCTTTACAGCGCGGCACAGGTAATCCCAATACTTTGTGATTACATTACTTTGTGAGAACATTACTTCCTTAGGAAGTAATGTTTCAGCTATTCCTGTAAAAACCACATTAAAAACTTTTTTTCCTTCTTTCTTAATAAATGCCACAAAGTTATGTACATAAATGTCTTGCTAGATCCTCAAGAACCATCCACATATAAGTTACGACAAGTTTTTTTTTAAACAACCATTTACTGCAATTAATACAAAATCAACAACAACCTTTTGTTGAGAATTCAATTTCTAAATTTTCACATTCATCTTCAACATGGGTTAATCCAGAAAACTTATGAAGGTGATATCCTTCATAATCCTTCAGACAATAATTCTCTTATATTAATGTATGCCTTATTTTCAGCTATTACGTTATCAAAATCTCTAACATAATCTTCTGACATATGAGCTTTAAACTGTTCGTAAAGTTCACCTGCATTTATTGGACGACAGTGAATTAAATTCCTTACAAATAAACGACGAAGTGAATAAGGCATCATCCATAAAGAAGCTTCCTGTAATGTTCTTTTTTCCATTCCTGATCATTTTCAATAAGTCCTAATGCTTAACAAGCATACGTAAAACTCTGATGAATTTCTCCATCAACAGTTCTTAATGATACATATAAAATTGCACTTTTTACTGTGAGAAGTAATAATCTAAGATGAAATAATTCTATATCACTTGTATTAACAGAATACATTCTTCCTATCACTTTCTCTTTATGACTTCTCTCGATCCACTTACATTCCTTTTTACCCTTTCTTTAATATTCTGGAATCTCAGTATGAAAAAAATTTATGAGCATTAGCATAACGTTTATTTTAATTAAAATAATTAGATAACTGTGTATTTTTGTTAAAACCAAATGATATTTCTTGACTTCCTTGTTTTTGCTGAATAAAACATTTGGTAAATTCGGTAAATGCAGCTGTAAAGGACATATGCTATGACTTTTTTTTAGGTAAATGTCTACTTAAATCTTTCCATGCAGCTTCAACTGGACCTACATATCTATATTATTCATAATGATTTATTTCATTATGATTAATAGTAGATCCTCCATTACTATTGGTAATGATAATTGATGCGGCATCATGACCCTTTTAAATATATATTTATATATATATATATTTTACCGACTTAATACTCGATACTACTCAACATTTTTTTGATAATTAAATTTTTGACAATTTGGGAGAATAAGGTACACCAAAACGATTGTCATAAACATAACCATTTGACTTCATATAAGTTTTACCTGCATCTCTTCGACGATATGCGACATAACAATTTTCTGCTACAATAGTTTCTTCTTGTAAAATTTCTGGAAAATTTTTAGAACAATTTACATCAACTAAACACCAATCTCCATAAGGGCTATAAATATTATTTGCCATTATAATTTCATGCAATGTGAGATTTACAGTCTTGTCAGGTATCTCAGTTGTAATGTAACGATCAACAACTTCTGGTATTAATATTCTAGAATTAATTGCCAAAAATGACCAACAAATGAATATTGGGTAATTCCCATTTTTTAAACAAACAAAATGTCTACTTATATTAAGTTAATTGTTTGCAAATCCTTGTAACTAAAAAAATAACTACAATATACTGTTTACAATTTAAAAAGAAAATATTTCAAAATTGTAGAAATGTACCTATATTTCAAGAAAAATAATAAAAAGCAAATCGATAATATTCAAAGATAAACACATATCCGCATAGCTTTCTATTAACTACATACCTGCGCAATGGCTCCCTTAGGTAGTTACGCATACGCAGTAGTTTTCTCTAAACTCTAGACATGCGCAGTTATTAAAATTTCGAGGATAAATGACAGTTCAACTACGTACGAGTGAAATGACATAGAAAAACACATTAACAAAAAAGTTACATACATTGTGCAAAACATAAAATTTTTAAGAGTAAATTGCACATACAACATTTTGCACATGAAAAACAATGAAATATTATTTTTCTATGGACTTAAAAAAAAACCACTGCGCAGGCCCAATTTTTTGAATTTGACCAGAGCACATGTGTGACTATCACAGTGCATCACTGCGCATGTGTAACAGCAATAATGAACTACTGCGCATGCGAAATGCCAAGGTGTCGTAGTGCGCATATTTAGACAGTGGTAGTGCACTACTGCGCATGTGCAACAATATGTTGAGCATGCAAAAATGTTAAATGTAACATGCCCAACACGAATAGTGCCAGTGCGCATTGTTACACATAATAATAACATAAGAAACTGTACAGTTTAAGTTGCCAATTGGGGAAAGCAAGTGAACTTTGTAGCGTACGACGACATCACATTTTATAGTGAAAAATAAAACATTTCAATTAATTGTCTAAAAAAATTATTGAAAAAAGTGTGACAGCAAAAATATGAAAATAAATACATTGAGATATAGCAGGTGTCCATCTTGGGGTAGATGACACCATTTTTTGAGCCACAGTAAAAATTTGTGTACAAACACAATATTAGTAAAATCATATTAGAATATTATTATACAATAAATAAATAATATTATAACCTTAAGTACTTATTCTAAATCACAAATTTAAATAACCTTACTAACTTAAGAAAAAACTGCAACAAAACTTTTTTAGACACAAAATCAGGTAGTTTCATTAAATGTGCATCAAAATCTTCGTCTATACAAACAACAAAAATGATAGAAAACACGAGGCGCTGTCACCTTGAACAAAAATTTTCTAGGAAATGTCCATCTTGGGGCCCTGTCCAATTTAGGCCATATCCCCTACATTTACAAAATAAACAACCTACGAGGTTATGTTTGACATTTAAACAAACCTACTTAAGTTTTTAAAAGATTAACACTTACCTTATAATTTTACTCCAAAATAAACTCCAGACATGACAATCACTTATATACGTATATGCGTTGGTGCATCTATTTACTTGAAACGATATAGACATCACACATGCAGGGGTTTGCACATAGGCGCCTCATAATAACAATCTGTATTTTGTCATTTTTAATTTCGGAGATAAAGGAAATAGAACAAACCAATCAGAACATGCTTTCCAATATGTGCAATTATCTAATTGGTCTATTCTGCTCGAATCTCCTAAGCCCCTGAACATACGCCTTTGAGAGTCTACAGAAATAGCTAACTATCTCTCTCAATCTTTAAGCTATCTAATGCATCTTTCTCTCTTCCTGTAGACGCAGTGTCTACAGAGATATCTAGTATCTCTCTCAATCTTTAAGTTACCTAATGCACCTTTCTCTCTTCCTATAGACGAAGCGTCTACAGAAATGTCTAGTACCTCTCTCTCAATCTTTAACCTACCTAATGCGTTTGTCTCTCTTGTTTTGACTGTGTCTACAGTAAAGAGCTAAGTAATCTGTTATATAGCAAGATAATAATCGAAACTTTCTAAGAAATCCATTTAATATATTTATGGCTTATTTCAAACTCAGGTAATCTATACATCTATAATAATGGATAAATACTGATTTCCTAATATTTTGGGAACATTTTTGTGTACTTTAGAACAGAATTATTCTATTCCTAATCTTTTTCGAACTTTTTCCAAAAAGTTAGGTAATAACCCCATTTTTTTCGGTAAATGAATTTTTCCTATGAGATTTGGGAATTTTTCCTAATTTTTGTAAGAGAAAAATCCCAAAATTTCTTACAGTGAAGTTCACTTGGTTCGAACTAAAGTCTACATAGTATAGGTTTCGTCACACGAACAACTGTAACACAGATTGCAAACTTTTAAAATATAGATTGATTAAATATAAATAGTCCAATTTCAGCAATTGTTATATATTGTATTAAATTATTTCAATTTTCACTTGGAAATATATTTTGATATTGGTATAGTTTTATATTTATACATATTATACATGCTTTTAATATAATATTTCAGCGTCAGTCATTGTATTTACCCCAATATTTATATAATTTCAAAATCTTATGCAGGTTAAACAATTTGAAATAAAACTATAATATATGTTTATAATGTATTTCTATTATATTATGGAGTAAACAAGGGATGTATTAATTTTTAATTTTAAAGTAATCAATGCCCAATACTAACTATGAATAATTATTTATGAAACGCTGTAGAAATCGACGAAATCGTCATCAAACATTTAGTGTAAATTTTCCGAATCCCGTGTGGCAAAATTTTGGGGACAGGCTAATTAGCGCCTCACACTGTGTTTTTTTCTAAAACTGTGTTCAAAACCTGATATCTTTTGAAGGAGTTAACGAAAATGAATAGTTCTTAAATAAAAATAAAGCTTAATAAATGCAGAATAGAGGAAAATTATATAGAAACAAGGTTAACAATTTTTAAAATTAAGGATCAATGTTTGCAGTCACAAAATAAGTAACACAAAATATTCCTCATTTTTGGTTTTTTTAAATCGCTGATTACGAATCTGAAGTCTGTTTTCCAAAATTCAAACTGGCCGACCCAATATGGTCGACTAAAAACTCAAAAAATTATTGGATTTGCGTGTCGCTAGGTACCTAGGGGCTTTTTGGGGCGCTGATTACAAATCTGAAGTAAATTTTTCAAAAATCAAAATGGCCGACCTAATATGGCTGATAAAAATGAAAAAAGTATTGTCTGTTACATTAGGTCAGTTATTTTGATTTTTGATAAACTGACTTCAGATTCGTAATCAGCGACCCAAAAAACCACTTGATACTTAGTGACATGCAAATCCCATAATTTTTTGAAGTTTTGGTTGGTCATATTGTGTCAGCCATTTGGTTTTTGAAAAACTGACTTCAGATTCGTAATCAGCGGCCCAAAAAAAACCCTAGGTACCTATAGCGACATGCAAATACAGTGCCGTTATAAAGTTTTGTAAATTTATCTGCCGTATTGGATCCGCCATTTTGAATTTTTAAAATCTTATTGCAGGTTCGTGATCAGCAACTCAAAAACCTCCAAAGTGAGGAATATAACTTTATTTCGGTGATTTTTTTTGTTTAGAGAGTAAAATTTTTAATTATTGTAATGTAATTTGTGACTTCTAACATTGAACCTTAACCTTAGAATTTTTTAACCTTGTTTCTCTATAATTTTTCTCTATATTACATTAATTAAGCTTTATTTTCGTCCAAGAACAATCCCTTTTCGTTAATTCCTTTAAGAGGTATTAGGTTTTGAACACATGGTCAGAAAAGGGCACACTGTGCGCCTGTTCAGACCATCTCGTCTAGACGAAATCGTGGATAGATCGTAACACATCTGGCTGAAAATCACCCTGCACTGAAAAAAATGATTCTGTAATTTTACCACTATGGACGTATTTTATTACCTACTAGTTTATTACCTACTTCGATAGTAACAGTTTTACATATTTTACGGATTTTACGCGCAGAGTTGGGAATAAAACTTTAAACTTATAAATGTAAAATTCCTAATGCTTTTGTAAAATTACAGAATAGAAAATTCGCGGGTTATAAAATAAATATAAGTACCCACACAGCACCGGAACTTTCCTAAACTTTCCCAAGATTCAGGAAAGTTTCAAAACTTCTAGTAAGTTTGCTTGAAGTTCCAGAACTTCCCTAAAGATTGTGACCCTTATGGAGAAATGTGACATGAATATAATGACGCGGATGCATGCCATTCATTTGCGTATCATTTTTTCGCGATCACAGGAGAAAAATGACAAAAGAGAAAATGACATGGCAAAGGATACATAAAAATGCCACGATGCGCAGTCTTATTCTACGTATTCTACAGTACCTACGGCTGCGCAGAAAATTTTTGACCTTCCTAAAATGGTGCACAATGCATGTTTATATGAAATCATTATAAAATTAATAATAATAATAATTTTTTTGGTGCATTCTTTGCTATATCATTTTCTATTCCGTTTTATTTTTCTTGTGTGGTCGCGAAATAAATAAAATATAATAAAAATATAATAATAATAAATAAAATATGTAATTTCACAAAATTTATCGTTTTAAACTTTAATTTGCACTGCACCTGAACTTAACCTCAATCTTAAGAATATTTTGGAAAGGGGAAAAATGTACATTAGGTAATTATGGATAAATAAATCAAACTGTAATATTTTAGTTTAAGATGATATAATTGAGATTATAAACGGGATTTTTAGGTGCTTTTGTAACTTTACAGTTACTGGTAAATAGAATACTATGAAGATAGGTGCTTTTAATACCTACTACCAAAGTACACTGAAAAAAATGACAGTGTGTTCATAACAAAATACTTTTGTTGGGGAATTTTTGCTAGTTTTATTAAATGTTAATTAGAATTGCAAAAAAATTAGTTGAAATTTTAAAACAATTTGTTAGAATTTAATATATGTTAATTTGTTTTTATTAAACATGTGATAGTAGCGCATGCGCATTCTGCGCAGGTCTGGTCAACACGTGTTCTCGTCCGTTTCTCGTGTATTTTGTATATCGATATGGTGAGTTATGAATTTGTCTGATTTTCAAGTATAAACATAAAAAAGTATAGTAATGGGGGATAAACAAGTCAAAAATATATTAAATTATCGGAAGTTTGAGTGCATCAATAAGTTTGAAGGTAAGTTATAATAATTTATGTAATAATAATAAAAAAAGTCATTGCGTTGAGGTTAGGTTTCTTTAAGAATTACGAGAAATACTAAAGATTGCTTATCATTTGCTTTAAGTGTGTACTAATTGTCTTTTATAATGAAAATAAACGTAAACTAATAACATCAAAATGTATTTGAATTGATTTTATTTAATTGGCACATTTAATAAAAGTTTCCAAAGGATTTGTAACAAACCTATATTCGATTTTTCAGTTGAGGAAATAGATCTTGAATCATTTAACGTTCTTACACCAGAGTTTATATAAATACTTTTTAAAGATAAGCCCTTAGGTACTCAGTAAAAAATTTAGAGGAGACTGGGGCAAAGGTGCTAACCGGGGTAAAGGTAATAATCATAATATCTTTAGTAATAATAATTGTCAAAACTTTCTTCTATGCACGAATATTCATTTTTATTGCGATAAAAAATGAAAATTCGTGTATAGAAGAAAGTTTTGATAATTATTAATACTAAAAATATTATGATTATTACCTTTACCCCGGTTAGCACTTTTGCCCCAGTCTCCCCTAAAATTTAAATTTAAGAAAATGTTAGCTATTTTATACGTAGCTAAAAATAGTTCCGAAATAATTATTTTTTATAAAATTAGCAATTAACAGTGCCGTAACTGGGTAGGCAAGGGCCCCAGGGCAAAAAAAATGGGACCCCAATCAAACTATAAATTACTAAAATTGGTAAGGATTTCAGAATTCTTCCAAAAAAAGTCTATTAGGGTTGACCAAGGGCCTTCTGAGCTCAAGGGCCCCGGGGCGCTGCCCCACTTGGCCCCTTAAGAGTTACACTACTGCAATTAAGGGAATGCTTTCATATATATCTAGTATTTTCTGAAATTTAATTTTAATTAAAGTAATTAGAAATTTTACTCTTTTAAGATTTAAAATAAGGTTTTCATAACTGATAATAAAAATATTTAGTTTATATATAGATAAGGATAATTTATTTTTATGTTTTTATTTATACAGAGAAAGCAAAAAAAAATAGTTTAGGCAAGACATTTAACTGTTTTAAATGATATTTAATTACACTGATTTAGTTTATCATTTTCACATAAGTAAAATGTTTTAAGTGTTTAAAAACAATTTAAAGATATTTGCAAGGAAGGTTAAGAAATTTTTAAAAACTTTTTTACTTTTGTATAGCAGAAACATGTTAAATTATTGTTTTAGACAAATATCCTTCTTTCAAGAATGTTTTTGGAACTACTTGGTAAAAAATGCAATAGACTTATTTATAAGAAAGAATTTTGTTTGTTTATTAAAAAAAATTTTCATTAATTTATTCCAGGACACAGTTAACCAATCTGAAATTGTTTCATCTAAATCTTCGACAAAGGCTCAATTTTTTGACAGTATACAGCACTTGGTAATAAATAAAACTAAATTTTGTGTATTTTAAAATATCTATTAGTAGAAAATGAAAACTAATTGTATTATAAAAATAACTATAAAATTCATCATTTATTATATTTTTTTTAATTGTAGGATTTATACCAGCTCCTTTTTGATAATTTTAGAGGCAAAATTGTTTTGACCAAGTATGACAAAGGTAAAGAATTAACTGATTCTGCTCAAAATTAAATAGCCGATATTATATTATCTGAGCTGCTTGGTTACACAGATCCCTTTGGACAACCGTAAGTGTTATATTTTATTAGGGATTTTCGAACTAAGGGTCGATATAAGAGGTTTCTTAGATACACGAATTGTGTACAGCTTACTCATGATTGGCCAATATGGTTCAAAGAAAAAAATTCTGGAAATTGGCAATTAAAAGACCCGGGTTCAGTAGGTTGCTTAGATACATGAATTGCGTACAGCTTACTCATGATTGGCCAATATGGTTCAACGTCAAAAATTCTGGGAAAATTCGAATTAATTTTTTTTAAGTTAAGCAAATCAAGTTTTTCAAAACAATGAATATTTCAACTTTAATTTCATTTAATGTAAAGACTTTGTTTAATTTCAGTGGAAAAATATAAATATTTATATTAAAAATAAAAGATTCTTGATATCGACGAATTTTTGAATGTTTATAACTTTTCATCTTATCAATAGAAAAACTGAGAAATTCTCATATTTTTAAATCTTAAATAGTGAAGAACTACTCTCTAAATTTGAAACAGCGTATATACGCTGATCAAAAAGCGATTTTTTCACTGATTAACAGCGAAATTCACTAATTCACCAGCGTATATACGCTGTTTTGAAACAGCTGTATACTTTGGGCTGGCTAAACAGCTAATTTTCGCTGTTTCAAATTAAGAGAGTACTAACGAAGTGTTGTAAAGTCGTCCACAAAATGAATTCGTATAAATTTTTGTTAAGAACTATAGTGAAAAATTACCAATTTTTAGTAATGAAAACTACAAATTGAAGGTACAAAATACAAATTCACATTTATAACTTTTACAAATGTGAATTAATATTTTTTTACTACCAATTTGTAGTATTTTTTAATAAAACTTATGAATTTTTCATTAGTTCTTAGTAGAAATTTTTACTAACTCATTTTATTTAAATTCATTTTATGGACAATTTTCATTAGCTGATTAGTAGTTTTTTACTAATTCAAATTTATAGAGTAATTACACCGGCACACAAAAAAATAATCTCAAGTGCGAAGACTGACTCATGCTAAGTTCTCCTCGTTGTGCTATGTCTATTAAGACCTCAGAATAGTCCGACCTCAAGATTGGCTCTTAATTTCATTTTACAGAGAAGTTGGGGGGTTGAAGTTACAAAAATTGATTTGTATTGGAACTTGTGAATTGATATTTTCCGAGACCGATACGACATCGATACGGGGCCGTTCATAAACTACGTCACACAAAAGGGGGAGAGGTGGAATTAGAGATTTGTGATGATTTGTGACGTTAGGGGGGGAGGGGTGTAAATAAAATGTGACGTCACATTTAAGAAATTAACTTCTGCATGGCTTCTACATAAAAAAGATATATTAGAATGGTCCAAAAATATATGGAATAAAGAGTTAGAAAGGTTATTCTCTCCAACCCCCCCACTCCTAGTATATGCAAAGAAAATGTAAAAATAAAAAAAGTGTTAAAAAATATTAGGTAAAAAAAAAAGGTTATTTTTTCGGTAAAGAACAGTCCTAGTGAGTGACAGCATAACATTTCAAACTTTTTGATTTTGGACTAACTTAATGTATATATTTATTACCTTTATTTATATTTCAAAAATGTGTTAACAAAAGTTTGTAAGTCATGGGTTTATTTTAAACAAAAATAAATCGTGATTGCGATCGACTTAAAGTAATTTACTCCAATAATTAAAAAAAAAATTATCTGTGGGGGGGGTAATTCCTAAAGTGACGTCACACAAGGGGGGTTATGGCATTATGTGACGATCTGTGATGTGAAGGGGGGGAGGTGGAAATAATCGTAAAAATCGTGTGACGTAGTTTATGAACAGCCCCTACGATACACCACTGAAGTAACGGTTTTGTTTCGATCGGTTTTCGTATCGTATCGGTTTAGTCTCGGAAGAGTAGTCTCATATCGGTATCGTAACGGAATTTCTATACTACCAGTGCCAGTCTTAGTTAAAAAAAATTGTACAAGATCTTGGACAAGCTCTTGTACGACTTCTTGTACCTGATCGGTGGTATGAACTTGTACAAGAACATCTATGTGTTTCGCATAAGAAATTGGAACATGTTTTTGTATAGGTTCATGCATAAGATCTTGTACAAGAACACTTACTCGTACTAGGTCTTGCACAGGTTCTTGTACAGGTTCGAAAAACAAAAAAATTAACACTTACGAGATTAGAACCCGCGTATAACTCTTCTTATGAAAGTCTTTAGTACCTCACGGCCATTAGTTATTATATGGAAGCACTAATACAAAATCTTAATCATATATTAAAAAGATGAACTTTTATAAGAACCTGTATTAGACCTAATACGGGTAAGTATTCTTGTACAAGATCTTATACATATATGAACCTGTACAAGAACGTGTTTCAATTTCTTATGCGAAACACAGAAATGTTCTTGTACAAGTTCATGTTACTGATCAGGTACAAGAAATCGTTCATGAACTTGTCCAAGATCTTGTACAAGTTTTTTCAACTAAGAGATGCAAATTTTTTATGAAAAACATGAAAAGGGGAACATACAATTGAGCAAAAGTGTTTCTGGACACGAAAAGATGATTTGAGACGGCAAAAAAGTGACCGTTGCCAAAGAGGGTTTTATTACATCTTTTGTATTTTCTTAGCATAAAAGCATTTATGTATTACTAGCACTAACAATGGCGCGCTATGCGGGCTTTTTTCTTTTACAAGACCAAACGCGCGCCCTAGCGCGCGTTTTTACGTATTCAGATATGGTATGTTGGATAGTTATGTGAATTCTTAAAAGAAATCATAATAATATAATTAATAATGAAATGAGTTTATGGAATTATTTGTTTCGTTGAACAACTTAATATATAAAGAAATGTAGTACGAGAATCGAAGGGGAAGAAATTTGGGAATAATGTCATGTAAAATCTTGAACTTTTTTAGGGAAAAGTAATTTGTTGAACAGTTGTGTTTAGTATGAAACGTGTATGTAAGATATGACGTGTTTTTAGTTTGGGGGTAGACCATGAATTTGGAACAAAATTTAAAATTAGGTGAGAATGTGTAAGCTGGTATTGAATGTAATATTTTTTTGTATTTGGTAAACGTAAAAGGATGAATGTGCTTTTAATATTTGTGAGATAAGTATCAGAAATTAGTGTATGCAGTTCTTTCGTTTTTATTCTTTTATTTCTGTTATAATTTATTACGCGTTTAATAAAGAAAATGATGTATAAGAATTATAAAAATTGTTTGTATGTTATCGTGCTAAGCATTGTTGTAGTATCTGATTATATGAAATTAATGTTTATGATAATATTTGTGTTGAAAATTGGTAACAGTAAAAGTAAAGAAAATATATTTGTAAAAAGTGTGACGTTCTCATTAGATGTGTCGGAGAAACATTATTAGATTGAAAATTTCGAATGGGATGAGGGATGTAATATAGGAAATGGTTGGTAATACTTAATTCTGCAATTTCCAATAGCACAATACCAAAACACAGTTTGTTTGTAAATAATATGTTATTGTAATATAATAAATGAATCATCATTGATGTAGTAAATGTGGAAGAATATGCAGAATAATGTAGGCCCAATATGGTGTATGAGTTTTTTTAGGATACTTCAATCTTGAAGTGAAATAGCTTTACGTGTCGTTTAACTTATAAAAAACTTAATTAACATAAACTTTTAACATTGAAAAATGATTTGTTGTCCAACTGTAAGTATGTTATTATTGTCGGGATAAAAGAAGACAATGATGAAAACAAAAGGGAATAAACATGAAGTATGTGTTAAATATGAATTGCAAGTAAATAGTACATTTACAGAGAAACATACAATTGGAATACTGTCATAGCATTTCATAATAAAAATAAGTTTTACAAAGCTTTCTCACGCTGACAATAATGGAGAATGACTTAGATGTTCATTTTCTTAATTTGAAATAAATGGACACAAATTATTATAACGAGATTTTTCTATAACTTTTTAATTAATTAATTAATTACTTAATAAATATATTCTAATACTAGAAATCAAAATAAAACCTCGTTATAATTTTTGCCTTCAAACGTGTCTCGATGCTTTTACCTGGGGAGGCTCACAATTTTCAAAATCTACGACTTTACTCGTTTTTCTCGAGTGCGCCAGGTAATGATCAAAAGGATTTGATCATTACCGCCACAAATTTATCTATAATACAAATTGAGCCTCAAAAGCACCACCAGCTAGCTCATCTGGTGCGGAGAGGGGCGTGAGTCGAAGAACGAACGAATTCTTCGAAATTATTGCCATGCTTCCTGGAAAACTTCTTGCCCTCTTGAGGGAAAAAAAAATACGGGCTCGAAATAAATTAACACTCTGCTTTTAATAGAAAAATAACACAAATGATATTTATTAAAAGAAAAGGTTGATGAAGCTCAATAATTCGTGTACAAAAAGAACATCAGTTCTGACAAAAACATAATTGCAAAATCTTCAGAGGGAGGTGACTTTAATACTTAAATATCCGATGCCCATCTCGAGATCGCTTTTTGAAAGACAAAAAGTATTTTAAATTCAACAATTCTGATTAGACAAAATTCCGACCTGCGTCGGGTAGAAGCACATGGCGATTTCAAATAAGTTATCAATACATGATACAAAAATAATAGCGAGCCGCTTACCATGAAAACGAAGACTCGTCGTGACAATCACCACTAATTCTCAGAATATACATTTTAAATAATACTTTTCTTAAAGTCCGCCATCAGGGCGGTTAAAACAATTATAAAATACGTGAACTTCATTTCACGACCACTCAAGACGAAGCCACAACCAGGAAGGAAGATGGTGGCGATCATTCGGGGGCTCGTCATGTGCCATCCCCCCTTCACCTGTTAGTCATCCTTCCTTCTAATCGGTAACTTGTATTCTTAATCGATGTCAAAACCATCAGATGTCCCTTGCTGTGCGAATTTGGCCCAAACTTACTCGTCGAGAGATTTTCGTAAAGCGGGAATCTCATCCGCTAAACGCCCTCGATGTACAGCCCTCGGCTGCGCTCCCGACGAGCACTGGCGTAACGCTGGCAACCTTCTTTGGAACGCCTTCCCAGGCGTTGGACGGCATAGTTTAATAAAAAAACAACAAAATAAACATTTTCAGTAACTAATTCTCTAAAGAAAACGACCCCGGAAGAGCATGGAAATTCAAATGATTCGCCCACCCCTCAGAGAGGAGCAAATAATAACAATAAGTTATATCTTAAATATGAAGCTTTTGCTCCCTGGTCGCGCGAATCTGCGACGGGCTCCTTCGAGTTAGTAAGATGAAAAATAACGTGTCAGAATCAATCTGCCACGTTATATTATAAAATTTTAATTGTTTGTTTCTATAATTATGTGAATTATTTATGTACAAATTATTTTAAATGGAACTTTTAAGATCATTCAATAATTGTTGGTATACGTAATTCTTAATATTTGAATTACTTCATTGATCTCCAATGAAAATACGTAATGACTCCCCGGTTCTTACTCTGGAGAAGGCAACATATAGTTGTTCCTGGTTAAAAACGTTTTTACGAAGATCTATTCCTATTTTCTTGAACGTTTGTCCTTGACTTTTGTTTATTGTCATTGCAAGTGCAATTTTTACTGAAAATTGTCTCCGTTTAAAATTAAATGGATACATATTTTCACAGTATAATGTAATACGATTAATGAAAACAATATTTCCAGTATTATCACTTGTTATAATTCGGCACTTTAATAAATTATATCCAAGTTCTAAAATTTGTAATCATGTTCCATTACACAATCCTTCATGAATACTTACATTGCGAATTAACATGATTATACAATATAATCGTAATTGGATTACGTAATTGGATTATTAAGAGGATAATCTGTCATGGCCGATTGACTTGTTGTGCTTTCTTGCTCGCCGGTCATTTTTACAAGTTTACATATACAATTTGCGGAATTTCACACTCATTTTGTTAGTGCTGTGAACCACTATACATCCGGGTGTGTTTGCCATAATCTATTTTCTTTCTGTGCTGACTGACTGGATATTTAACAGCGTTTTTGTGTTTGTTGTGTTTAAACACGGTGACTTTTGAGGTATGGCTGTCTGCCCGGTGTGTGAGGTAACAATTTCGCGAGGTGAGACCACTACTGTTACTTGCAAGAAATGCAAGGTGTTGGTGCATTTGGCGTGTGCCAATGTTAACATTTCTAAAACAAAATTTGAAAAAATTAAAAAAGGTTTAGAACAATATTATTGTTCTAATTGTAGTGACACCTCTGGTAAACAAAACCCAACTAATAGGCAGGCATGCTTTTCTGTCGATACATTGACAAAGTCGTCTTCTTTATCCACTCTCGCGCCTGACTCTACTGTCCTATCACCTGGAACCTTAGATGCTATACGGGCTGCAGTTAAACAGGCGCAAAGTGATGGTTTCGAATGCTTTAGAAATGACATTAAGAAAATGTTTTCTGATTTTGAAAATAAGCAAAAGGAATTTAATGCCGAGCTCAATAGCGCTGTCACTTCTTTGAGGGCCGATATTGTTGAGAATTCCACAAAAATCATGTCGCTTCTGACTCTTGTTGATGCACAGAAGAATTCTCTCGAACAAGCCAAAAAGAATGCTAAGGTTCTCGAAGACAAAGTGTCACTTCTCGAGCGAAATCTTAACTTCCAAGAACAAACATCTCTTCGAACTACTTTGGAGATACAGGGAGTGCCTCTGAAACCTAATGAGAATTTAAATAAGTTATTTTGTGACACCATCAAGGCCCTTAATGTTTCTATTGGTCCTGAAGATATCTCCAACATCTATCGTGTGGGAAAAGGTGACAGTACTTCTCCCCACCCTCCTTCTATTAGGGTAAAACTTCTTAGAGAAAATCTGAGAGATACTATCTTTGAGAAGCGTAAACTGGCTCCTACTCTCTCTACAACTTGTCTTGGTTGGCCCGATAGTGAAAAGCGTTCCATCTACATACGTGAACCTCTCTCTCCCCTCAACCGGAGGATCTACTCAGCAGCGCTCAGTGTTAGAAGAGACCAAAAAATAAAATATCTTTGGATATCTGGCGGAAGGATTTTCTGTCGGCGTGAGGATGGAGCTCTAAGACTACCACTCGTCAGCCTTCAGGATGTGGACAAGCTTAAATAGCAATCACCTTCTCTGGGATCCTCTACACTGCTTGCTTTTTTTAAATCTTTGGTTTGCTCTTCCCATTTTTATTTATATTCTTTCTCTTTTTTCAACGCAATTTACATTTTTATTTATGTTACATAGTCTTTAAATTTTTTTATATGTTTAAATTTTTTTAGTTCAGTCATCTTACAAATGCTACATTTCTCTACATAATGCAAATATCATTTTGTCCCTTTGCACATTATATTATCGTTACCTAAACTATTATTTAGATACACAGTACCTGTTATTGAACTTAAACTCCAAATTCCTGTTCTCTGGGAGCTTTGTTCTGATTAATCTTTTTCCCCAAATATTAAAATGGAGACCTTAAGAATTTGTCATGTTAATGCTCAATCATTATCAGAACATTTTTGTGAATTTAAAAAATTTTTTAGTTCCTGTTTCTACCACATCATTGCGGTGTCTGAGACTTGGCTCTCCGACGATAAGGATTCCGATTCTTTTAAGCTGGATAATTTCATGCTCCTTTGCAATGACAGGGTGGGGTGAAGGGGGGGGGGTGGAGTCTGCCTCTATGTACATTCTGGTTTAAATACCTCTATTGTCGCCCACAGTTGCATGAGCCCTTACCCTTCACCAGAATATCTTTTTATTGAAATTAAGTCTCAAGTTGACAAAGCTCTAATCGGAGTTATTTACAAACCCCCAAATGCTTCTTTTAGAAACGTTTTTGAAGCGCAAATCCATTCTCTTGCCTCAAACTACACCAATATCATTATTACTGGAGATTTTAACACTAACATTAATATTGCTAATAGTCTAACAAACTATCTTACTTCACTGCTTTATTCTACTGGTCTTTCTATAGTTTCTCATGGATCTACTCACCATACTCTTACTTCTAGTTCTAGAATAGATTTATTTATAGTAGATGATTTGGAGAAGGTATCTCACCCCTCTCAGCGCTCTGTGCCCTTCCTATCTACCCATGACCTTATTGATATCAATTTTATATTTCATGGTGCCCAGAACCTAGCCCCCCCCTGTAAACCTTTTCGAAACCTTAAAAACATTGATGAATCGGGACTCTTACAATACCTATCTGAGAGAAATTGGGTGAGCTTGTATACTGACACAGATTTGGACATTAAAGTTAATAAACTAACAGAAATCTTGTTATCTGCATTAGATATTTTTGCTCCTTTGCATATCCCTAATGGTCGCAAGAAGTCTCCTGTTTGGTTCACTGATGAGATTAGGGCTCTTATAAGGGATCGGAATCGTCTGTATCGATTGTATAAAAGATCAAAAAATTCAAATGTTCAAATTCAATATCGTAAGCTGAGAAATTTAGTACAAACAAAGATAAGAGATGCATCCCACAGATACAATTATCTTACCATTAATAAAGCAAGAAATAATATATGGCCCACACTCAAAAAACTAAAGATTATCTCATCTAAAGCTAATTCTGTGGATCATAACTTTCCAATAAATTTATTCCTTAACAGTTTTACTATTGATCCGATATACTCTTCATCTCCTTTGCTTCCCTTAAATGACGTTATCCCTTTTCATGACTCCAATTTCTTTTTTATTGATATTTCCCCTAAATCTTTAATCAAAGCCCTCTCAGAAATTAAAACTAATGCTATTGGTTCCGATGGTATTTCTCTAAATATGATTAAAATTTCCATTTCCATTATTCCCAGTTCTACTCCATATCTACAACTACTCTCTCCAAGTGGGTGTGTTTCCTAGGGTATGAAAGGCAGCAACAATTAGACCTATCCCTAAAAAAACAAGTCCATTATCTGTGTCGGAATTTAGACCTATCTCAATACTCAGCACTTTATTTAAGCCTCTGGAAAAGATTGTCCATTTACAGCTGACTCAATTCCTTATTAATAATAATCTGCTTGATCCTTTCCAATCTGGATTTCGTCACAATCATAGTACTACTACAGCTTCTCTTAAATTTACTACGGACATTAAATTTGCCATGGAATCCAAGGAAATAACTCTTGCAGTCTTTCTTGATTTTTCCAAGGCATTTGATTTAATCGATCATAACTTATTGCTGAACAAATTAAGTACTATCAAATTGTCAAAATCTGTCCTCAACTGGTTCAAGTCTTACTTGGAGTCACGCAAGCATAGAGTGTTAAATAGCATAGGAGAGCTCTCAGATTGGGCCAATACTAAGTGCGGTGTCCCTCAGGGCTCCTCTCTTGCCCCGTTGCTATTTAATCTATACATTTCAGATCTCGGTAGCCGACTAATCTATTGTAAATATCATAAATTTGCTGATGATTTTAAGTTTTATATTTCTGGGTCCCTATCTAAATTGTCACCTTTGCTTATTAATATGCAGTCAGATATGGATTTAATTGTCAGATGGTCGAGGGAAAATAGACTCTTATTAAATCCAGCTAAAACCCAAGCCATTATATTTAACACACCCAAGAATTTTAACATTGAAGGCTTAAATGCTCTTAATCCACTGCATCTAGGAGGGTCGGCAATTGTTTTCCAAGAAACGGTAAAAGATCTTGGTATGATCCTTAATAGTTCACTGTCTTGGAAGGAGCATGTTCTTGAGATTAGTCGCAAATCATATGTTACACTTAGACAACTGTATAGAAACAGGGACTCTTTGCCAATTTCTACTCGGCTACTTCTCGTTAAGAGTCTTATCCTTCCCTATTTTGATTTTGGATGTATAGTTTATGATGAAATCTCAAATGAACTTAATAACAAACTGGAAAAGACTCTTAATGCATGTATTCGTTTTATTTTTAAGATCTCTAAAGGTACGCATTTCACTCCCTTTAGAATCAAAGCCGGACTTCTGAATGTGGCAAAGAGGAGACAGGTCTTTATGGGCAATCTCCTTTTCTCCATTTTTCAGAACAGAGTTCCCGAGTATCTTTTTAAATATTTCGAATTTAGATCTAATAATGTATCAGATTCCCGTATGCTTCGTGATAGACCCTCGATATTAAAAGTACCTTCCCATCGCACATGTAAATTCCAGCGTTCATTTATTGTTAGAGGTACTCGGCTTTGGAACAAAATACCCTCTAGTATTAGAGATGCTTCTACCCGCCATTTATTTAAGATTCTTTTTTTCAACTTTTTATTCAATTACGAAAGCACGATCTTTGAGATCACCTATTGGTAACCAGGTCTTGTAAATTTTGTTGATATATGTGTATATGAGCGCGGATGTGTGTATGTGTGTAGATATGCAATCATTTTTCTGTACGCAAATAGGTAAATATGTAACCTAGTCAATTTAGGCCTTGTACATATTTTTGCAAGCTATTTTTGTATTTATGTTCCATTGAGGGCTAATTAGCCCTAGGAATTTTATCATAATTAAATAAAAATAAATAAATAAAAAAATATATTTTAATTAGTAAGATGAGAAGCTTGGAGGATTTAAAATATTCAAGTATTCTTGCAAGATAAGGTCATCAATATCACCATTGCATTATCGCAATTATCTGTACTGTCAATGCTTGTATCAATACGCTCTGTTGTTTTTTCAAGCAATTCAGCAGCTTTTCTGTTTATTTCTACAAAATCAACATTTCTAGCAGATAATGTAGCAACATCTGCAACATAATTGAATGAACGATTTCTAATTAAATCTTCAAATATTTTCTCAACGATGTCTTTGCCCTGTGCAATTAAACATTGTTCTGAAATCACAATGTTATTATCAATATCATTTTCAGTGCCATTACCTATAGATAATAAGTATTTAGAGAATTCCACTTCTGTGGGTAATCTTTGCATATATTCTGTAAAAGAAAAGGTTAGGAAATGTTTCCATAATGATGAAGATTTTGTTGATAAACTAATTAACTCTGATCGATCAGCATTTTGTTTAACAGGAAGTAATTGTCTAAAATCACCACCTAGTAGCATAGTTTTTCCTCAAAAAGATAAGTCAATATTCGCGAAGTCAAGTAAAGTTTGGTCAATCATTTGTAAAGCATATCGCGGTGCCATTGGAGCTTTGTCCCAAATGAAAATATCTACTGATTTAAGGAAATCAGCTTCTTTTGATTGGCATTTAATGTTTAACACTGAATCATGAAACAGTGGAACTGGCATACCGATAGTTTTATGTAAGGTTTTACCACATGGAAGTAAAATGTCTGCAATGCCTGTGAAGGCAATTGTACAAACAATTTTACCTTTACTTTTTAAGATATGATAGAGTATTGTATGTATATATATATATATTAGGGTGGTCCAAAAAAGGTCGATTTTTAAAAATTATAAAAACTGTCGCAGCTTTATATTCTGCAACAAAATACAAGGCATAACTCTTTTTTTATAATTTTTTAAATTAATAATTGGCTTGTCCCTGCGACTTTTTGTCTCTTATGGGAATTAACACGTAAAACAAGCAATTTATTTTCAATCTTATTTTTTCCTGCTTTGTTGATTTCCTATTGCAATGTATTTCCATAAACTGTTAGGTAACAATTAAAATATTTTATTGAAACAAAAAAAATTTCCAAAATGATATATATATTAGGGTGGCCGTTAATAATGACATTTTGGAATTTTGTCCATTTCCGGGTCTCATTTTATCACAAATTGAAAAAAAAAAGATACGTATTTTTTCATTTTTTTTAAAATTAATATTTAGTGGTGCCTGTAGGCTATTGAAAATTTGCATGTATTTTGCATGGTAAAAAAACTTTTTTTCGTAGATTTCCTGTAAAATCGTTGAAAATTAATATTTTTTGACCGGACTACTCTGTTTCTCTTCATAAATGTTCAAAGAATAATATGCAATTTTTAACTTATGAAATTTGTTAAGTTTACTATTTTTTACAGGACCCAAAAGTTGACCAAAAAAAAACTAAAATAGGTTATTATTGGCAAAAAATATTAATTCTCAAAAAAACGAGAAATTTAAACTGCTAATTATGGTTTCTATTGTTTTTGAGGTCCCTGATTACAAATCTGAAGTCATATTTCAAAAATTTAAAATGGCGGATTCAATATGGCGGCCATGAAAATTTTAAAATTAATCAATTTCTAGAAAATTTCGTACCAAGGGGTTTTGGGGGTCTCTGATTACAAATTTGAAGTCAGATTTTAAAAATTAAAAATGTCGGATCCAATATGGCGGACATCAAAATTTTTAAATTAATCAATTTTTATGAAACTTGGTATCATAGGGTTTTTGGGGTTTTTTTTTTAAATTGCAAACTCAAGGAAATATCAATTAAAAACTATTGTAAATGTTGAAACTCACGTTGGAAACACGTGAAGTGATCCCTTTCAGGAGAATCACCCATCTATAAAATCGTGTCATCTAATTTGTAAACAAACCTTCTCTTGCTAATAAATACTAACTAATTTAAATTTAGATAGAACATTCACAAAAATTTTGTTGGCTACTGGGATAAGATATTACATAATTAAGTTTAAAAAAAATAATTAATTTTTTAAACATTATGCCCGCCATATTGCATCCGTCAGTTTGGATTTTTCAAATCTGACTTCAGATTTGTAAATAGGGCCCCCAAAAACCCTATGATACCAAGTTTCATAAAAATTGATTAATTTAAGAATTTTGATGTCCGCCATATGGGATCCGAGATTCTTAATTTTTAAAATCTGACTTCAAATTTGTAATCAGAGACCCCCAAAACCCCCTGGTACGAAATTTTCTAGAAATTGATTAATTTTAAAATTTTCATGGCCGCCATATTGAATCCGCCATTTTGAATTTTTGAAATATGACTTCAGATTTGTAATCAGGGACCTCAAAAACAATAGAAACCATAATTAGCAGTTTAAATTTCTCGTTTTTTTGAGAATTAATATTTTTTGCCAATAATAACCTATTTTAGTTTTTTTTTGGTCAACTTTTGGGTCCTGTAAAAAATAGTAAACTTAACAAATTTCATAAGTTAAAAATTGCATATTATTCTTTGAACATTTATGAAGAGAAACAGAGTAGTCCGGTCAAAAAATATTAATTTTCAACGATTTTACAGGAAATCTACGAAAAAAAGTTTTTTTACCATGCAAAATACATGCAAATTTTCAATAGCCTACAGGCACCACTAAATATTAATTTAAAAAAAAATGAAAAAATACGTATCTTTTTTTTTTCAATTTGTGATAAAATGAGACCCGGAAATGGACAAAATTCCAAAATGTCATTATTAACGGCCACCCTAATATATATAGTTGTTATTCAGTTAGAAAAAACCTGAAAAATCATTAAATAGGCAGTTTTTAGAGGCAATTTTTTACCAGTAAATATAAATTAATTTATTTAAAATTTACATGAAATAAAAGTTTATTCTATTGACAATAGTACATGAAAAAATAAAATTGATTTATAAATATTAAAGGGACACATTCTTGAATTGAAGTTTACGGTTTTTTGCCCGTCGTCGGTTTACAGCCATCATTATGAGCGAAACTGATATAGGCCTGTGCATTGCTACTGACGAAAAGGAGAAGTAAAGGGTCTAGGATTGAAGTCGACCATTTCTACCTACTCAGAACCAGGTCTATTGTATTTTTTTCACCCGCAAACCCTTTCCAGGATACGATTTAGATTATTACCCATAAGTGAAATACGACGGATAAGTAGAAGAAGCACTGAGAACCTTTCAAACCCTAGGGACAAGTCAATTATTAATTTAAAAAGTTATAAAAAAAGAGTTATGCCTTGTATTTTTTTGCAGAATATAAAACTGCGACAGTATTTTTAATTTTCAAAAATCGACCTTTTTTGGACCACCCTAATATATATATATGTTTTACCTGATCCACGTGGACCGTCGATAGAGAAACATGACGTAGACATTTGTTCGGTTTGCATAACAACTTTGAAGATGGTATCAACGATATTTTTCTGTTTAAAATTCAATGTCAAATATTGTGTTTCGCTAATGTGCGCATGATCAATTGTGCAAGTATTGACATTGATATCATTAATGGAATGAATATTATACTGTTGTAACTGAATCATTGTAGGGAATTGATTGAGGTCAGAACCATCTTTAAAAAGAAAGTTCTTAATTCCTTCATAAGCTTTTTAATAAGCTTCCTCATCACTATGCTCTCTTTTGAAATCATCTGATAATGCGTCTTTAAATGTGTCCCATTATTCATGTAGATAAATTGGTTGGCAATGAATTAAGATACGAACAAATAGATGTCTTAAATCTCTAGGTATCATCAAAGTTTCTCCTTCCTTCATAGCATTTTGCCATTCTGCATCATGTTCAATGAGACCTAAAGCTAGACATGCATCACGAAAGTTGTCATAAAGTTGACCGTTAACTGTTCGAATGTGTTTAAAACTTTTAGCTCTCTTGACAGTAAGGGCGCAATTACATGTCAGCGTCGAACGCTGCGTTTTTGCGTTGAATGTTGAAAGTGACAAAGATGTGACTATATTTCTCTTCTCCTCTCTCTCATTATTCAACGCAAAAACGCAGCGTTCGACGCAGACATGTAATTGCGCCCTAAGAAGTAACAATCGGAAATGAAATAGTTCTATCTGGGTGGGACTTGCATATAGCTTCTCCTTTTTCTTTTTAAATACGTAATGGCATGGTATTTCAGGATACGTAAAATGTCAAGCTTCTGGATCACACTGATTTAAATTAACATAATCAATTAGCATTGTTTTTTTTCTAAGGCAGTTGTAATATAATCTGTGTTGTCTTCCAGAGGAATAACTACAGTTTGTTGATTAGGTATCTAAGCGAGTGATCGTATGACTTTAACATTGTAGTGGTCTTCAAAATACTCTATCACACGCTTCAACAGGCCCAATGTAGCGTGTATCTATCTAGTGTTTTATTTCATCATGTTCCAAAATGGGATTGGTACTGTCAGATGGAGTAATAACGACAGCAGCAGAATCATGTCCTTTATAAATGTACTTATACAAATATTTAACAGACTTAATGCTTGAAACAATTTCAACATTAATGTGACAATTGAATCTTTGTAATAATTTAATATTATAAGGTACTACATACTGATTGTCTGTTGTTTGCCTATTGGGGCGATTAAAAACACCAGTATTTCTGCTACGATATGTTGGATAACAATTTTCATCAAGTGTTGTTTTTGAAAGGGTTTGGGGGAATGTTTGGAATATTGTCCTTTATCGTCTTAACACTAAAAGCCACATGGCCCATGAATCATATGTTTCATGACAATAGTATGATGGTGAGAATTGTCACTTGGAAATTGAATTTCTGCAGAAATATATTTATCGACAACTTCAGATACAGTTATTTTGTAATTTTGCTTTAATGTGATTAAGATATGAACATGTGGTAATCCACGCTTTTGGTATTCAACAACATGATCATATGCAAGTAACTTACAGAATAGATGTTTCTTAACTATATATTTAATAAGTTCCTTCATCTTTATTTGGAAAAACCCGTGAAATAATATCAGGCCTATCTGATGCTGTTTGATTAGGTAATGTATCGTCTAGTATCCATTCCTGGTTTTAATGTAAATAATAAATGCATTTCAGGTTTAATATATTTATTATTGTCAGGCACCATTTCTTGTATTTCCTCGTGCATCATTCGATATGATTGAGCAAAGATATTACAATCTCTAAGAGCATTATCAATATCATGAAGTATATCTTTATTTAAGTGAGAAGTGAAATTGGAACGGATATCTGTTGCCTCATTTTGATCAATAATAAATAATTGTCCGTAAGAGGGATTTTCATCATGTGCAGGATAGGGGAAAGTATTAATTTGATAATATACCTGACCATGTACTTTGAAGCAGTATGATGCAGGTCTGGAACTATTTAAAGTACATAAATTAGCATTAAAGGAAGCAAAAGAAAATGAATTATTATAACGTCTGATATTTTCTGTAAAATGCTTAGACATTTCATGACTATGATCAAATAGAGTTTGTAGTATGGAAGGTAAAGTTGGTAATGGTTCAAATGCAACTTCTCCATGTGCACAACAGTTCATAAAAGAATTCTTTTTTTTTGTTTACTGTTTCATCTTTGAAATGTTTGGCATAACAATCTTATAAAAAACACATTTTATGTTGTATACATTTTTTACTAAAAGTTAGTGGTGTTCACAATAAATACAAAATCGTGTCAATGACCATGAACATGGTCTATAGTTATATTAGTACTGAATTGTAGTGTGGTAAACTAAAACAAATATTGACTATGTAATTTGATTTACGGACAGATTCTATTTTTTGTCTTCTCACACCCCCCACCCCCTTATACAATGAGAAAAATGTTACTTTTTATGGCACACCAACCCCCCGGTATCCTGCACAATAAAAAATTCCGTTAAAAATAAACATTTTATGGAACCCTTCACTATTTTTTACTTGACATTTTCGCTACATTTGTTTAATGACATGTGTTATTTTATATTGAAAATCCTCCCTATAAGTTGCAAGAGATAAAACCCTGGCTTGGTTTCATTAAATGAACAAACAAACGCAAAGAATTAAATATCAAATAGTGATAATAAAATTTGAGGAGTGATGAAAATTACCTGAATCCTATTAGCTTTAGTTTTAACGCTTATTAATTTAAAAGGTGGAATCTGTTTTTAAAACAAATAACATATTAGGCATTATTTGATGGTTATTAACACGTTTTTGTATTTTTATAAACTACTATATTTTAGTAAAAAATATATACGACATAAAAAATTTACTTTTTTATAAAATCTACAACTTTTGTCTAAATTTTTTTTTTTTAATTTTGAATATTTTATGAGATAATACCAAAAAAGTGTAAATTATTGATGGTTGAAACTTTTTTGTATTTAAAAAAAACTATTTACTTTTTGTAAAAAATTCATAGATGATAAAATGTGTATTTTTATAAGACCTACAATTTTTTATTGTAATATTTCTAGAATTATCCGAAAGAATCTTCTTTTGTTCTAGATTTCACAGTTTCGAATTTTTTTAATCGAACATAAATTAATCCGAATTTTGACCTAACATAATGTTAAGGTCACCGAATTCATATTTAACAAAAATTTCATTTTACAGAAATCCTTTAAACCAACTTTTCATTTCAAAGAATTCCAAATTAAACGAATTTTAGTTTCGAAAAAATTTTAATTGATCGAATTTTTAAATACCAGAATATTCATTTGATAGAATCTTCATTTGTCCGAAATTATATTAGTACGAATTGACATTTGATAAAAAACAAAAAATGCAGAATGTTGATTTGCCAGAAATTGCAAATGACCGAAAAAGTATCCGACATTCCCCAGTACCTTGTAAGGATAATGTTAATATTATCTATCCATATAAATAAAATCAACATTTTGTCTGTACATTGCACCAAACTCAAAAATTTTTACATACTTTTTCATTTAAAGTGATAAGGATTCCGAAAATGCCAAAAAAAATTTCTGTCTGTCTGTCTGTCTGTCTATCTGTCATCAATATTTTGTACGGGTATCACTCGAGAACGGCTTGACCGATTTCAGTGAAACTTGGCAGTGAATTAGAGACTTACTTAACTTAGATTTATAAAAAAAAAAAAATTCATAAAATTATTTTAAGCTGAGATATTTAATTAACACACTTAACATACATACATATATATATATACATAGTATTTCAGAAAGGGCAAGATTAGGCTGTTTTAAAGTATACTAACATATCAAAAGTTACTATACGGGTATGTGATTCATAGCAACGGTTGCTATGGTAATGTGATCCATAGCAACGGTTGCTATGGTAATGTGATCCATAGCAACGGTTGCTATGGTAATGTGATCCATAGCAACGGTTGCTACGGTAATGTGATCCATAGCAACCGTTGCTATGGGCACGTTTTCCATAGCAACCGTTGCTATTGGAATGTTTTTCAAAGCCAAGGTTTATATTGAAATAGTTTTCATGGCAAATACGAATAGTTACCATAGCAACGGTTGTTATGGGACTCTTTACCTTAGCAACGTTGCTATAAGTTATTATGATTATGATTAAACATAAATTCTTTTTAATTAATTTAAAATTTTTAATTTTTTAATATGGAGATCGAATATATATATAATAAAATAAAATGGTAAATAATTCAAATGCACGACTGGTATTAATGCAGTCAATTTTATTATTTGAGAAAGAATTAGAAAAAAATATTATAAGAGCATAGAGGTTAAATTTAATATAGAGAAGCGATTTTTAAAAACAAAGCGGCCTGCAAAAATATTAAACTTAAAATTTAAATTATTTGATTAAATCTGTCATTAAGAAGAAAACTTTAGGACTTAGAAGAGATTAAAGGAGTGAAGAAAGAATGAAATCAATATTGAATAAATTGAAGATAGTTAAAAGTTAATTTAATTTTTTTATATTCAAAACTAAATACATGAATAAAATTTAATCATTTTTAATAAAACTCCAAAATTATTTTTTAAAAAAATTATTGAATTTATTAAGATTAACTTAATTTACAAATATTTTTTGTACTAAGGTAATATTTTTTATTTTATATAAAAATACATGTTTTAACCCATTAAATTTGTTTATTTATAATTACATTTTTAAATTTTTTATTTCAAAATTTTTTTCAAATAGGCAAATATTATTTTTTTAATTTTATTTATTTATATATTTATTATTTTTGACTCCTTTTATTTTATTCTTCATACTGCTTTACAATTCTTAAAATTTCTTCATCTGATTCTGTCATTCCTGTAAAAATAAAATAAATCTGTTGTGTTATTATTATTATGTTATTATTTTTAAGTTATTATCATTATATTCTTAGCGTTGTATTAATTATTATTATTGTTATTATTATTTTTTTATATTATTATTATTATTATTTATTAATTTATTACCTTCATTAATTTCTTCAACTCTACGCTCCTCTGTATTTCTCGAATTATGGTCATTGATATTTACGCATTTTTGAAAAATTAATATTATTATATTGTTGTTAATAATCTATATAAATAAAATCAACATTTTGTCTGTACATTGCACCAAACTCAAAAATTTTTACATACTTTTTCGTTTTGAGTGATAAGTATCGCGAAAATGCAAAAAAAAAAAAATTCTGACTGTCTGTGCACGATTTTTTGTCCGGGCATCACTTCAAAACGGCTTGGCCGATTCATGTGAAATTTGGCAGAGTATTAGGGTGTCACTCAACTTAGATTTATAAAAAAAAAATTTCAGAAAATATTATTAGAAGTCAACTAAGTCACATTTTCACATATACGTACATACATACACATAAACACACATATATACATATATACATACTCACACATATACACACAAACACACACTCACATATACACACACTCACAAACACACAAATATATAATTTCACATCCATGTTAAAGAATAATGTTTATACCGCATGTACACACATACATATGTGACCCTCCAGGGTGAAAGGGACCTTAGCTGCAAAACATTGGATTTTGATTTTTTATTATGAATCAATAAATTTTGAGTTGCTCTTTCACATACAGAAATCAAAACTTGGTTATGTCTATTAGTTTTTGTGTTATTAGCGATGAAACATAGGCATAACATAACAACATAACAAAACTAAGACAAAAATGTTTCAAAACGAAATTCTAAAGTAATTTTTACTAACTACAAAACAAATTATTGCAAAGCTTGATTTTAAAGAATGCACAAAATAATCCACCAAATCCTGGTTTTTCAGTTTTTTACACTTTTTTCTTAAAATATGCAATAAAAAGTTAGCGCATCACGTATACATCATCAGAACTAAATTGTCAACAAGCATTATTAATACCTTTAGAAACACTTTTAAACTTCCGGAGATCTGAATAGAATTTTGAGAACTTTGAAAACTTTCAGCTTGATTTTTACGACTTTACGATTTTTTTTCTGATTTCTTATAAAGAATTAAGTAAATTCATTTAGTACTCTCTGTAGTTTAGTTATCAGAAAATATTTATACCAAGCAGCAAATCTAAGCAACTGAATATAAAGATTTTATTCATTAAAAACCTCGCGTGCACAAAATTGCACCACGGCGCACAAAATAGCCCCACTTGACGGTACTTTAATAGAAATATTGGGCGTCTAAGTGTGAAAAATCGTTTTTTTTCGCTGAAACTAAAAATTTTTTTTCTTATACTTTTTGGGTTTTTGACACTTTAAATGAAGTAAATTTAATATTTTCTAACTGTTTTTCATAGCTTAAGTCATATAGAATTTAGTTAAAAAAAAGTTTTTTCCAAATTTTTTAAAAGAACAAAAATATTGCGCCTTTATTATGAGATGACCGGGTGGGGCAAAACCGGACGAATCAGAATTGCTATATTGAATATTGACGTAAAACTTACAGTGATTTTCTGTGAACCACTAATAATATCTTTTCTTAAAAAAAGTGTTGCATCGATCCAAATAATGACTCTGAAAACAAGAAAAACTTGTTTTAGCCTTTTTTGACAGTTTTTGTTACTGACATTTTTCATACAGTTACTATCAGTCATTAATTTCAATAATATGTCTAAGAAAATAATATATTTTGTATTAAATGAGTTAAATATGTTTTAGGAAAGACTCTTATTGAATTTTTAAATTAAAAAAAGCATATTTGTGGTTTAAAGTTGGCTAAATTTGAAGTGTCCGACTTAGCCCCATGGGTGTCCGGTTTAACCCCACCTTTTTTGGGATTTTCGTTTTCGAGGTGGTCATATTCAAAGCGACTTTCCAACAAAACTATCTATTATTTTTTAAATGGAACAACTGTATTTTTTAGTTGAAGGAACAAGCTTTAAAATGGTATATTACACTTTGGCAAAAAATGTCTTTATATGTTTTTTTTTTTGCAAAAGACCAAATCTTTCCGGTTTAGCCCCCGTCTCCCCTACAGAAAGACGTCTTAAAATTCAAACCAACCCCCCTGTATTTCGTACAATTAAAAACGTACTAAAAATACCGACCTTTTCAATATTTTAATAACGTAGGACCTCTACTTATTGTATAAAAATGCTTTATTTAAGAATCATTTTTAAGTCAACAGCTTGTAACCAAAAATGACTTTATACAAACTGAATTTAAGAAAATTACCCTTTTCCGCCATTTTTAAGATTATTCTTTTACAAAGAAGAATTAATATTTTGGTATATATATGTATAGATATACATATATATATTTTTTTTTTCACAATATATTTTTGTAACGCGTTATTTTAAAAAAAATTCAATTTTATAAGAATATAAGTTGTGATAAACATTGAATTGAAAGTACGCTGTCAAAATTAGTTTACATTGAAAACATTAGGGTTATCTTGCGCTTAAACTTAAAAAAGAATTATATTGAACGCAACTACACTTAGGATTATATAACACAAGAAAGGTTTATTTTTCACAAAATATAAGAAAAGGATCATGTTTTACCAAGCTTTAAGATGACTTCATATTGAATCAGCGATTGACATAGAATTTTGTCGTCGGTAGGTGTCGAAATATTTTAAATAATTAGTTTTAGAACTTAATTATACCCAACGATTTTACAACGAAATTACACTATTTACACACTTCACAAATTTTTAAATTAAACAATGCACTATTAATTCATTATTATAAAATTATACTTATTACTAAAATAACATGCAATTTTATAGGAATAGGGAGTTAAGAATACATAACCTCTACCTGTCACAATCACTTTTACAACAAAATGACATACAAAATAACACACTTCACAAATTTTAAAATTAAACTATGCTCTGTTAATTCATTATTATAAAATTTTAACCGGAATGGGGAGTTAAGAATACATAACCTCTACCTGTCAAAATTACTTTTACAACCAAGTTACACAATTAACACAATATTAACAAATGTCCCCACACAGCACCGGATTCTTCATTATATATTATAACTTTAGTAACATACAAAATTTTAACAGGAATGAGGAGTTAAGAATACAGAACCGCTACCTGTCAGAATCACTTTTACAACGAAATTACACAATTTACACAATATTAACAAATATTTGTCCACACAATACACTATTATTCCATAATAACATAAATAAATACTTACTAAAAGAATATATATCTCTTTTAGTAATAGCAAACGTAAACACACTTTATATTTCACACAGCCAACTTCACTGTTTACAAAAAACACGTGGCGGAACTGAATTGACAATATAATTACATCCAATAAATAAATTGTTATTTAAGTGAAAGTCAATTCAATTTAACAACAATTTTCACAAAATTAATGTAAATATATATTATTAATAACAAACTTTCAATTTTTACAATTTAAAGAAATAATAATCGATTAGTACATTATCGAAAATATCGAACAACTAATTGACCAATAGGAAACGCAAGAAACACACATACACACACATTTACATTTGAAATTTTACCTAAAATTTTACCTCATTATAGAAATATTCTTCAAATTTAAATCTTATTTCTAAATACAAACAATACACCTCCTGCTAGGCCAATTATTATCCGAACGAACCCTTGCATAATGAGGGTTAATAGCTTTAGAGGAAAAGAGGTGAAAATTTCGAACTTTAATGGAAAAGAGAAAAAATTTGCCTTTCTCTTTCTAATTACCTGCAAAAATATTTGCTTCTCACTCTCTCCAAAGAGAAGCGTTACTTTCTAACGGCCCTTCCTAGCTCATCTAACGGTCCTTGGTAACTCATTTGCATATAACTTCTTTCTTAGTAAGGATCTGTCTAGTGCTACCCATGAGACCGAGACTGGTTTTGGTATCGTCTAATCTCGTCTCAGTTTTTCGAGAAGAGACTGAGACTCTCGATGAAAATTTAAAAAAACAAAAAATAAATTAAAATATTAGGAGAATTTATTTATTACTAGCCTTCGAGCCCGCCTTCGGCGGGCATCGAACTCTAGTGGCGCGCAACCAACAGTATTTTTTGACAAAAAGTATTTTATGATGGAAAGTATTTTTTGACAAAAAGTATTTTCTGACAGAATTTCAGAATTTTATAAATTCTTACAACGCTGATCGTGACTTTCCCATTCTAGAGAAAAGAAAATGGGACGTTGATTTACATTTCGGGAAATTCGAAAAGTGGCAGAGTCAATTAGAGCCTCTCATGCCCGAAACTAATCATGACGCAGTGCGCACTGAATATGAAGAAAAATATTACACCGCGTGTTGCAAAGCATTATCTTATTTAAATCCACCCATTTTATCAGCTGATCCCCCGATGGCTTCATTAATCAGCGAACACGAAAACCCATTAAATGTCGTCGTTCAAACTCCAAAAACAAACTTACCGCGTCTTAATTTACCATCATTTACAGGCTCTTACGAAACGTGGTTGGGCTTCCATGATCTTTTTAAATCTCTCGTTGACGATAATAAAAATCTTTCAGATATTGAAAAATTATATTATTTAAAGGGTTGTTTGAAAGACGAAGCTACAGAAATTCTCGCGTCAATAGAATTATCGGGTGATAATTACAAGGTCGCTTGGAACTTGCTTAAAGAGCTCTATGATAACAGAAAATTAATTCGACAAACTCATGTCCAAGCCATTTTGAATCTGCCAAATATCTCAAAAGAATATCCTGTTCGGAATTTATTAGACCAATTACAAAAACACATTAGGGCACTCGAAGCATTGAAGGAACCTGTCAAGGAATGGAATTCGTTATTAGTCGAGATTATAAAACAAAAATTAAGTCGTTTTTTGTATGAAAAATGGGAAGATTTTAGTTGTGACTCGGATAGTCCTACTCTCAAAGAATTAACTAGTTTTTTGCAGCGTCGAGCTCATTTAGAGGATACAACCTTGCACGCAACACAAAATAAAAATCAAAATTTCCTTTGAAAAAAGATCATCGAACTTTCGTCCAAATCAGCGCTCGCAGCACTCTTTCGCGTCCGCGACAACAAAATATCCTTGCCCTCACTGCAAAGCTGAATACGTTATTTATCATTGCGATGATTTCAAAAAATTATCGCCAGCTGAACGCTTTGAATCTGCGAAAAATGCCAGATTATGTATTAATTGTTTGCGCCCCAACCACCGGGTTGTAGACTGCACTGGGTCTCCCTGTCGTAAATGCAATAAAAAACACAATATACTTTTGCATTTTGAAAAACAACCTAGTCAAAATGCTGCAGTTACAGAAGTAACCAAGCAAACTGAATCAATTTTAGGTTGCCATGCTCAAGTTACCTCTGAAGGGCTGCTGGCAACTGCCCTTGTTGAATTAATTAATGATAGAGGCGAATCTAAAACTTGACGAGCATTTTTAGACCCCGGTTCTCAAGCACACTTCATATCTCAAAAAGTAGTATCTCACTTGAATTTATTGAAAAAGGCAGTCAATATTTCGATCTCAGGCGTAGACGATATTTCCACAGAAACAAAAAATTCTGTTTCCGCTACACTAAAATCTCGCTTTAGCAAATATTCTAAAAAACTTGAATTTCTCGTACTGAAGCGTATAACAAAAGCAATGCCCTCTATTCCAATTAATCGCGCTTCTCTAGAAATCCCCAAGAATATATCTCTTGCCGATCCCGATTTTTATAAGCCTTCCGAAATAGATATTCTCATAGGTGTAAAATTATTTTTTAAACTTTTATCTGTTGGACAAATCTCGATAAAAAATCATCCAGGCGCGGTGCTTTAGAAAACTCAGCTTGGATGGATAATCGCAGGAGAAATAAACAACTCCTTAACCAAAAGCGAAATTCATTGCCATTTAACAATGCACACAACCCCTCTCGAAGCCAATCTTACGAAATTTTGGGAAATAGAGGAAGTTTCTGTTTCCAAAATACTTTCACGAGAGGAAGAAAGTTGTCAAAAACATTTTGAAGAAAACACTCAGCGAAACTTAGAAGGACGCTACATTGTGAAATTACCTTTCAATGAAAACAAAGAAAAATTAGGTTTATCCCATTCAAATTCACTTCGCCGTTTTTATTTTTTAGATAAACGTTTTGAAAAATATAGTAAATTGAAAATAAATTATTGTGAGTTTATAAAAGAATACAAATATTTAAAACACTTATCCTTGATAAAAGATATAAATCCTATTGTCCCCGGGTTTTATCTTCCTCATCACGCCGTGATAAAGGAAGACAGTTTAACTACTAAAATACGCGTCGTGTTTAATGGGTCGGCAAAAACATTCACCGGGATATCGTTAAATGATTGTTTAATGGTCGGCCCTACCATACAAGATGATCTTTTTACCATTTTATCCAGATTTAGAACTCACAGATTCGCGCTGACTGCTGACATTGAGAAAATGTGCAGACAGGTTTTAATTCACCCTGATGATTCTAATTATCAAAAAATCTTGTTTCGAGAAAACCCCAATGAGAAAATAAAAGAGTATTCACTAGATACGGTCACATATGGCATGTCATGTGCCTCTTTTCTAGCAATTCGTGTTTTACACAAATTAGCCGATGATGAGCTTGCTCATTTCCGCAACCGTTTTAAAAAAGGATTTTTATGTGGATGACTTATTAACGGGAACCGATACTCGCGAGAAAGCAATTCTTCTTCGCGAAGACCTTTCAACTTTTTTACAAAAAGGGGGGTTTATTTTGAGAAAATGGGCATCCAATGACTCGACATTAATACCGGAAAACGAAAGTAGTTTAAATACTCAGCACATTTCACTGGATTTAAATACGACTATAAAAACCTTAGGAATTCATTGGGATTCACACAAGGATGTACTATTTTACAAGGTAAACTTATCTGATTTTTTGAAAACAGTGACAAAGAGGTCAATCCTCTCGCAGGTAGCTAAATTATTTGACCCTCTGGGATTGTTAGGACCAGTAATCGTAAAAGCGAAAATAATGATCCAACTTTTGTGGAAAGCAGGTGTCTCTTGGGATAGTTCGGTACCTGCTGAAATACATACCATGTGGCTTGAGTTTAAAGGACAACTACCACTCTTAAGTACAAGTAATTTTAATCGCTTTATTGTCCTACCGCGTCCCATTGAAATTCAAATACATGGCTTCTGTGATGCAAGCGAAAAAGCTTATGGTGCTTGCATCTACTTACGCGCAACTGACAGTCACGGCAAACATAACGTATCATTAATTTGCTCCAAATCTAGATTAGCCCCAGTAAATCCATTGACCTTACCTCGCCTCGAATTGTGCGCTGCTCTTTTACTGGCTCGTTTATATGCTACAAGTAAGCAAGCCTTGCAATTAAATATCAACAAATGTTATTTGTGGTCAGATTCTACAATAACACTGCATTAGTTTAACACTGAGCCACATCTGTTAAAAAATTTTGTTTCAAATCGCGTAGCAGAAGTTCAAAATCTTTCAAGATTTTGTTTATGGAGACACGTGCCAACCCAAGATAATCCCGCCGATCTAATCTCTCGAGGGCAAACGCCTCGAGAATTTTTGGATTTAAACTCTTGGAAAAACGGACCTTCCTGGCTTACAAAAAAGGAAGATTTATGGCCCCAATTAGTAATCCAGCCCATAGAAATTCCTAAAAGGAAAAATATCACTGCATTTACGACTCGTATTGAACAAAACCTCCTTGATGATAATTACATTAAAAGATTTAGCTCGTTGCCTAAATTAAAATTAGTCACTGCCTTTATTTTACGATTCATAAATAACTGTCGAAATAAAAAGAACAAGACTAAGGGTCCTATAACCTGCCGTGAGCTCGATTCTGCAAATCTAATTTTGCTACGTATTGTGCAACTATCTTCGTTCGAAAAAGAAATCAATTACTTAAAATTAGACGAAAACATACCGGAAAAAAGTAAACTTGTTCCTTTAAGCCCCTTTATAGACGAACAGGGAATTCTTAGAGTGGGTGGTAGGTTGGCCCAAGCAAACCTATCAATTGACAAAAAGTATCAAATTTTGTTACCCGCCAATCATCACTTAACGCGTCATATCATTCGCTCAGAGCATGTACGTTTAAAGCATGCAGGTACACAAGCAACCTTGTACTCCGTGCGGAAAAAGTTTTGGCCTTTGAATGGTCGAAATATAACGAAAAAAATCATTTTTAAATGCGTTCGATGTTTTCGTGTAAAGCCAAGAGGCGTTAGCTATATTATGGGTGATTTGCCACTAGAACGAGTCTCATATACTCGACCTTTCCTCGATCTAGGCGTAGACTATTGTGGTCCTTTCTACATTAAGGAAAAAAGGTATCGAAATCGTAATAAAATCAAAACCTATGTCGCTCTATTTGTCTGTATGTCCACGAAGGCCATACATTTGGAATTAGTAAGCTACTTAATTACGGAAGCCTTTATTGCTTGTCTTAAAAGACTTTTGTCTAGAAGGGGTATTGCAAAAACGATTAGCTCAGACAATGCTACTAATTTTGTCGGAGCTAGTCGCGAACTAATTGATTTACATAATTTATTTGAATCCGCCGATCACAAAGAAACTGTAAAAAATTTCTTATCGCAGCAGCAGATAACATGGAAATTCATACCTCCGCGTTCACCCCACTTCGGCGGTCTGTGAGAGGCTGCAGTTAAATCCTGTAAGCATCACCTTACTCGCACGGTAGGTGATACCTTGCTAACTTTCGAGCAATTAGAAACATGTTTGATTGAAATCGAAGCAATTCTAAATTCACGTCCCCTTACTCCTATGTCGTCCGATCCTACCGATCTGCAGCCCTTGACTCCCGAACATTTCTTAATTGGTGGTCCCTTAATGAGTTTTCCCCAGATCAACTTCACGGACACGCCCTCGAATCGACTATTGGCGTGGCAGCACGCTCAAAAATTACGTCAACATTTTTGGCAAAGGGGGCAGAAAGAGTACCTGCACCATCTGACCGTACGCAGCAAGTGGGCGACCGATACTAATCATGGTATCAAGATCGGAACAATCGTGGTCATCAATGAAGACAACTTGCCCCCTCTTCAATGGAAGATTGGCCGAGTTATTGCCGTTCATTCTGGTCAAGATGGAATAATCAGAGTGGTAACCGTAAAAACAAATGTCGGTGACTTCAAAAGATGTATAAAGAAAATTTGTCCCCTCCCAATTACAGATAAAATTGTAAATCAGGAGAACAATCAAACGTCTTAAAAAACTAGTTTTTTAGCTGTTTTATATAATTGCTAGTGTGTATATAAATAGATTAGGTATTTAAACGATTTATTAAAAGCTCAATCGTTTCTTTCCAATTTATTGAACGCGTCCGTTCAAGGCGACCGGCTTGTTCAATCACAACTATCAAAATCAAAATTATTTGTGATTCGTTAAACTTTTTAAATCTATTCCAAGCACGTACGAAATCCTTTATAAATCTTAAATATTTTTATTAGCAACAACTATTTTTTTAGCTCTAAAGGATTTTAAGTTATATTTTTAAGTCGTGTTTTTGGTCTGTCGATAATAAACGGTATATATAGAATACTTAACCAATGCCAACAACAAACGAAACTCACTTTTTAAATTTCTGAAAATACATTAAACACCGATTTTGAAAGGTTCGAAAGTTTTTTACCGTCGTTTACAAGCGTACCGTCAATAAATGTGACTGGTCAATTTTACCCTAAAACGTCATTACCTAGGTACTTACTAATACATTTTTATTTTGTACACCTACAGTAGGGTGCCCAAAAAAAACACGACTTTTAATTTTCTATAATGCAACTTCAAAATATTGTTCCTAAGGGAAAAAAATGAGAAAAGTATTTTTTTTATTTAAAAAAAATCATTTTTAGGGTTCGCGCTGGTCCATTTTTCATGAAAACACGGATTTTTTCAATTTTACGACTCTAGCTTAATTAAAACTAATGTAAATAAAAATTTCTCTTCTTGTAAAATTATTTTTCTGTTACTGGAGAAAGTTTACTGTGTTTAAGGCGAAGAAAAAATTTTTTTTCTGATCATATTTGACCTTAGAAAGGGTGAATTTCGATTTTTGTCGTAAATTTGGCCCCAAAATGTAAACTAAAAATTTTTTTGAACGACAAAAACTGATGGAATTTTTTTGTGCGATAAGAAATGTGTTAGAAAAAGTAGTTGAGAATTAATTTATAAACTTTTAACAGTTGTTACTCCACCAAAAGTGTTAAAAGTGTAAATAAAACCAATCTAGCAGCTATGGACCATAGTCAATAATTTGTTTAATTGCAATAATGAAAGTAGAACTTAAAATATACTATAAAAATACATATATAAGACATGTACAACTTACCGTACAATTTTTTTTAGATCTTTTGGGGAGGTGGGATTAAGATGGGGTACCTGCCTTAGGTAAGACACTAATTAACCAATCATGATCATTTTTTTCACACCATATCACTTTCACAATAGTTTTTGATTGACCAAGTGACTGCTTGATGAAACCGAATTTTTTATTTTTTGTTACATGAAAAAAACTGTTTTTAACGATTTTCTTGTCATTTTTGCATTTTATTAGGGTTCTGTACCGTATAACGGAACCCTATTAAAATCACTATGTGTGTCCGTTTTCGCACCCCCTCTAACTTCTAAACTATAAGAACGAGATACTTCCAATTTGGTACACATATGTGACTGTCAATGAAAAAACGTGCCTTAGCTCCAAAAAATATATTTTGATTTTTTAATGCCAACCAACAGATGATTATTTGCTCTTTCATTTCCAAAAATAAAAGATTGTTGTTTTAAAGAAATTTTGGTGTAATTATGCAAAAAGCGTAGGCTCGTTACATTGACTTCCAATGCATTGCAGAAACTTTAAACGCTCACCCTGTAAAGTTGACGTTTGGGAGCTAAGGCACGTTTTCTCATGGACAGTCACATATGTGTAACAAATTGGAAGTATCTAGTTCTTATAGTTTAGAAGTTAGAGGGTGTGCGAAAACGGACACACATAGTGATTTTAATAGGGTTCCGTTTTACGGTACGGAACCCTAATAAAATGCAAAAATGACAAGAAAATCGTTAAAAATAGTTTTTTTCATGTAACAAAAAATAAAAAACTCGGTTTCATTAAGCAGTCACTTGGTCAATCAAAAACTATTGTGACAGTGTTTTGTTGTGAAAAAAATAATCATGATTGGTTAATTAGTGTCTTACCTAAGGCAGGTACCCCATCTTAACCCCACCTCCCCAAAAGATCTAAAAAAAATTGTACAGTAAGTTGTACATGTCTTATATATAAGGCATTCTCTGAGCAAAAAGCCACCTTAAAAAAAAAGTTGCCTAATGTTTTGGTCAATGATATGTAGTCAAAAAACAAAAATTTTAAGTGGGATCTTAGGTCTGTGTAATGCGTGGTTACCATGTGATCAGGGGCCCAATTTTATTGCAGCGTAATTTTCAACTGCCAATAACTTTTAACCGGATAAATGGATTTAAAAATCTTATGGGTGTTTTTTGTGCAGAATTTCCTAAACTTTCAAATAAAATTACTTATTATTTTTATAATTTTATTTTTGACAAGAAAAATGCAAAAAAATTTTTGTTTTTTAATTTTTGACCAACACTCCCCCCTAGGAACTTTTTCATAGCTACCTAGAAATGATCTTTATTTTATAAGCTTTTCAACCCCCTAAATGTCATTTTGGGAGAGCAAGATTCGTAGAAGCTATAGGTGAATGTGTTATACAGTACACCTTACAAATCGTTCTTTTTGTTGTAGAAAAAACAATATATACTATTTTTCACTTTTTTGTTCAAGTATGGAAAGTTGGTAACATTAAAATCATTTAAGACTATATAAAAGAAAACTGAATGCAAATTTGTAAGGTGTACTGTAACACACATTCACCTATAGCTTCTACGAATCTTACTCTCCCAAAATGGCATTTAGGGGGTTGAAAAACTTATAAAATAAGGATCCTTTCTAGGTAGCTATGAAAAAGTTCCTAGGGGGGAGTGTTGGTCAAAAATTAAAAAACAAACATTTTTTTGCATTTTTCTTGTTAAAAATAAAATTATAAAAATAATGAGTAATTTTATTTAAAATTAATTTACAGTACACCTTACAAATTTGCATTCAGTTTTCTTTTATATAGTCTTAAATGATTTTAATGTTACCAACTTTCCATACTTGAACAAAAAAGTGAAAAAATAGTATATATTGTTTTTTCTACAACAAAAAGAACGATTTGTAAGGTGTACTGTATAACACATTCACCTATAGCTTCTACGAATCTTGCTCTCCCAAAATGACATTTAGGGGGTTGAAAAGCTTATAAAATAAAGATCATTTCTAGGTAGCTATGAAAAAGTTCCTAGGGGGGAGTGTTGGTCAAAAATTAAAAAACAAAAATTTTTTTGCATTTTTCTTGTCAAAAATAAAATTATAAAAATAATAAGTAATTTTATTTGAAAGTTTAGGAAATTCTGCACAAAAAACACCCATAAGATTTTTAAATCCATTTATCCGGTTAAAAGTTATTGGCAGTTGAAAATTACGCTGCAATAAAATTGGGCCCTGATAACATGGCAACCACGCATTACACAGACCTAAGAACCTGCTTAAAATTTTTGTTTTTTGACTACATATCATTGACCAAAACATTAGGCAACTTTTTTTTTTAGGGTGGCTTTTTGCTCAGAGAATGCCTCATATATGTATTTTTATAGTATATTTTAAGTTCTACTTTCATTATTGCAATTAAAAAAATTATTGACTATGTTCCATAGCTGCTAGATTAGTTTTATTTACACTTTCAACACTTTTGGTGGAGTAACAACTGTTAAAAGTTTATAAATTAATTCTCGACTACTTTTTCTAACACATTTCTTATCGCACAACAAAATTCCATCAGTTTTTGTCGTTCAAAAAAATTTTTAGTTTACATTTTGGGGCCAAATTTACGACAAAAATCGAAATTCACCATTTCTAAGGTCAAATATGATCAGAAAAAAAATTTTTTCTTCGCCTTAAACACAGTAAACTTTCTCCAGTAACAGAAAGATAATTTTACAAGAAGAGAAATTTTTATTTACATTAGTTTTAATTAAGCTAGAGTCGTAAAATTGAAAAAATCCGTGTTTTCATGAAAAATGGACCAGCGCGACCCCTAAAAATGATTTTTTTTTTAATAAAAAAAATACGTTTCTTATTTTTTTCCCTTAGGAACAATATTTTGAAGTAGCATTATAGAAAATTAAAAGTCGTGTTTTTTTTTGGGCACCCTAACCTACAGCTCCCACTCTTTTTCATCTACAGTGATTTTAAAACGACCAAATTTAGATATAGTTATACTTTTTTGAACCTGAGACAACCTTTCTTGTACTGTATCAGATTTGCTTACAACTTCGAGCAGAGAAGATCACGTTCGAAGATCTTCTCATGCCCTGCTTATTTTTAAACATATTTTAACCAATCGCGAATCCATGTATTTAAAACATAACTTTCCAACAATATACATTATTATTATAGGGAATATGTTTGTGTTTTATTTATAAATTTAATCACCTTTACATGAACTTTTTCGTTTTTTAGTTTTCTGTTCAATTAATACTCCTATATTTTAATTGAGTCAGAACCACACATTAAAATAAATGTGGGGAAATAACAACATCATTGACATCACATCACATGTATCAGTCGAATCTTTCCCCAGTCATCTTATAACAGAATTAAGACTGTTTTTTAACTAAGGGGATGGATATAAGATTAAATTTTTTTTTAAATATTAGATAATTGAGGATAAATATTATTAAATGTAATACAAACTTTCGGTAGGCAACCATAAATAGATGACAAATTTTTTGATTTTTCACATCCAATTGTTTTTTGATTTAAAATATTAGTAAGTATTCTCACATGTTTTTTTATGAATGAAGGATTATCATCGTTGAGAAGAATGTTTCCACCTTTTTTTATATTGTCCTTATGGAACGAATCATGAGATAGCAAAATAGCCCTATCATACAAATTGTAAATCATATTTCTTTTTTGTTGTAAGGGATGAAATTAGTGGTAGTTAATTAATCTGTTTGAAGATATAGACTTTTGATACCAATTAGTAATAAGATGATCGTTATTTTTAATAAGAGTCAAGTCGAGAAAATTGATTTTATTGTCAGATTCTAGTTCATATGTAAATTTTAAATTGTCATTAAAAGAAATAAAAGTATTAATGATTAAATCGACATGATCTTTAACAACACAAAAAAGTGTATTATCAACGTATCTAACGTAAAACAATAAGGGAACACAATCATGTTTATTTTTTAAAAATTTCAGACATTCCGTTTCCAAATCCTCCATTACAATGTTGTCAAATAATGGTTAAATGAGAGAACACATGGGGGTACTATGAACCTGTTGATAAATTTTATTGTTGAACATAAAGTATGTATTATTATCAAACAGAACTTTAGTACAATTTATAATTTTAGGAAATGGAATTTTACAGACATTATGAATTTTTTCAAATCTTCTATTCAAACTTTCGATTACCAGATAACAGGGAATGTTAGTAAATAAAGAACTTACATCAAGTGAGAGTAGTACAAAATTATTAGGTAAATGAACAAATGTTATTTAATTTTTCTTTTAATTGAAAACTATAAAATATTGTTAATATGAGATCTTGGAAGGGGAATTGCCGTTTTTAGTTCTTCATATGGTGGATTCATGCGCGTATCCAGGGGTGGGGTCAAGGGGGTCATGACCCCCTCTTGGAGCTAACTTGGATTTGCATGGGAGAGAGAGAGAGAAAACACTATAGTGTTGTCTCTTTCTCTCTCATGTATGACCCCCTCCATAAACCGAGTCTGGATACGCCACTGGGTGGATTTCACAGAAATTGTCCTGCCCCAAAAATAAAATATGTTCAATCTATATCTATATACACTCTTAGTTTCAATCAATGTAGACTCGCTCACTGGTGGACCAATTAAATTGATTGTTTTAAATCAGTCAAACAACGTGATTGATTTGGATCAGTCAAATATACTGAAGAATTCAATCCATTGTGTTAATTTAATAATTCTGCTATAATTTTAATATCTTTCAAGAAAAAACACCTTATTTTTGAAAATTAAAAATACTAAATCAAAATAAACCTTGAATCTCTTTAACTGGTAACATTTTGTCTGCAGTACAGATTTTTCGTTTTTATTTACTATCCAGAATACTTGTTATTTATTATTGATATTGTTTTATAACATTCTTATATCATATGTTGACAAACACAACATACACAATTTAATACTAAACGCTCAACTTACAAATTAAAATATTTGACTCTGAGGGGTCTCGAACGCGCGACCCTTGGGCCTAAAGCCCAACGCTCTAACCATTATGCCATACGCTCAATACATATATTTTACGAACTGTCGTTATAAGCTATGCGCTACTATTATTTCAAAAATAGTGTTTAATAATAATTTTATAGCATCTGTGATTAATTATAATAATAGTTATAATAAAAAATACTCAACAAAACATAAGGGTGTGTTGAAAATACACATTATACAATGTTTATTGTATTTTACAACAATTATTGATTTACCAGTTAAAATGACTGATTTAAGTTTGTAGATAAATTTAACAGACAAATCAGTCATTCTGTTTGACTGATTATCAATCAAATTCAGTTACTGATTGTATTAATCAAAATATTCGATTGAATCACCAATCAACATGATTATTGTGCCAATGAAAATCATTGATTCGACAGCCAAAATCTGCTTGATTGATTCAATCAATCAAATTTTGACTGATTCAAACTAAGAGTGTATGTCTAATCTTTGTAAAATCTACAAAAATCATGTCACATAAATTTTTTTTATCTATTCATTAAAACTAAACAGTGGAAATAGGAAAAGAAGAGTGAATTACCAAAAAACGCCAAACTTTTTCCCCCTCCCACTGCCCCAATTTTTTAAAAAAATTTAAAATATTTATAGGATAAATTACTATCCAATAGGAGAACTAATAAAAAAAATTTGCAATAGATTGGACATATTTTATTTTTGGGGCAGGACATTTTCCGTGAAATCCACCATATATAGTTTTTGCTAAAAAATGCGTTGGACTATTGATAAGCGAAACTATTGGACGGAGAGGATCATTATGTTTATGAATTTTTGGTAAACCATTTTTTAGCAAAAACTATATATGAAGAAAGTTATATATATGTCGTAGGCGAAAAGAAAAATCCGTCGTTTAACTTAAAATCTAGGCTTTAAGCTACACGCGGGCGAATAGGAAAATCTCCTTGTTAACAATTATTATTCTGTTAATCGACTGAAAATAAAAAAATTCTGAAACTCAATTTTATTGTACATTAGAAGAACTTTCAATTTATTTCAATTTATTATACAAATATATAAGTCTGATACATGTGATACATGTAACAACTGTCCTGCTACCTATATTGGTGAATCTAAACGTTCTGTAAAAGAAAGAGTTGGCGAACATGAAAAAAGAAAAAAGATTGAAAACGTTATTAATAAACATCACAGGGACTATAATCATTCTTTCAACTTTAAAAATGCAGTAATTGCAGATTTAGAAACTAATTGGAAAAAAAGACGGATTTCAGAAATGATTCACATTAAAAGTAACGATTTTACTATTAATAAAAAAGATGACATACAATTTCTCAGCAATACTTATTTTCCGTTAATAAGTAAGTTGAAACAATAATTCTTAGTCTTAATAGCACTATTGATCTATTTGTCCCTGATTTCTGTATATAATTTGTAATTGTTATTATCTCACCTCAGTCTTTACTAATCACTCACAACAACTGTGTCTGTGATTTCTTAATCTTAACGAAATGAAAAAAATGTATTTTCTTACTTTTGACTTATTTTATAATTTTTAATTTATTTGTTTTTAAAACCATCTGATTGAATATTTCACGTCATTTAGCCATTAAAAGTATTTTAATGTTGCCCGACTCAAACCACGAGGAGATAAGCGTAAAGTGAAGAGGCATTTTTTTCAATATTTTGTATTTTATTTGTAATTGTATTTATTTTATGTTTTTTTTTTTGTATTTTTAAAATTTTTTATATAAACGGAACAAGGACAGTCATTTAATGTTTGTGGAATTTTTTAAAACAATATTTACAGAAATAATCAGTACAACTTTCACAAAAGCTTTGTTCGTATTGAACACTTGTCGACAATGTATTTTCTATTAATACTAAGTTTTAGGCCATTTTTTCCACATTTTTATTTTATTTACATAAAAAACGACGTTTTTTTGTTTAATTCTAGCAATTTTTAAAAGAAAACTTGATAAGGGTAGCGGCAGCTGCCGAAACGTCGTTTTTTATGTAAATAAAATAAAAATGTGGAAAAAATGGCCTAAAACTTAGTATTAATATATTTACATCCACAAAAAACTCTTTTTAATTAATGCATTTTCTTTTTTTCCATTCAGTGTTTGAGACGGAAAACGTTAAAATACTTTTATTAGCTAAAGGACGTGAAATATTTAATCGGATGGTTTCAAACAAATCCGATCGATTTTGGAAATCTAGTCCGCCATATTGGATCCGCCATTTTGAATTTTTAAATTTTTACATCAGATTCGTAATCAGCGACCCCAAAACCCCCCGAGTTACAATTTTCAAACAAATCTGATCGAATGGGGATGATTATAAGTAAAGCTCATGTTAGAGGGCACCACAATCGCAAGTTTCTGTTGGCTCAATATTTTGAATATGAAAAATTGATTCTTTTAATTTTATAAAAACAAAAAGTAGAAGTTGATAAATTAATTAAACATAAGCTGATTAATGTAATTGCAACTCATAAACCACAACTTTCTAATCTTTTCTTCAATTCATTAAAATTTGTTTTACATAACCTGAAAATGTCCAAATCGGCAAACGAATAATTACATTAGAAAAGATTGATTATTTATACAATTGTATGACATAACATAATTATTTATGTATTAATGTACTTATTGTACTTTCTAACTTTTTAAATTTTTCATTTTTCAATAAAAATTATTTAAAATTTTGCTCCACAAAATCTTGCATTTGTGCTGCTACCTACTGAAATAGTTTGGCAGTGACAGTCCCCATTTCAAAATATCGTTCGCCATATTGGATCCGCCATTTTGAATTTTTGAAATCTGAGTTCAGATTCGTGATTGGAGAGTCAAAAAACATTTAGACACTTAGTGTCATGAGAAAAAAATTTTTTGTAATGAAGCGTACCCTATGTGCTCATACATTGAAAAAAAATTTTCGTTGGACGCCATTTTGGATCCGCCATCTTGAAATTTTGAAAAGTACGGTTCGTCACTTTCAAGCATGGATATTACGTACGCGACATTTTAAGTTGAAACATTTTTCCGATTATTAAAAATATGAAAAAAAATCATTTTGTAAACAAAATTGTCAAAATTTTACATTTTTTTCAAAATAGAGTACATAACTTTTTGAATTTTTTTTTTTTTTAAATTTGATAACCGATTCTGAAAGAGCGATTAAAAATACGTCAGAAAAGGTGATTCCTACAATTTTGTATACCTCCAAAAATAGAGAAAATTAACGTTGAAAATAAGTACAAAAAGTGTTCGTCCCGTCCTTAAAGGGTTAATTAGGTAATTTTAATTTTATTTATTGTTTTTCACTTTGTGACCATTTGAAAGTGTTTCTCATTGTTTAATTTTATTATTTTTTCATTAAAGTGACCTGATGATGGTAGCGAACAAGTTACCGAAACGTCGTCATAGTACAAAAATTGTGTTTTTCTATTTTTTATATCCTTTCTTCCAAAGTCGATAAATAAATGTTTGTAATTGGTATATAATTAGTTATATTTTTATCTAAGTGATATATTAGTATTTACACAGATATATGATACTATTTAAATTAATGCCTGACTTTTTGGTATTAATTAATATGTTATTTTTTACTAATTTAAATTTAGAACATAATATACCCAATAAGAAATTGACCACTGGCGCAGTAACGGCCCAGTACTGTTACAATACTGGCGCCCAGTATTGGCACCAAGGCTGGCGCAACCTTGGGATGATAAGGTTTTTCTAGTACTGCTTTGCCAATACTGGTGCAGTACCGGTTTCCATTACTGGTACAATACTGGTGAAACTCTGAAATTAGGAAAAAAAATTTAGTTTATTTAACAATTTGCTTATATAATGTTTAAATCCTTTTAAACTTTTGTTTCACTTATATTTATAATTATTTAACAATTTTTGTAGGCATATTAGTATATTTGTTGTATGCATATTGTACACGATTAGTATTTCTTATTTCTTATTAAAATATATTTCAGTAATTATATAATATATAAAATAAATAATTTTATGAATATAATATATATATAGACTTTAAATGTATTAGTGAAACATGAAATTGACTCAAAATTAGTGTAATTTAACTTTTGAAAATCATAACATTAATAACTTAATGAATAATTTAAATCTTCGATATTAATTATCTTTACTATTAAAAAATAACTTTTATTTAAAACTGTTTTCAAAGAAAATAAATTATATATTTATGTGTTCCAAAGCCTACCTTTAAAAATTTATCTGTATAATAATTGTATAATTAATAATTCAAAAATAAAATTTAAATGTTCAATAATAAATTCAACAATAAAATTTTTACAAATGCAGTACTGCACTAGCACCGGCTCAGTGTTGGCTGCCATTACTGTCATGTTAATACGTTACAATACAGATGCAACGCTTCAACCAGTACTGATACAGCAATGGATGAACAAACCTTGGCATTTTCACTGACGCGGTACTACGCCATTAGTCATCTCTGTCATAAGTCCGTAATTTCTGATTGGGTAAAACAATTATTTTAATTACTATGAACATACTTTTGCAAAAAGTTAAAACATCTCCAGCTGATTGTATTTTATAAAACTGTAATATTATTAAGTGTGTTACGAAATATGTTTTAAAAAATCTCATATCTTATATTAAACTTGAATTGAAATTAAAAACCATCTTATATGCATTGTCATCAAAATTTGAATAAAATTCTAATGAATTTTTTTATTGCATTTTGTAAAAATTGTAATGAAGTATTACATTTATTAAATCATATCACTAGGCAGTAAAGCTTTTGTTCTAAATTTAATAGGAAGTATAAGACTTAACTATATTATTACTTTGAACTGTCATTAACATTTCTTTTCCTTAACATTTATTTTTAAAAATCATACATAATAGTTTCATTCAGAAGCTTTTATTTTGTTTATAATGAAAAATCCTGATGCTCAAAACATGACAGTTTCAATCAAGGCCGTAGCCAGAAAAGAATTTCGGGGGAGGGTTTTGTCAACAAACAGTCAAAGTGATGACTTTTTTTTTTTTTTTTGAAAACTTGAACAGCTGTCAAAAAACTTGGGGGGGGGGTCAAACACCCCTATCACCCCCCCCCCTGGCTACGGCCTTGGTTTCAATTCATGAACTTATCCATATTTTATTAAATTAATTTCAACATTTTATCTATATAATACAAAATAATATTTACTAATATTTTGAAGAAATTTTTTTAAAAAATGTGTAATAATTGTAATGTTAATTAGTAGGGAACTCTTAAAATAATTATTGACTGAAAATTTGTATATACTTACTAATATAATTGTAAGTACTATCATAATTCCAATAACAGATTTTTTTAGAATAGTTCCATAATAACTCTGATTATACCTTCCATTCCTATCTGAATATAATCCAAATTCTGATGTAGTTATGACAGATTGTCTGCTGGTGTCATACATAACTTTATGAAAAAAATAATGATTTCATTAATTTAAAATAATTTTTCAAATATAGAATAAAAGAAAAATTATTTGTGAAATTTAAAAATTGGAATTTTAGAATATGTATTACACACACTTTTATAAAAATAAATGTAATATTCTGTTTATCACTAGTAATATAAATTGAATTTCGCACTGTTTCTTTTCACAGGTGAATCCATCTTAAAGAAAGATGTTTCTGGTTCTAATGTTTATATCTTATTGCAAGAAAAGTGCAAAGTTCTGGACTACTTACTGAGTATGCGTTGAAAAAGAAAAGGCTCTTACTGTTAATTACTAAAGCGGAAACTTTATATGCATGAGTTTGGTAGTCAATACATCAAGAGTTATTCTGTATATCTCAATTAGTCAAAAACTATACTGATTGCACAGTGAAACTTTGTTATCACTATATCAAATAATAATTCTGTTACTAATAATCTAGTAAAAACTACTAATTCAATTAGTCAAAGTATTTTTGAGAACCACTAAATAAGTTAGTAACTATTTTTTTACTGAATATCTTAATAAGAAATAATAATTACACTTTTTATAACATGTTGTGCTTTATTTTGCAAAATTTTATGTCTGAAAACGCCATAACGATGAAATATCTACCTTAAACATATAGATATGCAGAGGCGGATCTACTTTGAAGCACATGAAGCAAGTGCTTCAGGGCCCGGGTTCGGTATATCAACAAAATAAAATGCCTTTCTAAAAAGATTTAACGAATGAGCCTTAGCTTTACAAAATAAAAATTTTGCCTCCAAAAAGGTGAGGAAAGTGGATATTTAAATACTTAAGGTAATATTTAATATTTTTTATGTTTTCCTGAAGTTAATTGCTTTTATATTCTTAATTATTTCTTTCTTTCTAAGATCAGGAACGTTAAACGTTAAACTTAAATCTTCAAACTAAATATAATTGTTGCATATTACGTGGCAAGACTATTTTTTTCCTAAAGTGTAGTATTGCAAGAGTAGAATGACTGGCTAAAAAAACCTTTAGCCAAAAAATTCAGTTTTTTATGATTTTTTGAGTGAAAAAAGTCAAATTTTCTCTAATTTTTTCACCATTAAAAAAATTAAATTTATATAAACTGCCTGGTGCATTACATAAATAGGACTATCAAGTACCCCCGAAAAAAATTCTAAGTCGATATATCATAAAGAAGCAGAATGACAGCGTTTTTGCGGTCTGGGGTTCGAAACACCCCTTGTGACCATTATGTTATTATTCAGGGGTGTGACCATTAAGGATTAAAATGCAAAAGGGCTGATCCAATATGGCAGAAGTTTTGAGCTAATTTTTAAAAATTCATCTTTTTTACTTGAAACTCATTGTTTGAGGGTTTTTGGATTCGCTAATTCCAAATTAGAAGTCAGTTTTCAAAAACATAAAATGGCGAATTCGATATGGCGGACGAGTTTTGTAAATAAATTTATTGGATTCACTTGAATCTTATTACTCTGAGATTTTTGTGGTCTCTGATTACCGATAGACGGTTGAAGTTGATTATATAGTCCAATAGAATATTTTTAGTATTGCTAAACAAATCTGTAGATATGCATTGAGATTGTGCAAAAGTATTCGTGAATATTTTCTACATAGCAATGATTTACATTTAGTTAAAAATGTTTATTTTCTAAACTTTTAATGTATAATATAGAGTAATTATTTTTAACAATGTTTTTTAAACTTAAATAGTTAGAATTTTTTTAACGTTACTTTAAGAATTAAAATACGTTTTAGTAATCAAATCATGTTTCACAATCTTTAAGATTAGTTCTTAAGGGGGTAGACTGGTCTTCGAGCCTGTTTTGAAAGCTTATTTCAATATTCTTTTTTTATTATAAAATAATTTTTAATCATATCAAATCTTTTAACATCTTTTTGTTCTTATTATGAATTGTTAAAAAAAATTGTATTTTACTATTTTTAAATTGATATTGATATATATATACTTATTAATAATGTTTAAATAATAAAAAAATAAAGTAGTGCGCTGGCGCAGGTGATAACATCCGTTGGCGTTATCTAAAACAAAAAAATCAAATTGATTATTATTCTGTACACTGAGAAAAAAGGTTTAGTTTTACCAACAATATTTTTTAGTTGACCATTGTTGGTTGTAACAACAATATTTTGATTGGTATAACAAAACGATTTGGTTGGCGTAACACATCAAATGGTTTGGGACAACCATATTATTTTGTTGCTCTTATTTGGTTGAACCAAACATAATTTAGTTGTGACAACCAAACATAATTTGGTTGTGACAACCAAACAGAAATTGGTTGTGACATCCAAACATAATTTGGTTGTGACAACCAAACAATTATTAAAAAAAATTGGTGATTAGTTTGTAAGTGAGCTGCCGATAATAATATAAATAAAATCTAAATAAAAACCAATACCAGACGGTCGGCCGAACCTGGGTCTGATAGTTGAGCCAACGGTGTCTGTTACTGAACTGTCTAGCTATAAGGTTTATTCCATATTGGTCATTCATATCTCTCATGGGCTGGTGGTTAGCCTACTGGACTGGCAGCTGGAAAACCCGGGTTCGAATCTTCACGACTAATGAAATTTTTCTGTTTCAGGTTTTCATTAATATGAAATTTCTACATTCTCATCTGATTCTATTTGTGTTATTAAATTAATAACATGTGAATTATGTAATTATATGTGTTAGCCGACCGAAAATTCGCACCTGGGTTAGTTAGCTCCCAAATAAAAATTTTTTTTATGACAACCAAAATTTTTGTTATCCCAAATAAAAAAATATAGTTGTGACAACCAAAAGTTTTTGTTATGCCAACAAACAACACTCAACCAAATAATTTAGTTGTCTCAACCAAATAGTTTGGTTGATTAAATAACAACCAAATAATTTGGTTGGCTCAACCAAATTTTCGTTGCTATGACTAAACATTTTTCTCAGTGTATGTAAGTGGCTATCGCCAAAACTAGAATAAAACATTTTTGTTATTAAATAACAAAATGGCGGACTATTATACCAAACAATTCAAAAATCTGCTTTTTATTATTGAAAAAAAGTTAAAAATAAAAAAAGTTATTAACAAAAATGCATAATTCTAGTTCGGGCGATAGCCACTTACATACAGAACAATAATATTAATATTACACTTCTTGAGTTATTTTAAGAGAAAAAGTTTCAAAACTCCATTGAAAAGCATGTAATTATTAATGTTAGTTTTTAGAGGTTTTTATGGCACCGCGTGTAAAATTGAAATTGTATGCTTATTTCTCGTTTTTTATTACGAAAAAAAGAGAAAAATGTTTCAAAACGAAATTCTAAAGTATTGTTTACGAACTACAAAACAAATGTTTGAAAAATAATTGATTTTAAAAAAGGCACAAAATAACTCACCAAATCCAGGTTTTTCAGTTTTTTACACTTTTTTCTTAAAATATGTAATAAAAAGTTAGCGCATCACGTATGCATCATTACAACTAAATTGTCAACAAGTATTATTAATAATACATATATATGGTATTTATCGATTTCTCTGAGGCAGTCAAAAATGAGAGGTTAAAAAATTGTACTTTAAATGTCTTTCGATTAACGATTTGTTTAGAGGAAAAGGTTGTAAAAATTTTTTCTCTTAACATTGATATTATTTTCATTTTCTCTTCCTGAAAAAACTAACTATACTTTCGATTTTAATAGGTGTAACTTTCAACTAAATGTTTAAAACATAAATTAATTAGAAATCAAATAAATTAAGAAGCATTCACCGTGACTTAGATTACATCTTGCAAGAGATTTTACCATTTCTTGTCTATCCTTTCATACCCATCCATTGGCAAATAAAATTACCACAGCGGGGACTAAAGCGCTACACAGTTAAAAATTTTGTGTAAAATTTAACATATTTCACATGTCTTAAGCGGTCCACTCAAAACTTTGTGTTAATTTAACACAAGGAAATATGTTGAAAATTTTAACCACTTATTTGACACATAATAGTGATATTAACTGAATATAGTTGAAGTTCTTAACGTTTAAATAAAAGTAATTTCTGTAAAGTTAGAAATTTTGTTTTAACTGTAATATAAATCACATTTTCCAAACTGTCCACTTAAAATTTGTGTTTTAATATAAGAATTTGTGTTGTTTTGTTTGTCGACTATTCGGTACAAGTTAAATATAATGGTGATAATTTTAAAGCGTATTTTACCTTTTGGAAGTTAAAATGAATTTTCAATAAGAAATTTATACTTTACAACAAAAAAATAAACGTAAATTACAGTGTTACAACTAAAAATTTGAGATTAGGTTCAAGAATCGAATGACATTTGAGAAATGTGTAAAATCAGCTCACGAAAAATGTTAAATTTTAACACAAAAAATTTAACAAGGACTGTTTTCTACATATATACACAAAATTTTTTAACTGTGTACTTGTATCAAAACAAATATGTCCGACATCAAAAGACTGTTTTTCAGACAGTGCAAAATTCAAAGTTTATTTTTACAATATATTATTATTTTTTAAGTTTTATAAATTAAAAGTACTTTAGCTTTGAGCTTAAACAGTTCGTTTTCTTTCTGCAACGCTACTTCCCGAGAAAAAGGGTTTAGATATAATCAGATATAATTATCTGATATTTGCATATCTGCATTTCGTCTCTATCTGACAAAATAGAATGAGATCTAACCAGATTAAAACTTTTAATCCTATATAAGAAATCAGCTAGCTATGGGCCTGTTACGCAAAAATGTTACGCAGGACGGTTATGTAGAGAGAAACGAAGATTGAAAATAGTTTAAAAATGAGAGAGATAAGAAAGGTACACTGTAAAAAATTTTTGTGGTAAATTTTCCATACATGTACTGGACGTAAATTAACCCTTACATTACGGCAATTTTTCCATACAAGTGTATGGAAAAGAAACTATACGTTGTATGGTTATATCAGTATACTTTGTTGTTATTTTTCCATACAATTGTATGGGAAAAAACCATACGTTGTATGCTTATATTGATATATTTTGTTGTAATTTTTCCATACAAGTGTATGGAAAAAAAAAATACGTAGTATGGTTGTATTAGTATACTTTGTTGTTATTTTTCCATACAATTGTATGAAGAAAAAACATACGTTGTATGCTTATACTGATATATTTTATTGTTATTTTTCCGTACAATTGTATGGAAAAAAACTGCACATTATATGGTTATATTAATATATTTTGTAGTAATTTTCCTATACTTATTTCTCATGAAAAGAATTTATTTTTCGCAGAATTAGGTTTTGGTATAACAAATTAAGATTAGAAAAATTACTGTTCGATAAAACATTTATTAATTATTATAGTTGGTTTCATCAACATACTATCCTAAAGAATTTTAATTCTGGAAAATCCAATTATGAAATTACATAAGATTACAAAATTTAAATAAAATTACTTTATATTCTGATATGTACATATATTTTAATATAAATATATTATATGTATAGTCAAATATCAAAGTGAGCAAAATTAAAAGCTAATTAGTGATATACAATATTGATAAATGTAAATAAATATAGATTTCTATTAAAATTTTAATCTGTACATAATGTTCTTCAAACAAACGACTAACTATTATTAAAAGTGAAATCTTTTTTATTCAGAAATTATTACTGAGACATTATCACCCCAATGCGGCTCATTAATTTTTGAAGTTGAGGATTGGTTGTGTGGTGGTTTCGTTTTCCCTTTTCTCCCTTTTGTGTCCTTTTTGAGGGTTCATTTTCTAAAAGACTCTGAAAATTTTTAAAAATATTTAGAATACAGGTAGAAAAATGAATAATTGTTTATAGAGAAATAAAATACTTACCTTTGTATGAACTTCATAGTCAATTTACTCTCTGTACCGTATGTATACCCATAAATATAATACGACAAAAAGAGGTAGAGGAAACCTTGAAGAACGTTTTTTGCTTGAACAATCTTTTCACCCTCAACGAATATTTCACCCTTAGCTTCTTCATCAAAAAATGATTTTCCTAGAATAAAAAACAATATATCACTTATATTATCTCAAATAATATTAAAAAATTTAATAATTTTATTATTTGTTTTAATAGTTCAAACAATTTTATTTTTATTACTAAGGTTTACCTTTTATAATGAAGACAGGTCTTTCAGTTTCCCCAAATGATTTCACTGTCTCTGGTGATGATGTGTCCTGAGAAACATGAAATTATGAGCATTTTGTATCAATTGCAACACAATGAATAATTGAATATATATTTAAATATTTTAAAGCTCTTACCAATAAATAAATGCTGTCTACTTCTTTTCTTAATGGCTTCAAATATCCGTGAGTTAGTTTGTTATGATAGATTTTTCAGCACAGAAAATTCACAGATGATATAATTCACAGAATAACACAACAGTGTTTTTAACTCAATAATATAATTAGATGTCAATAACAAACTGAACTAATAAACTAGCTAACTAGCGCACTTAAGAACAATTTAAATAATTGAATTAATCAATAAATATTCAAAATGCCGAGCGTAGTTGTGCTCTGTTTGAAAGCGGAGAAAAGACTGATTTCAAAAATGGATACTTAGGTATAGGCCTGACAATGGATTGTCCAGATGTGATAGCAAATTGCACTTTTGAGGAAAAAAACTAATTTACATTTAGAAAACTTTGAATTTCAAGAAATTCAATATTCAAGGAGCACATACAAAAATATATTAAATATTAACATTATTATCATTGTGTAAATGTAAACAAATTATGAGTATACACTGAGAAAATAAGTTGACTAAATATAACCAATTTTTGATTAAATTTATCAGAGAAAGGTTGTTGATATAGCACCTGCAAAGCTCTTTGTTTATTATTAGCAGATTAATAGCTACTGTTAACCTTGAGGTTTGGTTGTGATCGCCGGTATCTTGTGTGTTTTGTTCAGAGTCCCTTAACCTAGAAATTTGCTAGAGGCATATTTTCTCAGTGTATTTCTGTGTGTGTGTAAAGGTTCGTATAATTGCATAGATATAAAATGTTGAACAAAAGAAAAGTCCTCCCAAATTATTAAAAATTATGATAAAAAATTATTCAAACTGGACTTTTAAGGAATTGAGATGTTTAAAAGTTTTTAAATAAACCTTTACTGTAATGAGTAATATAAATCTCCCTGAAAGCTTTCATTAAACGGGTTTTTTTGGCAAAATATTAAACACCAACTAAGCTAATATGAAAAACCACATTCAGCCCTACTCATAGATTCTAATTAACTGTAGTAAATTAATATCAGTAATAATATTATTATCATTATTATTATTGATATTATTATTACTATTATTTTCAATTTAAATCATTATTCATTTAATTTTTTATTTATTTACATTTGAATGAAATCTAAATTTAATTCAATCAAATTTCTTTAAATTCAGAATTCAATGAATTTATTTTAATTTCAAAAGTTACAAAATTGTTTTTGTAAGTAAACAAAAAAAAATTATAATTAATAATAATCATTGGTTTTACTAATTAATAAAAATTTTACAGAATTGTTTTTAGAACTAATAAAACAGATATTTATTAAGTGTTGTAAAAACTATGCAGTTATAATTACATACAATTCATCATTATTACTGTTTTAAAAAGTTTCTCAAATAAACACTGTTGCTTAAAACTATTTTTTAATAGTTGCTTAAGTAGTACAAATCATTTTTAAACACAATTTTGTATGTTTAAGTAAATAGTACTCTTTGAAAGTGGAAAAAATTTTTTTGTTCAAATTGTTAATTAAATATTTGATAAACAAAATTTTTCTTTTAAAATTCCGAGAAGAAGATTCGATGTCAAATTTATCTGCCTTTTTTCCATATGTTAAAAACACATCAATTATTGATGTGTTATTGTGTGATGGAAAAAAATGATTTTAAGTAAAACATCATAACTTCGTTAAAAATAATCGTAGAACAATTTCTAAAAAGGCATTTTAAAGGTAATAATTCAAGCTTTCTATTGGTCCTAGGCATGTATTAAAGTTAAGTCGAGTTCAAATTCTAATGTTCAAAAAGTGTCATTTTATTAATTTTGAGGTTAGGGTCAAAACTTGATCTGATGGACCAATTCTTACCCAGGTCAGGGAACTTTATTTTTTTTGTGTGGCTGTGTAGTTAATTATTTTATAAACAATAAATGGATTTTTAAAAACTAAAGTTTGAAAACTTAAATAATTGCAATTATGTCAATCTAGGATCAAAACAATTTTATAAACATTGCGGAAAACAACTAAAATGTAACTTTTTATTTGTTTGTAAACAACAAAATCAAAAAAAAAAATTTAAATAAACACTGTTGCTTAAAACTATTTTTTAATAGTTGCGTAAGTAGTACAAATCATTTGTTAATTAAATATTTAATAAACAAATTTTTTTTTTAAAATTCTGAGGAGAATCTTGAATTTGTAAATTCATAATTGCTACATTTGACATGACAATTTCGGTGGATTTTTTATTTGGTTAAATGGTAATTTTAGGAATCGGGAACTTTTGAAATTGGTGATGTGTGGAATAGTTAATATAATGTTTCTATTTTGATTTCTATCACTTTTAAAAAGATTTAGAAAAAAATTAATTTCTATTTTCACTTGTCAAAATATTTATTTATTGACACTAAAAAGCAAAGATGGTTGTTTGATTTTGTATTTTAAGAAAAAAGTTAGTGCGATCATAACACACAATTTACATTTGTCACTTTTGTAAAATTTTTGTATTCCAAGAAGAAAGTTAGTACGATTATAACACACACTTTACATTTCTTATATTTGTAAAATTATTTCATTTTTTCGCATTATTTTTATTTAAAAATCGTGGAGTTTCTTTCTAAAGAACAGTATGATAATAGCTTCTAACAAAGTTCTCTACAATTTTTCTGCAATTTATTTTTCAAATTACAAAAGTTTAGCAAATTTCAAATATCGCATTACAAGATTTTGATGGATAGGGTGCAGGAATGGTACAAATTAAAAGCAATTTTCCCAAAAGAAATAACCTTATCCCCATACTGCTATTGTTGACCATCAAACTGCCGAAGATAGACGAGACCGAACGATTATGTATCGAAGGTCAAAACTCAATTGATGAATTAGCCAGTTCTCGCTTAACCCACGGACAAAGAGGTTCCAAAAGCGAGTAGGCGTGGCGGTTGTAATTGCCTGATAAATGAATTGTCATGTTATCGAGTTTGCTATTTTGTGTTTAATATTGTTCGTTTTTGAATTATTCCTAGTTTGTTACTTCGCGTTATATATTAATATTTGTATTGCTGAATGATTACAATTAAAGAGTGACTTATATGTGGATAACGGCTCGCGTGTAGAGCGTGAAGCTTCCGTCCAAGGCGAAGTTGAGGGCCTCATGAATACCCATCATGGTAGGTACACTGTATACCTGAGCAAAGGGTGAAGTCGGGACCCTCACAGGAAGGTTCTTGGATGGTAAGCAGATTCGGAGATAATAATCAGGTATGTCAGATCACCAAAAATCAAGTGTAGAATTTAAACGCTATTGTTGTTATTAAACTCAGATTATCAAATGTACCAATTGTGTATCTCAAAGTGCTAAAATAAACAATAATCAACATTGTACTATTGTGTAAATTTATCGAAGGAAAAACAAGGTACCAGTCCCGTAATATTGGTGGAGGCGCCGGGCAATTTAACAATAATAATTGTACTGGAGATACTAATATCTTCTATCGTTAATGGTCCCTTGTTTTTCCTACGAACATTCGAGTCACTAACTTTTATTCGTTAACTCTATCAGATAAAATTCCATCATGGCACGAACAAGGAGCGGCCGCCTTGGAGCGACTGAAAATAATAAAACAACACCAACCAACCAAAATAACAAAAAATCAACGAGAAATTTACGAAAAACGCCACAAATCGAACGACAAGAGGAAAATTCAAGAACAACTTCCCGAACAATGACTGGATCAGTAACTGAAAGTGGGCACCAAGAAACTTCACTAAGCTCGAACAATACTGGGCCATCATCAGGAATACATGGACCATCTAGTGCAGATAGTGTGAGGCAAGTACAGTCACCAACATCGATTACAATTCATCCCGAGACGCCATCGTGCAGTATCGCCAGCACATCACGAAAAAGGAAACGAGAACTGGAACTAGAAGCGGCTAGAAAACGACATGAAGTTCAAACTAGAATATTAAAAGAAAGAGAAAGATTAGAGTTGGAACTGATCGACAAAGAACTTGCTGCAGACCTACAAAACGTTGATGATGAAGAAGCAAGCCAAGCTATCGATACGACACAAACTGGTGTGGGTAGAACTGAAAAGGTAAATGAATGGCTACACTCGATTAATGGAAACATAACGGCTGAAAGGAATGATATCAAGAACCTCACAAGCGCGATAGTAAGAGGCATTAAAGAATCCGGCGGAGAAGCTCCCGTTGAAGATACAAGTCGTCTACATATAAGAAGAATGATAGTGGAAAAACATTACCTGTATTTGATGGAGACGTATTGGAATGGCCAAGATATAAACGCGCTTTCGAAGAAAGCACAAGACAGATAGGCTTTAACGATCAGGAAAATATGATCCGAATACAAGAGAGTTTAAAAGGAATTGCGAAGGAAACAGTGTCATCATTGCTAGTCACAGCCAATAATGCAGATGAGATCATGCAATTACTACAACTACGGTTTGGAAATCCAACTGCTGTAGCAAGCCGAATAATCGTAGATCTTAAAGCATTGCCGAAAACATACGGTATAGTTAAAATGTCTTTTATGAAAGTGGAAAAGGAATTATTACAAAATATAAAAAAAAGGAATTTCTATTGAGAAATTTGTCAAAATATAAACATTGATAATATCGAGAAGCATTGCCGAAAACATACGGTATAGGAGCAGAGTTTGTGAGATTTGCCACCACCGTAAAAAATGTAGTAGCGCCACTTGAAGCCACGAAACATGTCGGGCATCTGCATAGCCCCGAACTGATCAGGGAGATAACGCAAAAAATGTCAACGGGGTTAATATATAACTATAACAAATATCTTTATAAAACTGGAAGACCAGAGGAGCCTGCCCTGGTGACGTTATCGAAATTTTAATTCTTCGAAGCCGAAATAGTGTGTAATTCTGGCATACTAGAACCAACTCCCTCGACATCACGAAACAACAAACTGGAAGCAGAGAGAAATCGAGGATACAAGCGCCAAGGTGAGGATTACCGGAATAAATATCATACAAATTCAGGTAGAGTTGAACGAGTGAATGCAGCAGCTGTCGAAGGAGAAGACAATACAATACCGGATAAAATAACGAAAAGTGATTTGAAATTCAGGTGAAGATTAGGAAAGAAGACCAGTGGGCTCAAAGATTTCTATGGCGGGGAATGAATCGACAGAAGCCAGCTGACGAATACGTGATGACATCGATGATATTCGGGTCATCTTGCTCTTCCAGTGCAGCGAATTATATTATGAATCAGAATGCTAGTGAGTTCGAAAGGGATTATCCAGAAGCAGTTAGAGCTATAAAAACGAAGCATTACGTCGACGATTACCTCGACAGTGTAGATGATGTGGGAGAAGGCGTCAAGAGAATCAAAGAAGTGATTTCCATACATCAACGTGGAGGCTTTCACATAAGAGGATGGGTTAGCAACAGTTTTGATTTATTAAAGGAACTCCCCACTGAACGAGAATGTGTTAAAATAACGGACACCATAGAAGACCCAAATGTCATCAAGAAAATATTAGGAATACAATGGAAACCCGCATCGGACAAAATTTCACTAAATCTAGACGTGCAGAAGGTTCTACAACACCAAACAGACGGTAGAAGCATTCCAACCAAACGCGAGGTCTTGCGTACTATTATGAGTGTATACGATCCTTTGGGTATACAACTTCCAATGACCATTAGAAGTAGGATACTAATGCAAAATATTTGTCGTAGTCGAATAAAATGGGACGACAATGTGAACGATAAAGAATATAAAATGTGGACTGAGTGGATAAGCGATGTCAGGCAGAGTGTAGGATACGAAATACCACGTGCACATTTTCAAGGAAATGTAAATATGGAAAAGGTGGACATCCATGTGTATAGCGACGCAAGTGAAAAAGCGTATTCTTGTGTAGCGTATTTTCGAGGTCTAAATAAAGATGGAAAAGTACAAGTATCATTTATAGCAGGAAAGGCTAGAATCACGCCACTGAAACCAGTGACAATTCCACGGCTGGAACTACAGGGAGCTCTTATGGCCTGTAGACTACGAAAAACCATAATAAACGAACACGACATAAAAATTGGAAGAATAATCATGTGGACCAATTCGCGCACTGTCTTGAGTTGGATTCGGACAGATCCATTGAAATATCAGACGTTTGTAGCTAATAGACTAGGGGAAATAGACGAACTATCCAACGGTGAGGAATGGAGATGGGTTCCATCACAAAAGAATCCGGCGGATAGCGCTACCAGGAATAATGGTAATACCTTCGACCACATGCGCAAATGGATAGAAGGACCTGATTATTTGAAACTGGAAGAGTCTCAATGGCCAGAGCAACCTAATTTGACGAGGGAAAGACTACCGAAAAACGAAATGAAAAAGGTGTTTGTAGGAAGTACTGAAGTGAAATATTCAGCCCAATTACTGGATATCAATCGGATTTCGAAATATATGTGTCTGAAACGTAGTACGGCCCTAGTGTTGATGTCGATCGAGAGATGGAAGGGAAACAAAAAAGTTACTCTCAACGCTGAACTACTAGAACGAGCCGAAATGATGTGGATTAGAAAAATACAACAAGCAGATTTCGTTAAGGAAATTAAAGCGATAAACGAAGAAAGCGGCTTGCCAAAGGACAGCAAAATTCATCAGCTTTCTCCGATGATTGACAGCCAAGAAATATTACGGATAGATGGGAGAATTAACGCGGCGAAGAACGTGTCCCACTCACTTTCAAGAATCCTGTCATAATAAACGGTAAGCAGAGATATGTACGATTAATGGTTCAATACTATCACGGAAAAATGGGACACGGTGCCCCAGAATTAGTTATAAACGAAATCCGACAAAAATATTGGATAGTAAAGTTGAGATCAACTTTATCATCAGTATCAAACCAATGCCAATGGTGTAGGACGAAACGAGCCAAACCTCAAATACCGCGGATGGGGGAATCGCCTAACGCAAGACTGGCACACGGCCGAACACCTTTCACCTTCTGTGGAATCGATTATTTTGGCCCCATGTTCGTGACAGTTGGAAGACGACAGGAGAAACGATGGGGGGTCTTATTCACGTGTCTCACGACGAGAGCAGTACATATTGAACTAGCAGCATCATTAGACACTAGCTCCGCAATCATGAGTTTGCGACGTATGATCGGTAGAAGAGGTAACCCAACCGAAATTTATTCCGACAACGGCACTAATCTCGCGGGAATGAATACTGAATTACGCAACGCTCTCAAAGAATTGGATCAAGAACGTATCGACTCGGAGATGAGTAACCGAGGAATAAAATGGAAATTTATACCTCCCGCAACCCCTCACATGGGGGGGGGGGGTGTTGGGAGAGGCTAGTAAGGAGCATTGAGACAGCGCTATCAACGACACTACACGAGAGAGCCCCCAAAGAAGAAGTGTTGGCCACACTACTCGTGGAAGCGGAAAATGTGGTTAACAGTCGACCACTCACACACGTCTCTATGGATCATCGAGACGCTGAAGCTCTAACCCCAAACCACTTCCTTATCGGGTCATCTTCCGGAGCGACAGTCCCTGGAAAGTTTACAGACAACGATCTCTGCTCAAGAAAGAATTGGCGTAAATCACAGAGATTAGCGGATATGTTCTGGTCACGATGGGTGAAGGAATATCTTCCATTGTTGATTGTCAGAAAACGGTGGTGCCATGAAGTCCGGCCGCTATCCAAGGAAGACGTAGTACTTCTCGTGGACCCCACACTTCCTCGGAATTCCTGGCCCAGAGGAATAATAACACAAACGTACCCAGGGAAGGATGGAAGAGTCAGGATAGTGGACGTCCGTGTACGAGGAAAGGTGCTCAAAAGATCGGCTGCAAAGATCGTGGTGTTGGTCCCAAAAGAAGAATGAGCGCCGATACCCTCATTCGGGGGGAGGATGTTGACCATCAAACTGCCGAAGATAGACGAGACCGAACGATTATGTATCGAAGGTCAAAACTCAATTGATGAATTAGCCAGTTCTCGCTTAACCCACGGACAAAGAGGTTCCAAAAGCGAGTAGGCGTGGCGGTTGTAATTGCCTGATAAATGAATTGTCATGTTATCGAGTTTGCTATTTTGTGTTTAATATTGTTCGTTTTTGAATTATTCCTAGTTTGTTACTTCGCGTTATATATTAATATTTGTATTGCTGAATGATTACAATTAAAGAGTGACTTATATGTGGATAACGGCTCGCGTGTAGAGCGTGAAGCTTCCGTCCAAGGCGAAGTTGAGGGCCGCATGAATACTTATCATGGCAGGTACACTGTATACCTGAGCAAAGGGTGTACTATTGTGTAAATTTATCGAAGGAAAAACAAGGTACCAGTCCCGTAATAGCTATACTATCTCAGTAACGCTGACAGAGACAGAGACAACAAAGATGGGTCCTATAAAAGAAACGAGTACTGAAGGTCAGCGTTAAACGGAAAAGCGTTAACAGTTAACGAAAAAGGATATTTTATACCTGGTTCCTTGATTAGGGAGAGAAGGTATTTGTTAAAAGTTTACGGAAAAGGAAACTCTCTGCTCATTATACAAATTACCTTAAAATTTTAATTTTATTTCTTAATACAAACAATAGACTACCTGCAGGGAGTCATCATCATTAGAGCAAACCCTTGTATAATGAGGGTTAATGGCTTTAGGAAAAGAGATAAAATTTTCGAGTATTATTGAAAAGAGAGAAAATAAATTATATTCTGAAATTTTACCTCATTACTCAAATATTCTTCAAATTTAAAATTTTCTTTCTAAATACGAACAATAGACTAAATAAGTTTTCGAATAAGGTTTTCGAGTCAACCCTTGCATAATGAGTGTTATAATTGGTTTTGGAAAAGAGAAACAATTTTCGAGCTTTAACGAAAAGAGAGGTAAATACATTAGTGCGTGGTATAGAAGTGCATGGTAGTGAAAGTTATTAATGAATAGAACTTGAGTGTGTATAATGTGGAAGCGAATAATGCTAATTATTGTGTATTTTTTATTAAGTGTTTATAATAGAAATGTGTTTAATGTGAAAGTGTATAGTATTAATATGCTTATTGTTTATTAAGAGTATGTGTTGAATAGTACTTAATACAGTGAACAAAAAGAGTTTATTTAAGAAATGAACTGTAAGTGTTTAATAATAAATAATAAAGTAACTCTAATAGTAAATATACAGTAAAAATTAAATGTGAAAAGTTACAGTGATTTAAATAAAAGTGTGCAAAATGTGTTGACTAAAGTAACAATATTTAGAAAGTGTTTAAATTTTTTATTTTCAATAAAGTTAGTGTTATGAAATGCTAAAAGTGTCCATAAAATGGGATTGTGTATTCATTAAACAAGTGATTGATAACTGTTTAATAAATAAATTAATTGCAAATGTTTAATAAATAATAAAGTGATTATAATGTTTTAAAGAGTCGTTACAGTGTAAGATAAGTGTTAATAATATAATTATATAAAAGAGGTGAGATAAAGATATAAGACAATAACATAAGACAACAACATGAGACAATTACATGAGACAATGATATGAAATAAACAGATAAAAGAATGAGAGAAATGAGGTAAAAATATAAGATAATAGCATGAGACAATGTGATGAGATAAACATGTAAAACAATAAGAGAGATCAGGTAAAGAGATGGGATAATGAGATGAGATAAATAGTTATGAGATAAACATATGAGATATAGAAACAAAAAAACATTAAGACTTGAAATATAAAGATACTTTATTGACATGTAGGCTAAAGAGGTGATTATGGAGAGATATTTCAATTTAAATGATAAAGATTAGGATATTCGTAATTGGGAAATGCTAAATGACAATTACATATGTATAAGTTTCAGGAATTACTGGAACTTTATTCAGGTGGTACTTTCCAAAAACAAATTACAGTATATTTAGAAAAAATGTTAGATGAAATTAAAGCAATTAATGAGAATAAATCACATATTCAAATATTGTTTAATGGAAATCGACTTTTGGGTCACTGGATTTGCACTTACTATGATGGAAATGAACTTTTTGTTTATGATAGTCTTATTGAAGGATGTTTAAATGAAGATCAAAGAGAATATTTATGCAGGTTATATCCATTTACATGTGAGGAATGTAAAAGATGCGACACAGAAGAGAAAATTAGATTATTAAACTAATGACGGCTTTACACAAATGAAAGGAGATAGTAGTAGTCCTTCATTACATACAAAAATAGAACAGAAATAGTTGTTAATATTCCTGACTAAAAAACTAGAAAAAGCAGTACCAAATATGAATAAAAATGTATTGTAAAAGACCTAAGTTAAAAGGAGAGATGGAAAAGAGAGACAAATAACAAATTTTGAAAGTGTAAATAGTGACAGAATATCAATTTTTGTAAGAAAAAACATGTGGAAAGTGCGTTAAATTTTATTGAAGTAGTAAAAGAAGGTAATAATTATAAAATATTAGAAACAATAGTAGTAAGAAGATATTTTTTAGCAATTCAATTGATAAGAGTAGAAAAACTAGAGCAGAATATCAGAAAGAATATAGTAAAATGATGAACAGATTTAAATTTTTCTAAAAAAAAACACATAAATAGTGCTGTTCAAGAAGAAAAGAGAGATAATAATTCTGACAAATTAATAATTTCTAGCGATTGTAATTAGACAAGTAAAAAAAGTCGTGCAGAATATCAAAGAATGTTGAAAGTCAGTTAAAGTATTTTAAAGAAGTAGGAGGAGATGATAAGAATGAGAAATTACAAAGAATAGTGAGCCAGACAAAAATTGTTAACACCTCTAATCAGAAAATTAAAAAAAAGTAGAGCAGAATGTAAAAAAGCTATCGTCAAAGTTTGAAATTAAAACAGAAGATGTGCCATGATAATGATGAAAATAATGAAATACTTTATTCAAAAGATATACAGGAGAAAGATGTAAGGATTTGTGATGAGAAAATGAAAAAAGTCACGCAAAATAACAAAAACAATAACGTAAAAGATTAAAATTAAAAAGAAACGTAATCGATGAGGAAAAAATAGATGTTTCGGAACATGAGGTAAAAAATGGAGTCATTTATGGAAATGAAAACAACATTAATATTCGTGATTTTGCTTATGCAGAAAAAAATATTAATAGCATACATGTTCCAAGTTATAACGAACATTATCTTGGTAAAATGTCGTGTTTTTACAAAAGATGCAAGGCTAAACATTTTGAGAAAGAAAAATTCAAAAGAAATTAACTTATAATTATTGTTGCAGTCATGGTTGTGTATCGTTGCCTTCAGAAAAATACCCTCATGAATTAAAAAAATTGTAATGAAATTGCTATTTTTAATATGAATGCTGAAGGTTTAATACCAGAGTCTTATGTAACGATTTATAATACATCGATTAAACAATTGCAATTAGTTAGTCATTTAGATCCAAATGTTGAACCTTGGATATATCCTATACTTTATCCTCTAGGAAGCAAGGGTTATAGTCTCTATATGATTCGTACTCATAGTGACAAACCAACCAGAAATCAAACTGTACCCAGATCTGCTTATATAAATTATAAAATAGGAGTAAGAGGTCATACCTTCAATCAATTCTTATATGGTGGAAGAATGTTTCAGTAATGGTTAGTTGATAATTATGTCAAAGTTGAAAAAGTTAGGTTACATTTTTGTAAAAATATAATCAAACAAAATTAAGAAGTGAAACTTACAAAGGATTAATTGATCATTTAGATAAACAAGAACTTGAGAATAATGTAAATGTTGGCAAGCTGTTGATACTGCCTTCAACATTTATAGGATCACCTCATAACACCTCATAACGGTTGCAAGAGTCTTTCATTGAAAAGTAAAGAAATTAATGGAAACTATAGTAGATGATAAACTATTTGGACAAGTAAAGTCCTACGTTTATGTTATTAAATTTCAAAAGCGCGGTTTACCTAACATTAATTTATTGGTTATATTGGAAGAAGGTTCTAAAATATTAAGAGCAGAGAGTGTTGATCGGTAAACTTTTTAAAGTAAAGTTTTTAAATTGTATTAGGTATATCATAATTTTTTATAATTATTCTTGATATTCTTGATTTTATTCTTCATCTTTTTTTTATTTAATTAATTTTTAATTAATCAAAATTTGCAAATTGATATACACGATCATTAATTTTCTTTTTTTATTATATTATGTATTTCTTTTATTTCACATAATTATACACAAATGAAACATTGTTTTAAGAGGGAAACATCAGTTGCAATTTTCAAAAAATCGTTTTTTCTTTTTTTGCATTTTCTTAAAGTATACAGATTTAAAAATGTGTTTGTAAATTTCTAAGTTGATCATGGCTATTCGTCTTTTGTTTTACGCTTAGATTTACAGTTTTTGTACCCTTCCTTCATAATTTTGAGGACAGAAAGAATAATATGAGAAGCAAAGGTCATTTAAAGTATTTAACAAAAAATTACGTTGAAACTTTAAATGCGTTTTTCTCAAAATGACATTTTCAAAGTCGGTGATCATGATTACTCGAAAACCATTAAACCGATTTACTTGAAATTTGGTATGCTTAATTTACACATCTAAGTCAAGAAAGTGATCGAAGGATTTTTTTTTATGCGAAACTTTTTTTTATATAGCTGAAGATTGACGGTTTATTTTAACGAAAATCATACTGTTGACTTTGACAGGTCACCATTTTGTCGAATATTTTTTTTTTTTTCAAATCCTTCGATCACTAACAGGATAATTTTATTATAAATGTAAATCAATTTCATTTTTTCATTTGATACGAAGCATACTGGCAGAATCCTGATCACAGCGAAACACCTTTTTTTAGATGGCGTCGCTTCAATGACTCACATCATCAAAAGTTTTGGTTGAAAAACACTTTTATTTTTTTTTAATTACAGTTTTTAACATGTGCTTTTAACTAATAAATAGTATTCTTCAACAACTTTCATGGTTTTCTAGGAAAAAATTCTTGAAAAAAGCACTTTTTTTTGTTACAACTGGTGTTCCCCCCTTAAGAAATAATCAAATTTGGCGTGCGCTTCAGCGCGCGCTTTTTTTTCTAGTATAATATAATAGCACGTAGTTTATTATTTTAATTTAGTTAAAATGTCTTTTATGAAAGTGGAAAAGGAATTATTACAAAATATAAAAAAAAGGAATTTCTATTGAGAAATTTGTCAAAATATAAACATTGATAATATCGAGAATTGAAAAATTTTGTGAAATAATAAATAGAGAAATCTGACCCTTAGTTATTAGAAAATTGGAAATTTGTTTACTGAAAAATTGTAGAAGAAATTTTTAATTAAGAAAATTAGCACAATAGAGAATTTGGTAAACTGGTAAATGGAGACATTGCAGATTTCATTATTGGGAAATTAGCATTTATCAGAAATTAGTAAAATATTAAATTGGACAATTGAAAAATAAAGATTCTAGTAAATAAATAAATTTATTGAAAATAATAAATTTTATGAAAAGTTATTAAGTTGGGTGATATAATTAATAAACATTTGTAATCAACAGCATCGTATCTAGGGCAGGGCAACCGGGGCCTGAGCCAGGGGCTTACTGGGGTTACTGGGGGCGGCAGATTTGGGTTTTAAATAATGTATAAGAGTAAAAAATACTAACGTATAAATAAAAAATTTTAAAATAAAAATAAATTAATAGATCTGGGAAACCCGGGAATTTTTTGGAAATATAATATAGTGTACTTTAATGATTTTAAAAGGTGGCGCGAACTAAAGCTTTTTAGCTCGGATAGACTTCGGGTGGATTAAACTTAAGAAAATATTTTAAGGTTAAAGTAAATAATTGAAAAAATAAGAAAATAAACGAAACTGAAGAAAATGATCAATAAATTGAAAAATGTAACTGAACTTTGGAGAAAATTAAAAATTTTCAATTTAAAATTTAAGGAACCAATTGAATTGACTAAAATAATTGAAATTTAAAGAAAATTACTTAAATTTAAGAAAAAATTATTAAACTTAAAGAAAATAACACGAAAGTAAAAAAGAGTAGAGAATAAAATAATTAAAAAAGGTACCGTCAAGTGGGGCTATTTTGTGCACAAAACCACTCTTTTTACACTCTATGCTTTATTAAAATTCAGAATTTGAAAAAATAAAGAATTTATCTATTCAGTTATGTTGTAGACATCCTTCTAAAGGTGTCCTATGAGTTAGCCGACAAGAAAAAATTTTTGTCTGAGTTATAGAAACTCAAAGTTGTGCACAAAATAAACCCCATGGTGGGGCTATTTTGTGCATCAAAGTTTGCTTATTTATAAAGTTGTGTAAAAAATTTTTTTGAACGTTTTTGCTGTATGAAGTATTATTTCTAGATATTCTAGAGTACAATAAAGAAAAACGAATCCAGAAATATTTGCTTTCTAGGAATTGTTTAATTAATTTGAAAGTAAAACACTAAAATTTCACAAAAATGTAGATTTACAAAAAAATTTATTTCTTTAACAAAATTTTACTTAAAATAACTTCTATTACACCTCTTGAGTTATTTTAAGAGAAAAAGTTTCAAAATTAACTTGAGAAGCATGTAATTATTAATGTTAGGGGAATGTCTTAATGCGCGGGCCACTTTTAGATAGAAATAAAAATGTGTCTGCAACTGAATTAAAAAACTTAATGTACTCCGTTAGTTAGCTCACACCTTTAGCTATCTAACAGAGTACATTAATTTTTTTAACTCAGTTGCAAACACATCTTTATTTCTATCTAAAAGTGGTCCGCGCATTAAGACATTCCCCTACTTTTTTGAGCTTTTTAAGGCACCATGTGTAAAACTGAAATTTTATGCTTATTTCTTATCTTATATAATAAAAATAAGACAAAAATGTTTCAAAATGAAATTCTAAAGTAATTTTTACTAACAACAAAACAAATTAATGAAAAAAACTTGATTTAAAAGAATGCACAAAATAACCCACTAAATCCTGGTTTTTCAGTTTTTTACACTTTTTTCTTAAAATATGCAATAAAAAGTTAGTGCATCACGTGTACATCATCACAACTAAATTGTCAACAAGTATTATTAATACCTTTAGAAACACTTTTAAACTTCCGGAGATCTGAACAGAATTTTGAGAACACTGAAAATTTTCAGCTTGATTTTCACGACTTTACGATTTTTTTTCTGATTTCTGATAAAGAATCGAGTAAATTCATTTAGTACTCTCTGTAGTCTAGATATCCGAAAATATTTATACGAAGTAGCAAACTTAAGCAACTGAATATAAAGATTTTATTCATAAAAACCTCGCGTGCACAAAGTAGCTTAACTTATCGAAGACCTTGCGCGCCATATTTTTTTTATGCGCCGTACGTTCCACAGCCTCACCAGGTTATCTGAAGCAAAAATTCCTGATAAATAGAATAAAATTAAGTTTTCTCTTCAAATAGCCGCCATTTTGCTAAACATTTTTTTTAAAAAAAAAGGAAAACAATAAGGCCTCCTAAATTTATCCTAGTTTAATAATTTATCAGAAATTTTTGTTTCTGATAACCTGGCGAGGCTGTGAAACGTACGGCGCATAAGAAATACGGCGCGCAGGGACTTCTATAAGTTAAGCTACAGCCGCCATTTTTTTCCAATATAAATATGTAAAAAGTTTATATAATTATGTACTATTTTAATAAAAAAAACCGCATTTACAAAAATATTTCCATCTATGAAAAAAAAATTCCCAAACTTCATGCATTTTTCACCATTGACAACGGTTACCTCCCCTTAAAGAATCTAAAAAAAATTAAAAAAAAAGAATAAGAAATAAGGGAAAACATTTTTTAAATAAAGTTAATAGCTTAAAAGTAAAGGAAAATAATTATAAAAGCCAGAAAATAATTACAAATTCAAGCAAATAATTAAGAATTGAAGAAATAATTGAAAACTGAAGAATTTATTTTTAAAAATTGTAAAATGTAAATTAAACTTGAAAGTAATAATTTAGAATTGAAGAATGTGAAAATTTTCAAATTCAGAAAAATAATTGAGATCTGGAAAAATTGAATAATATAAGTAAGTTCGAAGAAAATAATTTTAAATTGAGAAAATAATCGAAAAATAAAGGAAAATGAATAAAAAATAGAAAAATTTAATTGAAGTTTGAAGACAATAATTCGGAATCTGGGAATTTAAAATTGCCAGTTTGCTAGACACCCTGTCATTAAATGTAATTTAACTGCATTGTCTTTCTTTCGAATTCATAGAATAAATAAATTAAATTTCCCGTGTAGAAATTGAATCTGGGCGCTAGCTATCCCATGGCCGGGGAGCCCAGATTAAACTTGGGATCTGATCGGGCACTGGTAAGGAAACCTAGGTGTAAGCTGGGCGTTGTTCGGGCTTCTAGCTGGCTCTTGACCAGAAGTGTCTCCCCGTAATATTCAGGGAGTATCTGGGCGAAATATCTAAGTATCTGGCTATAGCCCGACCAGAGATGTTAGGATTAAAAAAAAACTTCTAAAAACAACAGTGCATAAATTTGAGATAATGGTGGACATATAATATATAAAAGTTAACCTCAAATAGTGAAACTATTGATTTCTCCAAAGTACGTAAGTACCCAACAGATGTCCAGGTCATTTTCGGTCAACTTCTTCAGGGAACTTAACTTAACCTCAAACTGTAAAAATCGACAGCTCTGAAATACTTAAGTACCTATATGAGATCTAGGTCATTTTCGATCAACTTTTTTAGAGGAGTTAACACCAAAATGTGATAATCGCCTTCTCTGAGGTACTAAGGTACCAACGCGATGTCCAGGTCATTTACGGACAATTTCTTTAGGGAAGTTAACCTCAAAATATGACAATCGACTTCTCTAAAGTACCGAAGTACTCTACCGATGTCCAGGTCATTTCCAGACAACTTCCTTAGGGAAGTTAACCTAAAAATGAAAAAATCGACTTCTCTGAAGTACCCAAGTACTCAAACGATGTTCAGATCATTTCCGACTAACTTCTTCAGGGAAGTTAACCTTAAAATTTGAAAATCGACTTCTCTAAAGTACCCCAGTGCCAAAACAATGTCCAGGTCATTTCCGGTCAACTCCTTTCGGGAAGTTAACCTCAAAATGTGACAATCGAATTCTCTAAAGTACCGAAGTACTCTACCGATGTCCAGGTCATTTTCAGACAACTTTCTTAGGGAAGTTAACCTAAAAATGGAAAAATCGACTTCTCTGAAGTACCCGCCAAAATATGAAGATTGACTTCTCTGAAGTACAGATGTACTTAACCGATGTCCAAGTCATTTCCGGTCAACTTTTTCAGGGAAGTTAACCTCAAAATGTAAAAATCGACTTCTCTGAAGTACCTGAGTTCTCAACCGATGTCCAGATCATTGTGGGTCAACTGCTTCAAGGAAGTTAACCTCAAAATGTGAGAATCGACTGCTCTGAAGTACTAAAGTACCCATCCGATGTCCAGGTCATTTCCGGTCAACTTTTTCATGGAAGTTAACCTCAAAATGTTCAAATTGACTTCTCTGAAGTACCAAAGTAGTCAACCGTTCTCCACCCGGCAAGAAGGCTGGAATAGTAAAGAATTCGAATTTACAGAGTTACGCCCGAAACATCAAACATATCTTTTCTTCTTAATGCCTGAATTTTCCTCGAATTTCATGGTCACGAAATAGAACTCGAAATTTAGCGACGTCAATTTTTCATTATTCCGAAGCGTATATCCTATACCGTAAAGCGGGATTCATTTCAGTCATTTTCAACTCCGAAATGTTTCGTCAGATCAGCTGTAAGCTAGCAAAAACGAGTTCCTCTAGGTAAAATTCATTTAGTATATTTTGACTCTCTTTGAAATCCGTTGAGAACAATGTTGTGAACCGAATATTTTCAATTCTTTTTAATCCAATTATTCACTAAGGGCAGTTGATAAATATAACTATACTTATTGACTCCCCTCCTTACTCCGCTTGAAACCGGTTTTGAGAGTGTCACATTCCTAACTGAAAATGTGAAGAAAAGCATATGGCTCTAAATTTCCAACGAAAGGACTTATACCTTTTCTTTGTTTTATGTCGCTAACGGTCGCAGTTTCTTTTGGACTTTCAAACAGTTAAGTTCGCGAAAGTTTTGAACGTGTTTTCACAAAGAGCTTACATTTTAATCAAAATTAAGTTTTATTAAAGGTACTCTTCTATTTAGTTAATAATATTCATTTCCTTAATTCCTTTAAAAAGTGCTTATGTAGGTCTTAAGTTATAATAAGTTTATTGATATGTATATCCTAACAATAGCAATAATATGTTGTTTATTATTTCTCCGTTATTAGTATTATTAATATTATTATTATTATTGTTTTTGTGTATTATTATTGTATTATGAATATTATTATATCATTATGATTATTATTGTTATTATGAATATTATTACATTATTATTATTATTAATAAATCCTATTTTTTATACCTCAAAATAACTACACATATTTTAAAGACTACACATTGAAATTTATAATATTAAAATATGATGGATAATATATTTTAACAACAAGAAATTTTGACATTAAATGACCGAGTGTTAGTCCTTATTCTTATATGAAATTAATAATATTGTCAAAGTAAATTTTTGCAAATAACTTATTTTATTTCCAATTATTAGTGATATACTATTATCATATTGTGTCAAACTATTATTATTATAATTCTTATTGTATAAACAAAGATTTTATAACATATATATTAATTAAAAATGGAGAAGAAAGATACTTTGTAGTCTGCTAAAAAATGTATTTATCGCTGAGAATTTTTTATTACCATTTAAATCTGCTTTAAAAAAGTTTTTACTGGAAGTTTAAAGGAATTCAGCTTGAACCACTTCTTTTCCTTTGTTAGGAATTAAAATGTCACTGAAGGTTTGGTGAATTCCTCTAAATACCGTTTTAGGTTACTCCTAAAATGGACTTAAAGGAATAAAAGTTTACTAACATTTGTTCCGTTCCGCGAGTCTCAAAAAAGAGGATAATTCAGGCACTAAGCGGAATTCATTTTTTCAATTCTTTACTGTTCTAGCCTTCTTGCCGGGCAGGTCATTTTTGGTCAACCGCTTCAGGGAAGTTATCCTCAAAATGTTAAAATCGACTTCTCTGCAGTACTTAAGTACTCAAGTGATGTCCAGGTCATTTCCGGTCAATTTCTTCAGGGTAGTTATCTTCATAATATAAAAATAAACAAGGCTGAATAAACTAAAATACTGACACTGCAAAACTAAAAGTCTCGTTTTGAGACGTTCAGTCCCTATAATTAAATAATTTAAACTTAATATGGTTTATTCAGAAAGATTCATTATCACATTCTGAGGTTTACTTCCCTGAGGAAGTTGACCAAAAGTGATCTGGACATTGGTTGAGAACTGGGGTACTTCTAATAAGTAAATTTTTTTATTTTGAGGTTAACTTCCCCGAGGAAGATGTCCGTAAATGTCCTGGACATCGGGTGGATACTTAGATACTTTAGAGCAATCGATTATCACATTTTGAGGTTAACTTCTCGGAAGAAGTTGATCGGAAATGACCTATACATCGACTGAGTACTTGGGTACTTCAGAGAACTCGATTCTCAAATTTTGAGGTTAACTTCCCTGATGAAATTAATCCGAAATGAACTGGACATCGGTTGAGTACTTGGGTACGTCAGAGAAGTCGATTATGACATTTTGAGGTTAACATCTCTGAAGAAGTTGATCGGAAATGACCTGAAATCGATTGAGTACTTAGGTACTTTAGAGAAGTCGATTCGCACATTTTGAGGTTTACTTTTCTGAAGAAGTTGATCGGAAATAACCTGAACATCGGTTGAGTACTTGGGTACTTCAGAGAAGTCGATTATCACATTTTGAGGTTAACTTTCCTGAAGAAGTTGAGTTGAAAAATCCAGTTATGCTGTAGATACACTAAGCCCAGCTATTGGTCCCTACTGTTTTTGATGTTCTCATTTTAAAAAAAATTAGCCCTGCCAGACCCTGACCAGAAAGCAATTTCTATTTGGGCTAACTAGGGCTCTTTCTACACGGGATAATTTATTAATTTAATTTTAAATCGTATTACTCGGTGTAGGGGAGACCGGGACTGGTTGGGTCATTTTGCACTCTTCGTTGTTTAACTTCGTTAATATTAAATTTATGAAAATCTCATCGTACAGGAAACTTGCTCTTATATTTCAGCTTTCATTTAAAAAAGAAAAAGTCCCGTTATAATTTTTAGTTTTTTTGGGAACATTGTTTTTGGAGTAATCTACAGTGACCCAACCCGCCCAGGTCCAGGGCAGGTTGGGTCATGATTAAAATGTCATTGTTTAAATGTTGAAACATTACTTTATATAATAAACTTAGTTTTTAGGGTTATTTTATAATAAAAGAAAAAAAATTAACTAGCAGAAAGTTATAGATCAATCAAGAAAATTTTAACTCTACAAAAATCTCTTTTGTTGCTATTCAATGTATTTGCAAACATAAATGGTTTAAATATTTAGAGAAACTTTTATTATGCAAACACTCAATGTAGTTTATGAGAAAAAAATTAGGGGGGAGGGGGGGGGCAAAAATTATACTTTGCCCTGGGTGCTAACATTCCTAGATTTGACTCTGGGCAGCGGTTATATTAATATGTAGTTGTTTTAAGAAAAGAATGTTGCAAAATTGATAAAAAATAAAACTCTCTTAATGCATTTTTGAAAAAGTTAATAAATAACAACAATAATTTTTTTAATTAATTGTTATCGTCTTCGATTGATTATAAATAATTATATATTTATGTTTCTAAAGAGCGTCAAAAGTTAGAAAGTTAAAAAAATTGCAAATACTTTAATTTTATTTGTCAGATAGTAGAGAAATAACAATAATAAATTGTTTAAACAAATAATGTAACATGTTAAAACATGAGCAGTAATATATATTTTGATAATAATACTAATGAATAAACAAAAAAGCATTAAAAATAATAATTAATATTTTTTTAGTAAATTCCAGGTTTTTTTACGTTTATGGGTTTTTTTACAGCCTCATAAAAAATAGTTAATATAATTTGTTCAGTAAAAATACGACAGATTTTTATTGTTTGGATATTCATGAACAGAAATATCGTTTACAGAAAGAAAAAGGTCAATTTTTCACGATTTTATACCAAATTTACGAAAAAGTGTATTTTTCCTATTAGAAATCAATGGTAATTTTCAAGGGCTTTGGGACACATATCTCAGATTTTTTGCCTAAGAACAAAATTGGAGGGTAATGTTCATGAAAATCGAATTTTTTTTGGGCCACCCTAATCTACATATGGTCTGCCGTCTCTTCCTCAGATGACCATCTGGAAACTGTTATAGATAGTGGCTAGATAGTTGTAGAAAGCTGTTCAGAATCCTGTTATGGTGCATTTTTGGATTCAAACAGAACTCTTTAAATCTGAATTAGTGATTTTCGACTAATGAATTAGCGAGAAATCGGTTACTCTTAAATAGTAAAAAATGTGACTATTTTTTAGTAGTATTTTTAAGTATATTTATTTATTGTAATAAAGAAAGTGTATTTTTTCAACTAGTAGATATTTCACTTTCAATTTAGTAGTTTTCTACTAAGAGATAGTGAAATTTTTCACTATTTAATAGTAGCCGATTTCTCGCTAATTCATTAGTAGAAAACCACTAATTCAGATTAAGAGAGAAGCCTACAGATAATGAAAGTCGAAAAAAAATCATTTTAAAAATTGCAGTTTAATTATTCAGATGGTTTTAAGACAATTTAACAAACTTTTAAAAAGTTTATGCTGGCTTTTAGGAGCTTTCCGGGACAATAAAATGATGTAAAGTGAGTTAAATCGAACCTTATTTTTCAAGTTTTTTTTACATACTTATAATAAAATACAAGTTTTTTACGCAAAAAATTCTACAAAATTTAATGAAAGATTATTCAAAGTGAGACAGAGGCCAAATTTTACATGTAATTAAGAGTATATTAATGTCATTCTTTATCATATACCCTCAAAAAGTAAAAAAAAATGTCAATAGTTAAGATAAAAAAATTTTAGATAGTGCAAAATGTTACTGTTTTGATATAATTAGGAATAAATATTTTAGCGTTCTACCATCAATACAGGAAGCCCCACTTTGTAATGTTTCGATAGAAGCCTGGTGAAGAAAAGAGGGGACTCTTAGGAATCATTGAAGTCTAATAATAAATTATCAGTAAGAATGTTATCTGCTAATTAGTTCTATAGTTTGAAATGCGTATTAAACAAGTAAAGTCTTAAAGTACAATAGGTAGCAGTCATACAGTGACATTCATCTCTATGTATGCTGCAAATACGGAAGGGATAAAGTTGAGAGTCGATATGCGTGGCGGTGGAGAAGGTCGGTTTGCCTTGGTCCGCACGATGATGAAGCTTGCGCAGAGCAGAAGAGTCACAGGGGTCGTAGCTGGGCCGAGGAGTTGGATCGCTCAATATTCATCCCTCGGCTCTGCGATAGCGTCGAGAGGTGGTAGTAACGACGGGTTCTGGACGAAGGAACGGAACGTCTCTTCTATTGTGCCCTCGCTCGCGAATCTTTCATTCTTAAAATTTCCATAACGATTTCAGAAAGTAATACAGGAAAGTAGTTTTCGCAACATTTTCGTTTCTTTCTGTTCTTAATCAGAATCCTCATTTAACAAAAATCATGGAAGCTAAAAAAGAACAATTTTATCAACGGCCACCAAAGCTTGGAAAATGGGAAGGAATCAGACTTTTTCTTTGGAATTCTGAGACTGGACAATTTATGGGCCGCACTGGCTCAAGTTGGGGTAAGAATTAACATTCTGTATTTCAATTTATTTCTATTCTGACATTTACTTAAACTTACTTTTATTCTATTTTAAAATAAGTAGGTCTGTTATATACCGAGTAGAAAAAAAATGTCGGATACGTTCCAAAGGTTCTTTTCCAGTGAATTGTTCTAATTAGTTATAAAATAATGTACACATAAGTGAAAATTGTTGGTATAATTTTAAAAGTTTGTATGATAAAATGTACAACGTTAAGAAAAAATTTAAATTCAAATATTTTTCACCAATCAGAAGGGTGTGTTCTGTTGGTTTATGATATCACGTAATACTATCGATTGGGAGTTTCGTAATTTTATTTTAAAAAACGTCCGTTATAGCTGATAAATTTCTTACATTTTTTGTTTTCAACTTTTGTTGACTGACTCTTTTAATTGGAATTCTAAATACAAAAAATGAAGAAATTAGAAATTAATAAAACTTTTACGTTTCATTTAAAACTGTCATAAAAAATCGAAAACTGAAGAAATATTCAATTTTTTTAAAGAAATAAAGCTATTAAAGTATTAGATTACCAATAGTACTGTCGTAATAGCCGCGAGAGACGAGACGAGAGAATTATAACTTAATACGATACGAGAGAAAAATTTTTTAACTATCGTTAAATCGATACAAGAGGAGACAGACGCAATTGTTCTCTAATTTTATAAATCACAGCTAAAATTAAGAATGCGTGACGATACAAGACGGGAGAACTGACTCAATTCGATACTTTTTTTTAACTAAGGGCCAACTCAATACAAGTAGAAATAGATAAAATTATCGCCGCGTCTCTCATTGCGGCAACACTAATTGCCAAGTTTAAAATTTTAACTTTTCTATATCAATAATAATGTAAATTATTCTTTAAAAAATTCAGCTTGTAATTATTAAAAATAATGACATTTGAAAAAACATAAGAATATTTTATTTTTATATTTTTAGTCCAATTTATATTTATAATTGATTTCAATAATGAGAAACTTATATGTGTATATTAACTATTTGAAACACACCGTACTGTTAAATGGAGATTATATTTGAAAATAAACTACTTTTAGCACTAACTTCATGAGTTAAAATTTTTGTTTTCTTAAGATTATGATTTTTAGTATCTAGATTTCAAGATATCTAGATGTTACAAATAAAAAGTTCTTTAATAATAATTATAATAACATAAACTATTAGTTTACACAAATTAATTTTGTCGAGGTTGGTGGCCCTATTGGTTCATCAATATACGGCTCTGGCAGTATTAATAATAATAGTTTTTTTCAATTAAAAACTCTTGTAGTATTCTTTGATTAATAATTATAATTTACTGGTTATACATAAAATATAAATATAAGATTATCTTACTTAGAAGTGGAACTTGACGAGAAAAAATTCAGAAGAAAAAAAGTGTAACAGCAATCATTTAAAGGAGGTTAGATACGAACTGTGTAATCGATTGATGCAAGGCTTCGCTTACTTTAACATATTAAGGCTAAATACTGATGTATTTATTAATGATTTATTAAAGTAATAAAAGTATTCTAAAGATTTTTTACTAAAATTTGATTATAATTTTAAGTATTTTTATCTTAAATCTTGAAGAGCTTAAATACACTTTTCATTAATTCGTTTAATTTAATAAATTCTACCACTAACACTACTACTACTATTATTACTACTACTACTACTACTACTTTGGCATATAATATGTTAATCTTTTGTAAATTTAAATAATCTAAAAAATGTTAAGAATATTTAAGAATTAAACACAAAATTAAAATTTTTTTTACAATTATTTCATTGAATCAATAACATAACGTTGTTGTTTGGCAACTCAAAAAAGCAAGTATCATTCACAAGTTGAAATCAGTAAATGTTTAAAATTATGAACAAGCTATAATAGGAACGATTATTTTAAAAGATTGTAAATTTAAATTTCCTTGTTCGTTTTCTTGTTTTTAGTTTTTTAAATTTTTGTCTAGATAATTTAATCGCTTCTAAAATCTACACTCTAAAAACAAGTGTCTTATTTTGTCCTCACTTTTAAGACATTTTGAGGTGTCTTAATTTTAAACCATTGAGATAGTGTCTTAAAAATGCCTGTAAGACGCTTTCTAAACGTCTTATGTCTTAAAATTAGACACTTGTAAGACACCTGTTTTTACAGTGTAGAAATTGATTTTTATAAAAGAAATTAAATACCTAAATTAATTTTAAACTTAATATCTGTTGAGTTTTTAAATATGTGGCATCATATTTGTAATAAATCAGATAATATCTTTTTAAAAAATAGTGCCTAGACAAGTTTGTAAAAAAAATTCGAAGCGACTATTTCTACTTCTTCCTTCCTGTAGCTCTGTTCGTGAACCCGAACCTTAAATCAATAACAACGTCGCAAGGGTCATAGGTGTACGTTTCAATGCAGTTTGCTGATCCTAACTATCTAGTTTCTTATGCACAATTTTTAAAATATTTTTAAAACACGTTACACATTTGTTTCATTTTTCTTTACATCTTATAACCTAAAACTAATTTAAAAAATGTTGAGTAAATGTAAAATTTATATTTTAATCGTGTATATTGATATTTATGCGGAAAACCATTTTTATTGTTGTTAAATAAAGTTTTTTAATAAAAACATAAAAATTAAAAAATCAAATTTCTTAGATAACATAATAATTTTTGTTATGAAACTATTTGTCAAATAAAATTTAATTTTATAGAAATGCTCTAAACAAATTTAATCTTGAAATTGACCTACTTTGAAATAATTTTTACATTAATAAATTCATATTTATTAATAGTTATAAAATTATATTTCTAAAAATTTAAATGACACGCTTAAGGTCACGTCCTAGATCATGAGACTAAAATCTAGAGATTTAGGGGAAGTGTGTCTAAAACGGCCTAGTGTCTAAAAGGGACAATTCTTAATAAAGCACTTTACTCCCTAATTTGAAAGTGAAATTTCTACTAATTGAAAAAGTAAACTTTAATTGCAATAAATTAATAGACATTTCACTTTAAAATTAGTAGTTTTCTACTTAAAAATAATGAAATTTTTCACTATTTAATAGTAACCGATTTCTCGCTAATTCGTTAGTAGAAATCCACTAATTCAGATTTAGAGAGTAGTGAAAAAATTCTCATAAACTTATATTAGTTTTATATTTTTAAACATAAAATGTAACATCTGCAAGTTATTTCAGTAATTAAATCTTTATATTGATTACATAAGATGAGATTATATTTTTCGCCTCTAAAAACCAATATTTGTCATGTAACTTTGTAATAATGTCTTATAGGTATTATACTATTATTACCTTAGCGTACACTTCTTCATCTTTCCATTAAGCTTTTTTATAATTTGCAGTTTTACTTTAATTTCTTTAAATAAAATAAAAAGTAAAAATATGTCAACTTGTATAAAACGGCCTACCCCGCGTGTGCGTATAAAACGGTCTATAGAAATGCTTGCATCCTAGCGGGAACAATAAAAAGTATCATCGCTGCTAACAGGGTCACAAACAGATTTTCAAATTACACGCGCTCACGCTGCGCTGTCAGTGAACAACAGAGAATTGATTTTGAGGTTATGAATGCTACTTTTTCACAAATATCACAAATTATTAACAATATAAATATATTTGATGAGTTATATGTCGTACAAAATACAATTTAAAGAAATTTTAAATTAATCACTTTACACTGAGAAAAATGTTTAGTCATAGCAACGAAAATTTGGTTGAGCCAACCAAATTATTTGGTTGGTATTTATTCAACCAAACTATTTGGTTGAGACAACTAAATTATTTGGTTCAGTGTTGTTTGTTGGCATAACAAAAATTTTTGGTTGTCACAACAATATTTTTTTATTCGGGATAACAAAAATTTTGGTTGTCATAAAAAAAATTTTTATTTGGGAGCTAACTAACCCAGGTGCGAATTTTTGGTTGGCCAACACATATAATTACATAATTCACATGTTATTAATTTAATTACACAAATATAATCAGATGAGAATGTAGAAATTTCATATTAATGAAAACCTGAAACAGAAAAATTTCATTAGTCATGAAGATTCGAACCCGGGTTTTCCAGCTGCCAGTCCAGTAGGCTAACTACCAGCCCATGAGAGATATGAATGACCAATATGGAATAAACCTTATACCTAGACAGTTCAGTAACAGACACCGTTGGCTCAACTATCAGACCCAGGTTCGGCCGACCGTCTGGTATTGGTTTTTATTTAGATTTTATTTATATTATTATCGGCAGCTTACTTACAAACTGACCACCAATTTTTTTTAATAACTGTATGGTTGTCACAACCAAATTCTGTTTGGTTGTCACAACCAAATTATGTTTGGTTGTCACAACTAAATTATGTTTGGTTCAACCAAATAAGAGCAACAAAATAATATGGTTGTCCCAAACAACTTGATGTGTTACGCCAACCAAATCGTTTTCTTATACCAATCAAAATATTGTTGTTACAACCAACAATGGTCAACTAAAAAATATTGTTGGTAAAACTAAACCTTTTTTCTCAGTGTAGTTGAAAAAGTTTAATGTGAGTTTTAAAATATTGTACACTGATATATTTACAAGTTTTTATGTCATTATTTTGCAAAATTTAAATAAATTTATTATACCAAAGGTAAGTTTTTAATAAAAAAATCATTCCTGAATAATATTTAATTTTTTTTTTCAAGCAAAATCTTATAATTTGTATCAAAATATTAAACTGAAAAAATAAACATTAGGCAGGCCATTTTAGACAAGCATGTGTCTAATATGTCCAAAATGCAAGTCTTTAATTTCTCTTATTTTTTAAATATTTAACTGTTTCTTAATCGAATTTCATTGTGTACAATCAATTAACTAAATATTAAAGTATAATTTAGCATACTTATTTAAATTAAAGAAACTATATTTTCAATTAAATAATATTAATTCCATTAAGTAGGCCGTTTTAGACACTCTTCTTCTTTCTTATCGCCCATATTTCATTTGTTAACAATATAACTGTTTCAAAAATCAAAATTATTAGTAAAACAAGAATTCATGGTACACTTTGAGTGTGCTAGTGTAAATCGTTCTATATAAGAACGATTCCCAAAGTTTCAAATCGATATCTTCTTTGTTTTAAACTTAAGTACGTGTAAAAAATTGTTTAAATTTACCAATATTTATCAAAAATTGACTTTTGGGACATGGTCTTAAGGTATGCTTTGAACGGCAGTAACACTCAAAAGTTTGTCCTAATTGTCACAAGTAGGGAAGGACGAGGGTGAAAGTAACAGAGGTGAAAAGTAACAACGCTAATAAGTTCTAAACCAATCAGTGGACAGACATGGTCCTAAAGTAATTTTTAATCAATATTGACTCCCATAATATCCCGCGTGGAAAAATTTCTCGTCAAACTAGATTGAATATAGTAGGGGAAGAGGTTCGGTTGTGGGCATGGTTCGGTTGTGGGCACCCCTACGAAACTTTTGACTGAAAAGAGATTTGTCAAATGTGACAAATGTCAAGTGTATGTTGTATCCGCACGTAGTTTTTGTGCGAGTACAAAATTGAACGGACACCTGTACTCTTTACTACAAAGAAATTAATTTTTTGAAACGTTAAAATTAACACAAGAGTTTTTTTAAACATTTTTGAAAGTGGCACAAATCGAAGTGAGGAAATAATTAAAATAATTTATATAACCTAAATATTTTCATGTTTAATCATATAATTAAAAGTTAAATTTTAATTTTTTCCATATTAGCGGTGGTTTTAGTTCATTTCTTACCATTTTTAGCAGATTTTTATAAGGGTGCCCACAACCGAACCAAAAATTTTTTTTGCGAAAAATTACCATTTTGTTAAATTTTTAATAAAATTTTTCTATTCGACAGAATCAATTTAATTTCTTCGCCAGTAGTTAGCTAAGGTCTCTAGTTTTCCATACATATGTTTATGTCCGCATCATATTTATTGGGCACAAGTTATAAGTCAAAAACAAAAGGGTGCCTACAACCGAACCTGTTCTCCTAGCTTTACAGTCAATATAACGTTCCACTTGTCACCTGCAGCTGCAGTGGCGTAACAATAGGGGATGCAGGGGAACCGAAAAATCAGGGCCCCTGGGTGCTAGGGGCCCCAAAAATGAAACAGATTAAGTTTTTTTTTTTTTTTTAGTATTCAATATCGTTTTAGATTCCGAGAGGCCCAAAAATTTGTTTTCCCATCAGGGCCCCGAGTTTTCTAGTTACGCCACTGTGCAGCTGCATAGATACTGTCTCGAGTTTGCATAGTACCGCTAGATTTCAAGACAGTAACTTTACAGATAATGTAGCTTTTCACTTTTCAAGTATGATTGTGTCGATACTGTCTTGAATTTGTATAATACCAATCTCTTTTTTCGTTTATATGATATAATAATATTGACAACTCTGTCTAGAATATGTATTTATAGATCCACTAGAATGGATTTATATACAGAAAGTATACAGAACCTGCACAGTTTTATTGTTCAGGATATTTAACCATTGTATTTTACTGTTCTGTATACAATAAAATTTTTTTGCATATACAAACTATTTTCTCATGACCTTATTTACCAAACTTTTAATAATAACGGGATTTTAATAAATAAAAAATAATTACAGTACCGTCCACAAGTACATGCGGCCATCACGACTGTTGCACAACTTCACTGAAAACTTTTATGTATTAAAATAATCTGTAGGGCTCTTGTTTAAAGCCAATTTCAGATTATTTAAACTCAATTTGGTATAAAAAAACAGCGTTGCAGCTTAATTCAATCCAAAACAGTTTTTTGTGTTTTTTCTTACATTTTGCCTGAAGCTAAAGTGAGAATAAAAATATTGAAAAAGTTGAATGTCACTCTCTAAATTTGAATTAGTTAAAAATGACTAATAATTAGTAAAATCGTGCCTGAGTTTTTATTTCAGCAATCAATTAAAAATAACTTATACTTAGTAAAAAAAAATGACTAATTGTTAGTGAAAACTTAACTAAAAAATAGTTAAAATTTGACTAACTGAATTAGTAGACAGAATTTTACTAAAATATTAGTTATTTTGACATAACCTGAAAATGAATTTGACTAATAATTAGTTATTCTTTACTAAATGATTAGGAGAAAAATAACTATTGGAATTAGTGACTGAGTTTTTGCTAATAATAACTAATAATAACTAATAATAACTAATTCAAATTTAGAGAGCAGTTTACTGATCTGAAAAAATAACATAAATTAGAATAGACCAGTATTTTAAAAAGATTTTTTTCAGAAACAAAAAATTAATTTATTAAAAAATATTTTTCTCACTAATTATGATATTTACATTTTTGCATTTTTTCGAGTCATGTTCAACCTCTTGCAATATCTTAGAAAAGAATTTTGCAATAATAAAATACAATTTTTTAAATTATATAGAAAATTATTTTTTAAATCACATCTCCAAATACACCGAAAAAAAATTCTTAATATGAAGGGATTCCGCTTGATTTGATGCAAATTTTCCTCTCATATATGAGCACTAAAGTATTCCTCTTTAATTGAATGGATTTTCCTCTCCTTTGGAAATGAATCCTCTCAATAAATTGTAATCTTATCAAATGCAGAGTAACTTTTAATAGTATCCAGTTTATGTATTGTCTAACCTTTTTCAGATATTATTTGAAATAAAAAGTATAGTTTAATAAACTCTATAAATAAAGATGACATTTTTCAAAGTTCTCAAAATTCTGTTCAGATCTCCGAAAGCCCGAAAATAAAAATCTCCGAAAGTGATGATGTATACGTGATGCGCTAACTTTTTATTGCATATTTTAAGAAAAAAGTGTAAAAAACTGAAAAACCAGGATTTGGTGGGTTATATTGTGCATTCTTTAAAATCAATTATTTTTTAAAAATTTGTTTTGTAGTTAGTAAAAATTACTTTAGAATTTAGTTCTGAAACATTTTTGTCTTATTTTTGTTATAAAAAACGAGAAATAAGCATAAAATTTCAATTTTACACACGGTGCCGCATAAAAACCTCAAAAAAAAATAACTTTAATAAGTACATGCTTTTAAAGTTAATTTTGAAACTTTTTTTCTTAAAATAACTTAAGAAGTGTAGTAGAAGTTTTGTTAAGTACGATTTACTTCAAAAATAACTTTTTTTGTAAATCTACTTTTTTGTAAAATTTTAATGTTTTACTTTTAAATTATAGTTAAACAATTACTACAAAAAACAATATTTCTGGCTTTGTTTATCATACAGTAAAAACGATAAAAAATTTTTAATCATCTTTACAAATAAACAAACTTTAATGCACAAAATAGGTGAGGCTATTTTGTGCACAACTTTGAGTTTCTATAACTCGGACAAAAATTTTTATTTGTCGGCTAATTCATAGGACACCTTTAGAAGGATGTCTATAACATAACTGAATAGTTAAATTCTTTATTTTTTCAAATTCTGAATCTTAATAAAGCATAGAGTGAAAAAAGAGCGGTTTTGTGCACAAAATAGCCCCGGTTGACATGACGGTATATTAGTTAAAAATTTATAAAAAATTATTTATTACTTTTTTGTTGTTATGTTCTAACCCTTTCAATTTTTTAAGGAATTGTATGTCACGTACAATTGTTAATATTTTGTCCAACTCTCCATCCAAATCAACATATTAAATAAGTAAATAATATTAATATTAAATATTGATAATTTAAATTTATCACTCGGTGAAAGTTTCCATAAGTATGATAATTTAATCAATCACTCCGAGTCAGTAAAAAACACAGCTTTTAACGTTTTGACAGTTTATACTGCCCTCTTCAGAAACTAAAAATTAATTAACAACTTTGTACATTGAAATTATAACAAAAAGTTTTTTATGAACTTTATAAAACAATTTTTACAATTAAAATACAAAAATAGAAAATATATTTACCGAGAAAATATGTTTGTATTTTTTTTTTAAAATGATTAAAATGACATTTTCATGTTATAAATGAAAAGTCGAGGAAATAAAATTGTTAGACACGTCGATTAACACAGCTCAATCATTTTCTCATCAATCTTCATCCTATATTTATTAATATTAAATGTTGACAAAATATAAGCGGCTTATTCGTCGAATTCAATAATTGATATTTAATGATTTCTGAATAACTGTTTATAAAAAACTTAATGTGGTACCAAACATACTGCAAATAAACAAATGATTTATCTCTGACAAGTAGGAGGCTTAAGAATGCGATATGCTTGCTTCCGTAAATTTGCGTTGTAAAGTGCGCATGCGTTTGAAGTAAAAAGCGCCATGACAGTCTGACGTGATCAAATGTAGTCCGCGTAGTAAATGTTTTAAAAAACATTTGTGTATCTAATTCCCGGTACAATAATAAGCTGTGTGTCTTGAACATTTTAATAATTGTGAATATTAAATACTTAGTGAGTGATACTTGAGTATTCTGAGCAGTGGATGTTAAGTTATCCAGGAGGAAATTTTCAGCCGGCGCGAATCCTAGCCAGTACCCAAGTAGCACGTAATATTACGTGAGTATCGCAGTAATATTACATTCAATATTGGTAATATTACGGGTTGATGTTACAGTAATATTACTGTGACATTAAAATGTCTGCGTCAAGGTAATATTACAAATCTCGTTGTAATATTACATTAATATTACAAATATTTAGTACAATATGTAGAAGACTTTCTAAAATATATTCTAAGAGCTAACTAGCCGAGTGGTTTAAGGCATCTACCTTCATGGTCAGCTTACAAGGGTTCAAGACTCGGTCCCCCAAAATTATTTATACATTATATTTAATTGTAATATTACTATAATGTCACTGTAATATTACTGTAATATTACTTTGTAACATTACTGTAATATCACTTTGTAATATTACCTCAATATTACCTTGTAATATTACCTTGACGCGGACATTTTAATGTCACAGTAATATTACTGTAACATCAACCTGTAATATTACTAATATTGAATGTAATATTACTGCGATACTTACGTAATATTACGTGCTACTTGGGTATTGACTTTACTGGCTTGGAACTCTCATGAAACCGCCTGACAACCGAATGGGAACTGGCATTGTTCCGAAAGATGACTAGGCCAGGAGCTGGCTGGGAAACCGGCTGGGTACTGGCGTACTACCGGTAACTCACCAAACAGGAACTGGCATTCTGCTGTTTCACAACCGGCTCGGTACTGGTATTCTACCGCCCAGCATAAAATTAAAAATAAATATTAAAAAAAAATCTAAATTAATTACACAAGATTAATAATGCATATTATTAACTTATATCACACTTATACATTTATAAAAAACACTTAAACACGCATTTTTGTACACATTAAGTATCGCAACGCTTGGAAAGATGAAAATTTGAGAACTAATAATTTAATCAATTTAATTAATATTAACAAATTTTAATTATTATTATTTATGTAGATTTTTTAATTATATTACAAAGTCTACGACAGGAGAAAGACGGATCCAAAAGTCATGACCGACTAAGTACCGCGCAAGTATCAATGTCAGTAGAAAGTCAGATCCAAAAGTCACGACCGATTTAGTACCGATCCAGTATAGTGCCAGTGACGATGCCAGTTCAAAGTCGGATCCAAAAGTTACGACCGACTCAGTATCGATCCAGTAAAGCGCCAGTACCGCGCCAGCGACGATGCCCGTAGAAAGTCGGATCTGAAAGTCACGACCGACTTAGTACCGCGCCAGTAGCAATTTGACATCCGAATCAGTACAGCTTATCTGTACTAGCATTAATACTTAAATACAAACTGGCATGGATTCTAGCCAGTTGTAAGCTCCGGCACTTGTCCGAATTCCTTCAACATTGTATTTATGAAAAATACAACAAAATTTAGCTTCTGTGTAGCACAATATCTATAATTATTATATATTTTCTTATAGCCAATAAAATAGCCATAATCACCATATAATTTTTTCAAATACAGCTAAATCACCCCTACTGAAAAATCCTACATAGGATCCTATATAGAATCCATATGGATTCCTATGAGAATCCACGTAGGATCCTATATAGGATCCTATATAGGTATTGTCCTATTGGAATCCACGTGGATTCTCATAGGAATCTATGTGGATTCCTATAGGTCGCCTATAGGACAAGTCCTATATAGGATCATATGTGGACTCTCCTATAGGAATACATGTAGGATCTCATATAGGATCCTGCATAGGCGTCCCAAAAAATTTTTGTACACCCTCCTACATATGATCCTACGTAGGTTCCCATATAGGATCCTATATCGGAACCCATGTAAGATCCTACATGGGTATCCCCAAAAAAATTTTTTGTACCCCTTCCTCATGCGCAGTCGTCTTTTACGTATTATACAATACTTACGCCTGCGCAGTAAATATTTTTCGTCCTTATAATGGTACTTAATGTATATTTGAATAAAGTTGTTTAAAAAAAAACAGTTAATTCTGTGTACATAATTTTTTTTGGGCGCCCATAAAAGATCCTATATAGGATCCTATATGGGAACCTACGTAGGATCCTATGTAGGGGGGTTTACAAAAATTTTTTTGGGACGCCTATGTAGGATCCTATATGAGATCCTACATGTATTCCTATAGGAGAGTCCACATAGGATCATATATAGGACGTGTCCTTTAGGCGACCTATAGGAATCCACATAGATTCCTATGAGAATCTACATGGATTCCTATAGGACAATACCTATATAGGATCCTATATAGGATCCTACGTGGATTCTCATAGGAATCCATATGGATTCTATATAGGATCCTATGTAGGATCCTATATAGGATTTTTCAGTAGGGACTTCACAAGCAATTCTAAAAAAATTAGTTAACATACTGAATTATTTTTAAATTCAGTTGTTTACAATCCTAGCTTCCAGGTCAAATAAAACTTAGCAACCTCAGGTAACAGATTGCAGCTAAAAAAATTGGTACTGATAGCTAAAAGTTTAGCTGTCCCTGTATGAAGTAACTTTTTTAGCTGCCATAGTGCCAACTATTTTTTTCCATGTAGCTGAGTTCTGCTAAATTACAGGAGTACCTAAGTGCCGTTTAAAGAATCCATGTATTATACAACATTTTTTGTCAACTCGCACCATGAACGAGGTTATGGACACTCAGTGACGCTTGAATGTTTTGCTTACTGTACTAGGCGTAGGACCGCCAGCCAATCAGAACGCAGTTTTGAATGCATAGTGGCCGAGTCCAGTAAGCAGAACATTAAAAGATCGCTGTCCACAACATGAATGAAAGGTTAAATTTTTTATTTTTTAAAATTCTGAATTTTAATAAAGCATTAAATGTAAAATAGCAGTTTTGGACACAAAATAGCCCCGCTTGATGGTAATTATACATTTTATAGAAAGAAATAAAATTTTCCAGGTCAGAAAGTGAACTCGGGTTCACTGCATCGAAATCTACGCATTATCGACCTCAACCATCATGAACTGTTTAAAATGTCTACATTTGTAGGGTACTTCTTTGCCCATGAGAAATATTTGTTAGAAAAAATTTCTGGAACGTAATACAGAACTTAGAATTTCTAAGTAGAACGTCGGGAAAAGAACAATAATTTGTTTTAAAATTGTTCTAAGTTTTTAGAATTTTTTCAAAATCGATATTGAAGTAAATAAAATGACTAGATTATAGGAATTTTAATAAGGAAATATTTTTATAAAAACAAATTTATAAGTTTGACTTCAAAAGTTGTCTCAAAAACGCTTTCTTGCATCTTGACATTTTTGTAAATTTTAAAACCTATACAAATTGAAAGTTTATTATATATGTAAGTGAAGAATTGCATTCTACATCGAAAGAAATATATTGTTTTTCTACCATTAGATTACTCTATATAGTGTTTTCCTATTTGCGTTTGTTAACCTATAAAAGCAACAATATATAGTTTTGTAGCCTTCCTAGTTAAAAATTTCGTAAGTGTTCCCGCGTGTGTTCCTGTATGGTTTCCCGTATGGGATCCCTTAAAGGTTCCTACATGGGTTCCCATATGGGATACTGTGTTCCAGGGAACTTTGGCACGAACCCTCGAGGGAACACTGTACATAGGATCCCATGTACATATGATTTCAAATCAATTTTTGAAAACTTAACATGTTGCGCAGTAGTTTTCTATAGCACTTACAGCTGCGCAGTAGATTTTTTTGTTCGTGTAAATATAGTGTGTAACAGTTACTGACAAATGAATTATTTTTCTAACAATATTCTTTTTGTAGATTCATTTAAATTGTTTAATAGATTGAGGATCCCGTAAGGGAACTCATGCACATGGGATCCTATGTACAGTGTTCCCTCGAGGGTTCGTGCCAAAGTTCCCTGGCACACAGGATCTCATATGGGAACCCATGTAGGAACCTTTAAGGGATCCCATACGGGAACACACGTGGGAACACACACGAAATTTTTAATTGGGTTAGGTATCGCCATACCAAATACCTATCATAGACTTACTTAGGCGCGGATCCAGCGGGGGGCGATGGGGGCGATCACCCCTCCCAAAAGCCTTAGATCATCATGTGAGAGAGAAAGAGATAGCACTATATTCTTATCTCTTTCTATCTCGTATGTCGCCCCTTCCAAAATCATCGTCTGGATCCGCCTTTGGACTTACTTTTATAGTAAAAACATAATAGTCTAAACGTAAAGACGTTATAGGTCAAAAGCAAGAAACATCGTTATAGTACAATCGCAAAAATTATTACAGGATTAGACTGTTATGTTAGTCACTCAGCTTGTTAATTTCTGAAAATTGTTTACAGATATAACTTGGTAAAAATTTGTAATGAGAAAGAGTAATAAATAAAACCATTTTTTTCGCAGATTGAACTCATGGTTGTATATATTTGCAAATTATTAAAAACAAAAATTTTAATCAAGTTACGTTTAATGCGTAACTACATCTTTATACATTAACTGAAAAGGAAAAAAATCAAACTACTGCTGTTTCGATTTTTAAAAATGTAAAAAATTTGTATTAATTAATAATTATAACTGTTTTTGAATTTTCTAATAATTAGTTTTTGTACTTATTTAAACTATAAATACCATAAAAAATGGAATCTTATAGACGATATATTCGCCGTCATTGCTGACAAGTATAACTGCATATAACTAACAACCAATTCAGGTCAATTAGTCTGTAAATCATAATTGTTCTGTCATTCTTATCTAGGCTTACCAAGTGAAACCGCACGAAGTAGGTTATTTATAACACAATTGTGTTAGGTTCGCAGTGAAAGATTTTATTTTATCGTTATAGATATCTTATATATGTATATTAGGGTGGCCCTTAATTGTGCGATGTTTTCAAATCTTATTCGGTCTTTACCCGGAAAATTGATCAAGGTACAAAAAAAAAGTTTCTTGTAAGTTTGAGCCAAATCAAGCAGTATTAGATGGTATTAACACGTGTCTCTGCCCTCTTATTTTGAATTAGGGGTTTTCCACTAATGAATTAGAGAAAAATCGGTCACTATTAAATAGTGAATATTTCACTAATGTTTAGTAGAAACAGTGACATACATTATTTTAATTAGTAGAAATTTCACTATCAAATTAGTAATTTTTCACTATTAATTAGTAGTTTTCTACTAAACGTAAGTAAAATATTCACTATTTAATAGTGATCGATTTTTCTCTAATTCATTAGTGAAAAACCATTAATTCAGACTTAGAGAGTAGACAACCGAATGTTTCCATGTATTTTTACGAAGAAAAAAATCGTTTTTTCGTAAATTTGCTAAAAAAAATGATAAAAAATAATATTTTTCAGTGAGTTACGATTTTTCTCTTCATAAATGTTCAAAGAATATACTCTCTAAATCTGAACTTGTCAAAAACTACTAATGAATGATTAAAAGTCGTCCACCAATTAAATTAGTAAAAATTTCTACTAAAATTTGTGAAATATCACTATATCTTACTGAAAAACTACAAATTCATAGTATAAAAATACTAATTCACATTTAAAAAAGTTACTAATTTGAACTTGTAGTTTTTCAGTAAGAATTAGATTTTTCACTAATTCTTATTAGAAATTTTTACTAATATATGGACGACTTTTCATCATTTCATTAGTAGTTTTTGACAAATTCAGATTTAGAGAGTAACTTTAACGCATAATTATTAATGAAAGTTTTTTTTTACTTGGACAACAGGTAACAATTTTTTGCAATTTTAGGGATTTTTTGCGGTCCTGCATAAAATAGTTAATACAATTTCTGTAATAAATAAGAATTAGAATGTTGCCTTTTAAATATTTTTAAAGAGAAATATCGTATGTGCATTAAAAAATATTAATTTTTTACGATTTTATAGCAAATTTACGAAGAAGCGATTTTTTGGTATGTAAAAATACATGGTAAAATTCGGTTGCCTACAAGGAGAAAAACTCTAGCTTTTATAGTAAGGAAAAGTAAGGAACAGTCACTGAATTTATAGCAAGAGTTTGTCCTTGCATTAATAGCATGGAAGTCACAGAATAAAAGCATGTTCCCATGGTATTTTAGCGTGATAGTGTTCCTTAAAAAATACGCATAGAGACCAGGAAATTTCAGGGATAAGAAGTTGCAACAGAGCTATTTGGTCACTCCTAAATGTTGGTGCGTATACGCACTAACACTTCTCGTGATAGTCATTTAGTGGGAGTTGGGCGTGGCCATATAGCTCTGTTGCAACTTCTTATCCCTGAAAATTTGTGGTCTCTATGCGTATTTTGCAAGGAACACTATCACGCTAACATGCTTCTATTCTGTGACTTCCCAGTGGGCACACATGTCCGAAAGATGTCCCTATGTCGGCCTTTATGTCTAAAAGACGTCCTTAAGATGTCTTTTGGAAATTTTTGCCCACTGGGTTCCATGCTGTTAACGCAAGGACAAACTCTTGCTGTAAATTCAGTGACTGTTCCTTACTATAAAAGCTAGATTTCCTTCTCCGTGTAGAGGCACTTGTTAATATTGCTTGATTATGCTCCAACTTTTAGGAACATTTTTTTTGTAACCTTTATTAACTTTTTGGGTGGAGACAAAAGATTTGAAAACTTCGCCCAAAAACAAAAAGTTGAAAATGTTTTGCTCTCACCCCCCAGGATTCAGGAGAGTTCAAAGAATAAGATTCAATAATTTATTAAACAATTTTTTTATTAACTATTTTTTAAAGAGCCCTAAAAACCCCACAAAATGAAAAAGACGTAAAAAATCGTAAAAAAATTATTTATGACTACTTTTTACAATATTTTTCACTAAAATTTCGTTTCATTACATGCAAATAAATTCTAACATTTACTGCATGCGTTTATTAATTTGTTTAAACAAATTAATATTGTTTATTTGCAGCTTTTCATTTAATAAAGCTAGAGCGTTTTAACGTTTTCCTAATTTTGCAATTTTTTTAAACCTATAGAAGCCCAATACTAATAATAAACGAACATCCACAATTATAAAAATTGTTTAAACAAATTAATATTGTTTATATGCAACTTTTTATTTAACAGAGCTGGAGAGTTGTAACTGTTTCCTAATTTTGCAGCTATTCAAATCTAGTAAATCCCAATATTAGTAAGAAAATAATATATAAAATTATAAAAATTGTTTAAACAAATTAATATTGTTTATATGGAACTTTTTATGTAATAAAGCTAGAGAGTTGTAACGTTTTCCTAATTTTGCAACTTTTTTAAGGTATAAAAGCCCAATACTAATAATAAACGAAAATCCACAATTATAAAAATTGTTTAGACAAATTAATATTGTTTATTTGCAACTTTTCATCTAACAGAGCTAGAGAGTTGTAACTTCTTTCTAATTTTGCAACTTTTCAAGCCTTGTAAAGCCCAGCACTAATTGTAAAGTAAAATCAACAATTATAAAAATTGTTTAAAAAAACTAATTTTATTTTTTTGTAACTTTTCATCTAATTAATGGTATAGAAATTTGTTGAATTCTGCTTAAAAAATAAATTGTTCAGAATTTATACTTTATTATTGTCGTTTACATTTAATCTTATACTTTCATCCTATCTAAAGACACTAACACTTTTCGCTACATTTATTCTTATCTTCCCAAACATGAAAGATTGTAAAATAAACTTAAAGTACCAACTTTGTAGCTTTATTAAATGAAAATTTACAAATAAAAAATTTTCATTTGTTTAAACAATCTTAATAATTGTTGATTTTACTTTACAATTAGTACTGTGCTTTATTAAGCTTGCAACGTTGCAAAATTAGAAAAAAGTTACAACTCTCTAGCTCTGTTAGACGAAAAGTTGCAAATAAACTATATATTAATTTGATTAAACAATTTTTATAATTGTGGATGTTCGTTTATTATTAGTATTGGGCTTTTATAGGTTTTAAAAATTGCAAAATTAGCAAAACGTTACAACGATCTAGCTTTATTATTAGATGAAAGTTTGTATATAAACAATATTAATTTGTTTAAACAATTTTTATAATTGTATATTTTAGTTTTTTACTAATATTGGGATTTACTAGGCTTAAATGGTTGCAAAATTAGGAAAAAGTCACAACTCTCTAGCAATGTTAGATGAAAAGTTGCAAATAAACAATATTAATCTGTTTAAACAAATTAAAAAACACATGCAGTAATTGTTAGACATTATTTGCATGTAATGAAACGAAATTTTAGTGAAAAATATTGTAAAAAGTGGAATAAAATATTTTTAAACTATTTTTTACGTTTTTTTCATTTTATAGGGTTTTTTTAAGGCCCTTTAAAAAATAGTTAATAATAAAAAATTGTTTAATAAATTATTGGATCTTATTCTTTGAACTCTCCTGAACAAAAGCAGCATTATCCGATCAAGAAATATTAATTTTGATGGATTTTATATGAATTCTAAGAAAAAGGTTTTTCATCTCTCATCACAGAAAAAACTTGAACTCATATTAATCCCGTTTTTGCTCGTTTTGAGCCGCAGCGGAAATGAGATTTCCATTAATCTTGTTAAGTTTTAGTCTAAAAAGTTGCAAAATGACTTATTAAAACTAAAAAAGTAATTTTGCAACTTTTTGGACTAAAACTTAACAAGAGAAAAGGAAATCTCATTTTCGCTGCGTCTCAAAACGAGCCAAAACGGGTTCAATATGAGTTTTGGTTTTTCCTGTGATGCACGATTTAGCTCGTTTCACGCTTCGCCTGGCGAGCCCAAACGTCTGCTTTTCGAGTGGCGCGCGCAGGTGCGCCTAAATTTCCAATTTACACTCTTGGGAGTAGAATCATGAAGTGATTTGCACGGATTTCAACGTTTTACACACACTTCACAGTCAACTGCCACAACTGCGCGCGCGCACCGCGCATGCTTTACACAGACAATGTTTTCAGTGAGGTCGTACGTGTTTTGCATTAAATCGAAAATCTAAAGTTTATGTTTGCTTCGCGGTTTGCGTAAACTCACTAAATCGTGCATTCGTGATAAAAAATATGTGTCATTAAATGGGGAAGGGCCGATTTACGAAGAGGGCGGATGTTTTTGTCACTCGTCTTGCACGTCGTTTTGCTCAGCCTTCCCCCTCTCTGGACTCCGGCTTCACACATCTCCGTGCTCGACTCGTGCCAAAAACATCCGCCCTCTCCGTAAATCGGCCGTTCTGCCCTCCCTTATGAAAAATAAGTATTGGATTAAGTATTGGATTAAGTATTGGATTAAGTATTGAAGTATTGGAATAAGTATTGGTTTAAGTATTGAAAACTCCAATACTTTTTTCGCCAAACATTCTTAAAAATTTTACTGGTTGCGCACTAAGTTTCTATGGCTCCCAGCTCTGCGCAGTAGTTTTTTTGTTAATTTAATACGTAGAAATACATGGAATGCAAAATCACAGTTCCACAGAAAATTAAAAAAAAATTTGTTTAAAAATATGTTACGCGAAAATAGTATTCGATTTCCCAATACTTAAACCAATACTTATTCCAATACTTCAATACTTATTCCAATACTTAATCCAATACTTAATCCAATACTTATTTTTCATAAGGGCTATGTAATGCAATATACCATTTTTTCCCATGCATTTTGCATGGGAAACTTTGAACGGGGTCATTTTTTTTTCGATATCGAACAATCCTAGGGAGTGAGAGCAAAACATTTTCGACTTTTTGTTTTTCCCATGTATTTTTTGGATATATATATATATAACATAACACATTATATCATGGTACATAGTCAGTTTAGCTCGGTTAATAATGTCTTTTTTATTTTAATTCATAATTGAAAGAACGTTTTTTTTAAGGTATTAGTCGCGTAAAATGATTTTCGTCAGATTTTTTTAAAACTTTGTATCTGTATTCATGAGGTATTTATCTATGAAATGAGATCTATCCTATTAACTTTGACCACTTCTGAGCTTCAAAATATTAATTCAAAGTTTATACCTTTTACATGCAATAGCACAAAATGCATGTAAAAAATGTCTCTTATATTCATTTATAAAAAAACAAGTCGTCAGATTTTCAAATAAAACTACTAAGTTACACATTGAGATAAAATAAGTCCTTTAAAAAAAAATTTTCTTTATTGACCACGCCGTATAAAAAATACAATAATTTAAAAATTCATAATTTTTCATTTTCACGTGGTTTCATTGAAAAATGTCGAAAACGTGTGAGCAATACATCACGATAACTTATAGTACCTGACTAAAAATCGTGAAAATTACATATATTACATTAGAAGAGGTCACAAGGAAGCAAGTGAGTTGATATAAAAGTTTATTTATTGTTCTTTTTATTTTGCGGGAGTTTTGCGGGAGCATTTACGCGACTAATACCTTAATATGTAATTTATTTTTAAAAGTTACATAGACTTATTAAATGTTTCATTTTGTTTCAGCTAAGATCCTATTATTCTACGTTATTTTCTACGCTGTACTTAGCGGTTTCTTCGGAGCAATGTTAGCGGTCTTTTATCAAACATTGGATCCAAATCAACCTAAATGGCAACGAGAGAAATCCCTAATCGGTAACAATCCTGGGCTAGGATTCCGTCCAATGCCTCCCGAGAGTAACGTCGAAAGTACGTTGATTTGGTATAAAGCTACTGATCAGGGTAATTATGGACACTGGACAAAGGAATTAAACAAATTTCTTGAAGGTAACTAAATCATGCTAATTTACCATGGATTGTAATACGTTTAATTTCAAAAAAATTAGTATTATTCGTTTTTGTTGCATGTTTTTATATTTTAATATAAATTATATACACAAAAACAGATTTAAAAAAGCCACACAGCACCAAAATTTACTAGCAAATTCTCAGAAATTCATGAAATATTGTAGGAAATATATATGGAAAAAATTGTGCTCTGTAATCCAGAGAAATATTTGTGCCATCTACAAATGGAGATAATAGTTTCCACAAATAGCTCAGTTTGTGAAATACTCAAATATGTTTGTGGAATGCACAAATAAATTTGTGGATTTTACAAATAAGTTTGTGCACGGGGAAAATATGTATATGAAATTTTATAAAACACTTAGACAATTCGGAGACATAGGGACATTTAGTAATCTTTAATTATTAAGGATGTATAAAATATTTGATTTTCTGTTAAAAAGCACCAAAAAATGTTAAAAAGTAATAAGGTAAAAGCACCAGTACCTGGACAAAGCAAAAATTGGGACCAGTAGTTGGACAATAGCAAAAAAGAGTTAAAATTTCCTCCAAACTAAATGAAAAAATTTATAGATACCCTTCAGATAGTCAGTTTTTAGATATAATTAAATTTGTTAATCGTAGATGCAAAATGTTTAGCAAAAAAATTATTTAAGACGTTTCTTTTAAAACTACTCTGAGTTGTCTGTCCAAGTTTACCTGACGTTTTTTATACGTACCCCAGTAGATGGACAGACACTTTGCAGACACTAATTAATCAATAAAATAATCAATTAATTAAAAACCTAATTAACTAATTAATTTAGGAGTTGACAATAAAAGTATTAATAATAAATAATAACAAATAATCTATAATAGAATATGTATTTTCCTAAATGTCCAACTATAGGGTCTTATGTCCAACTACTAGGCCCGTCCAAATAGCGTACTGTCCAACTTCTGCTGCAAAGAAGCTATATTTTTATTTCAAGTTTTTAATTTAAGGAAAACATTTATTATAATTAAGTTATTATTAATTCGAATCCTTGATATGTAAGTTAAACGAAAATCCAAACATTTCGTAAAATATAATTAATTATCGTAGTACAAAATATCGCTTAACTTGAAACCCCTTCAAAAGTATCCAGGTACTGGTGCTTTTACCTTAAAAAGTGAAGTAATTTTTCATAAAACGTTCAGCATTTGTTCTGCTTTTATATTACTTTACATGAATAATTAAATGAATGTCGCTCTGTCCCCGAATCACCGAACTTTGCTGTAAAATTTTACATACAAATTTTCTCCGTGTGGAATACACAAATAAGTTTGTGGAATTTACACTGTAAAAAACAGAGTTAAAAATGAACTCCGAAGCGGATTCTATAAAAGTCCCACACCCAGAGAAAAAATATATTTGTCTCACAGCCAACTAACATTTCATTTGTTTCAAATAAATTTTTTTTTTTAATGAATAAATTTTTAGATATAGATGTAAAGGTTGTTTGGATTTTTTATAATTGTAGTGCAAGATGTATATATATTTTTTGAAAAAATCAACATTTACAGTCGACTCTCAATAATTTGAATTCCAAGGGGAACCAAAAATAGTTCAAATTATCGAGAGTTTTAATTATCGAGTGTTTTAATTATCGAAGTGGAAGTTTAGGAAAATTCAAATTAACAAGAGTTTCATTAATTACAGATTTTGAATGTAGTTTACAATATTTTATGATTGATTAATATAATCTGTAATTTTTGTTTGTTTAAATACACTAAGACGTGTTTTGTCTAAAAAATTTGAAATTGTCACAAGGGCTGACATTGCACTAAACATGATTCTAAGTTTAGAAATTCACCTTACCGTAATCGTTTTCTTCCTTCACTTAAACTGAGTGTAATGATTCGTTCTTTACTTTTTAAAATATTAGAAAGTGTGGATGGTAAAATTCCAAATTCTTTTGCAACATTTTTTTTAATGTTCCACTTTCTACTGCGTCAATAAGCTTTTTCTTTTCGGAAATCGACAAACTTTTATTCGATCTTGGAAACATTGTGAATGACACTCACCGAAGCATATACCCGTGTGGAAAAGTTCCCAGTATTTCCCAGTTTGTAAGTGGGCGCCAGTTGGGGCCCACTTGGCTTTTCCACACGGGTAGTAAACTAAACTAACGAATTTGTGAAAATGGTCATTTATTCTATTCTTCGGTATTGATTGTAATTTATTTGGTATGTTTATAATCAGCCATAATACAATGAGTTTTGTAAACAATAGAAAGACTTAAGAAAAATTCAAAATATCAAAAGCTTTGTCGGACTGACTTCAATTCATAGAAAGCCCAAAGGCAAGCAGAAATTCAAATTATCGAACGTTAGGTCTGACTGACTTCAAATTATAGAGCATCCAGGGACAAATAGGCTGAAATTCGACATTTAATTATCGAGAGTACCTAAACCCATTGAATTTTTTCAATTTATCAAGAGTTTTTCAAGGGACCGACATCCGACTTCAATTTATCAAGAAATTCAAATTATCGAATGTTTAATTATCGAGAGTCGACTGTATTTGCTTTGATGTATGTGAAGGCTCATATTCTACTGGTGTCTTTTTCCTATTGCAAGTTAACCAATACTAGTAAAACTTTTAAGAAAATCTCGAATGGAAAGCATCCAGAAAAATAGGTCCAATATGATGAATTCTTCGGTTAACTTGCAATAGGAAAAGGGCACCAGTAGATGGAATATGAGCCTTCACATACATTAAAGCAAATAAATGTGGAATTTTTTAAAAAAATATATATATACATCTTGCACTACCGAATAAATTTTTATTTGTGTCAAATAAATTTTTTTATTTGAAACAAATAAAATGTTAGTTGGCTGTGAGACAAATATATTTTTATTTGGCACAAATAACATATTTTTGTGTCAAATATACCACTTCTCTGGGTGCACCTTTTGGAGTTAAGGAAAGCGGAGTTTGTAGAAGAATGAATAAAAAACTATACTGTTTTTACCAAAACGTGTTTTTTAAATGACCAAAATGTTTGTCAGAGAAAGCAATTGATAAATTAATTCTAATCTTCTATTTGGACTATTAAAAATATATCAATTAGAAGAATAAACAAAAGAAAAAGATTTGACAGTTGTGTTATTTTGATCTCTCTCGTTTTGAAGTTGATCATCAACTCAGAAAATGTAACTCTCAACTCCGAGAGTCTTTATAACTGTGGATTTTTAACAGTGTACAAATCAGTTTGTGACAAACACAATTGTACGTATTTGTGTTATCCACAAATTGGATTTGTGGACTCTACAGGACCATTTTTTTCGTGTACACTTTACTCTATTTAATACATTTTTAAAGCTTCTGGTGTAGTAGTAAGTAAGTAAGTTTGTAAGGTTAGGTGAAGTCAACAGTGTCGCACCGATGCATTATGAGAAATTCATACGTATAATTGTCAAACTTCTACATGTCCTGTCAACCATAGTCAAATGTCTAGTCTGATCACAGTATTTTTTTCAGTGCTGCACTGAGAAAATAAGCCTCTAGCCAAGCAGCTTTATTTCTAGGTTAGGGTTCCTCGGGACAAAACAAACAAAACACCGGCGATGACAATCAAACTTCTAGGATACCGGAGCATATGCTCTGCTAAAATCAATTAAGTGCTTTGCAGGTGCTATGTCAACAACCTCTCTCTGCTAAATTTAATCACAAATTGGTTGTATTTAGTAAACTTATTTTCTCAGTGTGTGGTAAGCTTACCATAAGCTTACTATAAGCTTGTTACCTCAACATTATCATTGGCGGATCCAGGGGGGGGGGGGCACGGGCACTTGGCCCCCCAGAAGCCTTATATTTGAGAATGAGAGAAAAAGAGATAGCACTAAAGTCCCATCTCTTTCTCTCTCATGTAGTACCCACTCCAAAAACCTTGTCTGGATGCGCCACTGAACATTACAATGTAAGCTTCCCGTGAACTTGGGCTGTAAGCTCGTTGTATGGCGGACATTTAAAACTCACCTTAAGCTTACCTGAAGCATACATTATTAGCTTAAGATGAGCTTGCAATAAGATATTGTGCTGTATATTAGTTTGTTTCTTAATGAAACTTGAAAATTCAATAATTAACTTCAGAGTATAAATTTTCACTTTTTAAATTGCATTATTATGTTTGTCAACCTAAAAAATCGACCAAATTTTGATATCCGAAATGATACGTTGAAACCAATTGTATCAACTTTTTTGATAGATTTATAAAAATAAAAAACAAGCAGTTATCGCATTTTCCGTCGCTTATATATATATTTAATACTTCACAGTCTTCTAACTTTGATACACTTAGCAGAGAATTTTATGTTTAAACGATAATTTTAAGAAAAATATTATTTCGCAGAATGAGATTCGAATATAGAAACGATGGAACGCACACACGAAAGTACTACTTAACTATATGTAGCCGTAAAACTTGAAAATCGGGCAGGAACGAGTTACACCCGTACTAAAGCCTAGGGTTCCGTACATATGAAACAAAAATGTTTGATACATTAACAAACAGGGAGCTACAATTTGGTACACATATGTATTTACATGTGTACCCAAGCAGCAAGTAATATTACATGAATATCGCAGTAATATCATATTGCAATATTAGTAATGTTACGGAGTGATATTACAGTCATACTCTCTAAATTTCTTGGAGTGAGTTCTCACTCCACTAAGAGTGGAAATTGAGCCACTCCAATCAAGAGTGAGAAACCCACTCTAAAAGAGTGAGTTCTCACTCTTATAGAGTGAATTTTTCACTCCAAGCAAAAAGTGAACTCGCACTCTAATTTTGGAGCGAATTTTCACTCAAATTGGAGTGAAAGTTCACTCTTTAAGAGTGAGATCTCACTCTTTTAGAGTGGGTCTTTCACTCTGACTTGAGTGGCTCAATTTCCACTCTTAGTGGAGTGAAAACTCACTCCAATAAATTTAGAGAGTATTGACGTAATATGACGATGATATTGAAGTAATATTACAAAATTATTTTACATTAAATATAATACAATCAACCTTACATATTGCGGACTTCTAAACCGCGGAAACTCAGTAGGAAGCGTAGAACGAACTATATCGGTGAGAGTTATGACTCTGTACCATCAAATTCAGGGCCGAAAAGTTCCAAACGTGTGATTTTCAAGTTTTACCTTAAATTAGATTATTTTTAATTAAAATCATTAAAAATAATTTTAAAAAGAAGAAAAATAAAAAAGCGTCTACAAATAAGCACATATTTTAAGAAATGAAAAGATTCACGGAAATTTTTCTTTAAAAAATATGAAAATAATTAGGGAAATCAACGAAAAGAAAATTTTATTTAATGTTTTAAAATCAAAATTGTTTATAATAATAATAATAATAATAATAAATAATTTGTGTAAAATAAAGAAAAGTAGAGAAAGTTCTAAAATAGAAAAACAAAAACCGTAAACAATATCAAAAACAAAAGAAGAAAAATCTTTTAAAAATTAGAAAAATGAATTATGTAATTCTGAAAGGAATACAAAATATACGGAATATATTCTTGAAAAAAAAAAATTATAAGAAGGATTATTGTAAATTTGTAAAATAATTATAATTTTTCACTATAAATAAAAATAATGTAATTTCAAACATGCACTGAGAAAAGATACTATTGAATCAAATACCTTCATGCTATTGAATTCCATGTCATTACTTTATTGACAGATTTATTAGTTCATAAGCATAAGCCTTTAAAGCAAAAGTCTGAAGTTTTTGAAATAATAGCATGGTGCTATCAAATCGCTGCTATCTACTCAATTGTTAATTTACTTAAATCAATAGCATATTTTAATATTTATTTAACATAGTTTTCTTAAAATGTTGTCAAGGTATTTTTGAAAGAAAAATATTTGAGTACAGTCGGGACTTTCATGGATGCGGACACTATGGTTGCAGTGAGTTGGAAGAGAGGATAGACGAAGAGTTATGGGAAGAAAGAGGGGAGGAAACTTGTGACTCAAAATCCTCGCCTATCGCATTGTCTCTAGCCCAATGTTTACGGTTTTCACGGATGCATACCACTCCCAAAAATTGCAACCATAAGAGTCCCGACTGTATTTGAATCATATAAGAAACTATAGAATTGTAAACACCCCACTTTAGATTCGATAGCATATTCTTTCGTTTCGAATAAACAGCGTATTTGCGGACTGCCAATAGCAGGACGCTATTGAATCCTTAGGTACTGTATTTGGCCCATTAGCGCGTAGGTCATGGCAATGTTCATCCCCCTCCTCTTGGATTGTAGCTTATATAGGCAGTTCGTAGATTTTTTTTTTTACTTTCATTTTTTTTGGTCAAAAAAATTTTTTTTTTTAAATACATATCATCAATCGAAAGGCCATGAAAAACCATTGAAACTGATAGTAGCAACATTTTTTTATCTAATTGTTAACTAGAAAAAAAATACTGTAATTTGCGTTGTACCGTAAAACCCAAAAAAATTCCCTCCCTCCCACTCGGAAAATATTGGACAAAAAAAAAATTTCCAAAAATTAGCATCTATCTGCACCATAAATACCTCGAATTTAAACATACAGTAAAATGGGGTAAAGTCGGCCTGTCATGAAAAGTCGGCCAGTCGGTAACCTATTTTTAAAGTATTTAATTATCCTTTTTTTAGAAAGAAAAATTAAAGATATTGTTTTGTTTTTGTTAATAGAAATGTCAAACTTGAATTTAAAAAATACTTGACGCAAATTCAGTAGTTATAAGTTATTGAAAATTTTTTATGACAAATCAAACTGAGAACATCGCGTTGCTTGTGTCTCTGACATAATTTACAAACAAAAATAACCTTTATGGGTTTATTAAATTTTGTGAAAAGTCAGTTTTTCTAAAAATTTTACTTTTGTAGGGAAAAGTCGGCCATGGTTCGAAATTACAAAAATATTGTAAAACTTTTTTTTCCACTTGTTTCCAATGTCCAAAATGTAAGAATAGAAAATGTTGTTCTAAACTAAAACTTAAACTACGACTAAGGGCCGGTTTCACCAACTCCGGTTAAAAGTTAATTAGTGATTAACGGCAGTTTAACCGCTTGCGATTGGTCGGTTAAGAATTTAATCATCGAATAACTTGTAACAGGAGTTGGTGAAACCGGCCCTAAAAGTGCAAAGTTCAATTTTAACATTCATATTAACGTCGGCAATTGATTTTGTAGACTAAGTCACTCTCACAATTTTCTCTTTTCGTTTATTTACTAAACTTATCAATAAAAATAATTTATATTCTATTTTAAGTAAATCAATTTTCATATTTATTTATTCAATTATCTATTGCCGATTTTTCCGATATAAAATTACTGTTGAATATTATGGTTAACTAAACATTCAGAAATATAATCATCTACGTCAACAAACGAAATTTCTAAGTCATTAGCTTCAAAACAGTCGGAATTTGCTTATTTCAAACCTAATTGCTTCATCGCGTCTCGACCAAGCACTACTGGACCTTTTCCTACATATGTCCGCGTTTACAATTATCGAACCGTATTTCTTTAATTTCGAAATATCAATATCTTCATAGTTTATACAGTCTTCATCTTTTATTGTGATAAAGTCGGGATTAATGGATTTTTCTTTAACAAAACTCATCGAACTTCCACTGTCCAACCTTGTCAGCAAATCTATAGAATAAGCTTCGTCGTCATCTTGCAGTTCATAATTCACCATGCGTAAAACATGCTAAAACAGAAGCCCTTTTTCCTCAGTTTTTGATCATACTCCGGTGCAATGTGCCCCCACTTACTACAATTGTAGCACCTGACTTTTTCTTCTCGAAATGTTGTCTTGAAATCTACCTTATTCTGTTCATCTACTCCTTTGGTAGCACCTGTGGGTGGATTTCTGGGATGTTACTCTTTCAAATGCTATAAGTAGTGTCTTTGTGTCCTTAAATCTTTGGATGCGTGCTTTATTCCGCAAGTTTGTCTCTAAAATGCCCTCTATGATGTACTCAACTCTTTCGTCATCGGCTATGGGTACTCGGTTTGCGAGTATAGTCTTGTCATGGATACACTCAGCAAAAGACTCTCCCCTTTTCAAAGACCTTTCATCGAAAGATTTCTTCAGCACCATTTTGCTTGGCTACTGATGGAACATCTTTCTAAGTTCCTCAAGAATTTCTTTCGTGGACATTTCGATATGCTCTGGTTTCGAATAAAAATAAGTTAGCTCCTTTGACTTCAGCTTGAAACCAATCAAAATCCTAGTTACATCATCTCTTAAGGCATAGGTAGCCTTCAGAAATTCGATTTGTCGTTTCTATCCTTTAAAGGTCCCACTCGTTCCATCGTAGGTACTCAGCAGTTCTCCAACCGAGTTGATATTTAGCTTCGGAGCAACGGAAACATTCGAACTCAAAGTCTGAAATGAAGTTCTTTCCCTCTGATTCCCTAATTGTCTCTGGAGTTCACTCAATCTTCCCCCCTCCTGGTCTCTTTCTCTTTGTTCTGTTTCTAGAATGGATGAATTTGATACCTCGCTGTCAACTTCGACGCTTTCGGGGTTCCGCTGAAGATTTTTTAGCTCATCTTTAGCAGCTTGCAATTCTCGAGCTAGTCTTTCCCGTTCGACTCGAATCTTTCGTAACTCTTCATCCAGCTGTTGCTTTTCCAGGCAGAGAGAATTCTTGTTCTCCTCAATTTTTTATGCAGCGTCGAATTGGACCTCCAACAATTCATTTTCTTTTTGAGCCACTTGTGGATGTGTTTCTTCCTCCAACAAGTTGGAATTTACAGATTTTTGTTGAAACCATTTTTTTAATCCTGAACCATCCGGATCGTTTTCCAGCAAACGATTAATCAACTTGGCTTTTTTCTTCACTGTATTTTGTTTGAGAGAACGTAGGACATCCTTTAATTCAATCACGGTGAACTCTTGCAAATTTATATCCGCCATCTTGAACATGTAGCGTCGTCAATTTTAATTAAAACAATACAATCACAATAAAATCCAATGAGAGCTTTTATTTAACAATAGGCCTGACGAAAAATTCGCAATAGTTTTACAGGATAAAATTTACCTGGGACACGTTTATGGTCACAATATCCAGCACTTTTCACTATACAATTTGCACTAATCCAATCTTGACCTTTATTACTGTACACCTCACAATCCGGCACTAAATTATCGGTAAAGTTTGTCCCCGATCCCACTTCTGAACTGTAAAGACTTCAAAAAGGATGCAGAATGATCGTGGGCGTTTAAATAAATTAAGACAAACCTAGGGACGAGAGCTCCAAAATTTCATTACAATTATTATTATATATCATATTTCCAATAACTTTGATAAAAATATCCAAGTTTTTGGCGCTTAAAAAGAACAAGCACTACTTAGAGCAAGTACTAACTCAGAGTTCCGGCCCAGGGCTCAGTTGTAGTATATGCAAAACAAATTATAAATTATAAACAAAATTAAAAACTTTATTAATGTGAAGAACAAAATTAATAAAGGAAATAACATTGACAACTTGAGTATTCCCCACTCTCCCTTCAACAAAAATCTGAGCACCACATATTACCTTACTTGTTTCACCGCCCTCGACTTTTTGTCAGAAATTATTGTTGGCAAAGAATTCAAGGCTCAAGAGCTTGTTATTATATAACCTTAATAGCAGCAGATATCTCTCGGATATCCAGAAAATATACCTCGATATTCCTTAAATATCCTAAGGATGTCTGATGGGTATTTTAGAATCTCTGAGAGAGCGGAAATTTCGAGATCCGTTAGTTATCTCATGATTCTCATGCATATATCCCAGGAGATGTACACCAAAAAAAATATCTTCTTTTTTTGATCGGAACATTCCTATCATAAAATCCTCTTGAGTTTTTTACTCAAAATGAGCTAATTATACTATAACCAATAGTATTTTCCTCTGTTTTGAAGAGGAAAAATATTAAAAGACGACTCTCACGGTTTAATCTTATGTTGAGAGTAATCCACTACTTTCGATAGGAAACGTCCGATCAAAAGTAGAGGAATATCCTCTACATCGTATTAGCACATGCGCAATCAGTAACAATTGTATCGCATCGCGTCGCGTCGTCAGCTTTAACGTTTATTTTCACCTTTAGTTTTCGATTGTGGAAGACAATTTAAAGTGTGTTTTAAAAGATTTAAGACTGGATGATAATATTTTAGTGTTCTGTGCACATAATAATATTTTGACTTCATTATTTGTTTGTCTACGAATGTGAAATCGAAGTAAAAGACCAATATAACCTAGCAGTGTGACTTATTTATTTTACCCGCGTATTTAATAAAACAACGTACAAAATGTTCGAATATTAATGAATATTCCTTTCTTTACGTGAATCAATGAATGTAGTTAGTAGTTAGTGATTTTAACTTTCTTTAAATGATTTAAAGTAATTTAAGTGTGAAAGTGAAAAAGTTTACCCTAGGAGAGAAAAGTTTCTCTCATTTTGATGAGTATAACATCCTCTCAAAACGAGGGGAATCATTTTGATACCATATTGTAGAGGAAAAAGCATTAAAATGAGTGGATTCAGCTCAGCAGAAGATATTTTTTTCGGTGTATAGGATATCTTAATAGTATCCAAAAGTAACATACTCTGAATATTCTGAGGAAATCTTAGAAGTATCCTAAGAATATTTTTGAAACATCATTAGGATATCCAGAAGATGTCTTCATGATGGTGTTGAGATATCAACAGCATTGTCAGGATATGTTCAGGAAATTAGTTTCGAATTTAAAATATCCTGGAAATATCCTGAAAATATCCCTGATACTTTCCTGTATCGCAAAAATTTTAATATCCATTGGATTTTTTAAGGATGTCCAGAGATATTTTCAGGATATCCTATCAAATCGTTCGACATCCATGCAGATATCTGACGGATATTCTTTTCTTATGAGGGAATATGTAATAGAATCATAATTAATTATTATTATTCTTTTTTTTTTCCTTATCAAAACAAGTTTATGATAGAAAAAAATGCATTTACGCACCTGTTTATGTAGAACTTGACAACGTCCTGTAGTAATTTAACCCAGTAAAAAAAAATAATTCGGCACACACGAAAATAATTGGGTATGAACGAGACCTGTACTCGGTCTGGTGTATAGACCGAATTGTGATGTTTTCCCGTATTATTTCCGATTGTGTGGAATTCAATTCTGTTGCCGTGATTGAATTGAGGTTATATGAGCAGAGTTTATAATGTAAATTGAAAGCAGGGGTGTTTTGACGTTTAAAAATGGCGGTTATGAAAATAATTTTGAATGTTTGTTAAAATATCAAAAAGTAAAATCTGACAGGAACGACTGGATTTACCACGCAATCAAGTCAGGTTCGTATGGTAAATATGATTCGAATGGCTGGATTTACCATAAGAACCTGACTTGATCGCATGGTAAATCCAGTCGTTCCTGTCACATTTTACTTTTTAATATTTTAACAAACTATCAAAATTATTTTCATAACCGCCATTTTTACACGTCAAAATACCCCTGCTTTCAAATTACATCATAAACTCTGCTCATATAACATCAATTCAATCGCGGCAACAGAATTGAATTCCACACAATCGGAAATAATACGGGAAAACATCACAATTCGGTCTATACACCAGACCGAGTACAGGTCTCGTTCATACCCAATTATTTTCGTGTGTGCCGAATTATTTTTTTTTTACTGGGTTCTTAATAAAACAACCTCTCCCATTCTTGCTTTACTTACTCTAATATTCTATTACTCCATTCGATCTGAAGGTTGAGCAGAAGCGTGATTCGTTTGCTTGAGACGTTATTCTTGTTTCTTGCACAATTTTTCTCACCCGCAAAGCCGCCGATGTTCTTAAGGTAAAAGTCCAGGTTATGGAACAGATTTCGGACACACCTGTCCTGAATGAAAAAAAAGTTCTTCCCCGATGCCGAAAGAAAACTCTTGCATATTTTGAATCCTTTCGATTCAAAGAAACAAAATTTTAAAGGTACAAAATCGTATCTGATCCTCCTGACCGTTTTTTATAATTTTAATGTACATTTAGTACAGTATAATGAAAAAATTTTAGGTTATGTTATGTTTAATATGATGTATGTTCACATGTTTCTTGTTTTATAAAAATTCACTTCACTTCATAGAGGTATATTTCATTTGTTAATAGGACCATATTGTATTTTGAGCATCGTTTTTGAACAATTAATTCGTATTTATAAACGATTAATTTTTAAATTATTATCTCTTTGTTCATATTAATAGTTGTTAATATGTCCTTTGGGACTGATTTAAACAAATTTTGTTAATTATAATGCACTAAACGAACATCAAAAGTAATGAAAAACAGTCAGGAGGATCGGATATGATTTTGTACCTTTAAAATTTTGTTTCTTTGAATCGAAAGGATTCAAAATATGTAAGAGTTTTCTTTCGGCATCGGGAAAAACTTTTTTTTCATTCAGGACAGGTGTGCGGATAGGGTTAGTTATTTTTAGGAAATTCTAATCCTGAAAAGTATATTCCTACTCAAAATCTTTTCATAGTTCATTGTCTATACTTTCTCATGAGAATAAAGTTTTTAAAACTGCATTTTGTTTATAATAATTAAATAAAACTGTAAAAAATCATAGAGATCAGAATGTACGTATTGTGGAACAGATTCTACACCTTATGTACCAGTTTTTCTGTCCTTATATTGTGGAACACTAAATTACCCTTTGGTTATTCAGAGTTAAAGGAATAATATTTATTTCATTCATTACAGTTTGATGTCTTTTATAAAAGCAACATTTATTAGTTTAAAAAAAGGATAAATTTTTCTAAATAATCTGATAATTAAAAGTCTCATTTATACACCCTCCTGTTTCATGATAAGCACATATGTGTAAAAAGCTGTACCAATTTTGAAACACTGTTAATGTCGTTGTTTCATAATACGGACAAACGAATACATAACCCAATGTACCGAATATGAAACATCAATTTAAATTAAAAAACATGTTTAATGTTGACTGAATATATGAAAATGAATTAAGTAACTGTCTTTAAATTCTTCAATGTTGATAATTTAACATTTTATTTCACTTAATTACAAAAAATGATCTATGTCAAAATTCTGAATTCTGTAGCAAAGCGTTTCGTATCAGGGCATAGTTCTACAACCCGGACTTTTACCTTAACCGGTGGTCAAGAACGTTGTTGGATGCTTTTTTATAGCTGCCGAAGTTTAATTTTATTATTATTATTATTATTATTATTGTATTATTTTTATTATTATTAATATTATTAATTGTTTAATACGATGTTTAATACCTGAAATAAAACAAATTGATTTACATTTTTTAAAATTGTAGGTTATGATAAAAGCCTGTCAACGGGTTCGGATCAAAGAATAACTTGTGATTATGGCAGACCTCCACCACCAGGAAAAGTTTGTGATGTAGACGTAAAAGCATGGACTCCTTGTACGAAAGCAAACAGCTTCAATTATCACAAATCTGCACCGTGCATTTTCTTGAAGTTGAATAAGGTTTGTTTTCGTTGTATACTGTATTTTATAATTTTCTTAAGTTCATTAGAAACTTTTTGAATATTTCCATATGATACTTTATATAAAGCAAATATGTCTCAAAAGTTTACTTTTACCGTGATAACTACCCAAATAGCACGTCATATTGAGGCAACGTTACACTGCAATATTCGCAACATTACCGTGAATTGTTGCTGCATTTTTGCCTAAATTAAATATTACGTGCTATTTGGGTATTACCCTATCGCGAATTACCATATGCGATCTGACTCGGAACCTATACGGATTCCTATTTGGGAATTCATATGGGGATCCATATGGGATTCCACATGGGATCCTTTCGGAAACCACATTATGATAAGACTGTGGGAACTCATGTAGGTTTCCATATGGATTCTGTTATACCGGTAGAATCTCATATGGGAACTCGCAATTAAACTAATCTTTTCTTATCTCGAATTATTTGTAAATCACCATTTTTTAGAATCGGTAGGTAAATATCCGCCAACTTCTTAGTTAAGCCTAACGCACAATGAATCGTAATCGCTAATCCTTAATCGTAAGAATGAGAGGAAGTAGGACAGACATATATCTCTATCCTGCTTCCTCTCATTCTTACGATTAAGGATTAGCGATTACGATTCATTGTGCTTTAGGCATTACACTCTTAGATAACCTCAAAATTTAATTGACTTGAAAAATCTCAAATTCTCATTCTTAGCTGTTAAGTTTTGAATTTACCTTCAAAATAATCTTGACATAACCTTAAACTCCTTGACATTTAAAATCTTCATTTGATCTCAAATTTTACATTAGTCTTATGTCAACAAATTCAAATAATAAACTTTAATTTTAAATGTTGAATCTTCTTATTTTTGAATCTAGAAAGATAGATCGTGATCTAGGAGTGTTACTGTACGGAAAAAATAATTCAATAATAATTAATGAAGAAACTTAAGAGCGGTAGATATAAGAAAAAATCGTTAGATTTTATTATCAATTCCTTGAAAAACTACTGAACAATAATTCTTGAAGAATTAGAGTTGAATTCAAAAAAACTTCTCTAACTGTTATAAGATTTTACCAAAGTATTTCAGAAATTAAATTTTTTTTTAATTTGTAACAAAAAATTTCCTCTATGAGTACCTGAACTCAGTTCCTCAAGACTACAAAATCTCCGCTTTGTCCAACTGAGCTAAGTACGCAGTTGAATTACTGGAGAGTGAAAACATGCTTAAGTCAGCCAAGTGCTATATACAGGGTGTCCGAGGCGAGGGTGTACATATTAAAAGGTGATAATCTTTGACCAAGAACAAGACGCTAAGTCCTTAGCAGTTTTTGAAAACTCGCAATAGTTAATGAGTTATGAGAAAAACAATTTTGACCAATGAGGAAGATTTCTTGACATTTCGGGCATCAAGAGGTGTTGTTTGTCAAGTGTGGTACACCCTCCCTCAAACTATACTTTTTTTCATAATATCAAGATACTTGCAAAGAAAAATTCTTCGTGTAGCAGAACCAAATGCAGGTCAGTTTTCGAGAGCTCAGACTCGCCACAGGGAATATAGTTTTAGGAAGGTTGGAATCATATTTGATAAACAATATCTTCTGATGCCCGAAATGTTAAGAAATCTTCCTCATTGGTCAAAATTGTTTTTCTTATAATTCGTTAACTATTGCGAATTTTCAAAAACTGCTAAGGACTTTTCGTCTTGCTTTTGATAAAAGATTATCACCTCTTAATATGTACACTAGGGTGGTCCAAAAAAACTGATTTTTTGAAATTTCAAGTTATCTCTTCAGTTCTATATTGTCAGTAGTGAGTTATATTACCTCATTTTTTTCAATATTTTAAATTAATATTTACAGGTGGCGCATTGCAATTTTCTCTGTTATGGGATTTATCATTGAAAATAAGTGCTCAATTTTTATCTCTTAGTTTTGCATACTTATCAACATCCAATTGTAACATCCATCTAAAGAGGACTTAAGAAGGACGATAAAAGTATTTTACAACCAAAAAAACTTTTAAAAATTTGAAAATGTAATTACTATTTCATATTGAAAACCACGATTTTGGCATACTTTTAAGGCTCTTTTCTCCTACTACATGTACCTATTCTTATGTCAAATTTATATCAAACAAAAATTTATCTTTTGCTGAACAAATAGAATAAAACGAAAAATAATTGGAAAATATTAAGTAGTAGAAAAATTGAAAAGAAAACTTCAGATTTCGCGGGTTTTCTCGGTTTAAAGGGAAAATATATGCTTTTATGACCATCATAAAAATGAAAGTGATCCTTGCCTCCATCCGACTACTGATTTGAAAAGAAAAATACATTTTTCGGGTAGAAGGACCTTTTTTTTAAGTTGAATTGTCAATACTAATAAAAGAGTTTACGAACTCATAATGTGTTAGTTAGTACGAACCACAAACCCTTTACAAGGAAGGATTAGATTTATAAGCGTGAAGTGAAATTTAAAAAAAAATTCCTTATATTTGTCGAAAACTTTGACAACGATGCGCCACCTCTAAATATTAATTTAAAAAATTAAAAAAAAGAGAGGTAATATATTTCACTGCAAAGAATATGAAACTGAAAAGATAAATTGAAATTTCAAAAAGTCAGTTTTTTTGGACCACGCTAATGTACACCCTCGCCTCGGACACCCTGTATAGCGCTTGGCTACTGTACTGCATTTTCCCGAACACTTCGTTAACTGTTTAGATTCCAGCGGTAGAGATCTTCCAATTGCGTCTAATGGAAAATTACTTCAGAGACTTTGTAGAAATACTTGGCTGACATGATAATTAACATTTTTATGAATTTGAGATAACATCAGATTTGTGTTCATTTAGTAATGCTTTTTAAAGTTTTATAACTATTAAATGATTTTAATGCTTATTTAATAGAAAATGTTGAATAATACAACCACATAACTGCTCTTTGTCGGCGATAGAATGGTTTAATTGCTTATCTTGGGCATTCCACGTGACATTTTTATTCAAAATTTTTTTTGTCTGGAAATAGAAAAAATAGAAGAAAGAAAGATAAAAAGAAAAATTGAGTAAATTTTATGAAAGACAATATTTTAATTTTTTTAATAATAACGGAGAAAACCGTGTGTCAAAAATGATCTGTTTCTGAAAACTCTAAATTTCATAAATTCATAACTACAAAAAATTTTTTTTAATATAATTTTTCATAACCTACTATTTGTACATAAACGTACCTACTTTTGAATTTCATTTTTGTAATTTTATAAAATAATTTGTACATTATACACATCTTCACAAATATTTTGTTCTGCATAAGGCAGATTCTGAATCTGATTTATACGTGGCATTCATATCCACTTTTTTATTTTGACATTTAAAAACAAATTGAAATGTGATTGTGATTAAAATATATTAAATTTCTTTAAAATCGGTGTATTTTATTTAATTTGGTAAACCTATTTTAAAAATACATAAAAAATAAGACTAAAATGCCAAACACCAGACATACATCTTAATTTTCGATTTCACATGACTAAGAGAATATTAAAACTCGTTTATTTCAATACAATGAAAATGCAATGCTTTTCAGCTACTGAATTATGACAGACACTCTCTAAAAACTGACTTTGAATAACAAGCGACCCCAAAATTCCCCAAAAGTGTGTGTTTTGAGCAAATTCGATCGATTTTTAAAATTTTTGTTCGACATTTTCGATCCACTAATTTGAGTTTCTAAAATATAACTTCACATTCGTAATATGAATCTCAAAAACTTCCTAGAAACAATTTTAAAGCATATCTAATCGATCTTTACTGATATGTCCGCCATTTTGGATCCGCCACGATTTAAATTAAACTGAATCGTACTGTAAAAATATGTGAATTATATATTGACTAACATTTTTTTAACAAATATTTTTCATTTTTCAGATATTCGGATGGTTACCAGAATATTTCAATGATACAGAGAATCTACCCAGCAATATGCCAGATGATTTGAAAATGCACATTTTAAATGAAAAATCTAGAAACCCTAAATCTGTGGATACTATTTGGGTATCATGTGAAGGTGAAAATCCAGCTGATGTTGAAAACATTGGTCCGATTCAATATATACCAAGAAGAGGTTTTCCAGGCTTTTACTTTCCTTTCACAAACACTAAAGGTTACTTAAGTCCCCTCGTTGCCGTCTTTTTTGAAAAACCAAAATGTAAGTCAAAAATATAAGCCTATTATTAAAATGCAATAATATTACTAACCATCTGATAAATACTCTTATGTGCTGATGAAATTATATTTCTACGTTTTACAGATGGTGTTTTGATCAACATTGAGTGCAAAGCCTGGGCAAGAAACATTATTCATGACAGATTCGAAAGACGTGGATCAGTACATTTTGAATTAATGGTAGATTAAGCAAACGTTGTAGCCTTTGCATTATCACTACCAACTGAACCGCAAAGGATTTTGTAAACAGTTTTCGTGAAAGAATTACGAATTTGAAGTATTTTTTTTTAACATAATCATTGATCTTTTCATCTGCGATTTGCCTGTTGTATATTTCAACATTGCCTTCAGCATCCATCACAATATTTCTTTATCTTTTTTAAAACTACATTATTTATAATTATCGACAAAGATAAGCAATAGGTTACTTCTCTGGCTACATCTTAATTATTGTGACTTTATGTACAAGATTCGTTTTGAATACATTCGCGTGTGTACATAGATTAATAGCACGCTTTACAAGCTATATTTGCTTTAGGTTAAATGACGTAATTTGTTTGGTATCTTCGTTGGTAGATCGTGGAAGTTCATTCTTTGTCAAAGCACAATTGTTCTCCCAATTCAATAGCCGTATCTGTAATATCACATGGTCAACTTTTGTACAATTATATCAACATAATGACTACCGTAGTTAAACTTTCGCCTCCGTTTCTATCTTCGTCAAGAACAGTGTGTCGTTATTAAACCAGCCAAAACTTTCATCCACAAAATCCTCCTACAATTGCTTCCAGAATTTAAGATGTCAAGTAAATTGTTCATTAAAGACACGCTGAAACCTGCTCTGCGCGTGCATACAAGAGAAATCGATCCACTCATTTGAAAAAAAACTTGATCAGCATGCGCAGCATATAGATTATCGTTTATTTGCCTTTAGCATTCTCATCATATTTTAATGATCGAGAAGCACAAAATTTCTAAAATCAAATAAGCACAAAAAGCAAAAATTTCATTTTCATTAAATTTGCACTGTAAAGGAATAACAACGTATAGGAAAAATGTACTGAATTTTCCTAATTGCGAAATTGGATGGTGGATCTGGGGATGAGAGAAAGAATAAATTAAACATTAAAATTTAATATATTAAATATAAACGTAGTTTTTAAAGTTGGAATTCTGTACACACTTAAATTCAAAGGGCATACATTCTGCATAACTCGCATCATTTCTGTCAGTATGCTCAAGTCTTTGGGGAGTAACACTTTTGTTAATATTTGTCGGTTATCAATTTACTTTTTATTTAGTTTTTCTGTTTAGTGTGCGAAGTTATTTACATCGATCGAATTTTACCTTTTGTTAATATAGACTTTAGAATCTTAGATAACTGTCGCTATATTTTATAGCCAAGACAGAAGCGCATTACAATTATTCGATACTCAGTTAATTCTACATATGTAGGTACTTAACTTAAAATCGCTTATTGATCACAGAGGACATGGATGTTTAGAACTCGAAATAAAATAAATGAACGAGCTTTAAAAGGATTGCAGCGTGGCGTCAGCGGACAAGAATTAAAACAAGTGAATTAGAATGACATAGAGCGAGGAACCTATGTTCAAAAAATTATGCAAAGTATTTACAATAACCTTGTATCGCTTCAAGTAAAATGTACACATACATATGTACATATACATGTAAATTTATATATGTATATGTACATTGTATTAGTTTACACATTCGTGTAGAAAATACGTACGTAGAAGCGAATTTTTAGGGCTTCGTAAGAAGAGCGATTCTAGCTAGTTGACATCTTTCTAGAAAATTTTTCTCTCCTTAACTATAAAAATGTATGAGTGTTTAAAAACTTTACATTTACTTCTATATTCTTGAGGTCTTTATTGACAGCATACTAGAATAAATTGAGTATTTGTATTAAAAATTAAAGATTAGATAAAAATGTCTAATTAGTTACTACTGAAAAATATTATCGAGATATGTTATAATAGTTATTAATTACTTTAAATAGAAAATTACACTCAGTTAGTCAAGTTGAATAATATATGTTGTCAAAGAAACAACTAATGTGTGCTAGTCAAATATGATTAAGAACAGAAAGATGTCAGCTACTGAGAGACGTCGCCATATTCGTACATTATTCTATTTGATTACTAATTTATTAATTAAAACACCGGTAAAAATGATTTCTGAGCTAAGCTCAGACACGTGTTACACTCTATCTTAGATTATATTAATGTCACTACTAAGCTAAAGGACAGCGTTACGATATAACGTTTTCATTAGTATTATTACTTGTAATTCGCAGTAAATGATTCAGAGCGATTATATTTATCATTATAAAAGAAGTTGTTTCTAATAATGGACATATAACGTTGTTAAAGTATGAAAAGAGAAATCATGTAAGAGGCAAAGAGAAATTGATGAATGTATGTGACTGCATGAGTGTATGATCGAAAAAATGTTTTTGGGTCAGCAAAGACACCAGAAATCCAGATGATCATGCTTAAGAAGATCATTCCGACTAGTAGTGTAACTGACATATAATTAATCATTCTTTTTCTTTGACTAAGGAAAGTGAAGTCATATGTGTATTTTGCCTGCAAAATACTAATTCTTTGATTGTAGATATAAATTAATGAAGAATTGAGCAACAAATGTGTTAAAAAATTACAAGAAAAATTCATTAAAAATGAAAAATATAAATTTATTAAAAAATTCTAAAGAAATAAAATATAAACAACTCCTATAAATTAATTAAAATTTTATTTATCTCAGTAGCATGTAATATGACTTGAAGTATAATCATTTTATATTTATCATAACGTTACGATATTTAAAGAAATAATAATACACTCAAATTTCGCTACTATAACGACTTTCTGTAAAAAGAACTCTCTTTATAACCGATACTGATCGAAAACGGTCAGTATAGCGAATCTTTTTCCTCATTTACCACTACTATAAAAAAAATGTCAAAACAAATTGTTAGATAAATATAACAGTAGTGTGAAGTTAGAACATCATTTAAATACGAAAACAATAAAGTATCAAAAACTGTTACTAATGTCAATAAAACCTGCAAAAAAGTGAAGGGTCTAAAAAGTGAAAGTTCTTAATTTGTTTTCTTGACTTCGTAGTATCGAATGTTTTGACCCCCCAAGCTATTCGTTATAGCGAGATTTCAGTGTAATTTTATAGAATATTTATAATGGAATTGCCATATCTTAGCTGAAACCATCCCCACTCTTGAACCTTCTTGGTTGGAGTACTAGCCTACCCTAAAGGGTGCAAGAGTGAGAATGGATTTTAGCTTTCATATGGTAACTCTAGTTTGTAGGATTAACTTTCTAATGAGAACAAAGTTTAAAAATAGAATCGATTTCACATTTAAAAAAATTAAACTTCAGTTAGAGATACATCAATAAAATATTAGTTTCTATGTGTGCTACATTTATAAAATATATATTCGAGTAATATAAGAATTATATAGTATTGTGATTGTTTGATTTTTATTTTGTTTGGAGATTTGGAAGCATAGTTAATTTATTTGCACTAGACAAAGTATAATTAAATTTTTATTCAAATTCGCTTACCAAATTTGTTATTTAGTTTTAAAGGGAACATTAAGGCTTGAACGATTTTATTTCAACACGAACCAGCATAACGTCTGTATGTATATTCGTGTATATATTCGCGGAAAATGTTACATTGTATGTTCGATATTTGCGATTGTTAACATTATACGATCGTTGTACGCGCCTAAAAAGGAGTAACGAATTGTTAATGTTTAGAGATAAAGTGTAAACAGCGTAAAAAGCAAAATTAATGATTTTTATTTCGAGTTTTAGAATTGGAAATTGTTGTCCTAGGCGAATCAACATTAAAATGTCTTTAGGAAAAATATTATAAACGATGTTAAAAGTTCAGTTTTTCAAGGAGTTGCAAGTTTTTAATAAATTTCATGAAGCTTGTTTGAAATTCTTTTTAAAAGAATGATTGAAAATTTATAAAATTATAGATAGAAATTTTCATTAAAAAGAATATGAAGTGTTATGATAAAGCTAAATTTAAAGTGTTTTTAATTTTATTTGTAAACTGTTGATCAAATGTAACTCATTACAATACATTAAAATCCATTCTTTCCCTTTATTGTTGACAATTTAAAATGAGAAACAGTATTCGATTATGTTTAATATAACTTAAAGGTTTTTAATGCTTTCTTGAATTTAAATCTTTTACAAAAATCCGTACTAAAATAAATAAAAAAGGTGTTTTAAATAATATTGAATAATTTCAAAATAGAAATGTCAGAAAAATATGAAAATTTAATTGAAAATTAGATGATCTATCTTATTAAGTAATGAATCCAGATTTATTAAATTTTCAGAATTTCTTACTTAAGATTACATTGAATCCAGATGGAAACTTATAACCGCCATGGTACCGAGTCAATAACGCAGAGGAAATAGCAGAACTTGTCGAAATAATGAGTACTGATAAAGATAACAAAACTAACTCGACTTATACCTGGTACACAGATCTGGGGCAGAACTGTATGGTTTCCTAAACAGATATAAGATTTTAGTCAATAGGCGATGAACTTCTAGATCGTTCCAGGTTTGGTGTAGGGTCGGTTTCAAGACAGTACTAAACTTACTTCTGGCACAGTACCAATAAAAGTACCGACAATAATACACTTTTTTTACCAACGCAATACCGAACTTTTGATCAGTTCCGCCCAGAGTTCGATTTTGCAACCTAAATAATTAATATTTTTTCTTGTTTTTAAATATGATTTGGCAAAGAAAAAATTTTTAATTAAATTTACAATATCACACTAAATATTTTTTAAAAACACTTAAAATATTTTAAGTTGAAACGAATTTCTCGCACATTTTAAGTTTTAGTGAACTCATAATAAACATTACAAAATTACATAAAACAGCTGTAAAATATTGTTAAAATTTATTTTGAAAATTCAAAAAAAAATTACTTGAATGTAACTTATTTGTGTCAGAATTAAAAAGAAATTTAAGACTAGCTTTGAAGATATAAATATTATAAATGAACGATTCAGTGCACCGTAAAGAATAAGTGATCCCGGGTGCAAAAGTTCGGTGGGTGCCAGTTGTGCCCCATAAGGGTTTCCCAAATTCAAGGTAGGCCCCAGTTGGGTCTTCCCACTGGGAAAAAAGTGGGCTGGTAATGCTCAACCCAGTTAGTGGCAATTCACAGAAAATATAACCGATGTATAATAGGGTGGTCCAAAAACAAAATGTTGGAAATATTATGCTCCCATCCCCTAGGGTTGTTCTATATAAAAAAAATAACCCTATTTTTTTAATATTTAAAGGTCGCTCAGAGCGCTCTAAATTTCCCATGCAAGATACATGAAAAAAAAACTTTTCCGTGGAATTGATATAAAATCCATGGATATTAACATTTTTTGATGTGATAACGCTGTTACTCTTCAGGAGAGTTCAAAGAATAAGATCCAATAATTTATTTAACAACTTTGTATTATTAATTATTTCTTAAGGGGCCCTAAAAACCCCCCATAAAAAGAAAAAAAATTGTATGATTTTAAAAAAATATTTATTACTACTTTTTACAATATTTTCTACAAAAATTTTCTTTAATTACGTATAAATTAATTACTAACAATTGTTGCATCTGTTTTTTAATTTGTTTAAACAAATTGATATTGTTTATTTAAAACTATTCATCTAATAAAGCTAGAGAGTTGTAACTTTTTTCTAATTTTGCAATTATTCAAGACTAGTAATACCTAATATTAGAAAAAAACTAAAATATAAAATTATAAAAAATGGTTAAACAAATTAATATTGTTTATTTGCAACTTTTCATCTAATTGAGATATATATTTGTAAATTTTTTTTAATTTTGCTACTTTTCAAGGCTAGTAAAGTCTAGTACTACCTGTAAAGTAAAATCAACAACTGTAAAAATTGTTTAAGGGGTAACATCACCCAAACATTTGGGGTTATTCACATATTAAGTGATACAAATTTTGGCTAATTTGAACCCCCTCCTCCCTCGTGATATTTTTTCTATTGTTAAAAAATTTAATTTCCATGGACCGTGATATTTTGCCTACCCCCCTCCCTCCCCCAAAGATATCACGGGATATGTGAATGACCCCTTTTCAATACCCAATGGGAAATTTACATCTGGCATAGTACGGGCCCAGTACGGGCAATCCGGGCAAGATACGGGCATGCCCGTAAAAGTTGTGGAAAACGTGCACAACAAATTTTTAACCAACATTTAGCAGGTTATTGTGTAATATTTTTCTACATCAGAAATGCATGCGCAGAAGTCATCTAAGCAATAAATATATGCGCAGTAATGTTCAAATAAAAAATACATACATATTAATCTCCTAAATAACAAATTTATTCACATTAATGTTACAAGCACTAAGTAGATGCGTAGAAATGTTGCCCGTACTGGCCCAGTACAGAAATTTCCCGCTGGGTATTTGAAAACTGACATCGGATTTGTAATCAGTAACCTTGAAAACCCTCGAGTAGTAATTTTTGTGACATTATAGATTCACTTTTGACACTAGTAACATCTGTTTTCATAATTGTAAATTTTCAAGTCGTTTTTCACGAAACTAGATTTTTCAAACTGGCCGGAAGGATTTCTACCATAGTTTCCAACGAATTCAATTCAAATTTGGACTGTAGCTTTAAGACAATATTCTTTAGAGAAGTACATAGGATTTTTCAGATTGGTTAATGTGTTTTCGTTTTATAACTATTTTTTTCGTGATTTTTTAACGAAAAATGTCATTTTTGTCATTTTTGTCATCAAAGTCATGTCATTTTGCAAAAAATTGATATTTTTGATATATCCTATGTACTTCTCTAGTAAATGTCATTCTTATTTTCATAATTCTTTTGAATTTTTTGTCTAGTTACTTCTGTTTGTTTATTTTTAAATTTAATATAATACCTACATGCGTTTAACATTGAAGAAAACCCAACATCATTATACTGTACCGTTTTCTTAAAATCATTGTTTGAAATAGACTCTATTTTTTATGGGCTCTGGGTGATGTTACCCGTTAAACAAATTAATATTCTTTATTTGCAACTTTTCATCTAATGAAGATAGAAAGTTGTAACTTTTTCTTAATTTTCCAAGCTTTCATTTTTGGAAAGATAAGAATAAATGTACCGAGAACTTTTAGTGACTTTAGAATCAAAATAAGAATAAATGTAAAACATAATAATAAAGTAGACATTCTGAACAATTTATTTTTTAAACAAATGCCAACAAATTTTTTAGTAATACATCATTATTTCTGATAACTTTTTTTATTACAGTCTGGGAACTGTACAAATGTTCTAAAGAAACTTTTGTTGCAGTAAAAATAAACTAATTTATAAAAAGTTACAATTCCCTCGATTTACTTGACAAATAAACTGCAAATAAACAATATTAATTTGTTTAAACAATTTTTATAATTTTTTATTTTACTTTACAATTAGTACTGGGCTTTACTAGGATGGAAAAATTTCAAAATTAAGAAAATGTTACAACTCTCTAGCTCAATTAGATGAAAAGTTCCAAATATACAATATTATTATTTTGTTTGAACATTTTTTATAATTTTATAGTTTAGGTTTTTTCTAATAATAAGCTTTACTAGACTTGAATAGTTGTAAAATAAGAAAAAAGTTGCAACTCTCTAGCTCTATTAGATGAAAAGTTGCAAATATACAATATTATTTTGTTTGAACATTTTTTATAATTTTATAGTTTAGTTTTTTTCTAATAATGGTCTTTACTAGACTTGAATAGTTGCAAAATAAGAAAAAAGTTGCAACTCTCTAGCTCTATTAGATGAAAAGTTGCAAATATACAATATTATTTTGTTTGAACATTTTTTATAATTTTATAGTTTAGTTTTTTTCTAATAATGGTCTTTACTAGACTTGAATAGTTGCAAAATAAGAAAAAAGTTGCAACTCTCTAGCTCTATTAGATGAGTAGTTTCAAATAAACAATATCAACTTGTTTTAACAAATTAAAAACACATGCAACAATTGTTAGTAATTAATTTTGATGTAATTAAAGACAATTTTGATGAAAAATATTGTAAAAAGTGGGAATAAATATTTTTAAACGATCTTTCACGTTTTTAATCGTTTTTTTTTTGACCCTTTAAAAAATAGTTAATAATAAAAATTTGTTAAATACATTATTGGATCTTATTCTTTGGTCTCTTTTGAAAATAAGCAGCGTTATTTGATCAAAAAATGTTAATTTCCATGGATTTTATATCAATTCTACAAAAAAGTTTTTTTCCCATGCACTTTTCATGGGAAACTTTGAGCGCTTTGACCTAATTTCATGAATTGTTAAATTGAAATGAAAAAAACTGCAATAAATAAAATCAGATTGATGGTAAATTTAGCATTAAAACTATTATTTAGTTACAATTTACATATTTGAAACAACTGGGAAGCCCAGCTGGGCCCTAACTAGCGCCCACTTACAAACTGGGAAATACTGGGAACTTTTCCACACGGGATGTAGAAGGGTTTTAATTGAAATGTATTTAAAGAAAAAGTAATAATGTTACCGGAGAATGGCCATCATTTCGTCATGTTTTTTTTATTCCAAAAAATTCAGTTAATTTCACAATTTTCAAATACTACATATTGCATCGATATAAAATTTAAATACTCTTTATGTAGGGAAAACTGAACTATGCGCGCACTGCAAACCAAAGTGCATAAAAAATGGCGTCCCAGTTCTGTACACACTTTGAAGTGAATAATTTTCATGCACTTTGCACCTAATGCACTTTATGTGCATTAAAAAATACATGGTATGCACTTCAAAGTGTGTAACAGCAATGCACTTCTAAGTGCATTCAGAACTGGGACACACTTATGCATTTGAAGTGCATTAATGTTACACACTTTGATTTGCAAGCCATTCCAACAGTGGATAACTTTAAATAATTACGAAATAAACTATAAATTTCAATCATAATAATGATTAAAACATTAATCAATTAATATTCATTATTGTTCTCTAAGATTTGTTTCGGTATGATGAATAATTTTTAAAATATTTAAAGTTATCCACTGTTGGAACGGCTATCCACCATAGGGCAGTTTGCCCTAATGCACATAGTTTTCATTTAATATTTTATGTAATTAAATAACAAAACTTAAATTTTTTCCAATATGAAGTACAATTATTCTTAAATCCAAAGCAACATTCAGGTGCAACAAAAATAAGTTAATTTTTTTTATACCATTGGAAGTACATTGGGGTTTCCGGTGGTTAATGTGTGGTTGTCCTTACGGCTAATTGTAAGCTGTCCTTGCGGTCCGATACCGTAAACTACCTCTCCAAGCGTCACACCACATACATTGTAAGTATAATGTATGTATATGTAAATACGTTATTTTTCTATTGAGTTATTTTAATAACATACTAATAATACGTTTTTATAAGAGTTTTCTGGGAATTTCTCATCAAATTAAAATGATAATTTAATCAAAACACTACTATAGTGATGACCTCCTCTAGCTGCTTTTTTTCAAATTTAATTTGTTTTTATTATACAATTATTTATTAATAATTGCTAACGATGTATGAAACATAATTTTTAAACAGAATTCTATGCAGATTTCAAAATGCTTTTTAATTTTTACTGTAGTAGCAATTAATGTAGGAGTTTTCAATAGTAATGTAATTACCTTACACTACAATCTTTTTTAGAAAAAATGAGAAACTAGCTCTATCACTTTGTAAGAAAATGAAGGAGTACTTTCATATTACGTTTTACTCATACTTTAGATTATCTGATTAAGAATGAATTGAATATTCAAATTAATGGAATGTTTAAGGCATTCCATTAGTACTTCAGTATCTAAGAAAGTTATCACATTTTTGGATGAAAATCGTGTCTGCAAGTGAATTTAATGATTATTTCAAAAATAAGGAAAATTAATTTTTAAGCATGAACAACTGGTAGTGAACCAAATGCAATAATATGGCTGTTAATACCATTACGCTTGAAAATGTGTATTTAAAAAAAATGAAAAGGCTCACTCCAGCTGATAAGTTTTTAATTATATTATAAATTATATTATAAATTATATTAAATTATATTAAATTATATTAAATTATATTAAACTATATTAAACTATATTAAACTATATTAAATTATATTAAATTATATTAAACTACCGTGTCAACAAAATTCCATTGATTTTCTGAAATATTAAAACTTTTATGAAAATCTGTAGTTCACAATATAACAAAAAAACACTTTTAACCGTTTTTTAAAATTTCATGTCTTTGTTAATTTTTTTGCATTAACAAATTTTAACCACATTTTAAAAGAAGAATTAATAACTCATCAATTATTTGCAATAAATTAATGGAACTTATGTGGATTATCTAAAAATGTTCACTCTTTTTAACGAATATAATTGCAAAATTTTATTATAATGAATTACAAATTTTTAATAACAATTTTATAAACAATATTTGTTAACTATCACTCGGTGTTATTAATTCACATGTATAAATAAATTTATCGATTTCTCTGAGTCAGTCAAAAAAAAAAAAAACTTTTTATAAGGTAACTTACAACTATTTTTTTTCGTATTGTAAATTTTATTAATGTGTTTCTTTGTAAAGTATCTTATCCATTTTTAAATAAATTTTTACAGTTCTGATGAGGACAGCATTGTCTGTCGAAACGTCAAACAAAGTATTTTTTAACCTTTAATTTAAATTTTTTGACTGACTCGGATATATAAATTGTATATACATCCTACGTCAGATTATCAAAATGTAAAACATCAAAATCAATACTTCCGGTTTGGTGAAAAATTTAAAATTAAATAAGAAATTTTTATTAACCCTTTTTTTGGCAATACGAATGTTCAATAAACTAATTATCAAAATTCAGCCTGTGAGATTCTGTCAAGAAACACAAAAATTACTTATTTTTGTTAGCAAGTTTTTCTGTGAACTCTCTTCTTGAAACTAGACTGCAAATGTGCTTCAGATGATTACTAAAACTTTAATTTTTTGAATTAGTATGGCCAATTTTTTTTTTAGGTTAATATTAATTTTTGCCATTTTTAGGCAGTGGTGTCTGGTAGTGCTAACCTTCCTAAGTATTTTAAAAAAAAAACTTTTAAATTGGTTGAAAATTGAGGAGTAGGCAGATTTTTGTACAAAAGTAATTACTTTTTTCCCACTGTGCTACGGTTGAAATGAAACTCATAGGAAATGTACATAGAGGTGTTTTCTTTAAGTTTCTAAAAAAAATTGGTGTTTAACGAAATTGGTTGACTCTTGATTTAAAACACTCAGGAATAAATTCTTAATGTCAGGCTCAGTCCAGCTGAACCGTGCCATCAAAATTCCATTGATTTTCTAAAATGTTAAAACTTTCATGAAAATTTGTACTTCACAACATAATAAAAAAACACTTTTAACCGTTTTTTTAAATTCCATGTCTTTGTTTGTTTTTTTTGCATTAACAAATTTTAACAACATTTTAAAGAAATATTAATAACTCAGCAGTGGTTTGCAATAAATTAATGAAACTTATGTGGATTATCTAAAAATGTTCACTCTTTTTAACGAAAATAACTGCAAAATTTTAATATAAAAAATTACATATTTTTAATAACAATTTTATAAACAATTTGAAATATTTATGTGTTCTACCCCTACGGTTGAGATAAAACTTATAGAAAATGTACACAGAGATGTCTTCTTTAAGTTTCTAAAAAAAAATTGGTATTTTCAATAAGAAGTGTAAATAATATATTTATTTTCTCTTCGCGCGCCAACCGTTACGCTGCGAGAAGCTCCGGTGCACTGCGATCAGAATCTGCAATTTACTGTTCAAAAAAGTTTACAGCCTCCAAATTTTAACGAAATTGGTTGACTCTTGATTTAAAACACTCAGGAATAAATTCTTAACAAGTTTAAAAAAGCAGTTTTGTGAATTTATGTTTTTATTATTATTATTTTAATGTTAATATCAAAATAATGACAAAGTTTTTAGTATATCTTCATTTTATCAAATAAAAGTCGTCTTTATGCTGAATATTATTTAAATCGACTGACTATTGATCTTTAAAAGGCAAAAAATAATGTTTTAATGAATAAAATAATTGTTTATTTAGTTAATAAATATTTTAATTCATTTAAGTTAACAAATTAATAACGCGCATTTTTATATTTGAAAAAAATTAGTTTTTTTGCATTTATTTTAGTAGTTAGTTACTATTGACAGTTGTACATAAATATAGCTTAAAAAGTGATATTTTTATTGTTATAAACAAATTAAATTAACAAATAAGCTGTTCACTTCTTTTTTTATCGAAAATGAATCGATTTTTTTCTCAAATTTTTATATTTCTCTTAAAAGTAACATTTATTTATAAATATTAAAAAATATTAAAAAATATTTATAAATAAATGTTACTTTTAAGAGAATTATAAAAATTTGAGAAAAAAATCGATTCAGTTTCGATAAAAAAATAAGTGAGCAGCTTATTTGTTAATTTAATTTGTTTATAACAATAAAAAATATCACTTTTTAAACTATATTTATGTACAACTGTCATGTGATGTAAAAATTTTACATAAACTAAAAATTCAAAATTATTTAACCTAAAATTCCATTAACATCGGCTCCACATTGGTCGCCATTTTGTAATGTGAAATTACTTCAAAATTATAATCTCAAAATTGACAAAAAGAATTTTATATCTTATATTCTTAAATCTCGATAATTGATCAAATCAAAAAGCTAAAAATTAGGATCTAAATGTTTAAGACTTCTATTTCACACACACAAGTGAACAGGTTTGATTCTATAACATCATAATTTAACCGGAGGGCGCCAATGCTTTCTTGGGATACACAACAAATAAACAAAACGAAATCTAAATTTAATACTTCTGAAAGAAATTTTAAATAGTCAAATTATCTCGGCCTCAAAATAAATTTAACTATAACATATAGAATTCGAAGTCTCCCTAAATTTTATAAACAAAAATTAATCCTCAAAATAACAGCTTCCAAAAGCCAAAAGTGGAATTGTACATCCAAAACGAACGGTATCAAACAACCAAAGAGCCTCAAATTACCAATAATGACGTCACGCAGTTAGAAATAAACAGCAGCCAAATTCCAAGAAAGTCCTCGAACTCTTCTCACACAATAGATCTTAATTATAAATTAAAATTTCTTCAGATCTCAATAATTTAGAATCATTTAAACTCAACCTCAAAATTTAGTATATTCTCAAAAATAAATTCTTAATCAGAATCTCAAATCACTTAAATGTCACAAAATAATAAATTCTCAAAATTAGCTTCAAAAATATTTAAATTCTATAAATCCAAAAAAATTATTTAATCTTCAAAAACTCTAATCTTAATTATTCATAGAAATCAAACCTTCCAAAACCGGAAGCTCAGAACGGGTTTGGTGAAGAGAGGGGATGGTTCGGATACATAGAAAGACATTTCACCAAAAAAATTAAGAACAAAAATTTAGCATCATAAACAAAATCCAGTTTATTTTAACAAAATTATAAATAAACTTATTAGGGGTTGACAATTTAAATGAGGGGAAAGAAGGCTACTCTTAACAATTTCGCATAATCATTCAATTGAGAAAACATTGACCAAATCTAAAATTATCGAGTATATTATACTCTTACAAATCTACTCTACTAGTCAAACAATGTTCAGTTATACTCAAAATCACTATAATTTAATTTAATTACTGTTAAACATGATAGTCCTTCGGGGTGTTCACTTCTTTTACACAAAAATTAACAGTCCAAAAACAAAATATAATTAATAACATTTTCCGATATCTAAATAAAGATAAATTATTTCAATTTTAACGTCACCATAAGGTCGACGGTGCTCATAATTAAATTATTGCTTTTCAGCAAAAATCAAAATTAATTCTAAAATTAAAATAAAACTAAATTTCTAACCTCTAAATATTTTACGTCGCCATGTGGTCGACGGCTCTCATACTCAAATTCTTGCCTTTTCGTAAGAATCAAAATTAATTCTAAAATTGAAATAAAACAGTAATTTCTATATTTTACATATTTTACGTCGCCATGTGGTCGACGGCTCTCATACTTAAATTCTTGCCTTTTCGTAAGAATCAAAATTAATTCTAAAAATGAAATAAAACAATAATTACTATATTTTAAATATTTTACGTCGCCATGTGGTCGACGGCTCTCACCATGCTCAAAAACTAATTTAAAAGGGGAAGGATACTCACTGAATTTAACATAACGTAAAACTAGTATTTGTTACAATCAAAACAAAAATTTTACTAAGCAGACTTCGGGGTTTCACTAAGAGACTCAATAGTGTCCAGATCAATTTGAATTTTTAACAATATTACACTAATAAGAACAAAATCTTTTCTCAACTTTTCCAGCGTGACTTGTCATGTCTATAACATCTGAATTTACTATTATTTATAACCACTAAGGGAGGGACACACTAATAAAATTTTCTTTATTTCATTACTATGAATTTTCTTTTATACAAATTAATATCTATGTTTCAACTTCACTCACGTAATTTTTAAAGGAGAAAGAAAAGCCATGTTGGAAATTTGAGAAGACGCGTGATTTTTTTACTCTCAATTTATACACTTTTATACACAAATTTCGAAGAATTGTCCATTTTAAAACTCAACAGTTAAGGTCCTACCTTATTTTCACAAAATCAAAAGCTGAAAGTCTCGGCCACACCGCACAATCTTTAAGTAGTTAACTTTTAATAAAAACAACAACTGAAGCCACCAGCGATCCCAGGAAAAAGAGGTCGAATTCGCAATTTCTCGTCTATTTACAGTATTGGTTCTTTTTCTCCGTCTTATTCCTCTGTTCTCTTTCCTTCCAGTCCAATGCCGTCGTTCCAGCTTTCCAACTACTGCTACTTCCTGAAGATCAGGGACGTGTGTAGTAAATTTGATAAGGGCGACTCCGAATTTGTAAATTTAAATTTACAGGCACTTCAAAAGTTGAATAACGCCTTTTCCCCCCTGTTGACAGCTACTAGAAGATCATATTCCACCAAACCAGCAATTGAGGCGATACTAATCTGGGATATGATAACAATCTGCATTCTGGACAGGGCCTTCGGCTTAGGGTCCCGGTCAGCTGACCGGAAATGACGAGATTCCAATATCTCTAGAAATTCCTCAGATAGACACAGAAAACCTCCTCTGGAGTAATAACGATGACGTTGAGTTTTTCTCTCCATCGATCCTGGCCAGGCTTATATTTCCAGAGTTTTCAGCTATCCTTTTAACTTCGAGGTCGGTAGTCGGTTCCTGGGCGGGAAGTTCAAATTTCGATCAAAAACACCTGATTTAATCTTCTTACGTTGGCTACACTGGGCGAACGACAAGGAACTGGAACTCCACAAAAGACGACGAGCGTTGATTGGTCGGTGTCCGGAATCCATAAGTAGTCCTCAACAGGGTGGCCAGACTCTCGAACCGCAATTATGGAATTGTCGACACAAAATTATGGTATTTTTGAGCATGGTGTCCTCGGATCGCCGGTTATTTTCAATATTTATCCCGGTATTTCAAACCTCCGAAAATATAATTTCTTTAACGTCTAATTTTACGAGACTTGTAAATGGCAAAATTTTGCCACGTTACAGTCAATAGTAACTAACCACTAAAATAAATGCAAAAAAACTAATTTTTTTCAAATATAAAAATGCGCGTTATTAATTTGTTAACTTAAATGAATTAAAATATTTATTAACTAAATAAACAATTTTTTTATTCATTAAAACATTATTTTTTGCCTTTTAAAGATCAATAGTCAGTCGATTTAAATAATATTCAGCATAAAGACGACTTTTATTTGATAAAATGAATTGAATAGTCTTTATTGGGAATAAACCTCCCATACCATATAATACAATAAAACAAACAGTTTTCGCTTACTGCAAGACATGATAAAAATAAATTAGTAAGATAACAATGTATACATTTTTCTCACAAGTTACAAATCCCTTTAGGGGACTCAACGCGTAAACTTTACAGGATCAAATTTATTTATTATTACGTTTCCCCACCATCTTTATAAACATTTTCTCACATTTCTTAGCAACCGAAACATTTTCCGTGGATAACAAGTCCTTCCAAAATTCGCTTTGGTCAGAAGAAGTTAGCGCTTCTGGGAAAAATTCAAGTTTAATACCGTTGTAGCCAACGCACATAACAAAAAAATGAAAAAAGTCTTCTATTTCTTCGTCACACCATAAACAGTGTTCATTATTTGGCAATTCCATTCTTTCTCCTGCGATTGTAATAAATTTAACATGATTATTCATTAACCGACATTGAGAAAATATTCTTTTCAAATTCAGGGACATTTTTTTAATAAGATAAGGCTGCGGGCCAGGGTTCAGACGAGCACACGGCCACACCTGCAGACTCCTTGATTCCGCCCGCGCTCTCATATCCTTTAAGATACAAAAATTCGCGTAATTTTCTCTAATCACACCTGCAGAAGCAGCAATCGACTCTATCGAGCATGAAAGCCACAGGTCCTCTAGCTCACCTTCCTTAAAAAAGGCCCTCAAGGCACTAAACCAATTCTGCCTTCCCCTGGGGATTTCTGCGCGCGCCAGAGTCATAAGTCTCGATAGGCAATGCCTTGGAAACCGTGAATTATCCATCCTAGAAATTTTAACAATCCAAGACAAAGCTCTATCGAGAATCTTGCATGCCAATGGCAGCCTTCCTGTCTCCAGGCGAACGGCATAATTTGGGGTACATGATGGGAGGTGTAGAAGATTCTTAAAAAAGGACAACTGAACCTTTTCAATAACATTAGAGTAATTTAAGCCCCAAACTCGAATCTCGTAAAGCAAAACGCTTGTTACCAAGCTATCAAAGAGTCTACCACACGTTGACCAAGTCTCCGCCTTAAACCCATTAATTAAATTTAGGACTGTACCCGCTGAGACATTAGCCGAGCTTACAAATTTATTTGTCGCAGCCTTAAATGAACAAAGATTTTCAAAAATAACCCCCAAGTAAGTATACTGGTCCACAGTTTCTATTTTCTCATTGCCAAATTTAAACGCTGAAAAATTTTTGGTAATTGAATTGTTCCCATTTCTAAATATGACAATTTTTGTTTTCTTGACGTTTACTTCAAGACAGTTCTGAGAACAATACTCCTGCAGAGCCGTGAGCTTTCTCCCTAATTCAATCGGGGTGTCGGATAACAACACGAGGTCGTCAGCGTATGCTAAAACTAAAATTTCAATTAATCTGCTAATGGAGAGACCCCTACACCCCTTTTCTCTTAAAAATTTTTCCAAATCATTAATAAAAATCGAAAACAAGTGGGGGCTGAGGACCTCCCCTTGCAGCACGCCTTGAGAAACTCTAACATAGTCCGTAGATCCTTCCCATTTACTGACGCATGCCACTGCCTTATTATAGAAATCTTTAACAACGTTTATAAACTTTGTACTGCAGCCCGCCTCATATAACTTGCGCCACAGAATATCATGGGAAACTGACGGGAACGCACTTTTAAAATCGACGAACAGAGCGTAGACTACCCTTCTAGGATTTCTCAAGTGTACTTGCAGAGCTGACAACAATGTAAATAAGTTATCCACACATCCCCTTCCCTCTCTAAATCCCGACTGAAACTCTGAAATTATCTTAGATTCCTTCATCCATTCTAATAGACGGTTGGCCAGGATCCTAGTAAAGATTTTTGCGCCACAATTAACGAGCGAGATAGGCCGAAAATTGTCAGTGGCCCCAGAGTCACCTTTCTTATGAATCATGCGCAAAGTTAATTTGGCCCAGGACTTTGGAATGTATTCTGAGTCCATAATTCTATTGAAAAAATTCTCCAGAAAAATTATCCAGTTTTCTGGTAAGCTCTTATAAAATCCATTCCCGATATTATCTGAACCAGGAGACTTTGAGGCCTTACATCTGACCAGGCTTTCGCAAATTTCATCATACGTTATATAACCATCCAAGATAGGGAGTGCGGTGTACGGGGCGGCGAATAAGTTTGTGACTTTGACTGGAAAGCACTCGCGCAGATATAAGTACCAAACATCCAAACCAATTGAATTTTTTGCAGACGAATTAAATCTTACATTATTTATAATTTTCCAAAAATCAGCCGAATTTCGGGAAGACGCAAGCTGGTCCGAAAGTCGGTTAACATATGAACTTTTTTTAATCGATAATAATTTTTCATAGTGTTGCTTTTTCTTAACATAAGTTAGTCTGTCGACTTCCGATTCAGATTCGACATAACCTTGGTATGCTTTTCTAAAATCCCGCCTGGCCTCAAGGCATTCCCCGTCAAACCACGGCTTATTTTTTAATAACAAACCCGAATTGCGTGAGACAAATGTGTACATTCCCAGTTCTTCCGCGACCGAGTTTATTGCTGATGTAAGAGAATCATTCATGTCCTCAATAGTTTCCCCCTCAGCACCCCCCAGTTCCGCTTTCCACCTCATCAAGCTAGTAAATTGCTCCCTCTTTTCAATGTCAAACTTTATTTTTCGTTCAGAGCGCGGGGTTTGAGGTAAACAATTTTCAGATGTTATTTTAAAATTTAAGAAAATAGAGACCGGAAAGTGATCGGATCTGGTTGGAACATTCATAACTTTAAAATCAGCTATGTTTGACAGGGACTGCAGCGAGCACCAAACCAAGTCGACCACACTGGTACCCAAGTGGCCCGTATATGTGAATTTCGCTGGATAATCATTTTTTGCCCTCCCATTACACAGAAAAAATGCGTTACTTTCCATACATTGTGTCAGTTGTTTTCCTTTATAATTTCCAACTGAATCTCTAGAAGATCTTGTCGAACAAAAAATATTATTATTTAAAAACAATTCATCTCCCAAGTCATTTAAATTCGCCACTCTACAATTAAAATCGCCCCTTATAATAAAGGGGGTGTTCGGATAAGAATCGGATAAAAAATCAAGAATTACATTAAAATCATTTAAAAAATTAATAATATCTAATTTCGGCGAGATGTAAACTACACCCAGTAAGAAAGAAGATGGACCATCTTGTACCTTTAGAATGATGAACTCAGGCTCCTTCCTGATCAGCTGTGAAGTAAACAAAGATTTATTCACTACCACCACTAAACCACCTTTTGCCCTTCCTCTTCTTTCCTCCTTCACTGCCAGCGAAACGTAGATGTCTAAGTCCTCCGAGAACGCAGCGCGAATCTGAGATTCTGAATCAGACCATGTTTCGCACAGACATAGGATGTCCTGACAATCGTAATGGGGTTTGATGTCAACCAGATTCGTGAAGCCATGAATATTCCAGAAAATGATTTTTCTTAAGTTACCAGAGAGCGTGGATGTCACATCTGCCTGTGTCGCAAGTTCTAAGTCCTCTTTGTCTGCCTGAACAGTATCAATAATTCGTTGCTATTGCAATAAGGTTTCACGAGAACGTGTGTTATACGTCGAACCTGTCGGTGTAGCATTCGCAGAGTCAAAATAAGAGTCCAGGCGTTTACAAGCGAGAGTCGGCTTTGGTTTACGACCTCTCTTTGACACTGAAGAAAATGCAGGAGTTGAACCTCCCACCACTTTTAAATCTGTTCGAGCATCGATGGTTTTGGGAAAGCTGTCAATTAACGAAGTCACCTCAGCCTCTTCCAAAATTTTACCCTCCACCGTTAATTTATTTTTTAAGACTTTTGCATCTACACCATTCTTTTTCATCAGTTCTGCCCGCATGAGAAGTTTCTTTCTATTTTCTCTCTCCAGTCTAGATCTGTCATTGGAAATCACGATGTCAAGTTTACGAAATTCCAAAACTTTCGTAAACACACTCCTGACCCATCTTGGAGCTATAAATTTGATTAAGACAGGTCTACTACCAACATTTTTGCCAAGCCTATACACATCTGCAATGGCTATGTCAGGAATTTTAATTTCCAATTTATCAAAGATTTTAGAAACCGTTGTAAACAGATTACTGTTGTTTACTTCGCTGTCTTCAAGGTTGAATAATATAATATTATTCGCTCTGTCCCTACGCTCAGCGCCATCGAATCTTCTGACTAAATTTTCTGTCTTATCCGAGATTAATAAAATGCTGTCATCAGTCGACTTGGATCTGGAGCAGGATTCCTGGACTTCCTTTTTAAGCTCAGCGTTGGAATTCGTCAGACCTTTTATACACTCAGTCAGTTTGCTTATATCCTCACTTAATTTTTTGATCGTTTCTGAATCAGACATTTTTACTATTTAAAATCACTGTTAAAAGGAAGATAACGTCAAAATACCAATTAACACAAAAAGACTGGTAATCACACACCAGCACTGGACCAATGCACGACACTTTAAACAGGATTTCACTTTAGAACGAGAGAGAAAAATAATGAAAGTATTTAGAAATTAAAACTGCTTTTTTAAACTTGTTAAGAATTTATTCCTGAGTGTTTTAAATCAAGAGTCAACCAATTTCGTTAAAATTTGGAGGCTGTAAACTTTTTTGAACAGTAAATTGCAGATTCTGATCGCAGTGCACCGGAGCTTCTCGCAGCGTAACGGTTGGCGCGCGAAGAGAAAATAAATATATTATTTACACTTCTTATTGAAAATACCAATTTTTTTTTAGAAACTTAAAGAAGACATCTCTGTGTACATTTTCTATGAGTTTCATCTCAACCGTAGGGGTAGAACACATAAATATTTCAAATTGTTTATAAAATTGTTATTAAAAATATGTAATTTTTTATATTAAAATTTTGCAGTTATTTTCGTTAAAAAGAGTGAACATTTTTAGATAATCCACATAAGTTTCATTAATTTATTGCAAACCACTGCACAAGCTTACTTAGGCTAATCAGAAGAACAGTAAAGGAGAACGATGAGGACTTAGATGAAGTTTGGGATGAAATGGATGAAATTAGGAAATTAGACAAAAAAAGGTTTAAACAGATTGAGGGATTACGAAAGGCAATGAAAGCAATGTTAGAGATGATTGAAAAGTGGGAGGTAAGGTGGGAAGAGGAGAAAGAAGATATGTGGAAAGGATGGAGGAGTTAGAAAAAGGAATAAAAGAGAGTGAGGAGAGAAGGACGAAAGAATATGTAGAAAGGGAGAGGGTAACATTAAATGAAGGAGTAGAAGAAAAAGAGGGGAGTAGAGAAAAAGTAGATGACGATTTAAAAATAAAAATGGGGGAATTAGCGATGAGAGTAGAAGTGATGGAGAAGGAGAGGAGAAAAAGAAATATTGTGATTAAAGGTATGAAGGTAGGATGGAGAGAAGGCAGAGAGGAGGTAGGAAAACTGTTGTTAAGAATTGGGGCGAAAGTTAAGATCAAGAACGTTAAGGGTGTGAGAGGAGAGGATATCGAAAAACCAAAATTGTGGATTGGGGAATGAGAAGATGAGAATGCTAGGATGGAAGTAATGAGATTAAAAAGTAGGTTGAAAGGAAGTATGGAGAGAATAGATGTTGATAGAACATGGAGAGAGAGAAGGATAAAATGGCGGCTGGAGCAAAAAGCGTGGGTGGAAAGAAGAAACGGAAGAGTGGTGAAAGTGAATAGAGAAAGTGTTTGGGTGGATGGAGTGGAATGGCTGGTGAAAGAGGATACACAAGGGGTTATCAAAGTGGAACCGGAAATAGGTTTAGAAGAGGAAGGGAGAAGGTAAAAAGAGCAATTGAAAAGAAGTAACTGGGTTAGTGGATGAATGGAAATGTTGGGAGGATTGAAAGAGGAATATATGAAAATGATGAGTGAATGGGTATGTTTAGAATGTGTGATAAGAATGATAAAGGAAAGAGTGAGAAATAGGGTTTTAATAAAAGGGTGGGCGAAGAGGTAGATTAACCCTGAAAAGGAAGAAAAAAAGGAACAGGAAACGGAAGCCCAGGCACTTGGCAGTTAGTTAAGTAAGATATTAGAAGAGCAGCGATTAGGTTAAGTTGATTATGTATTAAAAGTTAAGTTTAAGGAAGAATAAATGTAAGCGTTGTTGTACTTAATTTGTATTTGAATGTAAACGGATCGGAGGCCCTCGAACCCGTAAGGGATGAGTAAATAAATTATATATGTAATTTTTTATTTTAAAATTTTGCAGTTATTTTCGTTAAAAAGAGTGAACATTTTTAGATAATCCACATAAGTTTCATTAATTTATTGCAAACCACTGCTGAGTTATTAATATTTCTTTAAAATGTTGTTAAAATTTGTTAATGCAAAAAAAACAAACAAAGACATGGAATTTAAAAAAAACGGTTAAAAGTGTTTTTTTATTATGTTGTGAAGTACAAATTTTCATGAAAGTTTTAACATTTCAGAAAATCAATGGAATTTTGATGACACGGTTCAGCTGGACTGAGCCAACAACATTAAGGAAGCACTTTTTTTTAAATTTAAATTGGCGATTTAAAAATTTATTCATTAAAACATTATTTTTTTACCTTACATACATCAATAATCTGTCGATTCAAACGATATTCAGCATAAAGACGACTTTTATTTGATAAAAATTAATATGTACTTTGTATTATAACAAAGATAACTTTGTCATTATTTTGTTATTGACATTAAAATAATAATAATGAAAACAGAAATTAAAAAAAGTGCTTTCTTAATGTTGTTAAGAATTTATTCCTAAGTGTTTTAAATCAAGAGTTAACCAATTTCGTTAAAATTTGGAGGCTGTAGACTTTTTTGAACAGTAAACTGCAGATTTTGACCGCAGTGCGCAGGAGCTTCTCGCAGAGTAACGGTTCGCGCGCGAAGAGAAAATAAATGTATTATCTACACTTCTTATTGAAAATACCAATTTTTTTTAGAAACTTAAAGAACACACCTCTGTGTACATTTACTATAAGTTTCATCTCAACCGTAGGGGTAGAACACATAAATATTTCAAATTGTTTATAAAATTGTTATTAAAAATTTGTAATTTATTATAATAAAATTTTTCAATTATTTTCATTAAAAAGAGTGAACATTTTTAGATAATCCACATAAGTTTCATTAATGTATTGCAAATCATTGATGAGATATTAATTCTTCTGTAAAATGTTGGTTAAATTTGTTAATGCAAAAAAATTAACAAAGACATGAAATTTCAAAAAACAGTTAAAAGTGTTTTTTTGTTATGTTGTGAACTACAGATTTTCATAAAAGTTTTAATATTTCAGAAAATCAATGGAATTTTGTTGACACGGTTTAGCTGGAGTGAGCCAAAAGGATTATAATAACTCATTCGTTAATATACTCAGAATATTCCAAATTTGAAAACAGTACAAGAACTTATCCTGACCTGTTTTTGTATTTTTTCTTGTGGGTGATCAGTAACCTAAACTTGGACAAGAAAAATTATGGATTGAATCCAAGAAATTACAATATGTATCCTCTTATACAGGTATTTGCATCAGATTTTATCTTGTACAATCAATCTTTACAATCACATTGACTCATACATGACCTTGGGCAGCTTCTTGTTTCAAAGAATAAATAGTATATTATGCACCAATGGAGGAAAGGCCGTGTTGTTTTGTCGAGCACAAAAATGCTTGACAAAAAATCGACCTCCGGAGGTGCATATGCTATTTTCTATCCGATATGTAGGCAAAAATCGTGTTTCGTGCATGTGTGGTAGAAGAATAATTATAATTAACTCTGACAAGTTTTGAACCTAAGCCTATCTAACCTAATTAACAAACGCCTCGAAACACTCAGACATCGCATCGCTTTTATGAAAATAATTCTACACAATTTTAATCATATCAAACCAGAAAAATTTTATGAATCGATATGATCAGTAGCGTTTAATGAAATCGGTCGTCTTTCTCTAATACGTGGAAAAAAGACATAACAAGTAGGGCGGGCCGCTCCACTCGTTATTTCAAAGTAAATAAAACTAGGTGAAAATTATGTTCATTTGTGTATAAGCGTGTTCATTTATGTATAAGCAAAATAAGCGGGTTGAAAGTGTTGATTTTGTGAAATCTCCAAAAAATACTGGTAAAATAAACGCTTATCTTTTGGGGTTATTTACTAATTAATGTCAAATTTAATGTAGTTTTTGCATTTAATTTTAGTTTTAATCGATTTTGAAAAGTTGTTTTTTAGTAGGGGACAGCCTAAGACGGGCACTATTTAATATCTTTGAAATAAATAAACTTATTTAACAATTAGGTATATAGATATGTTGTTAAGATGTATCCAAATAACTAAATACTAAATTTCTAAACAACTTTTCTCAGTGTAAAGAATGAGTTAATAAACAGTTTTAATAACAAAATAAATGTGAGATAATAAACACGAAATAAATTAATTTTTTAATGATTGAAACTGTATAAAAGCTAATTAATAGGTTCTTGCATTAATGATTTAATTAATTAATAAACCCGCACTCTGTCCAATATTCAATATTACTGATTTTTCCACAAAAAAGAAAACCAATTTCACATGATTGGATTTATTACTTGTGCTCAAATAGTGGCAAGTTTATAGTGAAAACAAAAAGTAGTGTTAAATTTGAGTGGAAAAGACGGGGATTTATTAAGAATACTCTGTAAAATATTCTTCCGCGGATGCAGTTATAACAAAAACATTTGAAAAGATATTGAAATTTATTTTTAATATTCAAGTTCCTAACATTTCAATAATTTAAAAAATTTTAATACTGTTGTAAATTTTAAAACAAAAAATTTTTTTCTTAAGAATTCTAGTAATTACATGATTTGTCGTTAGAAATATGTTAGATTTATTATTGGTGCTCAAATTAAGTCTTGCCAGATACCCTCACTTAACGTAATTGCGCATTCTCTAAATCCTCAACAGTCATTGATCAGAATCAAAGTTACCATCGGAAATCAGACTTTCCGATGGTTTTGACCAATGAGTATTGAGGCGAAGAGCATGCGCAACTGCGATAAGTGAGGCTATCTGTCAAGACTGCTCAAATTGTGGCGAGTTTATAGTGAAAACAAAAAGTAGTGTTAAATTTGAGTGGAGAATACGGGGAATTAAAATGGTGTTCCATGGTTAAGAAACCATTTCAAAATATTTATTAAAAATAAAATAGTTTATAGTAATAGAAATAAAAATTTAAATAAAAAAGAAATTTTAAATAAAAAAAATATGTGAGTTCTGGGGATCGAGCACTAGGCCCTTGGGTTAGTTTTTTTTTTTTCATTTATTTTTTATCAATCAACAGTGCGCCAAGAAAACGGGTCAAAAGACCACTCGTCGGCTAATCTCACCAAAATAAACATCAAAACTTCGTTACATTCACTGAATAAGCATAAGTCGTATCGGGAAATGTACATCAAATAATTACCTGCTATTAACTCTAATTTAGTTTCGTCTCAGCGAATAAGAGAACAGAAAAACAATCGACACTGTCGAACGAAAAACTGTCGCAAATAACTAACTAATAACTGACAAATGTCAGTTTAGCTGGGCGGTGGGAGGTGAAACAATAGAGTAATTCAGTTTGACGTCACAAGTCAAGAAGGTTAGGTCCAGACCATGCATCTGGGTCCGGGCCTAACCTTCTTGACTCTGTGATGTCAAACTAAATTACTCTATAAACAATATATCACTCACTGTGCACATACACAATTTGATTTACATTCTGGATTGTGGTTCATTCTAAACTTAATTAACTTCATTTCACACACCTGATTTATAATGAGACCGAATAAAGAAACAATTACAAATGACGAAAATTTTTTTTTATATTTTTCCCTTTCTCTATTAAATATACATTTCTACATCCGTAGCCTTATAAGATGAAAAGAAAAGAATACAAAAATCAAAATACTGGTTAAAAATAACTTTAACTCAAAAAATAAGCAGATTCGAGACAAGAAATCCATTTAAAATTACAATAACCGTAGTTACAAAAATAATTAATCATTTCTTTAACTATAATGCAACGAATATCGAGTCAACAGATTACCTCTCAAAAACCGGGTAATCCCGCGAAATAATAAAAGGATCACTTTCAACCCTCGTCAAAATTTGTTCCATCCTTCTCATGGTTCAGCCACCAATATTTGTTGGCATCAGAACGGTAATTGCGTGATTTTGGTCCCTTATAAAAATCCATTGAGTATCTTAATGTTATACCCGGGTCCTCTATGACGTCATGAGCGCTTATCTTTATAATTCTTTCACGAGCATGTCTAGCGATGTGGTATAGGATTGGTCTGTTTTCCTCGTCTTGGATATATTTCCTCTTATCGGCCCTTGGGTTAGCGATCCAGTGGCTTGGGCGTCTTGATACACAGGATGTAGAAGATAGAAAGGAAAATAGAAATGAAGATGTAGCACCACTTTTATACCGCTCTATAGGTGCAAGTAGAGTGCGCGCGCACATGAAAAAGTAGTGCTACATAAAAATTTGGAATTGATTCAGCGGTTATTCAATTTTATTCTATTGAATGAAGGTTCAAACTTTAATTTAAGCCTAAGTAGAGACTTCCAGAACGTCAGAATCACTTTCTAGATGTGATCGAAGTAGGGCTAAAACAGGGTTTTTGAGCTTTTGAGTCCATTTTTCTCAAAATCTCTGCGTGATGGCCACTTTTTGAGGTCAGATTCGTGTTCAGCGATAAAAAGTCTATAAGAATATCATGGTCTGATTCTTAAATCATTTTCGGTGTCGACCAGTGTTATTATTGTAAATAATTGTAAGAAATTTAAAAAGAAATACGTTTTTAATAATGTTTTAATTGAAGATTTATTAAATAAGGATCAAAATAGACAAACAAAAGTTAAAAATCGAATATTGTTCAATAAATAATAGAACATTAAGAATCTGAATAATATTTAATTGTAAATTAACATGATAAGTAATAATAAGATAATTTAAATAGAAAATAAGAAAAAATTATTGATATTAAGTAATAATTTAAAATTTACATGAAAAAGTGTAATTTTTATAATAATGATAAATAATTATAAATAAATAATTGTTGATAAAATTAGTTTATAAGGAAGTTCACAAAACTGAATTGTTTAATTAGTAAAATATTGTTTATATATACCCTGTAACCACTTTTCTGTTTTATATATTAATATAGAAATATATACAGGGTGTTAAAAAATTATGTAGAGAATCACATGTCATCATTATACTTTTATTAGGTTAAGGGCATGGGATGGAGAATGACCTCACTGGTATAAGCAAAATTTGTCCGTAATATTATTTTAAAAAACTAAATATATTGGCACAAAACCTTATAGAATTACTAAAAATATCATTAAGAAGGTCTCTCTGAACTAGGTTTGTATAATTTTTGCCTTAAAGTTAATTTTTAAAAAAATTTCTGCTTTTCGGTAAATTAAAACAATTAATTTTGATGTAAAATTTAAACAAACTCTGGTCAGAGAGACGCCCTTCCATCACACACCCTGAAGGTAAAAAGAAAAGCTTAAAGATTTGTAAAATTAGGGTCTTTTAGTTGCTTAATATTGGAATGTTAAATATCAAAAATTTATATGAATTTTTTATTATGTTACAGATAAGGATAAATATACTCGGATTTATAAGAGAGAATGAATGAATTTGAATGAATTTAATGAATCTAAATTCCTCAATTTCTAGTATTAAGTTTTATCCTATATAAGAAACGAGTACTGAAGGTAAGCGTTAAAAGTTAACGAAAAAGCGTTAACAGTTAATGAAAAAGGATACTTTTATAACTGTTTCCTTGGTTAGAGAGAGAAAGTATTTGTTTGGTTTGGTTAAAGTATACGGAAAAGGAAACTTTCAGCTCATTATACAAATTACCTTGAAATTTAAATTTTATTTCTTAATACAAACAATAGACTACCTGCAGGGTGTCATTATCCTTTATTATACCTTTATTATAATAAAGGTCAATGGCTTTAGGAAGAGAGAAAAAATTTTCGAGTTTTAATGAAAACCGAAATTAAATTAAATTCTGAAATTTTACCTCATTATTCAAATATTCTTCAAATTTAAATTTTTCTTTCTAAATACAAACAATCCTATATAATAATTTGCCAGTGTCCCTTCAGCTGAAAATTTTCGTTTCAAAATATGCGGAGATTTGGCATTGTTCTCCTATTGTTCTCCTTTTGTCTGCATTGCAATGAGTCTATTGTTCTCTTTTTGTCCAAATAACAATGAGCTCATTATTAGCCTTTTGTCGAAATTACAATAGCCTTATTATTAGCCTTTTGTCAAATTTACAATGAGGTGATTCTTAACTTTTTCTTTACCTTTGAGGAGTAAGGGTATTCTGGGGCGTTTACTTGAAATTACTAAATGATTCGAAAAATTTTCGTTTCAAAATGGGCGGAGATTTGGCATTGTTCTCCTTTTGTCTGCATAACAATGAGTCTATTGTTCTTCTTTTGTCCAAATAACAATGAGCTCATTATTAGCCTTTTGTCGAAATTACAATAACCTTATTATTAGCCTTTTGTCAAAATTACAATGAGGTGATTATTAACCTTTTCTTTACCTTTAAGGTGTAAGGGTATTCTGGCCGTTTACTTTAAATTATCAAATGATTCGATTGGTAATTTCTGTGGGTAAGGTTCGCCTCTTTTTGAAAAATGATGTTGATGAGAGGGGATAGTTTTGTTTTGTAAGGCCGAGTGAAAGGACCGTCCTGAATTTAAAAACCCGAAGAGGATCTGAGATGAATTTTTGACAGGTAGGTAATTTTACTTTTCTATAAATATAAACTAAAAAGGTTATTTACATTTACAAACAGATTTAGATTACTTTTCAAATTTTAAATTAAATTTGGTTAAACTCGAGTTTAGTAGCCGCTTACCGAGATAATATAGATATTATAGAATATATATGTATATTGTTTAATATTTAGAACATATTGAGTTATTTAAGATTTTGAGACGTGTTTATTATAATAATACAATACAATTATTATTATTATTATTTATTACAAAATTAATTTTAATGTTGATAATATTTAATGATACCATATAATAATATTATTTATTAGTATGCTTTGAATTGTAATACTATTTTGTTATACTATACTTGTTGCATATGTTCCAAAATTCTGAAATCTTATGAATTGCATGAAATGTTTCAAAAGTTTCATAATTTATAATATAATATGTTTTGGTAAAACAGAATACAATGGATTCTACAAATGAAAAAATATACTTTATAATAAATGAAGAAGATCAAAACATTCTTATTCGGGGAGAAATGCTTACTTATAATCAAATTTACAAATTTCAAGAACTATTAAAAGTCGGTTCTGGTGGTCATTTTCAAATGCAAAATGTGGGTTATTTACAAATGTTGGATGAAGTTAAACCCATTAGAAAAGATAAGAAACATATTTAAATCCTATTCAGTGGTTCAAAAAAAAGGTCACTGGATTTGTACTTACTATGATTCAAATACTCTCTTTGTTTATGACAGCATGAATAATAAATTTTTAAATAATGATCAATGTCAATATCTAGCTAGATTATATCCGTGTAGATCTAATGTAGTTTTTACCACTGTTCAAAAAGAACCCAATTATGTGGATTGTGGTGTTTATGCAATTGCTTTTGCAACTTCTGTATATTGTAATGTTAAACCTGAAAGTGTAGTATATAATCATGCAGTAATGAGAGAACATTTACAGACAATGTTTTTAAAAAATTGCTTATGTCATTTTCCTATTAATTCGGATAATAGTAGAATTGTAAATAGCAATATACAAAATATTACAAATGATTCTTGGTTAGACAATGAAATAAAAATAATTGAATATGTAAAACATGAGGAAAAGAAGAAAAATATTAAAGATTTTGGAAACGATAGAATGTATAATGTATTTTAATTTAGGTGAGATAGATCAAAACATTCTTATTCAAGGAGAAATGCTTACTGATAATCACATTTACAAATTTCAAGAAATATTAGAAGTCGATTCTGGTGGTCATTTTCAAATGCAAAATGTGGGTTATTTACAAATGTTGGATGAAGTTAAACCCATTAGAAAATATAAGAAACATATTTAAATCCTATTCAGTGGTTCAAAAAAAAGGTCACTGGATTTGTACTTACTATGATTCAAATACTCTCTTTGTTTATGACAGCATATAATACTCTCTAAATTTGAATTAGTCAAAATTTGGCTAATGGAATTAGTAGCATTAGTTTTGACTGCTTAATTAGTTATTTCATCTCTTTTTACGAAAAAAATAGTCATATTCCTTTGCTAAATGACATTCTACCGATTTATTTTGTCGTCATGTATTACAAATTGAATAAGTCAAAATAATAAAACATAACCTTACATTATAATACATAATAGAGATTACTTTTTTCAAGTAATCTTGAAACACAATACTTTTCTTTATGTGATAATTAATTATTTAATTATTATTTAAAATAAAACAATCTATTACATGTAGAATAAATTAATTAAACTTAATTATTCATTTATGAATTAAAGTTTATTATAACATTTTTTTAACTGTGACGCAAAATGTAGTAATGAAAGAATTTTTTTCTGAGAATAGAACTCAATAATAAATTCAAGATAAAATTTGTAAATTAACTCTTTTTAAAATTTATCAGAATTTAATTTAAAATATTATATTTTTTTATTACGAAATTGAAATTTGTTATTTTACATAATTGCATTTGGCTGTACAGCTTATTATTTTTAGCTTTTTTTTAATAAAAACTTGGTAAATAATAGAATATTGATTTATATGTACACATAATTTAGTATAAACATATCAGCTTACCTAATTTGTATCTTTTGTTTTTAACCTTACATTTGCATTAATTAATAAATTAGTGATTTTAAAATTAAAAAATGAAAGACTGGATTATTTTACTAATTGCAATTTATTAGTGAAACACATTGTAAACTAATTATCTATAATTGACAGTGTTGCTTTATATATGGTCTGTACTAACAATGTCTTCAAATTTCTTATGAAACCCTACAGCGTGCGTTGCGTGGGTAGTAGGTTAGGGCTACGGACTGTTAGTGTTAGGGTCGTGCGTTCAATCCCCAGCGACAGGGGATTTTTCTGTTATGTAGTTGATTATTAGTTAAAATTAGTTAAGGAATTCCACGACGATATCTTAGATGATTAATATTTTATAGTCTACAAATTTATTTAGTACCTAAAGCTACAAATTCATTTAGTTACACATTTGTTAGTGATTTCATTAATACCTGCTGACTAATTCACAGTCAACGAATCCACCCTATTTGAATTAGTCATTAATGACTGAGAATTAGTCATTTTTTACTAATTCAAGATTTAGATTATGGTGTTTACGCAATTGCTTTTGCAACTTCTGTATATTGTAATGTTAAACCTGAAAGTGTAGTATATAATCATACAGTAATAAGAGAACATTTACAGACAATGTTTTTAGGAAATTGCTTATGTCATTTCCCTCTTATTATGGTGTTTATGCAATTGCTTTTGCAACTTCTGTATATTGTAATGTTAAACCTGAAAGTGTAGTATATAATCATACAGTAATAAGAGAACATTTACAGACAATGTTTTTAGGAAATTGCTTATGTCATTTCCCTCTTATTATGGTGTTTATGCAATTGCTTTTGCAACTTCTGTATATTGTAATGTTAAACCTGAAAGTGTAGTATATAATCATACAGTAATAAGAGAACATTTACAGACAATGTTCTTAGGAAATTGCTTATGTCATTTCCCTCTTATTTCAGATAATAGTAAAATTGCAAGTAGTGATAAACAAAATGTTAATAAACGAGTCAATCATTTTCGGAAAGTAGAGCTAAAAGAAGATACTATTTATTTTATTTTTTATGTAAAACTATCGTGAAAAGTAAAAAATATATTTTTTAATACAAGTATTGTTGTACAATTATAAATTTTTTCAAGTGCATCAGTTTCAGTTTGTAGCTCCTAACCCTAATCTTAGAACAACTTCTATGCTTAATCAGAAAATATATGCTAATCCAAAATGGTGGATTAGCAAAATCAGGAACCCTTCGATATAAATTTTCAAATAAATGATTCCATTTTCTTAGTAAAAATTAAATTTCTTAATTTATTAATAGAATTTACATTTTGATATTAAAAATTCTATTTACTTTCTATTTTGCATATACATATATTCTTTTGGTTATATTTATAGAGTATAATGAACTATCCTTCCTCGAACATCGGCAAAACAGAATGTGCGCGACAAATCAAAATAACTCAGAGAGATTGATTTCTTTTTATTTTTTATTCAAATAAAATAAGCTCAAGAATCATGTTTTATTGACATATATTCATTTGCGGTAACAGCTACACTTTGACGAATGTGTTCAGTCAGTGACGAATTAAAAAAATTAAAGAAGAAACGTATTATTTTTGAAACACCACACAAATTTCGGAGTATTTTTTGAGCGAAATTAAAAAAGAATTGTTTTATTGCTTCCAAAATAAAGTTAATAATTATAAGACTTTTTGAACTTTTAGTCTATGCATCATAAAATAATAACTGATAAACAACCAGAACAGTTTGTTAAAAAATGGGTATTGCAAAAGAAAGAATATTTTTTAGTTTGAATAAGAAAGATTTAGAAATTCTCATTAAGGAAGAAATCCTAAATTATAATCATATATACAATTTTCAAAAACTATTAGAAGTCGAATGTGGAAGCTATTTTCAAATAAATATTATAAAAATAATATAAAGAAGGTTTTGTTTTCATTGTATAAAATAAATATAATAGAATACTTTTATTCATTAAAGAAAATTCAAAGATTTTAAAAAATTCTTTTATTCACATTTTTATTTATTACGTTTTAAATATAATAGCCTAAAATACGCCTAGGATACACAAATCATGCGGTAATGTTCAAGGTTATGTCAAAAGAAAATTTTTATTGCTTCAAGCTTATCTTTTGACTAAGATGTGCTTTTACTGTTTACGTGGAATTTGAAGGACAAATAAAGATTTTATGTTAGAAAATTAATAAATTTAAAAAATTATTCTACTTTTAGTAATAAGTATGATTATAACTTTTTAAACTTGGCTACTTCTTAAATTAAACAATGGAATACATTCTAATATTAGCCTTACATTTTACAGTTACAAATTAGACGGGCGCATGCGCGCGCGCAATATCTTGCTAGTCCTATAATAATTCGCCAGTGTCCTTTTAGCTGAAAATTTTCGTTTCAAAATGGGCGGAGATTTGGCATTGTTCTCCTATTGTTCTCCTTTTGTCTGCATTACAATGAGTCTTTTGTTCTCCTTTTGTCCAAATAACAATGAGATCATTATTAGCCTTTTGTCGAAATTACAATAACCTTATTATTAGCCTTTTGTCAAAATTACAATGAGGTGATTATTAACCTTTTCTTTACCTTTAAGGAGTAAGGGTATTCTGCGCGTTTACTTTAAATTATCAAATGATTCGATTGGTAATTTCTGTGGGTAAGGTTCGCCTCTTTTTGAAAAATGATGTTGATGAGAGGGAATAGTTTTGTTTTGTAAGGCCGAGTGAAAAGATCGTCCTGAGTCTGAAAACGTGAACAGGATCTGAGATAAATTTTTGACAGGTAAGTTATTTTACTTGTTTATTAGGGTGGTCCAAAAATGTACAGTAAAACAATATTCCATAATTTATTTAATAATTTATTAATATTAACTATTTTTTAACGGGTTATAAACAACCCCCATAAATGCAAAAAAAATGACAAATTTGTTTAAATTACAAATTAATAGTTTCTTAAGGATTTTTTAACTTAATTGTTACATATTGTCAATTTACGAATATTAATAGATATTTTTAAGTATTTTTCATTTGTTTAAACAATTTATTATGGTTAATTTACAGCTTTTATTTAAATAAACCTAGGGAGTTGTAGTTTTTTTTTTACTTTACTATTTTTTACATTTACAGTTAAAAAAAGTATTTAGTAAAGTTAACCACAACAACAATTTGCAATTGTTCAAACAAATTATTGTTAATAATAATTAACTTTTTAACAAATGCACCTAGAAAGACACAACTTTTTCCTAATTTTACAAATTAATAGTCTCTGGTTAGAAAAAGAAAAATTATTGACTATAAATTATTATTTTTTAATTGTTTAAACATAATAGTTATAAATTAACAATAATAAATTGTTTAAACAATGTAAAAATATTAACTTCTAGTGAATAATTTTTCTTACTCCAACTAGAGCCCATTTATTTGTAAAATTAGGAAAAAACTGTATTTTTTTAAGTTTATTAATAATAATTAATAATTTGTTTAAACAATTGCAAATTCTTGTTGTGGTAAATTTTACTGAATCCTTTTTTCACTTTAAATATAAAAAATATATAAGTCCAAAAAAACTACAACTTGCTAGGTTTAATTGAATAATAGCTGTAAATTCATAATATTAAATTGTTTAATCAAATTAAAAATAATAATTTATGGTCAATAATTTTTCTTTTTCTAACCAGAGCCCATTAATTTGTAAAAAACCGCTGCAAAGTTCTACGTCGGGTATTTACTTTCGTAGATTATTTTTTTCATTTGTGTTCATTTTTTGAACACATTGCTTCCTCATAGAGAAATAATAAATCTCTCTTTTTCAAAACTGGATAACAAAATGGTCTAAAAAAAATAAATTATTAGACAAAATGGATAAAAAGTACTTTCTTGTAATATTTTTATGTTATTATGTTAATATAAGTTGTAAACAAAATATTTTTTACAAGACTACGCTATTAAGTGAGCAAACGGTTTATTGATTTACGTAAAATTTGATGAAAATATATTAATTAAAACTTACAATTTCAAATATAATATAAAAAAGTAAAAAATTATTAAAATATTCAAAAACAAAAAGCATTACTTAATCTATAAGGAAGCAATATTTATATTTTAACTTTTTTTTTAAACATCAATTCTCCAATTTTTTAATAGATATTAAATGCACTTAAATGTACTAAAAAGTTTTAATAAATTTCAATTGGAAAAAAACATGGAAAAATTAACAAAAACACAAAATATGCATTTAAAAAAAATTGAAAAAAATACGAGTCGGATAAAATATAAGAAAAAAAATACTCCCTCTATAAGGAAGCAATACTTCCATTACATGAAAACAAAAATTTCCAATGACATTGGCTAAGTACCAATCAGTTTAAAATACAATAACTATTATAAGCATTATAATAATAGTAATAATAATAATAAAAATAATAATAATAATGTCAGGATGGGGTGATTAATACTTTGGTGTACCGCAGCCGTGTGATGCATATACCTGTTGACGATTCCAACTGTCGTGCATGCAAACAATACCCGGAGACACTTAGTCATATATTAAGTGCCTGTCCGATTTATGCATGTAACAGATATATAGAAAGACACAATGCTGCACTGAAGGTTTTGTATTACTACCTTCGTCACCAGTACGGTATAGATAAGGAGCCCATTCTGCCGTATGCCCAAATGGATCAGGAATCCGTTGTAGAAAATGACCAGTGCAAGATCTACTGGAATTTTTCTTTCCCCACCACTCATCATATCAGTGCCACCAAGCCTGATATGGTCCTCCAAGATCATAAAAGTAAGATCATTTATGTAGTTGAGTTTTCGGCTCCTGCCGACAGAAACATCATTAAAAAGGAGGATGAGAAACGGATAAAATATCAAGAGCTCTTATTCGAATTGAGTAAAATGCAACCAGGATATAGAGTCCATTTGATTGTTTTAATTCTCGGCTGCTTAGGAGGGTTGAAGGCTTCATTTGTGAGCCAACTGAAGAAGATCCCAACCTGCGAACGTCAAGCCAATCTGTTAGCAGGTAGAATGCAAAAAGCAGTTCTTTTGAATTCTCTTTTTGTGGTCCGACAGCACTGTTCCTTGTAAAAAAAAACATCTTTAAAGGTAGCTCTAAAAAAGCATCCAACAATTTCATGTCGGCCGCATAAGAACATCGGCGGCAATGGACATGAAGACCCAAAGAACAGAATGGTGAAACTGTACAGAGTAAAAAAAAAAGAAACTTTTGCTTACCTTCCAGGACGGAAGGAGCAAAAGTTGATAAGAATATGTAAAGCAAGAATTGGGTGAGGTTGTTTTAGTGCGGTATTGCCACAGGATGTGGTCGAGTCCCACACGAACAAGTGCGTAAATGCATTTTTTCCTCTCCTAAACTTGTTTTGTAAAAAAAAAAAAAAAAAAAGATGGTGTTATCAATACCTTATATTATCGCAGTAAGGTCATGCAGATACCTGTCGACAATTACAACTGTCGAGCATGTAAACAATATCCGGAAACACTTACTCACATTCTAAGTGCGTGTCCGACGTATGCATGTTCCAGGTATATTGAAAGACACAATGCTGGACTTAAGGTATTGTATTACCATCTTCGACACCAATATGGTGTAGATAAGGAACCTGTCTTGCCATACGCCCAAGAGGATCAGGAGGCTGTTGTGGAGAATGAGAATTGCAGAATCTACTGGAATTTTTCGTTTTCTACCACTCATCGTATCAGTGCTACTAAGCCTGATAAAGTACTCCAGGATCATAAAGGTAAGATCATCTGCGTGATTGAGTTTTCGGCTCCTGCCGAGGGCAATATCGCTCAGAAGGAGGATGAGAAACGGAAAAAGTATCAAGACCTGCTGTTCGAATTGTGGAGAATACACAGAGGCTATAAAGTCCATTTAGTTGTCCTTATTCTCGGCTGTCTAGGGGGGATGAGAGCTTCATTTGTTAGCCAGCTTCAAAGAGTTCCAACCTGCGAGCGTCAAGCTGACGCATTGGCAGGTCGAATGCAGAAGGCAGTTCTGCTGAGCTCTCTTCATCTGGTCAGGCAGCACTGTTCTTCATAATATAACATCACGAAGGTAGCTCTAAAAAAGCATCCAATAGCGTTCCTGGCCACCGCGTAAGAACAACAGCGGCAACGGACAGGAACACCTACAGAACAGTGAACTGAAAACACCTCGAGCAAAGGAATCGCGCTATTGCTTACCTTTCAGGACGGAAGGAGCAAAAGCGGATAAGAATACGTAAGGCAAGAATGGGAGAGGTTGTTTTAGTGAGGTATTACCACAGCATGTGGTCGAGTCCCACACGAACAAGTGCGTAAATGCATTTTTGCCTCTCCTAAACTTGTTTTGTTAAAAAAAAAAAAAAAAAAAACCGTTCCAACAAACAGCAAGTGATGACTAACATCATCTCGTTTGAAAGAGGAGTTTTCCAAGGAGACTCCCTAAGTCCTCTACTTTCTTGCATCTCCCTCTTGCCTCTGTCTGTAGTACTCCGAGAAAAATACTCTGGATACATGTGTGGAAAACCCAGAAATAGAGTCCATAAGATCAACCATCTGTTTTATATGGACGATCTTAAGCTATATGGATCCAGCAAGGACGAATTAAAAATTCTGGTGTTTGCAGTAGCCGAGTACTCCAGAGCTATTGGTATGGATTTTGGATTAGATAAATGTGCTGTTATCCATTTAATTAAAGGGAGACGAGAAACAGCTGAAATGTCGAGCGACTCTGAGAATATTCAGCTCATTGGTGGCAATACCATTCATCACCTTGGTGTTGGGGAAACATACACATATCTTGGAATTCCTCAATCGGAAAGTCAAGATTTGTGTGGGCTTAAAGATCATCTCCATATGAAATACCATGGTCTTCTCAGAAAAATTTGGGCTTCTGAACTATCTGGGAAGAATAAGATACAAGCCACAAACACATTAGCCATTCCCTTACTGCTCTATACATTTGGAGCAGTTAAGTGGAATGTGAATGAGTTGAAGGAACTAGATAGAGAAACTCGCAAGATGATGACTATACATCGAAGTCATCATCCTCGGTCTTCCGTACCTCGCATTTACCTTCCACGCGATCGGGGAGGAAGAGGTCTTTTAAATTTAGAGTGTCTTCATCGTAGAATTGTTTTATCTGCAGCATGCTCAGTCATAAACAGTAGAGATCCTCTTATGCAATTTGTTCACCATCATGAAATTGCAAATGTTGGGGCGTTTTTATATCGAGCGGCAGAAAGAGCTGCAAGTGAACTTAGTCTCCCATTTGAAACCAGGGATATGGAACACGGTTTAGCATCTTTAACACCATTAATGCTTAAAAAACGTGTTAAGGAAGCAGAACATGCGCTTCTGTTACAGGAGCATATTGACAAGCCTGTGCATGGACGGTTTTTCAGTCTCATAAAAGAGTTGGGACTGTCTGGGGTTTTGTCATTTGCTTTCCTTAAGTCTGCTGGTTTGAAATCGGAGACTGAAGGATTTTTATTTGCTTGCCAGGATGGAGTGATAAATACTTTGGTGTATCGCAGTCGAGTGATGCATATATCTGTCGACAATACCAACTGTCGAGCGTGCAGGCAATACCCGGAGTCCGTTGTGGAAAATGATCAGTGTAAGATCTACTGGAATTTTTCTTTTTCCACCACTCATCGTATCAGCGCCAATAAACCTGATATAGTGCTCCAGGATCATAAAAGTAAGGTCATTTGTGTGATAGAGTTTTCGGCACCTGCTGAGAGCAATATCACTCAAAAGGAGGATGAGAAGCGGACAAAGTATCAAGACCTTCTGTTTGAATTGAGTAAAATATATCCAGGCTACACGGTCAGATTAATTGTTCTTGTACTCGGTTGTTTAGGAGGGATGCGAGCTTCATTTGTGAGCCAATTACAAAAAATTCCTAGCTGCGAGCACAAGGCTAATGCGTTGGTGGTTCGCATGCAGAAGGCTGTTCTTCTGAACTCTCTAAATCTGGTTCGGCAGCACTGTTCATTATAAGATCCCATTCGGTAGCTCTAAAAAAGCATCCAACAACGTTCTTGACCACCGCTTAAGAATATCGGCGGCAATGGGTGAGAACAACAGTGTAAGAAACGAAAATAACAACTCTAGTAAATGAATCACGCTTTTGCTTACCCACCAGGACGGATGGAGCAATAGTGGATTAGAATATGTAAAGCAAGAATGGGAGAGGTTGTTTTAGTGAGGTATTACCACAGCACGTGGTCGAGTCCCACACGAACAAGTGCGTAAATGCATTTTTTCCTCTCCTAAACTTGTTTTGTAAAAAAAAAAAAAAAAAAAAAATTTAATTGTTCCTAGATTTTTTTGCTACAAACTTAAGCGCCATTACAAAAAAACCTTCCACATTTGTAACCAAGGAAACAATCTGATCAATAAGTATAAAAACTATAAAATAAAGAAATTTCAACACAGATGACAATATTAAATATAAAATTGAAAAAGTGTGAAAAAATATGGTCCTATACTACCCTGGGGATAATTTTTCTAAGTACAGTAAAACTCACGTATGTCGGATTTCAAGGGACCGAGAAAATTTTCCGATCTAAGCGGGAATCCGATTTATCCGGGTAAAAATGCATGATACATAAATTCAAGGGACCAGCAAAAATATCTGATGTAGGCGGGAATCCGATATATGCGGGTCCGATATACGTGGGTTTTACTGTAAATATATAAAATAAGCTTAAAGCTAATTTGTAACACAACGGTAAATAAATTAATCATAGACAGTAAGAAAATATGAACGATGACCCTGCGCGGCTCAACATTAAAGGATTCATATGGCGATGCGTTTTTAAAAAATAAAACGGATAAAAAGCTTACATTTTAATATTCTTAATTTTTTTTTATAATTTTGCTAAAAAACGATTTTTTGAAAAATTTAAAATCTAAAAAAAATATATCTGGAACTGATCGATCTTATTCAAACATATGGCAAAATTTGTCCCCCTGAGAGACCTATTATTTGGTAAAAAAAAGATTCTTCTAACTATAACGGTTCTCGAGATATTGGGCCAAACGTAAAGTTAACATACACACACACACACACACACACACAGACATTTTTTCTAAACATCATTTTTGACATCCTGGGGTCGAATTATGTCGAGAAATGTCAAAAAATTGCAATTGAGGATTTGAGGGTAAAACAATACTTCTTCTATGAGGAAGCAAAAATTGATTATTAAAATTTTCCATTTTTAAAAGCTTGATAACTCCATACGAAACGGAGCTAGAGGGTTCGTAAATAGGTCAATCGATGCGTTTTTAAAAAATAAAAAGGATCAAAAGCTTACATTTTAACTTTTTTAAATTTTTTTTTATAATTTTGCTAAAAAACGATTTTTTGAAAAATTTAAAATCTAAAAAAAATATATCTGGAACTGATTGATCGGATTCAAACATATGGCAGAATTTGTCCCCCTGAGAGACCTATTATTCGGTAAAAAAAAGATGCTTCTAACTATAACGGTTCTCGAGATATTGGGCCAAACGTAAAGTTAACATACACACACACACACACACACCCGGACATTTTTTCTAAACATCATTTTTGACATCCTGGGGTCGAATTATGTCGAGAAATGTCAAAAAATTGCAATTGAGGATTTGAGGGTAAAACAATACTTCCTCTATGAGGAAGCAATTAGGAAAAAGTTGTGTCTTTCTAGGTGCATTTGTCCACAAGTTAATTATTATTAACAATAATTTTTTTAAACAATTGCAAATTGTTGTTGTGGTTAACTTTACTAAATACTTTCTTAATTGTAAATGTAAAAAATAGTAAAGTAAAAAAAAAACTACAACTCGCTAGGTTTATTTGAATAAAAGCTGTAAATTAACAATAATAAATTGTTTAAACAAATGAAAAATACTTAAAAATATCTATAAACATTCGTAAATTGACAATATGTAACAATTTTGTTGAAATATCCTGAAGAAACTATTAATTTGTAATTTAAAAAAAATTATCATTTTTTCTGCATTTATGGGGGTTGTTTATAACCCTATAAAAAATAGTTAATATTTTTTAATTATATTTAATAATAATATAATAAATTATTAAATAAATTATGGAATATTGTTGTTTGAGGGCTTTTCAAGACGTGATTAACTGTATTGCTGTTTTGAGTGATTTTTGAGGATTAGGTAGCGAATTTACGAAAAAGTGCGTTTTTCCCATGTAAAATCAATGGGTTATTTCAAGGGGTTTAAGGTTATTTAAGATTTTTTTAAAATTATTTTTGATTATATTAAAGTAAGGTGTCATTGAGATGTAGTTGACATTTACTTTTATGTAGGAGAGAGGACCCCAAGGTGGACAGGGCCCCAAGATGGACATTTCGTATATAATTTTAAGGTGACAGCTCCTTATGCTTTCTGTCATTTTTTTTGTTTGTATAGAAGAAGAAAAAAAAGTTTTCTTATATGTTTTTCTTAATTTGGTAGATTTATTTAAATTTATGATTTTGAATGAGTACTTAACGTTATAATATTCTTTATTTATCGTATAATAATATTTTAAAATGATTTTACTAATTTTGTGTTTGTATAGAAAATTTTACTGGGAATAAAAAAATTGTGTCATGTACCCTAAGATGGACAGGCCCAAAATCTCAATGTATTTATTTTCATATTTTCGATTTTAAACTTTTCTTAATACTTTTTTGAACCAATTAAAATTTTTTATTTTCCAACACAAAATGTGATGTTATCGTTAAAGAATTTGATATATCGATAGTTTTCGATATCTTATTACTTTTACTGTGAATCTATTAAATTGAAGTATTTAGGAATGTTATTTCTTAATAAATAAAAAAATTAAATTATATTAATTTTTAATATATAATATTTTATTCGGTTTTGATTCTAGAGCAATACATCGAAAGGGTGTTTATCTTGGATCCCTTTATTTTATATATATGAAACGTTTGCATCCTGAAATTACTGAAATTACAATAAAGCATGTTTAAAATAACGTATTTACTTTATCCAGCAGGGTTTTTTAAATAGCATAAAGATGAAATCAATTTTAATGGAAATAACTTTCTTTTTTTTCAGGTCCCGCTGGAGAAGAGAAATTTATACTATACTTGTTGCATATGTTCCAAAATTCTGAAATCTTATGAATTGCATGAAATGTTTCAAAAGTTTCATAATTTATAATATAATATGTTTTGGTAAAACAGAATACAATGGATTCTACAAATGAAAAAATATACTTTATAATAAATGAAGAAGATCAAAACATTCTTATTCGGGGAGAAATGCTTACTGATAATCAAATTTACAAATTTCAAGAACTATTAAAAGTCGGTTCTGGTGGTCATTTTCAAATGCAAAATGTGGGTTATTTACAAATGTTGGATAAAGTTAAACCCATTAGAAAAGATAAGAAACATATTTAAATCCTATTCAGTGGTTCAAAAAAAAGGTCACTGGATTTGTACTTACTATGATTCAAATACTCTCTTTGTTTATGACAACATGAATAATAAATTTTTAAACAATGATCAATGTCAATATCTAGCTAGATTATATCCGTTTAGACGTAATGTAGTTTTTCCCATTGTTCAAAGACAACCTAATTGTGTGGATTGTGGTGTTTATGCAATTGCTTTTGCAACTTCTGTATATTGTAATGTTAAACCTGAAAGTGTAATATATAATCATGCAGTAATGAGAGAACATTTACAGACAATGTTTTTAAAAAATTGCTTATGTCATTTCCCTCTTATTTCAGATAATAGTAAAATTGCAAGTAGTGATAAACAAAATGTTAATAAACGAGTCAATCATTTTCGGAAAGTAGAGCTAAAAAAAGATACCCTTACCTGTTGCTTTTTTCAGGTTAACTTTATATAAGATTTTTATGGGTAAAAACGAGATTTACATTGTGAAACCCCTCCAAAATTTTTTAAAAAATAAAGATAAATGATGAATTTCCTTTTGAAAATTGTCCAAAAGTTTTTTTAAAGCGTCAAATATAATCTAAGAGAATTTTAAAGTCCATCATCAACCCCAAAACTACCCCTATTTTTATTTTTTATGTAAAACTATCGTGAAAAGTAAAAAAAAAATTTTTTTACAAGTATTGTTGTACAATTATAAATTTTTTCAAGTGCCCCAGTTTCGGTTTTTATCTCCTAACCCTAATCTTAGAACAACCCCTATGCTTAATCAGAAATTGGAAAATATCCCTATAACTTTTCTATTCTTATGAAATATTACATTTAATGGTTTTTTGGGTTCTTGATGAAGATTTTGGAGTCAATATTTAAGAATTCAAAATAGCATGGCGGATCCAAAATGGCGGATTAGCAAAATCAGGAACCCTTAGATATAAATTTTCAAATAAATGTTTCCATTTTTTTAGTAAAAATTAAATTTTTTTAATTTATTAATAAAATTTACATGTTGATATTAAAAATTCTATTATATCATTCTATTATATCTATATCTATTCTTCTATTTACTTTCTGTTTTGCTTATACATATATTATTTAGGTTATATTTATAGAATATAATGAACTATCTTTCCTCTAACATCGACAAAAAAGGATGTGCGCGACAAATCATAATGACTGAGAGAGATTGATTTCTTTTTATTTTTTATTCAAATAAAATAAGCTCAAGAATCATGTTTTATTGACATATATTCATTTGCGGTAACAGCTACACTTTGACGAATGTGTTCAGTCAGTGACGAATTAAAAAAATTAAAGAAGAAACGTATTATTTTTGAAACACCACACAAATTTCGGAGTATTTTTTGAGCGAAATTAAAAAAGAATTGTTTTATTGCTTCCAAAATAAAGTTAATAATTATAAGACTTTTTGAACTTTTAGTCTATGTATCATAACATGATATCTGATAAACAAACAAAACAGTTTGTTAAAAAGATACAAGATGCATCTTCTTGCTATATCAAAACGTGATTTATCTCTCATCGTGATCCATTTCTCCTTTATTTAACCTATAAAAAAATACGATGGGTATTGCAAAAGAAACAATATTTTTTAGTTTGAATAAGAAAGATTTAGAAATTCTCATTGAGGGAGAAATCCTAAATAATAATCATATATACAATTTTCAAAAACTATTAGAAGTCGAATTTGGATGCTATTTTCAAATAAATATTATAAAAATAATATAAAAGAAGGTTTTGTTTCCATTGTATAAAATAAATATAATAGAATACTTTTATTCACATTTTCATTTATTACGTTTTAAATAAAATAGCCTAAAATACGCCTAGGACACACCAATGATGCAGTTATGTTCAAGGTTATGTCAAAAAAAAATTTCTATTGCTTCAAGTTTATCTTTTGACTAAGATGTGCTTTTACTGTTTACATGGAATTCGAAGGACAAATAAAGATTTTATGTTAGATTTATGAAATTAATAAATTTAAAAAATTATTATACTTTTAGTAATAAATATGATTATAACTTTTTAAACTTAGCTACTTCTTAAAACAAAGAATGGAATACATTCTAATATTAGCCTTACATTTTATTGTTATAAATTAGACGCGCGCATGTGCGCGCGCAATATCTTGCTAGTAGGCTAAATAAGCAAATCGTTTTTCGAGCCAACCTTTGCATAATGAGTGTTATAATTGGTTTTGGAAAAGAGAAACAATTTTCGAGCATCAACGAAAAGAGAGATAAATACATTAGTGCGTTGTATAGAAGTACATGGTAGTGAAAGTCATTAATGAATAGAACTTGAGTGTGTATAATGTGAAAGTGAATAATTCTAATAGTTGTGTATTTTTTATTAAGTGTTTATAATAGAAATGTGTTTAATGTAAAAGTGTATAGTATTAATATGCTTATTGTTTAATAATAGTTTGTGTTGAATAGTTCTTAATACGGTAAACAAAAAGTGTTTATTTAAGAAATGAAGTGTAAGTGATAAATAATAAATAATAAAGTGACTCTAATAAAAAATATACAGGAAAAATTAAATGTGAAAAGTGACAGTGATTCAAATGAAAGTGTTCAAAATGTGTTGACTAAAGTAACAATATTTAGAAAGTGTTTAAATTTTTTATTTCCTTCTTATTTTCAATAAAGTTAGTGTTATGAAATGCTAAAAGTGTCCAAAAAATGCGATTGTAAATTCATTAAACAAGTGATTGATAACTGCTTAATAAATAAATTAATTGTGAATGTTTAATAAATAATAAAGTGATTATAATGTTTCTAAAAAGTCATTACAGTGTAAAAGAAGTGTTAATAATATAATTATATAAAAGAGATGAGATAAAGATATGAGACAATAATATAAAATAAACAGATGAGACAATGAGAGAAATAAAGTAAAAATATGAGATAATAGCATGAGACAATCTTATGAGATAAACATGTGAAACAATGAGAGATCAGGTAAAGAGATGAGATAATGAGATGAGATAAATTTTGAAAAATGAGTTCTCAGTTAAAGAAGAGATATTTCAATTTAAATGATAAAGATTAGGATATTATTCGTAATTAGGAAATGCTAAATGACAATCACATGTATAAGTTTCAGGAATTATTGGAACTTGCATCAGGTGGTAGTTTCCTAAAACAAATTACAGGATATTAATAAATGTTAGATGAAATAAAAGCAATTAATAAGAATAAATCACATATTCAAATATTGTTTAGTGGAAATCGACTTTTGGTTCACTGGATTTGCACTTACTATGATGGAAATGAACTTTTTGTTTATGATAGTCTTAATAAAGGTGGTTTAAATGAAGATCAAAGATAATATTTATTCAGGTTATATCCATTTAAACCTAATGTAGTTTTCTTAAGAGTACAGCAACAACCAAATTTTGTTGATTGTGAAGTATGCGCCATTGCGTTTGCTGTTTCTTTATATTAATAAATTTAATAAATAAACAACAATAATTTACATGTGAGGAATGTAAAAGATGCGACACAGAAGAGAAAAATAGATTATCAAACTAATGACGGCTTTACATAAATGAAAGGAGGTTGTAGTAGTCCTTCATTACATACAAAAATAGGACAGAAAAAAGTTGTTAATATTCCTGACTAAGAAACTAAAAAAAGCAATACCAAATATGAAAAAAGGTATTGTAAAAGACCTAAGTTAAAAAGAGAGATGGGAAAGAGAGACAAATAACAAATATGGAAAGTGTAAATAGTGACAGAATATAAATGTTTGTAAGAAAAAACATGTGGAAAATGCGTCAAATTCTATTGAAGTAGTAAAAAAAGATAATAATTATAAAATATTAGAAGCAATAGTAGGAAAAAGATATTTTTTAGCAATGCTAATGAGAAAAGTAGAAAAACTAGAGTAAAATATTACAAAGAATATAGTGAAATGATAAAATTAAAACGACAAAGAGTTGATAACAAAGAAACAGAAATATCAGTTTTGGAAGATGTATATTCAAGTAGTGAAACAGATTTAAATTTTTCTAAAAAAACACATAGATAGTGCTGTTAAAGAAGGAAAGAGAAATAATAATTCTGACAAATTAATAATTTCTAGCGATTGTAATGAGACATTTAAAAAAAGTCGTGCAGAATATCAAAAAATGTTGAAAGTCAGTTAAAGTATCTTTTAGAAGTAGGAGGAGATGATAAGAATGAGAAATTACAAAGAATAGTGAACCAGACAAAAATTGTTAACACCTCTAATCGGAAAATTAAAAAAAAGTAGAGCAGAATATAAAAAAAGCTATAGCCAAAGATTGAAATTGAAACAGAAGATGTGCGATGATAAGGATGAAAATAATGAAATACTATATTCAAAAGATATGCAGGAGAAAGATGTAAGAACTTGTGATGAGAAAATGAAAAAAGTCACGCAAAATAACAAAAACAATAACGTAAAAGATTAAAATTAAAAAGAAACGTAATCGATGAGGAAAAATAGATGTTTTGGATCATACAGGTAAAAAAATGGAGTCATTTATGCGAATGAAAACATTGATATTCGTGATTTTGCTTATGCAGAAAAAAATATTAATAGCATACATGTTCCAAGTTATAACGAACATTATCTTGGTAAAATGTCGTTTTTTTGCAAAAGATGCAAGGCTAAACATTTTGAGAAAGAAAAAGTTCAAAAGAATTTAACTTATAATTATTGTTGCAGTCATGGTGGTGTATCGTTGCCTTCAGAAAAATACCCTCATGAATTAAAAAAATTGTTAGATGGATCTCATAAGATATCTGGCCAGTTTAGGAATAATCTAAGACTTTACAATAATTCATTTGCTTTTGCATTTAAAAATGCCAATGTAATTAATTTCAATAATAGAAGACCGGGACCATTATGATAAATAATTCATGGTCGAATTTATTATCAAATCAACAATTTCCTATTTTCCGAAATTGATAATGATCCATCTTTTGATCAATTATTCTTGTAAGATTCAGAAGAAGCAATTTGCTATAGATTAAACAAATATGACAACTTAGATGTGGATATATTATTAAGTATTGACAAATTATTGAGAAATTGTAACGCATGTACAAAGTCTTTTTTAATGATGTCTGAGATCATTGAAATAGAAACTGCGTTAGCAAAAACAAAATTTAATTTAGAATTTTTAAATGTGTAATGTAGTTGCTGCTACCTTTAATATGAATGCTGAAGGTTTAATACCAGAGTCTTATGTAAAGATTTATAATACATCGATTTAACAATTGCAATTGGTTAGTCATTTAGATCCAAATGTTGAACCTTGGATATATCCTATACTTTATTCTCCAGGAAGCAAGGGTTATAGTCTCGTTATGATTCGTACTGATAGTGACAAACCAACCAGAAATCAAACTGTGTCCAGATCTGCTTATATAAAATATAAAATAGAAGTAAGAAATTATACCTTCAATCAATTTTTATATGGAGGAAGAATGTTTCAGCAATGGTTAGCTGATAATTATGTCAAAGTTGAAGAAGTTAGGTTACATTTTTGTAAAAATAATCAAACAAAATTAAGAAGTGAAACTTACAAAGGATTAATTGATCATTTAGATAATCAAGAAATTGAAAATAATGTACATGTTGGCAAGATGTTGATACTGTCTTCAACATTTATAGGATCACCTCGTTACATGTTAAAACAATATCAATATGCAATGACCATTATGTAGCTTTTCATGGTAGACCAGATTTATTTATTACAATGACATGTAGTTCAAAATGGAAAGAAATTTAAGAAAATGTATTACTTAATCCGTCAGCTTCTAATAAACCTGACACGGTTGCAAGAGTCTTTCATTTAAAAGTAAAAAAATTAATCAAAACTATAGTAGATGGTAAACTATTTGGACAAGTAAAGTTTTATATTTATGTTATTGAATTTCAAAAGCGTGGTTTACCACACATATATTTATTGGTTATATTGGAAGAAGGTTCAAAAATATTAAGAGCAGAGAGTGTTGATCGGTAAACTTTTTAAAGTAAAGATTCTATATTGTATTAGGTACATCATAATTTTTTATAATTACTCCTTATATTCTTCATTTTATTGTTTATCTTTATTTTATTTAATTAATTTTTAATTAATCAAAATTTGCAAATGATCACATCAATTTAAATTTATTGCAATGTCTTCTTATCATTAATTTTCTTTTTTTATTATATTATGCATTTCTTTTATTTCACATAATTATACATAAATGAAACATTATTTTAAAAAATAATAAAATTTAGCGCGCGCTTTTTTCTAGTATATTTTAAAATTCGAACTGTTATAATCAGTGACTTACTTAATTAAGTAATCAGTGACTGTAAAATCAGTGACTGTAAAAACCTCCAAATTCTAATTTATGTTAAAGTTTAAGAATTTTTAAAAAATTTGTCCGCTATTTTAGGTAATTTATATTTAATTTTAAAAAGCTAAGATTAGATTTGTAACCAGCGACTCGAAAAACACCTAGATATCAATTTATTTCAAAATCCGTTAATTTTTTTGTATTTCCGTCATTTTGGATCCGCCATTTTGAATTTTGAAAAAATAACATCGGATTTGCAATCAGCGACCCCAAAAACGCCCTAGTATCAAAATTTGTTACAATCCAATACATGTTTTACTTTTCCATCCACCATCTTGGATCCGCCATTTTGAATTTCGAAAAACTAATGTCGGATTCGCAATCAGCGACCCCAAAAACCCCCAGGTAAGAAATATTAGCCAATTTTAAGCATTTCTAGGGGTTTTGGCCAGGTTTTTTGCAATCTGGCCCACTGTGCGGGGGTCATTTTTATGTGGGTAGGGGTACTTGCACCCACGTGAAAATTCAAATAAAAAAATTTAAAACTTATTTTTGTTAACAAATATCCCGTTTCAGGATGTTCCGCATGGGGTCATTTCTATGTGGGGGAACTGCACCCACTTTAAAATTATAATTAAAAAATTAAAAACTTATTTTTGTCGCTTGGGGGGAAGGGTCAGCGGGAGCATTTCTATGTGGTGGTAGGTAATGCTGGACGATATATTTGCTGACAAAATAAGTTTTTAATTTTTTGATTTTAATTTTTACGTTAGTGCCAGCTCCCCTACCCTCCACTGGGTTTCCTCTGTTAACCGCACACCTAGGACTAGCTCAATCACCGAACGAACATAACCCCACTTTGGGAATTCCATACGCTACAGGGAAAGAAACGAGAACTTTATGTTGAAGTTTACACCAAATTAAATATCAAAGAATGCACTTTTTTTCCCTTATTTACACAGTTGAGAATACGCACTTCTGCACGGAAAAAAATTATTCATGAATAAGTACGGAATTTATTTTTAAATTTGGGGGCAATAGAGAAAATTTGACGATTCTTGATAAACTTTCATTAACAATACTCAAAAATTGAGAAGAAATCTCGGAATTGTAAAGTAGAATCTGAAATTTAGTTCAGCACTTTATATTTCAGTAAATACTATTGAACCGGTTCCTGACTTTTATATATTAGGAGCGGTGCCTCGCGCCCACTGTCTTGTAGCACTCTGTAAGCCGTTGCTCGTATATAACGTATATGTAAAGACTTGTAACTGCGTCAGTGGCCTGGTGGATACAGCGTGCGGTTTTAGAGTGAGAGGTCGCGAGTTCGAGTCTTCCAGCTTCGGATTTTTCGGTTGCAGATTTTTAAATGTTTCATTTAAATTATGAAGCTGCAGTTAAATGGTATGTTTAAAATCGGACTGGTCAAAATATAAATTTTATTTTCTATCTAATCTATACGAATTTTCCAGGAACTAGTTTATCATTTACCTTAAATATTCCTTACTAAGAAAGAAGTTATATACAAATGAGTTACCAAGGTCCGTTAGATGAGTTAAGAAGGGCCGTTAGAAAGTAACGCTTCTCTTTGGAAAGAGTGAGAAGCAAATATTTTTGCAGGTAATGAGAAAGAGAAAGGCAAATTTTCTCTCTCTTCCATTAAAGTTCGAAATTTTCGCCTCTTTTCCTAAAGCTATGAACCCTCATTATGCAAGGGTTGTCTCATATTTTTACTTTATTTCTCTCATTGTATCATCTGTTTATCGCATATCATTGTCTCATGTTATTGTCTCATATATTTTTCTCACCTCTTTTATATAATTATATTATTAACACTTCTTTTACACTGTAACGAATGTTTAGTCGTTTAGTCTTACCTTTAGTCCTCGTTTCTTCCATAGGAATAGAATTGCTCCATTGATACCCGTTTGACGGTATATGTTTTTCAAATTCCTTATTCCCTACAGTTTTACAAACAACACGATTTCTTGGAAAGTGTCTGGATTTTATAAAAAAAAATTGATAAAGTGCAAATTTTCAGTAAGGGGTCATCCATAAACCACGTGGATCTTAAGGCGGGAGGGAGGGGGGTCAAGCTAGAGGATATTCTAAGAGGAAAAATTGCACTAATGTATAAAATAATGTGCTATATGGAGTGGGGGGATACAATTTTCAAAAAAGTGGGCCACGTGGTTTACGGAAGACCCCTAAAGGAGGGGAAAGTGATTGTAAATCACTGTCGTTTTGTCCATCGATCGTCCTTAAATCAGAAGACTTAATCTCAATTTTAAAAATAAAAAATTTATATTTTTACATTAAAACCTGTATTATTTGTCTAAATTATTCAAAGAACTTGTAAAATGCAATTGTAAAGTACAATTGCTGATGAAATAAGTGCTCAAATTAGTCAAATATTTACTTTTTTTTTATTTTTTTACAAATTTGATATTTCCTTAGATTGCAGCGTAGAAGGTAGAGGATTAAAAAAGTCAATAATTGGATGATAGTTGTAATTTATTCTTGTTTGAAGTTCTTGTAAACCACCTCCAAAATATTTTTTTTTCTTTTCTGTTACAGGCATTTCTTTTTTGTCCAATAATTTGGTGGATCTGAAACAGTTCATTATTATTTTAATATAATCAATATAAGCAAATAATGTAATCCCAAATAGCATGATAGTTTGCTGTGAAGCTACTGTAAGGGTTATCCGCAGTAAGCTAACATTGTAAACTTGAGGTGAACTAAAGCTTACACTACAAGCTTGTTGTAAGCAAACTTTTTTGTATATTTTTTAGGAAGCTTGTTTAAAAGGTTTGTAGTAACAATTTATACTATTATTCACTGTATGCTTACTACCGGCTTACCTTGTAACCTTACAACCTTTACGGATAACCCTTACAGTAGCTTTACATACACTGTAGATCTAATGATATATGATTTGATAAATTTCGATATAATCAATTATTAAACATATATCTGCTTATATATATTTAGTTATAATCAGAGCTCATATTATATCTGTTTATATCTAGGAAGATATCGCTTCATGTGAAGTCAGATCTAACTAGATTTATTTGAATATAGTCAGATCTGATATTATTTCTGTTTATATCGAAATAGATATCGCCCTATATAAACTTAGGGTGGGCTGAAAGTACCAAACTTTTTAAACTGAAAACGGCCCAGTGATAAAAAGTTGCCGTAAGGGAAGAGAAATTGATTGGCAAAAATTTTAGCTAGAATGATTTATAAAAAGGGAGAGAAATCAAATCCGGTGAATTATCGCCCAATTGCACTAGTAAGCCTGGTGGATAATTATTATTCGTACTCTTTATAGATTTTTGTGGCGCCTTTTCTTTAGTTAAACACAGCTTACTATGGGATAAGTTATCTAAAATGAAGATTTAAAGTAAAGTAATTAACATACTGATAGATTGATATTCTCAAGCTGAAATTGCAATAAAGAAGTCCTCTGGCATCTCGGACTATACTAGAGTCACTCGTGGAGTTCTGCAGGGAGAGGATTCGAGCACTTTGCTCTTTTCCTGTTTTATTGTGAACTTTGAGAAGCAAGGCCATAGCCAGGGGGGTTTTAGGGATGTTTGACCCCCCCCTACATATTTTTGCCGACTATGGCCTTGTTGAGGAGTTTCTAAGGGCAAAGGAGATTAAAGGTTTTTCTGTGAGTCATCTTACAGAAATAGAACTGAGTGCATATGCTGACGACATTGCAATTCCTGCGGACAGGAACCTATATTTTTGGCACAAAGTTGAATGACAAAAGCACAGCAATAATACAGTTAAACCGGGTCATTCAACCTTATGCCAAATACACAAATAATAATTAAAAACTTCTTAAATAGTATCTTAAAAAACTAAAATATATAATAAATTCAAATCGGACAAGTACTAGTTAAACTCGTACAAAAATTTAGGATTCCGTACATTTACGAAACAAAGATATGCCTTATTAACACAGAGAGATCTCTAATTTGGTACACACATGTATTTTCACGTGTAGATTACAGGAAAATTATTGTGAACATTATCTGGATTGATAGTCAAAACGTTGTCAAAGAAAAACTGAAAACTTTCGAAAATAAAAGTTTTTTCCTCCTAACTTTAACATTATTTGAGCTCGAAGGCTATTTATCTTGAAGTACATGGAACATTTGCTTAAGGGTACAGACTTGTATTGTATATAAATTACATAAAAATTAAAAAAAAAATTTATTGGAGGGCCCTGAAATTTGTATTGTGTTTCAGGGCTTATAAGAGTCTTAATGATAGGTCCTGTGACAGCCTTGATCAACCCTTGTATTAAAATAAAAAAAATAAAAATTTGGTAAGTACATTTGTATTTTGTGTTCGTACAGATTATGAAAATTAATTAAAACGTACAAATTATGAAAAAAACTTCTACCTTCAACTATATAAAACATTTCGGTACCTCCGAGAAAAAAAACCACTCTCGCGTTATACGCCTAAAAACTCCTCTCTGACGTTGGTCGTCTAAAACAACCACTGCGTTTTTTTAGTTAAATGAAATGTCAAAATGTTTTAATTAAAATAAAAACTGCATTTGAAATAGACTAACTTAAATATGCATCAATCTACACAATATTGTATTGAGATTTTTAATTTTTTAAGTTTCTGAAACTTTAGAAATTAGTTTCCTGGAAAAATTGGAAAAACAAAGTATGGTTTTTTGACGTTCTTTTTAACAGTGGTTGTTTTAGACAACCGACGTCAGAAAGGAGTTTTTATTAGGCGTATAACGTGAAAGTGGTTTTTTTTTTGCTCGGAGGTACCGATTTGCTTAAGGGTACAGGTTTGTATTTCATATATAAATAACATAAAAATCAGGAATTTTATTTTCAGAGCGGTACTCTAAAGTTTTAATTGTGTTTCAATCGTGTTTTATATCGTTTTTTTAAACTCTGAGTAAGCAAATAAAAATTTTTTTTTGGTTTGAGGGGTACTGTAGGACAATTAGGGTGAGCCCCAGCATAGGGGTCTTACCCTCTCTTTGGTCATTTTTCGAATTTTTTTTGTGACCTCATTATATTCAATTTTAATTCCAAACGTAATTTTTTCATAATATGCATGCAAAAATACACCAGAGAGTTTCCATACCAAAAAGATCAAAGTTGCAAGTCAAGTTTTTGATTTTGATCAAAGTTGGTCAATTTATAGTATTTAGGGGTAGTAATAACTTAGTCAAGTATTTTTGAAAAATTTCCAAAATTTTAGGAATAACATCACTTTGAATTTTTTACCCTTTATTTTTTCAAATTCTTGTCATTTAAAGAGTTTTTAACCGATTTTAATGAAATTTGTAGGGTGTATATAGAAAACTATAAGGTTTTAAATAAATTTGAAGTAGAATTGAAAACTTAAAAAATTCATGTAGAAAAACACAAAAAAAAATTTTAAACCTTTTTTTCTATGTGTGCTAATTTATATTTTTTATTTTTGACACAATATAAGGAAAGTTTTTTATTTTACCTTTATTTAAAAAAAAAAAATTGATGGAGGGTTTCTTAGTTCTCGAGATATCGGCAAAAGAGTATTACGCTTCACGTCTTCTATCCTATGAGCATAACGATTTTTGAGTTTTATTTGTTTTTAAAAATATTGTAAATGAATAAACTACAATGATTTATTACTGATTACTATCTATGAATGATCTAAGAAATAAATAAATATTTATAAATAAATAACCAATGGTAGTGTCAAAAAGTTTAAAAGTAGTTTTCATGCAATTAATCCCCCTCGTGGTGTCACCTTGTGGTGGTGAGGGGGCTTAGGACCGGCCAGGCGCTTGTCCTCCGGTCGCCATCCCTAGACGAGTTGTTCGGCTCATCCCAGGACTCACCGACTCCCAATGTCTGGCGAGTTTGGGTACCGGGGAACGAACTGGACCCCGTTAATTCGGGTACTCGCCGCTCTTGTACTTTGTGCACTAGCTGCCTGTGCGGATGATGTTATTTCGGATTCCAAATGGGGGCTAACCATCTTCGTCAGCGGTGGACGACTTAGATTCTGGGAGGAATGGGACACTCTTGCCGGCTTGGCATACCAAGTTGTGTGGAGTAGTCTCGATCTGGTGCTGACGGCCGTTGGACCGGTTGTCTATCCGATCTGACCAACGACACCCCCAATCCAAGGTGTTTTTACCGTGCCGAGGGATGAATGGCACTAAGGTTAACAAATCCGATGCGGAGCTGAAGAGGGTGGCGCGGAAGGGGTCCAACCCAGAAGAAAAGCTGGGGCCTGGGCGCCGAACGCGCGGCTCTCGTCAGTGAAGTGGCTGGAGGTGTCGCGCACGGGGACTCTGGGACACCGAGCGAACTCCCAGTAGTATCTAGTCCTACCCCTGCAAGCGGGGCTCTGCAGGGGCCGAATTCTTTTCCCTAGCTTCTCGTGGGAACAAAATGACGGACCCAAATAAGTTAAATATAAAAAATTTAAATCTTGAGACCAGCCAAAAGGATATGGCGGCTGAGGCTAAAGTCCCATCTGGGGCTGATAGTTCAAAGGTCCCTATCCCGGCAGCTGGTACTGTCCCATCACCTGGAACTTCGGGCTCTTTGGGGTCTGCTGAGCCAGGTGATAATTCAACTAAGCCTACCGACTTGGCTGGAAGGCCTCTCGGAAAGAAAAACCTCCCCGGTTCTGTAAAGAGACGGTGGAGGAGATTAAAGCATGCACATGTCCAGAAAGGAGAGACAGCTGATCCCTCCGGTGATTCGGGCGGTTCCGCTTCTGGGGTGGGTGGCGATCCGGGTTTGGGTAAACCAGACGGATCTGAGTCTACCAAGAGGAAAAAGGGACCTGACTCGTCTCCTCCGGGGGAACCAGCGGTCTCTAAAAGACCAAAACAAAACCAAACTGATGTCTCTTAAGAGACACAGGGAGGTATTAGTGCGGCCATCAGGACAAATCCCCTGACGATGGTGGTCTCTAACGTCGGCTATCTCGACGTTGCTCTTACTGGGGAGCAATTCGGGCTCTTTAGAAGGGCCGTAATGCCGCTCCTTGCAAGAGAAACGGCTGAAAGATTGCCGAGGTTTGAGGCTTCCTTCTGCAGGGGAGGAGTCTTTATTTTCGTCGCTTCCAACCCAGCGGCTAAGGACTGGCTCACCAGTGCGGTGGAAGGTCTGAAGCCCTGGGAAGGAGCGACGCTTCGTGTTAATGGGGTGGAGGTACTCCAAAGGATGCTGAAGGCCACCTCATGGATTCCGGGCGAGCCGGAAGAAGTGAAGGAGGTACTAAAGGCACTGGAGGAGTACAACCCTTCATTAAAAACTTCGTCTTGGCGAATAGTCAGGACGGAAGACACTCAGGTGGCTGGAGCAGCTGAAGGGAATAAATTCCTCTTAGTTGTGCAGTTCCCTGAGAGTCAGGCAAAGGTTCTAGCAGTCCTCGACTACAGGTTATTCTACCACCTGTGCAGAGTGACTTTTAAAGTCACTGGCCGGGTGGAGAATGAGCCCGGGGCGAGTGAAAGAAGTGATCAGCTACCGTAATGGCAACTGAAGCACTCACATTTACTCAAATTAACTTGCATCATTGCAAAGATGCCTCAGCAGTACTGATGAGGGGTATGGCAAGGATGCACACAGGTATCTCGTTGATGCAAGAACCTTGGGTTGTACGAGATACCATTAGAGGGCTTCGGGGAAAGAGTATCATTTGTTACAGGGACCCCAAGGCTAAGAGACCAAGAGCGTGCATCCTGGTAAAATGTGTATCAGTTACTCCTTTGTTGGACATGTGCACTGGAGACTTTATGGCGGTGATCACTCACTTTAAGGGAATTGGAAGGACCGTCATTGGATCGGCTTACTTCCCCTACGACGGCAGGACCAATCCACCAGTAGAGGTTGCAAAACTGGTTGACTACTGTACGGTAAGGGGGCTTTCCCTGGTGTTGGGGTGCGATGTTAATTCGCATCACACACTATGGGGGAGCTCTGATATTAATCAAAGAGGTTTGCATTTGTTGGACTATCTAATTAATACTAACTAAGACATCCTAAATACAGGTTCAACACCGACTTTCTTATCCAATAAGATAAGAAAGTGGAGAGTATCGGATGAACCTTCACTTTCTGATCATTTACAGATAACCTTCGAGCTGATGACCACGGTTAGTTCCACACCTAAATGGTTCCGTAATCCCAGGAAAACGGGTTGGGCTGGCTATGGGACTGAGCTTAAGAAAGCGCTGTTTGGATTTCCAAAGAAGATCAGGGATACTGAGACTCTTGATAGGGCGGCGGAGATTTTTACAAAATCCGTTCAAACGGCCTTTGAGTGTAGTTGTGTTCCAACTAAAACTCATAGGGCTACTACCATCTGTTGGTGGAATAATTATTTGGACAACCTCCGTAAGGAAACTAGGAGGTTGTTTAGACGTGCTAGATCAAGTCGCACGGAGGTAAGTTGGGCCATCTATTCCAAGACAAGGAACAGCTATAGGGATCCAATCAGGAAGGCTAAGCAAGATAGCTGGGCTTCCTTTTGCTCCAATCTAAACAAGGGAAGAGACGAGTCCAGATTGGATAAGTTGCTTTCTAAAAACCCTGACTCAATCATGGGCACTATAAAATTACCCGATGGAACCTTCTCCGAGTCGGACGAGGTGACATTGGTGCACCTGATGCGGACACACTTTCCGGGCTTCACAAGGTCTGGTAGTGGTGATCCCGTATCCTGGCTTAGGGCTGATCTCCCGAGGGCTAATTATGGTCCTCGTAGAGGGTTGGCTAACAGGATCGTGACCGCAGACGGACCGGACGGCATCTCTCCCGTTCTCTTACAAAGGGCGGGCGAAAGTGTAGTCGGCCCGTTGGTAAGGCTTTCTAGGGCAAGTTTGACTCTGGTATATGTTCCAGAGATATGGAGGGGTACGAAAGTGGTTTTCATACCCAAAGCAGGCAGAATTGGTTACACCTCACCGAAGGAGTTTCGACCGATCAGCCTAACATCTTTCGTCTTAAAAACAGTAGAAAGACTAGTGGATAGATATATCCGCTGTAAGATCCTGTCTAGACATCCGCTTCACAGAGATCAACATGCCTATAGAGCAGGACGCTCTACTGAAACAGCCTTAACTAGAGCTGTGCATCTAATTGATGGTCAGCTAGAAGTAAAGGGTTTTGCTATTGGGGTTTTTATGGATATCGAGGGGGCCTTCAATTACACCTCTAGGGATGTAATACGAAGGGCTATGCGCGTCCATGAAATTCCGGAGACAATCGTTGACTGGACCTGCCACATGTTAGGCAATAGGAACCTCATAACGAGTAAAGGTGGTACTATCCTGCGGGGGTCGTTGATTCCGGCTGCCCGCAGGGAGGAGTTATCTCACCTCTGCTGTGGTGCCTGGTGGTTGATGAGCTGCTAAAGTTACTCACAGAAAAAGGCTTCCATGTGATTGGGTACGCGGATGACATCTTGTTAATTGTCCGTGGCCAGCACCTGGAGGAATTATTTAGAATAGTACAGCAGGCACTGAACCTTGTCGACAATTGGTGCCGACGGGTCAACCTGTCCGTCAATCCAAAGAAAACTGAGGTTGTCGTCTTTACGAGACTCTATAAGTAGAAAGCTACACGCACGCTGAGGCTCTCGGGACAAGAACTTCAACTGTCAGCGCGAGCAAAGTATCTAGGAGTCATCCTGGATAGTAAACTGGCCTGAAATGAACACTTAGAAGATAAGTGCAAGAAATTCATGGCAGCCCTCTGGCAATGTAAAAAAGCCATCGGGCATAGCTACGGTTTAAAACCGGATACACTAATGTGGATCTATAAGGCGATTCTGCTCCCTAGGCTAAAATATGCATCTGTGGTCTGGTGGAGCAGAGTCGAATTTTTGTCGACTATCGATCGACTTGAAAGTGTAAGGAGAATGGTCCTGAGGTGCATAACGGGGGTGTTGGGTACCACACCTATAATGTCCCTGGGTGCACTTTTGGGGCTGAAACCACTACACCTTACCATCAAAGCAGAGGCGGTTAAATCTGCCCTGAGAATAAACTATGGACTTGGGCGGAAGTATGTCAGGGGAAAGGGTTACGTGACACTTCCCGCTAGTTTGGTGGAAAAATCTATCTTCAAAATGAGAAGGGATAGAATTTCTCCGCAATACCTCTTTAACAAGAAATATAAAATTAGCTTACCAGCAAAAGAGGACTGGAAAAATGGACTCGTGGTCCTCCCCACTGATGGTGACATCTGGTTTACGGATGGAGCCAAAGGGGAAGTGGCTGCGGGTGCAGGTCTATATCATGAAACAACTATGGAGGGCTCGTCATTTAAGCTTGGGTCCACTGTAACTGTTTTACAAGCCGAGATAACGGCACTGCTCTATGCAGCCGGTGAGACCGCGGAGCTCTGTCGTGGTAGGAACATATTTTTCCTCTCGGATAGCAAGGCGGCCTTACTGTCCTTGAATTATTACTCAACAACATCTCATCTAGTTTGGGAGTCCCACTGTGCACTAAATCACCTAGCTGAGACTAACCGCGTCACGCTCCTATGGGTCCCAGGTCACTCTGGAATTAGGGGTAACGAGATGGCGGATCGACTTGCAAAGGCGGGTAGCAGGAGCCGCACTGTTGGCCCTGACCCGCCTGTAAATGTCTCTAATGCAGGATTGGCCTTAGAATTCAAACAATGGCTACCCGCAGAACACCAAAAGGAGTGGAATGGCTATGCTAGTGGCAGACAGGCTAAGTCACTCCTTGGTAACACTATCAACCTGAAACGAGCTGCAGACTTCTGTAAGCTCAGCAGCCTTTTGAGCGGCACTGCACTTATTTACAAAATCATTCGACTTAATGTGGTTACCAGGAGCATTTTAACGTTTTGCTTTTCAAGCAACCTTCTTTTTAGAGAAGATTTCTGGATATCTACAGTTTCTGAATCAATGGAAGTAAAAAATTAATTGCAAACAATTTTCCAAGATACTCTGCAAACGATTTTGAAGATTCTCTGCAAACGATTTTCTGCTTTCATTGACACAAACTCTGCAGATATACAGAAATCTGCTCTATAAAAGAAGTTTACTCGAAAAGCAAAATGATGAAATAGTCCCGGCAACCACATGAAGTCGAATAATCTTGTAAATATATGTATATATATATATATATATGGGTCATTCCATACGAAAAGGCAAATGGCTGAGTCCACTCGTAGTTTTAACCAATTTTAAAGATATATAGCTCAAAATTTAGCATTTTTTATAAGGAATCGAATGCCGTGTGGTACTTTTTAAAATATTTAAAATGGCGGCTACCACAGCTGGATATATAACCAAACTTTTTGAATTTCTGGGTTTAAGCGATTATTACTTTTATTATCTCGGATTAAAATTGCTCAAAACAAATTTTTCTTATGTTTTTGAGATCCCCGAGACAAAAAAATATGACTAAATAATCATAAATAAAAAATTCAAGATGGCGGATCCAAAATGGCGGTCAAATTTTTAAAATGCTATTGGATTTAACTGAAACTTGTTACTCGGGGGTTTTTGAGGTCTCTGATTACGAATATGATCTCAAAATTTAAAAATTCAAAATGGCGGATCCAATATGGCGGACAATATTTTGAAAATTGATCGGATTTCTATGAAACTTGTTAATCGGGGGTTTTTGAGGTCGCTGATTTCGAATCTAATGTCAAAATTTAAAAATTCAAAATGGCGGATCCAATATGGCGGACGAATTTTTTTAAATTGGTCTAATTCGCTTGAAACTTGTTTCTCGGGGGTTTTTGGGGTCGCAGATTACGAATCTAATGTCAAAGTTTAAAAGTTAAAAATGGTGGATATAAAATGGCGAATAATGTGTCAAGAGACGTAGCCTTTCAACTGCCATCAGTATTTAATTCTTGTTTATTGTACACCTCTTTTGAATTTTCTAATTTTGACATCAGATTCGTAGTCTGCGACCTCAAAAACCCCCTAGTAACAAGTTTAAAACGAATCCGACGGATTTAGAGAAATTCGTCCGCCATATTGGATCCGCCATTATGAATTTTGAAAAAATAATTTCAGATTCGTAATCTGCTACCCAAAAAAACCCCGAGTAACAAGTTTCAAACGAAACTGACCAATTTAAAAAAATTCGTCCGCCATATTGGATCCGCCATTATGAATTTTGAAAAAATAATTTCAGATTCGTAATCTGCTACCCAAAAAAACCCCGAGTAGCAAATTTCAAACGAAACTGACCAATTAAAAAAAATTCGTCCGCCATATTGGATCCGCCATTTTGAATTTTGAAAAACTGACTTTAGATTCGTAATCTGCGACCCCAAAAACCCCCGAGAAACAAGTTTCAAGCGAATTAGACCAATTTAAAAAAATTCGTCCGCCATATTGGATCCGCCATTTTGAATTTTTAAATTTTGACATTAGATTCGAAATCAGCGACCTCAAAAACCCCCGATTAACAAGTTTCATAGAAATCCGATCAATTTTCAAAATATTGTCCGCCATATTGGATCCGCCATTTTGAATTTTTAAATTTTGAGATCATATTCGTAATCAGCGACCTCAAAAACCCCCGAGTCACAAGTTTCAGTTAAATCCAATAGCATTTTAAAAATTTGACCGCCATTTTGGATCCGCCATCTTGAATTTTTTATTTATCATTATTTAGTCATATTTTTTTGTCTCGGGGATCTCAAAAACATAAGAAAAATTTGTTTTGAGCAATTTTAATCCGAGATAATAAAAGTAATAATCGCTTAAACCCAGAAATTCAAAAAGTTTGGTTATATATCCAGCTGTGGTAGCCGCCATTTTGAATATTTTAAAAAGTACCACACGGCATTCGATTCCTTATAAAAAATGCTAAATTTTGAGCTATATATCTTTAAAATTGGTTAAAACTACGAGTGGACTCAGCCATTTGCCTTTTCGTATGGAATGACCCATATGTATAGTTGTAAATACGTTTTGGTCTGTTTTAAACAATAATTTACGTAGTATTGATGAGCTTCAACAATAGCGAAACCAGAAAATTGTTTCAGTTTTTTCTTTTTTACTTTTTTCAATTTTTAAAAATAAATTAATAGGAATAACTACTAGCCTTAAAGTGTAAGGCACAAAAAACCAATGGTTGGAGTTTAGTAGTAAAGTAGGATTAAATTAATCTTTAACGCTTTTTTATGCCTTACAAATTTTTGAGTTACTGTCCATGCCCGTAGCCAGACATTTTTGTCGGGGGGGGGGGGGGGGGAGGGCCAAAATTCCATGCCCGCAGCTCCCATAGCAAAAAAAATTTTCTCAGAAAAAAAAAATTTCAACTAGTAAAAAAATTTTCGGGGGGGCCCTCCCTAGCTACGTACCTGTTACTGTCGACAAAGAAAAATTTGTATTATACATTATTCATTGTTTCACAATTGTTAGACTATTAATTCAGATCGTCAAATTTATCACCTTCAATTGCATTTAAATTTCTGTCTTATTTGCGGTAAAATTAATTGAATGAAAACTACTTTTAAACTTTTTGACACTACCATTGGTTATTTATTCATAAATATTTATTTATTTCTTATAATATTCATAGATAGTTGTCAGGAATAAATCATTGTAGTTTATTCATTTACAATATTTTAAAAAACAAATAAAACTCAAAAATCATTATGCTCATAGGATAGAAGACGTATAATACTCTTTTGCTGATATCTCGAGAACTAAGAGACGCTCCATCAATTTTTTTTTTAAAATAAAGGTAAAATAAAAAGCTCTCTTTATATTGTCACGATAATAAAAAATATGAATTAGCACACATAGAAAAAAAGGTTTAAAATATTTTTGTGTTTTTCTACATGTATTTTTAAAGTTTTTAAATCTACGTCAAATTTATTTAAAACCTTATAGTTTACTATATACACCCTACAAATTTCATTAAAATCGGTTAAAAACTCTTTAAATGACAAGCATTTGAAAAAATAAAGGGTAAAAAATTCAAAGTGACGTAATTCCTAAAATTTTAGAAATTTTTCAAAAATACTTGACTAAGTTATTACTACCCCTAAATACTACAAATTGACCAACTTTGATCAAAATCTAAAACTTGACTTGCAACTTTGATCTTTTTGGTATGGAAACTCTCACCAGTTCATCAAATTTTAGCCCTCTAAGCTCAAATAACGGCAAAGTTAGAGGAAAAAAACTTTTATTTTCGAAAATTTGCAGTTTCTTCTTGCAACGTTATGGTCATCAATCCAGATCATGCTCTCTACATTTTTCGTGTAATCTACACGTGAAAATACATTTGTGTACCAAATTTCAGCTGTCTAGATTAAATAGTTTAAAAGTTAAGGCGTTTCGAAAGGCGGCTTTTTCACAGAAACTTCAAGTTATTTTTTATTTTAAAAAAAGATTCAAATATTAGGAAAGATATTTTTGTTTAATTTTAAATTGACATTATTAATAAAAATAAAGTTAATATCAATATAAAAAGAGAAAATAGGAAACCAATTTTATTTATAGGTACTGATAAAGTGTAGAGTTAAAATACATTTTTAGTTTTATTTCTGAAATTCTCTTTTTTAAATAAAACATGAACAAGAGACTTCCAAAAAGATTCCATGGGAAGTTTCGTCAAGAATTTTTAAGAACAAAATCCTAAGAGGGAGACATTTATAATATATTTGCTTTAATTTAAAAATACGCTTTTAAACGTATAGTCTTTTATAATTAAGAAATTAAGAAATATTAAAACTTTACACAAAGCTGACAAGTAGCTCAAAGTAAAGATTAATTAATTAAAATAATGTTACTTTAAAAGTTAATATTAAGTTTAAGAAATGGTAACAAAACTCATGTATTTCAATTAAAAAAAATTTCTTTAACTGCTTTCCTTACTCAAGACTGCACTGAAAAAATTAATTTATTAAATTTTATTTAAATAGTTGATGAAACTTAGGACAAAGAGCCATTTCCCACACAGCACAATTCCTTGCCTGAAGTTTGAGCGAAATTGGCACTGCAAACTTCGCAAGTTTGCATTTGACATTTATGAAAACTTGACCTAACCAACAAAATGTCCGCTTGTGCAGAAAGCTTGACGGGATAATTTGCGGCAAGTATAACCTGGTTGGTAATTGAAAACTTTCCTCGCAAGTTTCAGGAAAGGTTCAAGAAAAGTTTGAATTAAAGGTAAAAAATTTGTTTTTGCGGATTGAATGAATTTGTAACACATTATTGTGACCCCTGTGGGAGGTTTAAAAAAATCTATTGCGCAGCCCTAGCTATTATAGAATTCAACTGCGCAAGGCCTAAAGTTGAAATTTGCAGTGAAAGTTTCCAGCAAGTTTCAAACGTCAAACTTTCTGCACAAGCGGACATTTTGTTGGTTAGGTCAAGTTTTCATAAATGTCAAATGCAAACTTGCGAAGTTTGCAGTGCTAACCTCGCTCAAACTTCAGGCAAGGAATTGTGCTGTGTGGGTTGTATTAAAGTTAGTCAACATTTTATAAAAATCTTAGGGAAACAATTCCGAAACAAATATCACAGAATTTTAAAGGTTTACACGGAAATCGATTAAAACTTAACGACAGTCGATAAAAGCGTACAACATGTAGATGAAAATTTGAGATGGACATTTTAAAAATGAATTCCTCGATAAATTCAAACAAACGATCGTCTTTTCTAGATTTTACACATACCATGTTCTCCCCACCTCGTCACTTTTACACATTATATTATACTTTCATTAAAATTAAACAATCATTTGTTGAGATGTTTCAGGTAATGGATAAGATGGATTAAATTCTTTGAAATTTTCTTTTTTAGGGTTCCGTATACGGCGTGGCAGAACCCTTATAGCGAGACATGTGCGTCCGTAGCCAAAATCCATTCCCCCCCCCCCCTTAACTTATAAACTATTTGACCTTGACGGATGAAATTTGGTACACAAATGTATTTTCACGTGTAGATTACACGAAAAATATGGAGAAAATGATTCAAGGTGATGTTCATAGCGTTGTCAAAGAAATAACATTTTTTTTGCAAAAATGCATCAAAAAGGGACCATTCCCCTTCCTTAACTTCTAAACTGTTTGACCTAGAAGTCTGAAATTTAATGCACATATGAATTTTCACTTGCAGATTACACGAAAAATATACAGACCATGATCTAAATTGATGGCTGTAACGTTGTCAAGAAGAAACTGCAAATTTTCGAAAAAATAGTTTTTTCCTTTCACTTTGCCATTACTTGAGATAGAGGGCTAAAATTTGGTACACTGAGGAAATAAGTTGACTAAATATAACCATTTTTTGATTAAATTTAGCAGAGAGAGATTGTTGATATAGCACCTGCAAAGCTCTGTTTATTATTAGCAGATTAAATGCTACTGTTAACCTTGAAGTTTGGTTGTGATCGCCGGTATCTTGTGTGTTTTGTTCAGAGTCCCTTAAACTATAAATTCGCTAGAGGCTTAAATTTCTCAGTGTATACTGGTGATTTCTGCATACAGATTATAAAAAATTACGTTTGGGATTGAAATTGAATATCATAAAGACAGAAAAATTCAAAAAATGACCAAAAAGAGAGTTAAACCCCTATGCTAGAAGTCACCCTAATTGTCCTACAGTACCCCTCAAACCAATAAAATTTTTATTTATATACTCAGAGTTTAAAAAAACGATATAAAACGCGATTGAAACACAATTAAAATTTTAGAGCACCCATTTAAAAAAAGATTTCTTGATTTTTATGTTATTTATATGAAATACAAGCCTGTACCCTTAAGTAAATGTTTTATGTACTTGAAGGTAGAAGTTTCTTTTTATAATTTGTACGTTTTAATTAATTTTTATAATCTGTACGTAAAAATATACAAATGTACCAAATTTTAGCCTTCGAGTTCAAATAATGTTAAAGTTAGGGGAAAAAAACTTTTTTTTTCGAAAATTTGTATTTTTCTTTGACAATTTTTTAACTATCAATCCACATAAAAATTTTCTAGAAATTTTTCTATAATATAAACGTGAAAATACATATGCGTATTAAATTGGAGCTCTCTGTTTGTTAATAAGGTATATCTTTGTTTCGTGAATGTACAGAAATCTAGATTTTGGTACGGGTGTAACTCGTACTTGTCCGATTTTTAAATTACGTATGAATCCGGTAGTATTTGAAAGAGTCATTTTAATAGTTTTAATTATACTAAGATTTTTAAAAGACATAATTTGCACTTTGCCCATTCTGTATTTTCTTCCACACTGAACTCAAAAGATTCTTGAAGAGGCTTGCTATTAAGGGGACGCCTAAGTGGAAAAATGACAATAAAAAAGATTTTTTTTATTTGATAAAACAAAAGTAGACTCATTTAGGAATAAAACAAGACTATTTACAACCTTTTCTGATGAGTAGAAGAAGCCTAAATAAATTTGTAAAGTTAGATACTTTTTCTCGAGAATAATAATTCCCGAAGTTCATCAATAAATTATGTACGAATGTTTAACTTGTATTTAAATTTTGTATTTTTATATTAAAAATGAATAAATCAAAACTCGATATATATTTCTAGACATGATTCACAAATTCAAAATGGCGGATCCAATATGTCGAAAGAATTTTTTTAAATTGACTGAATTTAAATGAATACTGGTATACTGGTATTCACTGAATTTGCATGAATCTTTGTATATTAGGGTTCTTGGGGTCGCTAATTTTAAATTCGAAGTCAGATTTTCAAAATTTAAAATGGCGGATTCAATATGGCTGTCGAATTTATAAAAATTAACTGAATTTTCATGAATCTTGGTATATTGGGGTTTTCGGAGTCGCTGATTTCAAATTTGAGGTCAACTTTCGAAAATTCAAAATGTCGGATCCAATATATCGGACGAATTTTCAAAATGCAGATGCAGCTGCAAAATAGCAGCTTTTATACAGCGTAAAATTAAAAGTAAAACACTTTAAATTTAATATATTTTTAATGTGTATCAATGATTTATATATGTAATAATAACCATAGTCTTTGAAAGTTGAAAATTGAATACAAAAAAATAAATTAAATTAAATAGATTTATCAGTGAAGCTCAGTACAACAACAAAAAATGTAAAAAGTTTAGTATAATCCAGCACCATATGAAACTTCGTCTTCCGCCTCTTGCAAGTGTTCCTTTAAGTTCTTTTTGGCTCGATTTGTATTCTGTCTAATCTTTTTAAAAATTGCCTCGTTTTTGCTTTCAGCATCTCTTTTTCTTTTTTCATCAAGTTGACGCATAGCTTTCAAACAAAAATTACCAGGTGTAATTCCTTATTCCTTCAGGGTTCTGCAGCGAAAAATATTTCCATCGTTAAAACAACCAACCGCATCAGCTACTCCTAATTTCAGTGTAGATAAAGTAACAAACGTTTTTTTTTGGTATTCTTGACCAAATCACATTGTTCAAACATTCATTGATATTTTGTGTTTTTCCGTGTAAACATTTTGAAAGTAAAGTAGGATTCGCGAGATCTAGATAAGTGGGTTTTATAATATCCATTATAGCTTCGTCTAAGTGAAAATGGTCGTCGTGGTTATAAATTTCCCCACTGGTACTGGCTTGTTTGTATTTGCACCATGAATCACTACATAAGCCATGTTTTGGTTTCTTGTTTGACGAACAAACGTGGTAAAATGTTGCCCATACAGCGTCTTTCATTGCTTCCAAATTCTCTGTGTTTCTTCTAATAGCCAAGCCATAGTAAACTTGTAATTTGTCTATTGCAGCATCCGTTAACCTGTTTTTTCCACCAAGTGGCTTCCCATCACTTAGCTTTTTCTTTTTGTATCCATTCTTTAATCTTCTCAGTCGACTCCCAACTCTTTTCTGAACATGGCCCACACATTCTTGCTTATCAATTGGACAGTCGTCTCCATAAGGAGATTCAGACGAAATGGTGTTGTAGGCTTTACTGTCCCCATCACCAAGATAATTTACATACCTAACATTGTACTCTTTCTGAGATCTATTAAAAATTTCTCGGACACCTTCGACTTCCATACCACCACTGGATCCTTTGTAAGTAGCAACACAATCGTCAAGATGTTCACCGTTGGTTTTTTCAGGACATTTACAAAACTTTGATAATATGCTCACGTCCACTGCTTTTCCAGTGTCTAGACTTCTAGCTGTAACAACTCCATTGAGTGATGAATATCCTCTTTTTTGCCACGTTCCATCCAATGCTATCGATATGTCCCTCTAACCCTCATTTTCAATGACTGCCTTCTCTATAGTTTGCGTCATTGAGTGTTTACAGACCACATCGGCTTTAGCTGATAGAATATTCTCATATGATGCCCACGTAGTTAGAGGAGAAGACATATTCATAATACCACAAAAGGTTTTTCCTCCTGTATGGTACTTTCCAATTGCTCGACAAGCATACACGAACCTCAGGTTTATGTCGTACAATTTTTTATCATTTCCTGAAAAATAGTCAGTAAACTATAAGAAAAGACTCTTTAAAAAACTTTTAATTTATGCATGAAAAGTGATCGATTAAAATATGAATACCTGAAATATTCACAGAAATGAGCTTGTAATTCGTTAGGTTTTCCCGTTTTGAACATTGGTCACACAACAATTGTAAGTTAGATGCTAGTCCAAATCTTCTAACAACAGATAAACGTACTTTTCCTTTGCAGAACTAACACATTGCTATTTTAGCTAGTGCGTCACTGAGAACATTCACATCAATAAGTTCATATTTTCCACTTGAATTATACTCCTTATATTCATCAAAATTATTTAAAATCTTCCGTTCTGAGGAACACAAATGTGAAACTGGTGAAACCGAACGCGAACGATCGGAACTAGAAATAGAGGATGAGGACCTTTGCCTTTTCTTTCCCTGAGTATTCTTTCTTTTGTTGAATATTTTTACTCTAGGCATTATTGGCACATTTTGTTGAAAATGTCTCAAATATATAAGTTTTGCAGGTACAACTGTCACAAGAACGTAAAACACTGAGGATAAACAATCCACGTTAACAAAACCCTGCTGTACGTTATCCGGTCGCCCGAATCAATTTATATTTATCTTAGCTAAGGTTAAGAAATTCAAACAAAAACAATTGAATTTCTCGCTAAACATAAAAACACGATCGATTCATAAGAAAAACAACAGACCATACATGTATTCTTTTGCCTGCTATATTGTAACCGCATTTTTAAATTTTTCAAAATAAACATCAAATTCCTATTTATCAAACTTAAAAACTCCTAAGAAACAAAGTTCAAGCGAAACGATATTTCTTTAAAATTCGTCCTCTATATTGGGTTTGCAAATTTAAAATTTTTAAAGTCCAATTTAAAATTTAAAATCAATAAACCCAAAAATCTCCGAATAACAAGATACAGGTGAATTAAAAAAATATTTGAAAATGAATACGACACATTAGATTCGAGATTTTTAATTTTGAAAAATAAATAACAAATGCGTATTCAGCAACCCCAAAACCACCAAGTAAACAGTTTCATGCACATTTAATCATTTTTTAAAAATTTGTTCACAAAATTGGATCCGCTATTTAAAATTTTTGAAAACCAACTACAGATTAGTAATCAGCGACCGTAAAAACCTCCATATACTACGTTTTATAAAAATCTATATTTTTATTAAAAATTCGGCACACATACTGAATCCGACATTTTAAATTTTCCAAATCTGACTTAAAATTTGAAAGCAGCGACCCCAAAAATCCCAATGTACCAAGATTTATGCAAATTCAGTTAATTTTTAAAAATTCGACCTCTATATTGGATCCGCTATTTTGAATTTTCCAATTCTGACTTTAAATTTGAAATCAGCGACCCCAAAAACCCCAATATATCAAGATTTATGCAAATTCAGTTAATTTTTAAAAATTCGACTGCCATATTGGATCCGCCATTTTGAATTTTACAATTCTGACTTCAAATTTGAAATCAGCGACCCCAAAAACCCCAATATACCATAATGTATGCAAATTCAGTTAAATTTTAAAAATTCGACCGCCATATTGGATCCGCCATGTTGAATTTTCCAATTTTGACTTCAAATATGAAATCAGCGACCCCAAAAACCCCAATATATCATGATGTATGCAAATTCAGTTAATTTTAAAAATTCGGCCGACATACTAAATCCGACATTTTAAATTTTCCAAATCTGACTTAAAATTTGAAAGCAGCGACCCCAAAAATCCCAATATACCAAGATTTATGCAAATTCTGTTAATTTTTAAAAATTCGACCGCCTTATTGAATCCGCCATTTTGAATTTTTAAATTCTGACTTCCAATTTGAAATTAGCGACCCCAAAAACCTTAATACACCATAATTCATGCGAATTCAGTCAATTTTTAAAAATGCGACCGCCATATTGGATTCGCCATTTTGAATTTTGAAAATCTAACTATGAATTTGAAATTAGCGACCCCAAAAACCCCAGTATACCAAGTTTCATAAATTTTGGATTATTTGATTCTGAAATTCATGAGTTTTTTTCTTTTTAGTTATTCGTCTTTCCTGTAAAATTTGATTTTTTAATTTTTTTTTATCTTTCGGTACACTTTTCTCTTAAACTACTTAACCGATTTACAAGTTTTTTTTTTTAATTTGTTCAGTAAGGTTTCAAGATAACGAATAAGAAGTTTGACATCATTTTGAGTTATATAAACGGAGATGTGAGTCATTTAATTAGAGAAATTGGGAATTATTTTTTCATGTTGGTATAAATCTTTATAAAAAATTATCTATTTAAGATAACTTTTTTTTACTTCTTATTCATATAATTGATTATATTTCTAATCGAATAAAACAAGGAAGAATGCAATTGGAGTCATAGTTTTCGAGAAAAGTGTACCGAAAGTTGACTCTTTTTGCATTGATTTAAGGTGACTTAGGCGTCCGGTCCCCTTAAGCTTTCTTCGTTTAGGTCGAAAAGAAACTTTTTGTAGGTCAGCACTAATTTAAATTATAAGTACATAGATTAAAATTACTTTTTTATCCCACAGGCACAAAAATGCCTCTTTTAGATTCCTGAAGACAGCGACTAAAAGGCACTCATTTGTTCGATTATATAAAAATGACGTTTATTTTTACCCTTGGGCAAAAAAAGGATGCATGGCGCGTGTGTTTTTTGCCCTTGGTTAAAAATTGTCGCCATTTTTATATAATTAAACAAATGAATGACTTTTAGTCCCTGTCATCAGGTTATCTAAAATCGCCACGTTTGTGCCTTTGGAATAAAAAATATCGTAAGTAACATGGGTTTAAAGTCATTTAATTTGTTTACGTTGGTAAACATCAGCGTAAACAAATGGCTGCCTTTAACCCCTTGTTGCTTAATATACTATTTTTAATGACAAGTTAAAGTTACAGTTAAACTTAACGGTAAAATTCAGATTAAAACTAGCAAAACTATTAAATTTTGAATTAAATATAACATATTAATTAATTCATAGGAATTTATTAATCACTCCGAGACAATAAATTCTTTTAAAATAATAACAGATTAATGTTTTAAGTAATACAATCTATATTAATAAAATCAGACTTTTGTCTGTACATTGCTTAGAACTTAAAATTTTATGCATAATTTTTCGTTTTAAGCATCAAGGATTTCAAATATACCAAAAAAAAATTTCGTGTCTGTATGTATGTATGTATGTATGTATGTATGTTTGTCTGTATGTCACAAAACTTTTGTTCGCGCATCACATAAAAACGGCTTAACCGCTTGAAACTAAATTTGTCAGAGTCTTAGGTCTTGACCTAAGTAAGGTTTATAAATTTACAGATTTGAAAAATATTGATAAGAACGGGAGATATACCATTTTTTCAAAAACTGAAAATATCTAAAATTTTCAAATTTTACATATTTGTTGATGGACTGCTTTCAAACATTCAATTATTTTGGGACCAAATTTGGCAAAGTATTAGATCTTGACCCAAGTTAGGTTTATAAATTTACAGACTTAAAAAATATGGATAAGAAAGGAAGATATACATTTTTTTCAAAAAATCGAAAATTTTTAAATTATACATTTTTTTATTAACTGCTGATAAACTTTCTATAATTGAGTATTACCTGTTATTTCGTCATATTTTAGAATAATTTGACAAAAAATATCGTATAACTGAGATATATAAGTATAAAATTGGTTTCTGGATTTAAAAAATTGAAAAACCTACATTTTTTTTTATATTACTGACTTTGTGTTAGATGGCTTTTAATCTTTTTGAATTAATTTTGTTATGTTCCCTACAACACATTTTGCAATAAATTTAAAGAAATACATTAATAAAAATAATTTTAGATGACACAATGCAAAAAAAATGTTGAATCTGAATTTTTTGGGGTAAAAAAATAAAAACCAGAAAATCTAATAGATTAAATTTAAATCCTATTTAACATAAAAAGCATTCTGCCTAAAACCCATTCAACATAATAAATATTATTTAACCTAATTTTCATTTAGCCTAAATCCCATTAAACCTAAAATGCATTAAGCCTAAATCCCATTTAACCTAAATCTCATTCAACCTAAAATGCATTCAAACTATAACCCATTAAATCCAAAAAGGCATTCAGCCTAAAACTATTTGTCCTAAATCCCGTTTAGCCTAAATTTTACATTATAAATTTCGTTCAATGGGATTTAGGCCAAATTTTTTAAAGCCTAATGCATTTTACGTAAAAAAGAATTTAGGCTGATTGCATTTTGTGTTAAATTGGATTTAGGCGGAATGCATTTTTGGTGAAATGGGATTTAGGCTGAATGCATTTTAGATTAAATGGGATGTAGGTTGAATGCATTTAAGGTTAAATGGGATTTAAGTTTAATGGGATTAAGGTCAAATGGGATTTAGGATGAATGCATTTGAGATTAAATAGAATTTGGGCTAAATGCATTTTAGGTTAAAAGGGTTTTAGAATAAAAGCAATTTTGTTTAGATGGGATTTAGGCTGATTGCATTTTAGGTTAAATGAGATGTAGGAAAATGCTTTTGGGGATAAATGGGATTTAGGCTAAATGCATTTTAGGATAAATGGGTTTTAATCTGTGAATGCATTTTAGGTGAAATGGGATTTAGGATGTATGCATTTTAGGTTTAATGGGATTAAAGTTAAATGGGTTTTAGGCTGAATGCATTTTATTTTAAGTGGGATTTAGGCTGAATGCATTTTAGGTTAAATGGGTTTCTTGCTAAATGCATTTTAGGTTAAGGGGATTTAGGCTTAATACAATTAAGGTAAATGGGATTAAGCTGAATGCATTTTCGGCAAGATGGTTTTAGGCTGAATGGGATTAAGGCTAATTTGGTTCTAGGTTTTTCTCGAAAAATATTTATTTTGATGAAAAAAAAGTTTACAACATGACATGCGTATTTTTATCAGATCAACAACTTGGCAAGGTTGAGGCAAAGTAAAAATTCTTTGCCTCAACCTTGCCAATATTGCTGGAACATCCGGTGCTGTTTGGGTATGTGCTAATATGAAGTATATCTAATAAAATATATAAGAATTTATTAAGTTTTGGAAGTAAATTATGTTGCTTTTAGAAAATCCTATTTTAAATAATTTCTGTAAGAAAATACTTATTGGCAAAAAATACTTTTTGTCAGAAAATCATTTTCGTGAAAAAATACTATCTGTAAGAAAATACTTTGTAACAAAATTTCTTTCTGTCAGAAAATACTTTTTGTAAAAAAATACTGTTGATGGCACGCCACTAGATTTCGTGCCCGCCGAAGGCGGGCTCGAAAGCTAGTTTTATTATATAATCAATATTTCGTTTGCCTTCTTCTTCAGAGTCATCCGTTTACTAATTCTTAACGAGTTCTCAATTTGTCAAAATAAAAAATTAAAGTTGACAGCGAGCAGAGTGAAATTTCGATGCGATCAGTTACGATAATAACTTAAGAAAATTCGAAACTCTCGGCTCGCCAAAGCTCGAGTTCAGAATAAAATAAAGCGATCTAAATGGTCATCTCGTATCGACGTGCAACACTATTACCTTCATTTTTAGGGTTCCGTACACCACAAGTGTACGCATGGAACCCTATTGGAAAGACTTTGTCGAAAATCGTTCCCCCCCCCCCTAGCCGCCAAACTATTTGACTTAGAAATTTCAAATTTGGCCCACATATGTATTTTCACGTGTAGATGAAAGGAAAATTATAGAGAACATGATTCTAGGGGTTGATCATAGCGTTGTCAAGAAAATAACAAGATTTTTGAGAAATTTTGATATTTTTTGGCTGATAACTTTTGCCATTTCTTTGAGAGCGCTATCACCACAACAATCTCTATAATTTTTCTGTAATCTACATATGATACTACATTTTTGTACCAAATTTGAACTCTCTAAGTCAAATATTTTGGCATATAAGAGGGGAATACGGTCATTTTTTTTCGAAAAAATGCGTTTAATTTGTACCATTCCTGCCCTTTATCTGCCAAATTATTGTACTTAGAGTGCTGAAATTTGGTACACATATGTAGTTTGACGTGTAGATTACAGAAAAACTACACGGAGCAAAAAATCACTCAATCATTCCTGTGCTGTTCACCATAAATTAATTGCAAGTGCTTGGTGTCTAACTATTTCTGAAGAAAATTGACAATAAATGGAGGGAAACACTATAAAACTTGCAAGACGCCACGTAATTTACACTAGATAGCACCGTAAAATTTTGGTTATAGCAGAGCAATGTTCAATGAACGATATAAATAAACAATTATTCCGTTATTAAATCTTAGCCACGTCAGTAAATTTTCCCGTGCTGGCTAATAGTTTTGATCTACACAGCCCGACACTTGGTCTTTGCGTCTTTCCATTGTCAGATTTCCATCCTTCACTATACAATGAAATAAACAAAGCTAGACAGGTATCGTGCATGTTCGGTATTTTTCGCGAGCCGAATCAGCCGAACCACGTGATCCAACAATATGTGTCATGGCGTCAGGAACATCAGGGAACGTCAGTATATTTAATTACTAATTTTTAAAACGACAATTTAAAATTCAAGAGGACAAATCATCTTAAAATATGGCGTAAGTACTAATTTACTACTTTAAGAAGTATTTTGCATTTTCGAATTTTACTATTTTCTATAATACACTGAGAAAAATTTGAAGGTTAAACAGAGGTACATTCGCAAAGTATTCGTTTGCTTATTTATTAATTTCACTGACAATATGTGGAAGATCAGACTAACAAATTGATAACTTTTTCACGACATTTTTGTCATAATACTACAGACGTCTTTAAATTCGTATTTAGTTTAGTGTTTATTTATAAATAGAAAAGTTTCGTAAACAACATTTAACGTTATCAATTTACTAAATTCAGATATTTTAGCTTACAATTTATTTGTACATTTCATTTTGAAATTTTGCTCCTTGTAATTAAAATAACTCATAATATTATAAAATATTTTTCACAGTGCCTATATTTAACAGTCTATCAAAAAATTTCTGCCCAAAACTAACATCTTTGTTCCTTTTGTTTCAGGAATATGGTAAGTTTGTAAATTCGGAATCTTTAGGCAACTATTTGTCCACTAAAGAAATAAATCGGAATTTCCACATAATTTTTTATCAGATTTAACCTAAAATTTCAATTTTTCCAAAATTTGTTTTCAATTAATCCAAGTTTATATTATAAATATTTGTATTAAATTAATCTAAACTTTTTTAGGTTAACTTTTACTATATAATATATATTATTGTAATATTATTATTTTAAATGGATTAATGGTTCTAATGTTTTTATTGTATTAATTTTTAACTAGCGTAACAACCCTCGCTCGCTGACGCTCGCTCGTTTTTTTATTTCTTTTATATATTTCTTTACTTTGTGTATTCTTAAAAATATATATAAATCTATAAATATGTTTAGTACCCTTTTTCCTTTTTTTTTTATTTCTATTAACTAATTATTATTTATCTATAATTTTTTTTTAGGTCAATACATTCTATTTCACCTTAAGTCGTTGCGGCCTATTTTTAGAAAAATATGATAATTGAATAATTTAAAATGTAGTAAATTATAATATATATTATGTAATAATAATATATATGTGACGCGTTCTGAAGAAAGGGACCTAAGAAGCCAAAAATCGTTTTTCGGTTTATGGTTGTTTTAATTTTATTAAAGGTTTCTTTTTCATTATCTGAAGTCAGAAAATGCTTTTATTGGATATTTTTTAAGTTATAACAATTTAAATCTCTCGATTTGTACAGATTCCCATGCGCGCTCGACTTTTGTTTTCGCTCTCCTGTAAAATAACCAATTTCCTTCTCAGGTCCCTTTCTTCAAAACGCGTCACATATTTTTAAAATTTTTTATAATTAATAATAAATTTTTATTAGAAATATAAAATTAATTCTTAAAATTTTATTTTTTTTATTTTAAAAATAACATCTAGTATTCTCAAAGATATTGTTTTAAAAAATATTGCCAGTAATAATACTAAATATTAATTAATAATAAATTATAAAAATAATTAATTAATATATTTATAATTAATCTATTATGTTATTTTTTGAAATTATTTATTTGTTTTTGTCATTAATATTATAGTTATAAATTTTTATTTTGAATTTTATAGAATTATTTAAAGTAATTTTAAATATTTTAAACTAAATTAAACAAATTTAATCAAGTTTCTCACAGACAGGAATACTTAAAAATATTTTAACTAATTTCATAATCTTGTATGTAAAAATATTTATTATTGTAATAGAAATTATTAGAAAAACTTTTTACTTTAATAGACACATCGTTGATCACCTATACGTATACATGCGCAAAAGCTCCAAAAGGTAGTTACGCATGCGCAGTACCCTACTGAAAAATCTTATATAGGATCCTACATAGGATCCTATGTAGAATCCATATGGATTCCTATGAGAATCCACGTAGGATCCTATATAGGATCCTATATAGGTATTGTCCTATAGGAATCCATGTGGATTCTCATAGGAATCTATGTGGATTCCTATAGGTCGCCTATAGGACAAGTCCTATATAGGATCTTATGTGGACTCTCCTATAGGAATACATGTAGGATCCTACATAGGCGTCCCAAAAAAATTTTTGTACACCCCCCTACATAGGATCCTACGTAGGTTTCCATATAGGATCCTATATAGGATCTTTTATGGGCGCCCAAAAAAAATTATGTACACAGAATTAATTGTTTTTTTTTAACAACTTTATTCAAATATACATTAAGCACCATTATAAAGACGAAAAATATTTACTGCGCAGGCGTAAGTATTGTAGAATACGTAAAAGACGACTGCGCATGAGGAAGGGGTACAAAAAATTTTTTTGGGGGTACCCATGTAGGATCTTATATGGGTTCCCATATAGGATCCTATATGGGAACCTACGTAGGATCATATGTAGGAGGGTGTACAAAAATTTTTAGAGACGCCTATGCAGGATCCTATATGAGATCCTACATGTATTCCTATAGGAGAGTCCACATAGGATTCTATATAGGACTTGTCCTATAGGCGACCTATAGGAATCCACATAGATTCCTATGAGAATCCACATGGATTCCTATAGGACAATACCTATATAGGATCCTATATAGGATCCTACGTGGATTCTCATAGGAATCCATGTGGATTCTATATAGGATCCTATGTAGGATCCTATATAGGATTTTTCAGTAGGGTACTTTCCTATAAACAATACACATAAGCAGTTGTCACAATAACAAAGAAAAATTACTGTAAAAAAATTTAATTGTCAAAGCAAATGGAGAAACAAGTTAGCAAAAAAGTTATATACATTGCGTAAAGTATATACTAATGCGCAATAGGTTTCTATGGAAGTTACGCATGCGCAGTAGTTTTCTATGAACAAAAGACATGCGATGTTGTAAAAATATGGAATATGAATTACATTTTAAATATTCTAAAATAAAAAAATATAGAAAAACGTGTAAACAAAAAAGTTCAATATATTGCGTAAAACATATAATTTAAAAGAGTAAATTGCACAAAAAGCATTTAGCACATGGAAAAAAACAAAATTTTAATTTTCGTTGGACTTAAAAAAAAAAAAACACTGCGCATGCGTAATTTTTAAATTTAATTAGAGCACATGTGTGACTATCACAGTGCATCATTGCGCATGTGTAACAGCAATACAAAACAACTGCGCATGTGAAATGTTTGTTTTGTAGTGCGCACGTTTACACAGCTGTGGTGCACTACTGCGCATATGCAACAATATGTTGTATATGAAAAAATGTTCAGTTTAATATGCTTGACACGAATAGTGCCAGTGCGCATTGTTACAAACTATAATAACATGGTAAAATGAACATTATTGTAAGTTGACTATTGGAAAAAGTAGGTGAACTTTGAAGTGTGTACGACGATGAACGAAGTTTTCTCGGTATCGCATTAATATAATAGAAGATTACCACGTACAATTTTATAAATATTGAGAAAACTTTAAAACTCTTTATTCTCAATAAATAAGTAAACTTTTACAAAACTTTTTTAAACACTAATTATGTGGAAGATTTTCTGACAGTATGTTAAATATTTGTAAACCCCCCCCCCCCCCGGTACCCCTGGAAAATGGTTTTTTAAAGTATGAAAAATTGAAAACTTTCAGATCAAAATTTGTTACATTTTATAAATATTTAAAAAAAAAAAAGAATAAAATTAAATACATTTTTAAAGTTTTTATTAGTTTTTATATTCAATAATATATTTTTTTTTATTAAATTTCTTAAATTTCAATATTAAGATTGAATTTGAATATTCTTTTCTATTATTGGTTATTAATTACAATAATAATGGAAAAAACCAATTTTAACCGATATTTTACATAATAGTACTTTCGCGGAAGTGCACTTACAATGCTACAGTGTTACGCATGCGCAATAATAAAACGGATTTCTACTGCGCACTTATTAAAAAAAGTATACTATATGTACTGAAAATGTACTTATCTGGTAAAGTACAGCACTGCGCATGCGTAATTTTTGAATTTAATTAGAGCACATGTGTGACTATCACAGTGCATCATTGCGCATGTGTAACAGCAATACAAAACAACTGTGCATGTGAAATGTTTGTTTTGTAGTGCGCACGTTTACACAGCTGTGGTGCACTACTGCGCATGTGCAACAATATTTTGTATATGAAAAAATGTTCAGTTTAACATGCTTGACACGAATAGTGCCAGTGCGCATTGTTACAAACTATAATAACATGGTAAAATGATTATTATTGTAAGTTGACTATTGGAAAAAGTAGGTGAACTTTGAAGTGTGTACGACGATGAACGAAGTTTTCTCGGTATCGCATTAATATAATAGAAGATATTTATGCAGGGGAGAAAACAGCATTTTAAACAACCAAGTTTTTTAAATGATGTAAGCATTATAAATTATTTGTAAATTCAAGTTAAAATAATTGTAATAGTATAGAATATATTATTATTTTTTACAGTCGGTGTATAGAACGTTAATTAAGACTGGAGACGGAAAAAGCGTTATTAAATATTACTTAGAACATGGAGATTTAAAGAAAAATATTCGAAATCTACTCAGCCGAATAATAGTTAACACTGAAAGAGATAGACATCTGGAACTTGTAGTACGCGATCCATTAATTGACATTTCTGACCATTTTCAGTAAGTTAATGCTCTTGAAAATTTTTGCTTAAATAAATATTTTTAACATTTTCAACCTATATTTTTTCAAAATTTTTTTTAAAAATATTATTTAATCAGACATTATTTATTTTTAGAATTAAAAAAGAATGTTTTGTTACGTGGTCGGAGCAAATTGAAAAGTTGTTTCCTGGTGAATCAAAATATTTTTATTACACACCATTTACATCTACTGCGGTAAAAGTAACTCAACCTGACGGCAAGGTTGTTACTAAAAGAAAAAAAAATGCATCTGGAACGCTTTATGAACATTACCTATATATAATAGATAAATAAAAAAAAACAAAAATTGTTAGAAATCGAAGGAAAAGAAGAAGTTCCTGCGGATGTAATAATTACGGGTAAGAACATTACTAACAATAAACATTTTTATTTAAAGTTATATATTTATTTTGTTTTTTGTTTATTATTATTTTGAGATTAATTAAAGATAAATTATTTAAAACATATATTCACTTTTAATAGAAAAAGAAAGGTTTTTCTGATATATTTTGCGATTTCCTATACATCATAATAATTCTTTAATTTAAATTGATTTTATTTTTTAGACGACGAAAAAGATGCAGCACAGTGGTTAAGAACACATCTTGGACCATCAGATACGGTCAAAATCTTTTGGGAACTTTCATATACAATAAAAGAACAAAAATTAAACGATGAATACTCTGTATACGATTATTTTAAAGAGTTTCCAATTTTAACAACAAGTTTAGGCTCCGAACTGGTAAGAGTTTTTAAATGTTAGAATTTTATGATAAAAAACCGAGTATTATGTTATTTATTATTATAAAACCGAATATAGATACTTCTTTATACCTATTTATACTAAATTATTACGAATTTAAGCCCAGTTCACAATATTTATACAAAGATATTTATAATTAATTCACAATAATATTTATAATTTTATATTTAATAATAACATTTTTAGACCTCGAATTATACGACTTTTTTAAACATTTTATAAACTTTTTTCACTAAATAAAACTAATTTTGATTTATTTTAATACAAAGCGACTTTGTTACTTTATGTAGTGTAAATCTAATAAAACGAAACTAATAAAGCAAAAGAAAAAAAAATTTCAAGTTAAAATCTCGAGAATTTGTTCCACTTTAAATTTTTTTTTTAATTATATGATAACAATTTATTTCAAAAGTGAAATAAGGAATACTTTTTTTAGAAATGACTAAAAGTTTTTGACAATTTTAGTTTAAAAACTTTAATAAAATTTAAGAATAACTAGAAATTTCCATAAATTAGATTTCAAAAATGAATAAATAAATAATTAATAATATTTTAAATAAACTTAATAATCTTACAAATTTTAATTAAACCAAGAGTTTTTGTTTAAAAATGAAATCGACTGTTTTGCGACTTTTTTTTGTACTGTAATGTTCAATTTCTATCTTGTTTTGCATAAATTTTGAAAAATTAAACTAAAAATTATCAAAATATGATCTTAAAATTTCTCGTAGAAGAAAAATCAAAATAATATTAAATTTTAATAATTCCAAAGCCATTAAAATTTCATTAAACCCCAAACATAAACATAAACTCAATTATCATATTTTCATTAATTCCAATTTCAGTAGACAAAAATTAATTACTTTGCATATATTAACTTATTGTTTGTGGATTATTTTATTCTTGAGTAGAAATTAACATCTAATTCAAAAATATCCGACTTTATTATTAATTTTTTTGGCATAAGAATTTCTATAATTTTTATAATATTTTCTTCATTTACGTATATTTTAGATTATTTCCTAGAGTTTTTAAATTTCATTAAAATACAATTTTATTTATTCCTTGGTTGTTTTGTTTACTTTCAAAATTTTAAAAAAACATACGTCAGTCAATTTTTCCATTTTGGAAGATTTTCTTGTTTTTTGTTCTTGTTTTTTTTTGGCTGATAACTTTTGCCATTTCTTTGACAGCGCTATCACCACAACAATATCTATAATTTTTCTGTAATCTACATATGATACTACATTTTTGTACCAAATTTGAACTCTCTAAGTCAAATATTTTGGCATATAAGAGGGGAATACGGTCATTTTTTCGAAAAAATGCGTTTAATTTGTACCATTCCTGCCTTTTATCTGCCAAATTATTATACTTAGAGTGCTGAAATTTGGTACACATATGTAGTTTGACGTGTAGATTACAGAAAAACGATAGAAAACCTTGTTGCAGGCTGTTATCATAGCGTTTTTCAGCAGAAAAAAATGATTTTTTTTAAAAAATGCTAAAAAATGGTCGTATCCCCCCCCCTGAACTTCCAAACTATTAGACTTAAAGAATTCAAATTTGGTACACAAATGTATTTTTACGTATAGATTACAAGAAAATTATAGAGAACATGATTCTATGTGTTGAACATAGCGTTGTCAAGGAAATAACAATATTTTTGAGCATTTTTTTAACATATGGGTCATAGTTTAGTGTTATAACTTTGACAGCGCTATAATCATCACTTTCTCTATAATTTTCCTGTAATCTACACGTAAATCTACATACGTGTACCAAATTTCAGCATCCTAAGTCAAATAGTTTGGAAGATAAGGGGGGAGGATACGGTCATTTTTTTAGAAAAAATGCACTAAAATTTGGTACACAAATGTATTTTCACGTGTAGATTACAGAAAAATGGTAGAGAATATGATTGTAGAAGTTGATCATAGCGTTGTTAAGGAAATAAAATGATTTTTGAGTATTTTTTATAAATATTTGCTAAAATCTCTGGATTTTTCGTTGACAGCGCAATCACCATCACGTTCTCTATAATTTTTATGTAATTTACACCTGAAAATACATTCCTGTACAAAATTTGAACTCTCTAAGTAAAATATTTTGGAAGATAGGTGGGGGTGGTCCATTTTGTATAAAAAATTTATTATATATTATATTTTATATATTATATTACATACAATATGTATAATATATTTATATATTTAATAGTATCAAATATATTAAAAATTATTTTGTTTTGTGTACGGAACCCTTGATTTTAGTGCGAGTGTAACTCGAACTTGCCCGATTTTTAATTTTTTCTTTTAATTTGTAACGATTTTCACGAGTTTTATATTATTTTAATTATTTGTTTATTGATTCCGAAAATTTACTTGAAATGAAATAATTTGTCAACTTTTGCGTTACAAGAATTACGATAATTAAGAAACTCTTTAATTTAATAATGTTTTATTTCTCTTCTCCCCCCTCTCTCCAACGGTCAATATTAAGTGTGCAGATGGTAAAAATTTACAACACTCTGCCCCTGATCAAACCTATTTTTTAACCTCTATGTTTCTAAGGAATATAGGGGGGGGGGGGGGGGGCGCCAAAATATTTATTTCGCACTGAGCGCGAAAAACCTAAGTTACGGCTCTGTCTGTCTGTCGAAATGTCAATGGGCTATTTATAATGTCACACAATTAAAAATTCGGTGTTTTGAGAATTTTATCAAATATCAATAAGTGCAAATAAAACTTTGTACAAGTAGGGATTATGTCATTCAAGGATTCGACACACTTAAGATTCTGTTATCAAAGAATTGAAGCAAATTATAATTCAAATAAATGAGATTTTTTTAAAATAAAAAGTTGTTTAAAGAGAAATTTTTTTGTAAAATAAAAATTCTGTTCAAGAAAAATTCAGCGATTTAAGAAAGTTATTTAGTAAAAAGTCGGATTAATTTGCACGGAGATGTGCGGAGATCCCACTGCTAAAATATTTAACTAGCTCTATATTTGCAGAATGAAAATTCTAACTAATGTATTTTTTAATATATTTATGTGACCCGTGCGCACTATTATTTTAAGATTTTAATAGTTTTCTGTATTTTACAGTTAATATCAGATTTTAATCATCTGTATTCTGATGAAGACTTTCTGAATCGATGGAGTGCTGCAAGAGGTGTTATAATAAGTTCTTTAAAACGCTGCTCACAACTAAAAGGTGAAGATTTAGGGTATTTTCACGCCTTACCATCGCTTGCTGAGCATAACAAAGACCCTATTCTTTTCTACCTATTACCTTATTTAATAAAATCTCCAAGAAACAAAGTTGCTGCAGAAAAGGTTTCAATTAGAGAAAAGCAAGACGCTTTTTTCATTCACGCAAAAACTTCATCTGAAATTAATTTACTTCTAGACAGGCAGCGACAAATTTGTATCTCTACAAATACAACTCTCCAGCCAATGCCGGTCATTGTTGGACCTTTAGCGAAGCTTGAAGAAATTTTTGTCTACGTTAATGAGTCTGTGGATAATCCAACAGTATACAAAGTCGATTCTATATTGGATGCGATACACTTAACTTTCCGAGTAATTTTTGCAGTAAAATGCATATATGCTTCACGAGCTAAATCAATTTGGATCTTTCTTCAAAAGGCTTTGTATAGCATTCATTTACGAACAGACAGGTGTAATAGAGATACTGATGCTTTAATTGCAAAAATCGCACATGAATCAAAATAAATTGAAATATTGTTCCTACCTAAATTTAAGAAAATGTATACTTGTAAATCTTGTGCTATGTCTTTTGAAGACAACAAAAGTTATATTAGACACGTTAAAATATCACATTCCGATGCAAGCAATTTTGATTGTGGAGCAACTTCTTGTTTACGAGGTTTTAAACCAATAAGTTCATTGCAAAATCATATTAATAAGGTTAATCATAGTAAAACAGAATTAGAACCTCCAATGAAAAGAAGAAAGCCAAATGAATTAAATATAGAACAAATAAACGACGAAAATAATAAATTAAATGAATATATAATTAATGACCCTGACAAAACAGAAACAATCGTTTTGTCTCCATTGCGTCCTGTTAGTTTTCCAGAAGATGATATTGAAGACAACAATCCCGATATTGACTTAAAACCAGTAATAATTGACACTACTAATGGAATCTCTTTTAAAGAATGGAACGATTTTGCAACAAAATTATACCATTACGCTGACGTTTGCAGAAGTCGGTCATTAGAAATACTAAATGATGTACGAAATTTATTAAAAAGTACTTTAAATAATACTTTTAGTTCCGTATCTAATTATTTAAATTCCAATAGTTGTAATATAAATGTTGAAGAAAAAGCAAAAGTGTTAGAACTTTTAGAAAATACTATTGGAAATTATTTTAATCGAATTGATATTTGATACTGAACATAATATTTTTAAAGAATTTGAAAATCAAAAAACTTTTATCAAACCTACATCGTACCTTTTGGGTGAAAGACAAGACTTCAGAAAACGCAGTAAAAAAACTAATCTGGGAATTATTCCTGTAACTGCACAATTTATAAAACTTGCTTGGTTCTGAAAATTTTGTTTGAATTGCCATTAATGTTTGATGAAACATGTCAATACGTAGACTCACTTAAAGACAGTACCATTATATCAAACTTTATTCAAGGTGACCTGTGGAAAGAGCTAAGTTCAAACGATAAAGATAAAATAGTTTTTCCAATCTTTCTGTACTTCGATGAATACGAAAACAATAACCCGCTGGGCAGTCATAAGGGCGTCTTAAAGTGTAGTGCAATTTACGTTTCAATACCCCAGCGGGAAATTTCTGTACTGGGCCAGTACGGGCAACATTTCTACGCATCTACTTAGTGCTTGTAACATTAATGTGAATAAATTTGTTATTTAGGAGATTAATATGTATGTATTTTTTATTTGAACATTACTGCGCATATATTTATTGCTTAGATGACTTCTGCGCATGCATTTCTGATGTAGAAAAATATTACACAATAACCTGCTAAATGTTGGTTAAAAATTTGTTGTGCACGTTTTCCACAACTTTTACGGGCATGCCCGGATTGCCCGTACTGGGCCCGTACTATGCCAGATGTAAATTTCCCATTGGGACCTTGTTTACCTCCAAAAATCCAAGCAAAATTAGAAAATATCTTTCTATTTGTATTGTTTAACACTTTAGATCGAAAACAAGTAAAAAATGAGGTTATTTTTTCAAAAATTAAAGATGAATTAGAATTTTTAGAAAAAACTGGTATTACAATTGATCTTCCAAATGGCCAAAAGCAGTTATATGTTAGATTATCCTTACTAATTGGAGACAACTTGGGTATGCATTATTTATTAGGATTTACTGAAAGCTTTAGTCAAGCTAAGTTTTGCCGATTTTGTACAACTGATAAAACTGATATAAACTCCATATTGACGGAAGCGCAGTGTAATTTGCGGTTGGAATCCAGTTACGAAGCAGACATAAACAAAAAGGACAAAAAACAAACTGGAATAGTAGAAAGATGTGTTCTACAAGGAGTCGGAGATTTTCATCCCTTAAAAAACCTTTTTGTAGACGTAGTTCACGACATGTTAGAAGGAGTGTGTAGATACGATCTAGCTCTTATTTTTCATTATTATATTAAGAAGAAGGTTTTTACTCTACATGAATTAAATAATCTAATTAATGGCTTTCATTATGGACCAATTAAAAATAAACCGCCTGAAATACTACAAAGTCACATTAAAAATAAATACGTTGTAATTTCGGCTTCCGAAATGCTTACACTAATCACTCATTTACCTATTATAGTTGGTCACTGTATACCAAAAAATGATGAGGTTTGGCAGTTAGTGTTGTCTATGCATAAAATGATTAACTATGTTACGGCTTATGAGATAGATGAACATACTCATTTGGCATTAGATGTCATTATTACTGAGTATTTACAATTGCTAAGCACACATTTTCCTGGCTGCCTTAAACCGAAGCATCACTTTGCCCTTCATTATCCAAAAGTCATGCGCCTTTCCGGTCCTTTATTGAAAATTTCCACCATGAGGTACGAAGCAAAACATAGAGGCGGTAAAATATCTTCTCGTGCTTCTGTATGTCGCATTAATGTTTGCAAAACTATTGCTATAAAACATCAGCTTCAACTAAATTATCGATTTTACTTGAAAAAATCTGTCGAGAAAATTTCTTACGATAAGGATACTGTAAGAAGTATTCAACTGATTTACTTAAACGGCTATTTTGAGATTATGAAATTACTACCTGAGTTTTTTACGAGTTTACAAAGAATAAACACTGTTAAACACATGGAAATTGAGGAAACTAAAGTAGAAATAGATAATATTATTATGATACCTAGTGAAGATGGACCAATTTTCTACATGATTGACACAATAGTTATTGAAAATCTAAATGAAATTTATTTTGCGGTCAAAAATTTAAAATCTGTATTCTTTTGGGAACACATTGGTTGTTATTATTTACGTAATGATAAATATTCCTGGAAATTATTAGATATAAGTGATTTGTTCTGCTGTAAGGTCACAAACTTAGTTTATGCGTCAAATGGCATTAAGTTTATTGTAAAGAACTGGATATAATAGAATTGAAAAGAATTACTTCGTTTCAACAATTACTGATCGACTTACAAAAATACATTGAGATTATTAAATAATTACTTGTGTACCTTGTTCACAAATCTATAAAGTATAAATACTGATAAAAAAAAAGACATTTTTGAAAATTAAGCATAATCGAAAACATTATTACGATACCTAGAAAAGACAATCAAGTTTTCTACATTATTGACGCGGTAATTATTAGAAATATAAATGAAATGAACTTTGCGATAAAAAGCGTATAATCTGTATTATTTTACCAAAGCAGTTGATGTTCTTATTTATATAATGATAAATATTCCTGGACATTATTATAAATTTAAGTGATTTGTTCTGTTGTAAGTTGCGATATTTTTAAATCTACAAATCATAAACACTACTGAAAGAAAGATTTGAAACTGTAGGGAAAAAATATAAATCAAAAAATTATTAAAATACCCAAGAAGTATAGTCCACTTTTCTTTGTGATTAACAAGGTAATCATTAAAAATGTAAATTTATTTTATTGTAAAAAAGTATAATCTGTTTTTTTTACAAAGCAAAGGCTGATTTTATTTATATAGTAAGAAATATTCGTGAACCTTATTATATATTTAAGAAATTTGTTCTGCTGTAAGATCACGAACTTGGTTTGTGCATCAAATGTAGAAAATAAAATATTAATTGGAATATTATCGTGATACTTAGGGAAGAAAGTCAAATTTTCTACGTTATTTATTTTATGGTAAAAAATGTACAATCTGTTTTTTTTGCGAACGTAGTGGCTGTTACTATTTATATAATGCCTAGTATTCCTGAACATTGAAGTACTTTGTTTTGTTTTAAGATCACGAACTAAGTTTGTGCATCATGTGCAATTAAGTTTATTGTAAATAACTGGATATAATTAAAATTATATTATTGAACAATAACATCTTTTTTATAATTGAACAAACTTCTGATACTTTTGAACTATTCTTTTAACACCAAATACTTATGACTAATCAATTTTTTATAGAATTTCATTTGATAGTATTACTTTATAGTGGAAAAGTTTAGGAAATATTTAGGAAAAGTTAAAGTAAGTTTAGGTGATGTGTGGGATTTTTTTAAAAAGAATTCTTATTTAACCGGAAAAATAGATTTGGTCAAGTAGAAATTCTATAAATTAAAGATTCTTCTGAATTAAAAATTTAAATTTTTTCTATCTTTTTTTTATAAAAATTTTGTTAAATTATAATTTGACCTAATTAGAAATTCTTTGAAATGAAAATTTTACTAAATAAATATTAGATGATTTAGAAATGCTGTTCAATAAAAATTTGCGTTAATATAAAAAAAATTGAAAAAAGATTAAAATATATCGATATTATTATAGATAATTTAAATTTTTACATCAATAAACTCCATCGATCATTCTGTTAGAAAGCTGACAATAGTATTTTAACTATTTTTTTATGTTTAATTAAAACATACTTTTAGTTAATGAAAAGAGGTAATTATTATAACACAACCGTTATTGTTTACAAAATGACATTTAAATATGATTTATTGTTTATTTATTTATCGTTTATTGAATTACTATCAGCTAGTTCAAATATTAAAAATCAATTTTTTATATATTTAATTTATCAATTATACCTATGTCAATTTTTAATTATATTATTTATTATAATAAAAAATAATGGGACATTAGCTACAAATTGTTCTAAGGTACATTTCTCCTTGGAACGTTAAATATATATGTAAGCAATTAATTAATCAAACAATTAGAAAATTATATATGTTATTTTAGTTATTTAAACAGACGTTTATTAATCAAAGGAAACTAATAATTAAAAGAGAAAAATATTATTTATGTTAGTAAAATGTCTTTAGATTCTGTAAAATTTTGTAATTTTTGTATTACGAGGAGCATAGGGATTTTTACTGTGCTAGAAAAATATTTTTTGACGTTGCCATTGGTAATTTTTGCCGTTTTTTCAGGTAATATTTATGAGAAACACTAAGAATTTTTCCCGTGCCAGAACGGCATTTTTTCTAATGCTAGTACTGGTAATTTTCACCCATCGTTTAGGTAATATTTATACAAACACCCAATAATTTTTTTAGTTCAAAGTTTTCATGATCACATTACTAGAGAGCACGGTAATTTTTCAATGATTTTACAAATAAAAATTCTGGGAATTTTTTTCCGTGTATAGAAAAAACCTTGTTGCAGGCAGTTATCATAGCGTTTTTCAGCAAAAAAAAAAAAACGATTTTTTTAAAAAAATGCTAAAAAATGATCGTATCCCCCCCCCCCTGAACTTCCAAACTATTAGACTTAAAGAATTCAAGTTTGGTACACAAATGTATTTTCACGTATAGATTACAGGAAAATTATAGAGAACATGATTGTATGTGTTGAACATAGCGTTGTCAAGGAAATAACAATATTTTTGAGCATTTTTTTAACATATAGGCCATAGTTTAGTGTTATAACTTTGACAGCGTTATAATCATCACTTTCTCTATAATTTTCCTGTAATCTACACGTAAATCTACATACGTGTACCAAATTTCAGCATCCTAAGTCAAATAGTTTGGAAGATAAGGGGGGGGATACGGTCATTTTTTTAGCAAAAATGCACTAAAAGTGTACAACCTCACCTCCATATCTGCCAAACTATTGTACTTAGAGTGCTGAAATTTGGTATATATATGTAGTTTGCCATATAGATTGACAGCGCAATCACCATCACGTTCTCTATAATTTTTATGTAATTTACACCTGAAAATACATTCCTGTACAAAATTTGAACTCTCTAAGTAAAATATTTTGGAAGATAGGGGGGGGGGGGGGTGGTCCATTTTGCATAAAAAATTCATTATATATTATATATAATATGTTTATATATTTAATAATATCAAATATATTAAAAATTATTTTGTTTTGTGTACGGAACCCTCGATTTTAGTGCGAGTGTAACTCGAACTTGCCCGATTTTTTTTAATTCTCATCTACATTTCTCACATAGTTTTAAGATTAAAGCAGTTTTTATGTTATTAAACTATTTTTTTGTTTTAGGTTCCAATGAGAAAAAAATTATATTTAACTTGTTGCACATGTTATAACAGGACCGGTTTTAGGGGATGGCAACCTGTGCAGTTGCACAGGGCGCCACGTTGGTGGGGGGGCGCCAAAAACGTAGGCGACACATGTATACATATTACATGTTAGAACAAATTTAAAGACACTAGTATTTGATTTCTGAAAATTAGAATCACTGCCTATAGGTATGCATATAGTAAAATTCATACATGTTAAAAAATAGTATATTAAGTAACAAGCACATAAAGGCAGCCATAATTGTTTACGTTGATGTTTGCAGTACGAGTGGAAGTCGAGGGCGGTGTTTACGTACGTTTGAGTACGTAAACACCAATGTAAATAGATTGGGCTGTCTTTATTTCAAAGGCACAAATAAGGCTCTTTTAGATACCTAATGACAGGAAAAGGCGATGAATATTTTGACAATATTAAAATAATACATAAAGAAAATAATGATTATAAATGTAGAGTAGATAAAATGTTTTTTATATAGAAGGAGAAAGAGAAGAGTTTAAATTTGATAACGGATCTAAATAATTATAATGAGAGTTTTTAAAAACATGACTACGATTTTTATTGTTAAAAACAATACTTTTTTATGTTATCTATTAATATTTATATTCTAAAAGTTGACTGTATTGTTTTGTTAAATGTTCACGTAAATTTTATTTTACAAACACGTAAGTTTCTTCATTTGAGTTGTTTAGTTAAATTCTTTTTATGTCTTGTCTTAACGTACAAAATTATATTCTGAGTTTTTAATTATGTAACAATGTTTATAATTTTTTGTTTTATGTCCAGAGGAGGCCTTCTCATTACTCTCTAAATTTGAATTAGTCAAAATTTGGCTAATGGAATTAGTAGCGTCAGTTTTGACTGCTGAATTAGTTATTTCATCCATTTCTACGAAAAAAAAATAGTCATATTCCTTTGCAAAATGAATTAGTAGTGATATTCTACTAATTTATTTTGTCGTCATGTATTACAAATTGAATAAGTCAAAAAAATAAAACATAACCTTACGTTATAATAATACATAATAGAGATTACTTTTTTCAAGTAATCTTGAAACACAATACTTTTCTTTATGTGATAATAAAGTATTTAATTATTATTTAAGATAAAACAATCTTTTACATGTAGAATAAATAAATTAAATTTAATTATTCAGTTATAAATTAAAGTTTATTTTAACATTTTTTTAACTGTGCCGCAAAATCTAGTAATGAAAGAATGTTTTTTTGAGAATGAAACTGAATAATAAATTCAAGATAAAATGTTTAAATTAACTTTCTTTAAAAGTTATCGGAATTTAATTTAAAATATTATATTTTTTTATTACGAAATTGAAATTTGTTATTTTACGTAATTGCATCTGGTTGTACAGCTTATTATTTTTATCTATATTTTATTAAATCTTGGTAAATAACAGCATATTGATTTGTATGTACACATAATTTAATATAAACATATCAGCTTACCTAATTTGTATCTTTTGTTGTTAACCTTACATTTGCATTAATTAATAAATTAGCGATTTTAAAATTAAAAAATGAAAGACTGGATTATTTGACTAATTGCAATTTATTAGTAAAACAAATTGTAAACTCATTATCTATAATTGACAGTGTTATTTTATGTGTGGTCTGTAGTAAGAATGTCTTCAAATTTCTTATGAAACTCTACAGCGTGCGTTGCGTAGGTAGTTGGTTAAGGCTGCGGGCTGTTAGTGTTAGGGTCGTGCGTTCAATCCCGAGCGAAAGGGAATTTTTCTGATAGGTATAGGCGATTATTAGTCATAAGTAGTTAAGGAGTGTAATACTAGCACTGTTTGTAGGCTTCCAAATTTATTTTTTTACTTTTTTTATTTAATTACAGTTTGGGAATAGTTTATCAACATTAGTTTGATGCAATTTCACGACGATTTCTTAAACGATTAATAGTTGCAGTCTACAAATTCATTTAGTACCTAAAGCTACAAATTCATTTAGTTACACATTTGTTAGTAATTAAATTAGTACCTGATGACTAATTCACAGTCAACGAATCCGCCCTATTTGAATTAGTCATTAATGACTGAGAATTAGTCATTTTTGACTAATTCAGATTTAGAGACTAGTAACACACGTAAAAGTTCATTAAACATGTAACCTGCAAATTCTGACAGCTCACAGGAATGGCACATGTCAGTAACTATATAATTACAAAAGTGCTACACTTGCACGTAAAAGCTGCATAATAAAACTACTAAATTCTCTTTTGGTGGACAGCACGGTCCTCATGTCCCTAATCAAAGTTACACATAAAAATTTGCCCGGTAATCATTACCGGTGGATGGAACTATTTAGCGGCGTTATGCCGTAAAACGTCAATTGGTTGAAGTAGTTAAAATCGCTGACGCTCAGCGCTTTTGACAGGATAACAGCCAACGATAGCGTCTTCTAGTGCTAACACTTTTGTGAGAACGGGACTCACATCCAATCTCATGTGCCAAGACAATACCACGAGGACCACCCTGGTAGAATAATTTGACTTTATTTTGAAGAGCTTAAAAGAGTTATTAAAAATAAAAATTGAATTAAATTTTTTACTCATGATATTATTTTTGGTGAAAAATTGAAATATTTTGAAAACCTGTTATTTGTTTTCTAGTGAGCAAAGTATTGTATATTTAGAGATTTTTAATTTTGTGCACTTGTTTTTTGTCAGGTTAATTACAAGAAAATTATGATAAACTTGAAAACAATAATATACCAAAATTATTAAATCTTGAGCAACATGAGTCGTAGGTGGTGTTTTCGAGAAAATTGTTTTGCTTTAGTTTTGGAGAATTTGTCGATGCACTTTTTTAATTTTTAATATGTTCAAAAAGTTTATTGAATTTTTAAAGAACCTAATAGTATCTAACAAGAATCAAGAAAAGAAAATTGATTTTCTTAATTGGACAATAAGTGACACAAATGTCTCAAAAGTCACAAAAGTCAAATTAAAAATGGTTTTTATATTTCCAATTTTTCCAGAAAAAGTTGAAATACTCATAAATTCGCGAGAAAATGTTTTTTTTTTTTATAAATCAGAAAGACACATATCTCTTAATTTTACTTGGAAAATTCTAATTTGTTCGTATTAACTTTCATTTACGTTAGGGAGATATTTAAAAAACATTGTGACACTTTGAGGTTATATTTAATGTTTATATGTTCTTATTATACTTGAAGTGGGATAAAAGGATAAGATTTAAAGAAAAAGTAGAAAAATAGTTATGAAATAATAAATTAACTAATTAAAAACAAAAAAGTTTAGGAAAAAAACATTATTTGTTTTTAGGCCAAGTTGCCAGGATTTGTTGCTGCACTTTATTATTTCTGACTTAAAATTACACTTTTTTATCTTTATTTGTCAAGTTACACATTTTTATTTTTAATTAAGTGCACATTTCTATAGAAATGTACACTTTTTTTACTCTTTAATTTTTCAAGTCAGATGCAGATATTTAAATCTGCCGCGAACTCTATCAAAAGTTGACAAGTGCTGTATGTGGAAACACCTTTAAAGTATCAATTTCAGAATTTTTTATTTTTCTGTTTAAAAACATTGTTTTACCACCCAAAACCTTATCAATCTTATTAACAAAGTTACACTTTGTCCCAATAATAACTCTTTTGCCCAATTTTCATTATACTTTGCCAATATTTAACAAAGAACCCTACGGGAACGAACCAGTACTATGAAAGAACCCAGATTCGTTCTCCGACGGTTCCGGCCATCTACCAGGGCAGTGCCGGCACCCAACATCAATGACGATCACTGGCTACTTCCTGGACCTTTTTCCTATATAATACGACGCCCCCCGTTTGATAACATGTTTATTAAAAAGCCAATGAAATAAAATGTTAATTTAAAAAACAGTCGAAAATCATTTTTATTAATAATTTTGTAAGATATAATTTGTATTCAATTGTTTGTTTAATTAAATGTCTGTTGAAGTTGTGTGCCATAGAATGTTAATTAAGCCGAACGTACACTATAATGTTTATTTAATCAAATATATGCAATAACATTTTTTTTCAATCTTCAATACTATATTATAAAGTTAATACAAGGCTATATACGTAAAAGAGGTATTCTTTTTTTAATCTTGTACCTAAAAAGTACAATTCCATTCAAATTTTCTATATGGGTGATTCTCCACGTAGCGCACAAATTGTTGAATACAATTGTCAAAAATTTTTTTTATCAATATCATAAAAGTTAATATAAATTCTTCAAGTTAAAGTGTCTGAAATGAAGTGTCCATTATGGGCCGGACAAAATATTTATAATGTTGGTATTTTTTTTAAACAAATTACTTGTAAGCACTTATATGTACCTTACGTTAAATACTGTGTATGCAAATAGATTCTATAATGAAAATTAAAAACCGAGTGATGAATTCATTTACACAAAAATTAAAAACACTCTTTGTTAAAAATATTTTTTTCGGTAATTTATGGAAATTTATGGAAATTTATAGAAATTTGTGGGAATTTACACTGTAATTTATGGAAATTTTCGCGGTAATATATAAAAATGTGTAAGGCATAAACCACGATTCAAAAAATTTATTTTGGTAATTTATGGAAATTTATGCGGTAATTTATGGAAATTTTCGCGATAATTTGTAAAAATGTTTAAGGATCAAATCACGATTCAAAAAATTTATTTTGGTAATTTATGGAAATTTTGGCGGTAATTTATAAAAATGTGTAACGCACAACCCACGATTTAATAAAATTATTTTGGTAATTTATGGAAATTTTTTAGGTGATTTATACAAATTTGTGTAATTTATAAACCACGATTCAAAATTTTAAGTTTGGTAATTTATAGAAACTTTAGAGGTAATTTATAAAAATGTCGATGTAATTTATAAAAATGTGCAAGCAACACACCATAATTTAAACTTTCTATTTCGGTAATTTATAAATATTTTTCGGTAATTTATAAAAAAAAATGTAAAGCACAAATCACAATTTAAAATTTTGATTTTGGTAATTTATGGAAATTCAAGTGGTAATTTATAGAAATTCAAGTGGTAATTTATGGTAATTTGTTTGGAAATTTATGGTAAACTTACTTGCACTATGGCAGTTTATAAGAACTTTCAATTTTATTGTTAAATACACCACACGCCGAACTTACACAAATTTTTTCATGTTATACCAATGCCGGTCGAAATTTTGAGGTTGGTGGAAACGGTTGAAACTATTTCCACCGGCATTATTAATTTCCTTTTTTTTAAAAAAATCATCATTAATTTTTAATTTCTCTTGCATGGATTACTTTTATATGGTCAAAAATAATACAAATACACTTTATTCAACTTTTATTATAAATAATTTTCGAATTTATTGTAAAATATTCAACGACCGGTCGAGGTTGGTGGAGACGATTTTGTGAGGCCCTGAACAAATTTGAAATTTGAATTGAAAAAAAATGAAGAAATCAATTAGGAAATTGATTACTTTTTTCATGTATCAACTTAAGAAAGTTAATTGTTACTTACTCTAAAGTAGAACTATGTTAAAAATTTATTTTTATTTATGAAATTTTATTTTTATTAATAAAATAGAGGATAATAGAAAAAACTGTGGTCAAACATAAATAGCAAAAAAAAAATCCAAAATTTTTTTTTTGTATTAAACGTTTTTTTTATTTAATTATAATAAATTAAACAATACTATATGCCAATATTTATTGTACTTATTAGTGAATATTGGTACAAATATTAATTTTTCTTTTTTAACTTCTTGTGGGGACAGGTCAAATAATGACATTTTTAGCCTTTTAAACCGTTTAAACGAAATAATATTATATTATATACAAAAGTATCTCTTGGTTTTTGTTTATAAACATAAAAGTTACCTTTTTACGTTGAAATAATAGAAGAAGACAAAAAATATTTGGGATTATTCTTTCAAAACATGGGGAAAGTGAATTTGTGCGCTACGCGGAGAATCACCCATATTGTTTTAATTAATAATATTTTTTTAGTTAAAAATATTAAAACCTGAATTTATAATTAAATATAATTTGAAATGATTAAATAAAAATATTAAAATTAAAAAGTTGAATTTATCTACTGAAATTTCTTTTTTTTTTTAAACTTTGTCATTTCATTAAAATTTGATATTATTTTTCAAAAATTAAACATATTCTTTTCTGAGAAATTTATTATTTTTTCCATTAAAAAATTGTATTTAAAGTGGATTTTATCTAAATTGTAATATATTTTAATAAATTTGAAATAAAAAATTATTATCTGTCGTATAACAAGTGCGTAAATGCATTTTTTCCTCTTTTAACTTGTTTTGTAAAAAATAATAATAATAATAATAATAATGATAATAAAAAAAGCATCCAACAACGTTCTTGACCAGCGCTTAAAAACATCAGCGGCAATGGGCGAGAACAACAGTGTAAGAAACGGGAATAGCAACTCTAGCAAACAAATCACGCTTTTGCTTACCCTCCAGGACGGATGGTGCAATAGTGGATTAGAATATGTAAAGCAAGAATGGGAGAGGTTGTTTTAGTGAGGTATTACCACAGCACGTGGTCGAGTCCCACACGAACAAGTGCGTGAATGCATTTTTTCCTCTCCTAAACTTGTTTTGTAAAAAAAAAAAAAAATTGATAACAATAAAAATGTAAGTTCATACTTTTTGCTTACCTGTATATTTTAAAGTTCATGAGTTAAATATTAAAAATTATCATAAAATAGCTACTAATTGCACAATTTATAATATTTCTAAAATTATGTTCTAAATAATAAGTTTAGAGTTCTATTTAATAATTTTGTTTTGATTTGAAAAATAATCAAACACTGTTTGTATGATAAAATTTATGTGTTTTTATATAAATAATATATTTTTTACAGTTTATACAGTTTGGAATCTTTTTAAGTTTTCATATCTTTGTTTCAATAATAATAATAATAATAATAATAATAATAAAAATGTAAGTTAATATTATTTGCTTACCTGCATAGTTTAAAGTTTGAGAGTTACTCCAAAATTCTAGGAAAATACCTTCTTGGGTCATTAAGACATTAACTCTTTACTCTTAAAATTTGCAGTTGAGACCTCTTGTATTTTTCATAGAATAAGCAGGAAATATATTTGGTTGATAATGAAATGTTTTAAGTTCTATGATGAACTACCCTTTTAGTAAAATTTGTTTTGCAATTTTATCCACAATATTTTGACATATCTTTTAATATTTTTTTCTTTTTTAACTCCCATATAAGTAAATTAAAGTATTATTAAAATAATGTGATTAAACTTTTTTTCCTTCGTATTTTGGATATATCAAATTCACCATTTGAAGATATTTATGTTATAGTAGTAGATTCAATAAAAGATCAAAATTGTTATTTCTGCATCTGTAGTTGAATCTTACTGATTTTATTAAGACTGAAATTGACTACATCTAAAAAGTGTTATTTGCTACTCATTTTTTTACAGATTTTTAATGTTTTAAACTAAAAATCAAAAGTTAAAATCCTTACCTATAAAATAATCTCAAAAAATAAATCAAATCATTGTGATGTTATCTAGTCCATTACGAAGAATCTTATTGATTGTTCTTTACAAATTTAAATAAAATTAAGTTTAAAATATGTTAATATTTATTCCAAACACACCAGTTAAAAGATTCTTGCTTTACATATATTAATCTACTATTGCTCCATCCGTCCTGCAGGGCAAGCAAACGCGTGCTTCATTTGCTAGAGTTGTTATTCTCGTTTCTTACACTGATGTTTTCACCAATTGCCGCTGATGTTCTTAAGCGGTGGTCAAGAATGTTGTTGGATGCTTTTTTAGAGCAACCGAATATGATCTTATAATGAACACTGCTGCCGAACCAGATTGAGAGAGTTCAGAAGAACAGCCTTCTGCATGCGAACCGCCAACGCATCAGCTTTGTGCTCACAGCTAGGAATCTTATGTAATTGGCTCACAAATGAAGCTCGCATCCCTCCTAAACAACCGAGTATAAGAACAATTAATCTGATCCTGTAGCCTGGATATATTCTACTTAATTCAAACAGAAGGTCTTGATACTTTGTCCGCTTCTTATCCTCCTTTTGAGTGATATTGCTCTCAGCAGGTGCTGAAAACTCTATCACACAAATGACCTTACTTTTATGATCCTGGAGCACTATATCAGGCTTATTGGCGCTGATACGATGAGTGGTGGAAAAAGAAAAATTCCAGTAGATCTTACACTGATCATTTTCCACAACGGACTCCTGATCCCCCTGGGCATACGGCAAGATGGGTTCTTTATCTATACCATATTGGTGTCGAAGGTGATAATACAACACCTTAAGCGCAGCATTGTGTCTTTCTACATATCTGTAACATGCATACTTCGGGCACGCACTTAGAATGTGACTAAGTGTCTCCGGGTATTGCCTGCATGCTCGACAGTTGGTATTGTCGACAGATATATGCATCACTCGACTGCGATACACCAAAGTATTTATCACTCCATCTTGGCAAGCAAATAAAAATCCTTTAGTCTCCGATTTTAATCCAGCCGATTTAAGGAATGCAAAAGACAAACCTACAGACAATCCCATTTCTCTGACGATATTATAAAATTGTCCGGGAACAGGCTTACGAACATGTTTTTCTAAAAGAAGTACATGTTCTGCATTCTTTACATTTTTTTTGAGCATCAAAGGTGGTAATGACGCTATTCCATGTTCGGTATTATTTGTATCAAATCGAAGATTAAGTTCCTTTGCCGCTCTATTTGCCGCTTGATATAATTATATAATAATTATTATTATTTTTTTATTTTTTTATTTTTTTTACAAAACAAGTTTAGGAGAGGAAAAAATGCCTTTACGTTTTTGTTCGTGTGGGACTCAACCACGTGCTGTGGTAATACCGCACTAAAACAACCTCTCCCATTCTTGCCTTACGTACTCTTATCCGCTTTTGCTCCTTCCGTCCTGAAAGGTAAGCAAGAGCGCGATTCTTTTGCTCGAGGTGTTTTCAGTTCACTGTTCTGTAGGTGTCCCTGTCCCTTGCCGCTGTTGTTCTTACGCGGTGGCCAGAAACGCTATTGGATGCTTTTTTAGAGCTACCTTCGTGATGTTATATTATGAAGAACAGTGCTGCCTGACCAGATGAAGAGAGCTCAGCAGAACTGCCTTCTGCATTCGACCTGCCAATGCGTCAGCTTGACGCTCGCAGGTTGGAACTCTTTGAAGCTGGCTAACAAATGAAGCTCTCATCCCCCCTAGACAGCCGAGAATAAGGACAACTAAATGGACTTTATAGCCTCTGTGTATTCTCCTCAATTCGAACAGCAGGTCTTGATACTTTTGCCGTTTCTCATCCTCCTTCTGAGCGATATTGCCCTCGGCAGGAGCCGAAAACTCAATCACGCAGGTGATCTTACCTTTATGATCCTGGATTACTATATCAGGCTTAGTAGCACTGATACGATGAGTGGTAGAAAACGAAAAATTCCAGTAGATTCTGCAATTCTCATTCTCCACAACAGCCTCCTGATCCTCTTGGGCGTATGGCAAGACAAGTTCCTTATCTACACCATATTGGTGTCGAAGATGGTAATACAATACCTTAAGTCCAGCATTGTGTCTTTCAATATACCTGGAACATGCATACGTCGGACACGCACTTAGAATGTGAGTAAGTGTTTCCGGATATTGTTTACATGCTCGACAGTTGTAATTGTCGACAGGTATCTGCATGACCTTACTGCGATAATATAAGGTATTGATAACACCATCTTGGCAAGCAAATAAAAATCCCTCAGTCTCCGATCTTAAACCAGCAGATTTCAGAAATCTAAAAGACAGATCCTTAGACAACTCGATCTCCCTAATAATCTTATAGAATTGCCCATGAAGAGGCTTCCTAACATGTTGCTCCAATAGAAGTACATGTTCAGCCTGCTTCACTTGTCTTTTAAGCATCAAAGGTGTTAATGATGCCAATCCCTGTTCTGTATCGCTGGTATCAAACGGAAGACTAAGTTCATCTGCCGCTCTGTTTTCCGCTTTGTATAAAAATGCCCCATTATCTGCAATTTCATGATGGTGGACAAATTGCATAAGAGGATCATTACTGTTCATCACCGAACACGCCGCAGCCAATACAATACGGCGATGAAGACACTCTACACTAAGTAGACCTCTCCCTCCCTGATCGCGTGGAAGGTAAATTCGAGGTACAGAAGACCTTGGGTGATGACATCGATGTATTGACATCATCCTACGTGTCTCTCTATCTAGTAACTTCAGGTCATCCACATTCCACTTAACAGCTCCAAATGTATAGAGAAGTAAAGGAATGGCTAATGTATTTGTGGCTTGTATCTTATTCTTCCCAGATAATTCAGATGACCAAATTTTTCTAAGAAGACCTCGATATTTCTTTTGGAGATGATCTTTAAGCTTACAAACATCCTGAGTCTCCGATTGTGGAATCCCAAGATATGTGTAAGCATCCCCTACACCAAGATGTTGTATGGTGTTGCCACCAATGAGCTGAAGGTCCTCAGAGTTACTTTGTAAATCCGATGTTTCTCGTCTTCCTCTATTTAGATGAATCACGGCACATTTGTCCAATCCAAAAGACATACCTATAGCTCTGGAATACACAGCTACTGCAAACACTAAGATATTAAGTGCCTCCTTACTGGAGGCATAGAGCTTAAGATCATCCATATAAAAAAGGTGGTTGATCTTATATACTCTTTTTTTTGGTTTGCCACACATGTATCCAGAGTGCTTTTCTCGAAGAACAATAGACAGAGGCAAGAGGGAGATGCAAAAAAGTAGAGGACTGAGTGAGTCTCCTTGAAAAACTCCTCTTTTATAGGTGACGATGTTAGTATTCACCTGTTGTTTGTTCGATGTTATAACAAACCTTGTCCTCCACTTGAGCATTAGATCTTTCAAGCATCTCACAATGTTTGGATGTACCTGTAAGCATTCAAGAAGCTTGATAATCAATTCGTGACTCGTAGAGTCGAATGCTTTACGGTAATCAATCCAAGCCATTGACAGGTTGCGCCGATAAAATATCGAATCTTGAGTCACGCACCTATCTATCAGTAGGTTATCCCTACAACCTGCTAGGCCTCTCTTACACCCTCGCTGTTCACCTATTGCACTCCACACTGGCTCTATGGATGTTAATATCCTCTCTTTGAGGATACCAGTGAATAGCTTGTAACAGGTGTTAAGACAAGCTATTGGTCTATAATTCATTGGATTAGACAAATTTCCTGATTTTGGTAGAAGTACCGTTCTTCCTTCAACCAACCACTGAGGTACGTGATCTTCTCCGTTATGAAAGCTAGAAAATATACGGGCCAAATGTTGGTGGGTAAAAGTGAACTTCTTCCACCATAGATTATTAATCTTGTCTGGACCGGGTGCTGAATAGTTCTTAGTTTTAGCAACTACATTTCTCACTTCCTCCTCAGTGATTCGTGAGCACTCTTCCATAGGGTGTTCAAGCCCCTGCCGATGACAGAAGCTACGAAAGAGTGGTATAGATGCATCTTGATCGTTTAGAGAACATGTGGTTTCGTAGATGTTCTTCCAGAAGTTTTCAACCTCTTCACGACTAGGTGGCTTTTCAACGGTTGGAGAAGGTACTGGGAACAGGCGGGACGGATTGATAGCAAAAGTGTTATTTTGCTCTATCCATTTTACACGCCGTTCTAATTGTTCTCTTATAATTACAAGAGTACGTATCTTCTCAATCCAATGCTGCTTGATATTCTGCAGCTTAGACTTCTTGAGAGTATGATGCAACCTTTTTAGAGATTGGGCTATGCCCAAAACTCTAGGAGTAAATGCTCTATTTGTTGCTAGATATGCAATCACACTCTGCAATTGAGAAGCCATCCGTCTGGCCACCCCAATCTTGAACTGTACCTGTTTAATTCCTTGTTTTGTTCTTGCAATGCGCTCAGAAACAGATTTTCTGTTGCTTTCGCGAAGCAAAGAAACCGCCTTTTCATAAACTGCACAGTTCAATGTCCAGAGGTCTACATCTTCTGAAAGGTCCGAAAGTTCTCTGTTCGCCGCTGCCAATTTGTCCATTTTAATGGAAACCTTGTGATGAATTTTGGTTTCTCTTGCGCCCACATTACTATGCTCGACCATTTGTTGTGTTGTGAGAACTGATCGTCTGTTCTCTACGGGGTCTCGATCTTCTTGAAGGAGAGCTTCATATCCCCTACCCAACAGAGAGGATATCTGATCTCTTAGATTCTGAGATGTTATTTGAGCGTATTGGGGATACATAGTGATCCATCGCTCATAATATCTCTTCATTATTCCTCTACGGTCAGGAGAAGAGTTTCGCCAACATAAGATGGCATCTCTCTTCATCTCCTCAGTCCATCGTAGACGCTCACGAGCTTGTCCACGGGCGTAGCCTGGTCGTCGCCTGGGTTCTATCCTATTGCCACTCCCAACTGAACCCAGGTCTCCATCCGAAAGAGACCTATTGTGGGTGGCACTGCGCGTTACAGTTGTCGTAACTGCAAGTTACCCTGTGGGGGTGGTTAACCCATCACAGGGTTGACAATTATTTCAGGTGTCAAGCCCTATCTGGTTATGGTCCGCGTCGGGTATTTCATTTCCCCGATACCACCTATATCTAGGAGGATCCCCCTATCCGCCACCTGGGGACGCGCCCGGTTGAGGTCCAGCAACCCCACCTTAGATGCCCTTTAAACACTCGGCCTAACAAACCAAGTATTTCCACGATGTTTGGGAAAGGGCAACTAAGGACTTGACCAAATCGATCAAGCGTTTCTGTGATATCTGGTAGCGGATAGCACCAAATATCACAGAGATTCCGAGTATTTTTTTTTTGTTTTTTTTTTTTTTTTTACAAAACAAGTAGGAGAGGAAAAAATGCATTTACGCACTTGTTCGTGTGGGAATCGACCACGTGCTGTGGTAATACCTCACTAAAACAACCTCTCCCATTCTTGCTTTACATATTCTAATCCACTATTGCTCCATCCGTCCTGGAGGGTAAGCAAAAGCGTGATTCATTTACTAGAGTTGTTATTTTCGTTTCTTACACTGTTGTTCTCACCCATTGCCGCCGATATTCTTAAGCGGTGGTCAAGAACGTTGTTGGATGCTTTTTTAGAGCTACCGAATAGGATCTTATAATGAACAGTGCTGCCGAACCAGATTTAGAGAGTTCAGAAGAACAGCCTTCTGCATGCGAACCGCCAACGCATTAGCCTTGAGCTCGCAGCTAGGAATTTTTTGTAATTGGCTCACAAATGAAGCTCGCATCCCTCCTAAACAACCGAGTACAAGAACAATTAATCTGACCCTGTAGTCTGGATATATTTTACTCAATTCAAACAGAAGGTCTTGATACTTTGTCTGCTTCTCATCCTCCTTTTGAGTGATATTGCTCTCAGCAGGTGCCGAAAACTCTATCACACAAATGACCTTACTTTTATGATCCTGGAGCACTATATCAGGTTTATTGGCGCTGATACGATGAGTGGTGGAAAAAGAAAAATTCCAGTAGATCTTACACTGATCATTTTCCACAACGGACTCCTGATCCCCCTGGGCATACGGCAAGATGGGTTCTTTATCTATACCATATTGGTGTCGAAGGTGATAATACAACACCTTAAGCGCAGCATTGTGTCTTTCTACATATCTGTAACATGCATACTTCGGGCACGCACTTAGAATGTGACTAAGTGTCTCCGGGTATTGCCTGCATGCTCGACAGTTGGTATTGTCGACAGATATATGCATCACTCGACTGCGATACACCAAAGTATTTATCACTCCATCTTGGCAAGCAAATAAAAATCCTTCAGTCTCCGATTTCAAACCAGCAGACTTGATGAAAGCAAATGACAAAACCCCAGACAGTCCCAACTCTTTTATGAGACTGAAAAACCGTCCATGCACAGGCTTGTCAATATGCTCCTGTAACAGAAGCGCATGTTCTGCTTCCTTAACACGTTTTTTAAGCATTAATGGTGTTAAAGATGCTAAACCGTGTTCCATATCCCTGGTTTCAAATGGGAGACTTAGTTCACTTGCAGCTCTTTCTGCCGCTCGATATAAAAACGCCCCAACATTTGCAATTTCATGATGGTGAACAAATTGCATAGGAGGATCTCTACTGTTTATGACTGAGCATGCTGCAGATAAAACAATTCTACGATGAAGACACTCTAAATTTAAAAGACCTCTTCCTCCCCGATCGCGTGGAAGGTAAATGCGAGGTACGGAAGACCTAGGATGATGACTTCGATGTATAGTCATGATCTTGCGAGTTTCTCTATCTAGTTCCTTCAACTCATTCACATTCCACTTAACTGCTCCAAATGTATAGAGTAGTAAAGGAATGGCTAATGTGTTTGTGGCTTGTATCTTATTCTTCCCAGATAGTTCAGAAGCCCAAATTTTTCTGAGGAGACCATGGTATTTCATATGGAGATGATCTTTAAGCCCACACAAATCTTGACTTTCCGATTGAGGAATTCCAAGATATGTGTAAGTTTCCCCAACACCAAGGTGATGAATGGTATTGCCACCAATGAGCTGAATATTCTCAGAGTCGCTCGACATTTCAGCTGTTTCTCGTCTCCCTTTAATTAAATGGATAACAGCACATTTATCTAATCCAAAATCCATACCAATAGCTCTGGAGTACTCGGCTACTGCAAACACCAGAATTTTTAATTCGTCCTTGCTGGATCCATATAGCTTAAGATCGTCCATATAAAACAGATGGTTGATCTTATGGACTCTATTTCTGGGTTTTCCACACATGTATCCAGAGTATTTTTCTCGGAGTACTACAGACAAAGGCAAGAGGGAGATGCAAAAAAGTAGAGGACTTAGGGAGTCTCCTTGGAAAACTCCTCTTCCAAACGAGATGATGTTAGTCATCACTTGCTGTTTGTTGGATGTTATAACAAACCTTGTCCTCCACATGAGCATTAGCTCCTTTAAGCATCTCACAATGTTCGGATGTACCTCTAAGCATTCAAGGAGCTTGATGATCAGCTCATGACTTGTAGAGTCAAATGCCTTTCGGTAATCAATCCAAGCCATTGACAGGTTACGTCGATAAAATATCGCGTCTTGGGTAATACACCTATCAATCAATAGGTTCTCCCTACAACCTGCCAGACCTCTCTTGCACCCTCGCTGTTCGCTTATTGCACTCCAAACTGGCTCGATGGATGTCAAAATCCTCTCTTTGAGGATGCCAGTGAATAGCTTGTAGCAGGTGTTAAGACAAGCTATGGGTCTATAATTTTTTGGAATAGATAAATCACCAGATTTTGGTAAGAGTACCGTTCGTCCTTCCACCAACCACTGTGGTATTGGATGTTGACCGTTGAGAAAGGTAGAGAATATTCGAGCCAAATGTTGGTGAGTTGAAGAGAACTTCTTCCACCAAAAGTTATTAATCTTATCTGGCCCGGGTGCTGAAAAGTTCTTCGTTTTAGCAACTATGTTTCTCACCTCCTCCTTAGTAATTGGTGGACTTACCTCTGCTGGATGGTCAAGCCCCTGTCTAAAACAGAAGCTACGAAAGAGTGTTAAGGATGACTCTTCATCGTTCACTGAATGGGCTTTCCCATTTATGTTACTCCAGAAGTTTTCAATCTCTTCACGACATGGGGGTCTTTCGACAGTTGGCGATAGTGGACTGAACAGGCGAGAAGGATTAGTAGCATAGGTATTATTTTGCTTTATCCATTTAAAGGTCCTATCGACGCGGTCTGAAACAGATTTTCTGTTACTTTCACGAAGCAGGACCTTTGCTTTTTCGTACACAGCACAATTTAATGTCCAGAGATCTACATCCTCTGGGAGTAATGAGAGCTCGTTATTCCCTTCAGCGATTTTGTCCATTTTAATGGAAACCTTTAGATGTACTTTGGTTTCCCTAGACCTCATGTTCCCTTCCTCGGTCGTTGGTGTAGGTGTTACTGTCGGAACCTGAAGGTTCTCGGAGGGTTCTTCTTCTTCCTGCTGAAGAAAAGCTTCATGTCCCTTTTTTCGCAGAAAGGATACTTGGTCTCTTAAATACTGAGGTGTCATTTGAGCGTATTGGGGGTACATATTGACCTATCGCTCATGCAACCTAAGCATGTATCCTCTTCTGCAAGGACTACTGTTTTGCCAACATAGCATGATGTCCTTCCGAAGTTGGTCCGTCCATTTAAAACGTACTCTAGCTTGTCCCGGGTCAATGCCTGGTCGTTGCCTGGGTTCTGTCCTATTGCCACTCCCAACTGAACCCTGATCTCCATCCGAGAGAGACCTATTGTGGGTGGCACTGCGCGTTACAGTCGTCGTAACCGCAAATACTCTGTGTGGGAGGTTATCCCAACACAGAGTGGACAATTATATCGGGTGCCCACCCCTATCTGACTTTTGGTCCGCCCCGGGTATTCTAATTTCCTCGGTACCTCCCATATCTGAGAGGCCTTCCCCTATCCGCCACCTGGGGAGGCGCCCGATTGGGGTATCAGAAACCCCATCTCAAATGACATTCAAGTACCCGACCCAGTCGGCTAAGAAACTCTGTGATATCCCGTAAAGGGTACCACAAGTCCCTCACCAACCCGATCAAATACCTACACGATGTTCTGTAATGGTCATCTTAGTACTGAGCCAAGTCGGACCAGTATCTTTGAGCTGCTTGGTAACGGATAAACCAAGCAACCCATTTCGGGTTATTATTATTATTATTATTATTATTATTATTATCATTATTATTGTTATTGTTATACGAGACATAATAATTCTTTATTTTAAAGTTATTAAAATATATTACAATTTAGATAAAATTCACTTTGAATACAATTTTTTAATGGAAAAAATAATAAAGTTCTCAGAAAAGAATATGTTTAAGTTTTGAAAAATAATATTAAATTTTAATGAAATGACAAAATTAAAAAAAAAGAAATTTCAGTAAATAAATTCAACCTTTTATTTTTAATATGTTTATTTAATCATTTCAAATTATATTTAATTATTAATGCAGGTTTTAATATTTTTAACTAAAAAAATATAATTAATTAAAACTATATAACAAATTTGATCGGAATTGTACTTTTTAGGTACAAGATTAAAAAAAGAATACCTCTTTTACGTATATAGCCTTGTATCAACTTTATAATATAGTATTGAAGATTGAAATAGAATGTTATTGCATATATTTGATTAAGGGGGGGGGTTAGGTTTGACAACTTTTTTTTCAATTTTTTTTTTTTTTTTACTGAAAGTAAAATATCCGAAAAATATTGTATTACATTTTTAGACCATTCAGAGCAAAACTAACGAAGTTACAGTAGATGACCGTACCTCTAACTTAGTTTGGCGACCCTTTTAGCTACCTGCGCTGAGTGGCGAGTAGTCTTGCCAGATACCCTCACTCATCGTAATTGCGCATGCTCTTCGCTTTAACACTCATTGGTCAGAAACATCGGAAAGTCTAATTTCCGATGGTAACTTTGATTCTGATCAATGACTGTTGAGGATTTAGAGCATGCGCAATTACAATGAGTGAGGGTATCTGGCAAGACTGCTCGCCAAAAAGCGTCATTTGTAAAGTCGGTGACCAACCTACCGGAAAAACTACTGAACCGATCGTTTTGAAATTTTGTAGGTACACTTATTCTACATATAAATAGCTCTCAAGTGACGTCGAGCTTTTAAATTTTTTCAAATTATTAACAATTTTACAATAACAAATAGGTCGATTTTTTCGTCAAAAATCGTCATTTTGGCTTCAAAATGGTGTCAAAAATTGAAAAATTGAAAAAAACTCTTTGTAACTTGAGAGATAAAGTAATAAACCAAACATTTTTACTCTTTGGTTTTAGTTGATCCAGTGATGCTGTAAGCTGGTCACCGCACAAACACTTTTTTTCTAGGCACCTGCGGAGATCTGCAGTAACTTCGTTATTTCTATCTATTTTTTAACAAATTTTTTTTTTGATATTCTTCAAATGTTACACTATCATATAATAATATGTAAAATAAATCGACAGTAATAATTACTTCTAAAAAAATTCATGAAAAAAGGTATTTTTAGACGAAACAAACCTTACCCCCCCCCCTTCAATAAACATTATAGTGTACATTGGGCACAATTAACATTCTACGGCACACAACTTCAACAGACATTTAATTAAACAAACAATTGAATACAAATCATATCTTACAAAATTATTAATAAAAATGATTTTCGACTGTTTTTTAAATTAACATTTTATTTCATTGGCTTTTTAATCAACATATTATCAACGGGGGGCGTCGAATAATATTAATATTTATCTTTTAAAACGTAATTCTGACCGATACGACAAGCTGTCAAAATAGAAATAAATATTCGTTAACAAAATCTTAAACTCAACTAAATAGAAACAAATAATAATTTAAATAACTTATTGTATTTAAATAAACTTTAGAAATTAAAAATGTAAACTCAAAAAAATTAAAGGCACAAAACGCCGAGTTTACATGCGGCTGCACAATAGCCTGACAATGATTCCAGACTGGTGTGTCTTTTCTATTTTTAAATTAATTGAAAAATATTGTGCGAAGTAGATTTCTACCTCGCTACAGTCCGCAAAATATACGGTAAAATATTAGGCATTCTCTATACGGCATAGGTGTATTTGATCTAATGGGCTGTCCTCGTCAATAAGTCAAATTCTTAGGATTCTTAAGCAAATTCCGTAAGGCGACCCAAAAAATTCCGATTTTCCAAAAATATTTACTTTATTAAGTGTTTAAAGTATAAAAATTGACCATTACATCCCTTATATGACACTAATGTAACTTGAGCAGCGAAGTAAGTATTATTTCACGCAAAAGCGTTCATTACATTACTTCTGTAAAATCATTACTTCAGAGCCCACAAAAAATAGAGTCCATTTCAATCAATGATTTTAAGAAAACAATATAATGATGTTGAGTTTTCTTCATCGTTAAACACATATATTAAACTAAATTTAAAAATAAACAAAAATTTTTTTTTTATAAAATGGCGCCTTTACAGCAATTCAACTCAGATCATTTTTTTAAAAACAACTTTTGCGGCCAGAAGGTTTTCTACCTTCCAGAAGTACCTAGATAAAAAATTCAAATGAATTATGAAAGAGGATGACATTTACCAAAAAAATACATAGGATATTTAAAAAATATCAATTTTTCGCAAAATGACATGACTTTGATGAGAAAAATGACATTTTTCGTTAAAAAATCAAGGAAAAAATAGTTATAGACTAAAAATGCATTAACCAATCTGAAAAATCCTATGTACTTCTCTAAAGAATAGTGTTTTAAAGCTACAGTTCAAATTTAAATTGAATCCGTCAAAAACTGTGGGAGAAATCCTTCCGGCCAGTTTGAAAACTCTAGTTTCACGAAAAACGAGTTTAAAATTTACAATCATGGAAACAGATGTTACCAGTGAAAAAAGTGGATCTAAGTTTACAAAAATTACTACTCGGGGATTTTCAAGGTTACTGATTACAGATCCGATGTCAGTTTTTAAATATTGAACATTTTTGGGTGATGTTACTCCTTAATCTAAGTAAATATTCTTGATTTAAGAATACATCATTGGATCAATTATAAGTTAGTTTTGATCCAAGAACGCATACTTGGGTCAATAATGAGTTATTATTTATCTATAAAAAATTATAGTAGCTCCGATCCTAAGGATAAATAACATTTGATCTAATGCAAAAATGCATTAATACAAAAAACATTTTTCTCAGTATTCACCTTTGAAGTAATGGGAACGTCATTACGTATTCAATCAATTCAATTTTCAACTAATTCAAGTTTCAATTTAAGAAAATAATTAATTAATTAATTAAGCTGACAAGTTTCACTTACCCATTGCGATAAATGTCGATATAATCCGTTTGTTTAGTTCCTGTACTTAAAGCTCTTTTGTATGTTTTATTAATTTTATTTTTTCGGGTACTTTTAGAAAAAGATCCTTTAAAACCAGGTGCTCTCGTGTTTGGAGCATGATGCTGTGGTAGAATATTATACGATTTCAAATGAGAGTTAGCTTTCTTGTATCTTCTAGCAAATGTGTTATAAGTCGAATGATTTTTTACATCATTTACTGTCGACTTTTGAGACGTTAATATAGGAAAATATTTGTCAGAAATAAACGTCTTTTTCGGATGATTTTTAGATGCCTCGAAAGAAATTTCAAAATTAAAATCAGGTCTTTGCTTTTGTGCAAAATCATAATGTTCTGTATCCTCTTGAAAATCTGTCTTATGATCCGGAATGGAAAAATCAGCTCCTGGAAAAATTTCTGTTGACTTGGAAGGTGGATCGTTTTGAACAGGAGGATATATCTCCGCATAGCCATAAACTTTACAACTACAACAAGTAGGTACTTTAAAAATATCCATATGTAAACCTAATTTGCTATCCCAGGTTAACAAACGATGATAATTATATATTTGAAGGCACGAAGAACGATAGTTCTCTGATATATAAGAACAAATCGATTGTAGTTTCCTGAAATAAATGTATTTTTTTTAAATTTGTTCATAAAAGAAATAAATCGTTCTTTCATATATATTTAAGAGAAGAAAAATCACTTAATTATTCTACTTTAAATTTCAAGCTTCAATTTTTAAGGAATAATTAACTGCTCCAATGTAAAGAGAAACTCTCTGTAATGTTTTGAGTTATTAAGTTGATGTTGGTTGATGACCAATAAAAGGTCAACAAGTAAATAAAAGTAAGTAACGTATCACGTCGTACGTTGTATATTCATACATATTTAACAGTAAATCAACTTGATATACATAATTTTATAGAAAAATTAAAAAAATGACAAATGTAGGATTTTGTTTGCCGCAAATACATAAATAAGATAAAAGTCTTTAACAACCCCTCTTGATGTCGGTTGACTTTTTTGTCCTAATTCTGAAACAGGGTTAATAAAACTAAAATTAAAGTTTTCTCTTGATTAAATATTAGAATATTTTTTTTTTAATCATTTATTAATACTCCTTTGTAGTTTTTACAGTCTATCGTTTTTGACTTCCACCCTTACACAGATTCCATTAGAAGTTTTGTGTACTTAATCTAAATTAACAAAAATAAACTACTATAAATATAAGAAAGAAATATGTCTTACTCTAGGAGGTGCATTTGCTAGGGCATTAAATTCCGTAATTTGAAGTTTGTCCCTAGTTTCTAAATTCGACGTTCCTAGAGAAAGAGACTAGCTATTCTTTGAATTATTTTATTCTCAAAAGTTTGTATTTTTTTTTAATACTAGAATTGCATGCACTGTTACAAACTGGTGTGGCGTACATTAAAACTGGTTTAATTATACTTGTGTACAGTATCAGTTTGTTAGTCAGGTTTGATTTACTTTTCTTATTTATTATCTAATACACAAATTTTGTTTCCTTAATACATGCTTGTTTAGTTATATGTTCACTAAATTTTAACTTTTTGTCCAAAATTACGCCTAATAGATACTTGGCACTACTTTTACTCTGTACGTTGACGTGTCAAGCGAGACTTTAATTTAATTGCTTTTCATTGGTTGAACTTTTCTCTATTTTCTTTGATTATTTGTGATTTCTTGTAAAACTAATTTACGTAAGAATTACTGAAGTTTCCCTCTAATACTTTTGTGAAAGAAAAAAAGTGATCCCTTCATATTTTGATAGTCCATAATGTCACTAAGGAAACCTTCGAACCAATTTTTCTAAATTTAATTTTTTTTGGAAGTTATAGAAAATTAAACTTTTTTGCAACGTTTTAGAAAAAATTAAATATCTCGAAATTGTGTAAACAAATATTAATAAAAATTGATTTGGAGAAAGATTGAGAAACGTACTTTTGATAAATATATAAATTATAAATAAAAAGCGTAATTTGTTTAAACAAACCATATTTTTAATTGTTAATTTTAAAAATGGTAATTATCCAGATAAGCGGCTCTTCCGAATTTTTAAGTTTTTTTATCGGGACCAAGTCTAAGTGGTGTGTTTTAGCACCAAAATGAATAATCCGGTGGGGGAGATTGAAAAAGTTTACCTGATTTTTTTATTTTTAGAAAAAACTGCAATTTTTTAACCAACGTAAATAAAGCATTTTCAATTACTTTTTTATCCAAAAGTACTTCAAACAGTTAAATATTAACTGCAATCGCACAATTATAATAAAACTTATATTAACAACTGTCATTTTAACAGCTGTAAATAATGTCAGTGTTGTGTACTCAAGCGCAAGGATGGGTAGTAACCTACAATTTATGTGCAAGTGTGTTCACTGTAGTTCACACATAAATATTGTTCTACCGGTTAATTTTCCAAATAATTACCAGTTATTTTACATGATTTTACTTAATTGAATGCTAAAATATTAAATTAGATGTGAATAGTAAGATAACTCATTTTTTTAACTATAGAAATAAACCATATTTTTTCACTTTCTAAGAAATAATCACTCTAAATAAATAAATTATGAATTTTGAGGCGCATGAATTCTTCCAAAATGACATTTGTTCGAATGGACATTCGATCGAATGGTCATTAGGTCGAATGGACATTCGATCGAATGGACTTTTGATCGAATGGACATTTGATCGAATGGACTTTTGATCGAATGGACTTTCCACTGAATGGACTTTTGATCGAATGGACTTTCGACCGAATGGACATTTGATCGAATGGACATTTGATCGAATGGACTTTTGATCGAATGGACATTTGATCGAATGGACTTTTGATCGAATGGACTTTCGACCGAATGGACTTTTAATCGAATGGACATTAGATCGAATGGACTTTCCACCGAATGGACTTTCGACCGAATGGACTTTTAATCGAATGGACTTTCGACCGAATGGACATTTGATCGAATGGACTTTCGACCGAATGGACTTTTGATCGAATGGACATTCGACCGAATGGACATTTGATCGAATGGACATTTGATCGAATGGACTTTTGATCGAATGGACTTTCCACCGAATGGACTTTTGATCGAATGGACTTTTGATCGAATGGACTTTCGACCGAATGGACTTTTAATCGAATGGACATTAGATCGAATGGACATTAGACCGAATGGACATTTGATCGAATGGACATTTGATCGAATGGACTTTTGATCGAATGGACTTTCCACCGAATGGACTTTTGATCGAATGGACTTTCCACCGAAGGGACGTTTGATCGAATGGACTTTTGATCGAAAAGTCATTCGGCCGAAGTGTTTTTTTAATGTGAGTTTACTCTCTATTATACAGCAGTCTATGGATACTAATTATCGTGCGTTCCAAGTGTTTACAGTGTTCAATTTTTTGTCGGCAGATGGAGCTAGGAGTACTCCATCAATAAAATACACACACAAATTAAATTTCATTACTCCTAGCTCCATCTGCCGACAAAAAATTGAACACTGTAAACACTTGGAACGCACGATAATTAGTATCCATAGACTGCTGTATAATAGAGAGTAAACTCACATTAAAAAAACACTTCGGCCGAATGACTTTTCGATCAAAAGTCCATTCGATCAAATGTCCATTCGATCAAATGTCCATTCGATCAAATGTCCATTCGGTCGAATGTCCATTCGATCTAATGTCCATTCGATTAAAAGTCCATTCGGTCGAAAGTCCATTCGATCAAAAGTCCATTCGATCAAAAGTCCATTCGGTGGAAAGTCCATTCGATCAAAAGTCCATTCGATCAAATGTCCATTCGATCAAATGTCCATTCGATCAAAAGTCCATTCGGTCGAAAGTCCATTCGATCAAATGTCCATTCGGTCGAAAGTCCATTCGATTAAAAGTCCATTCGGTCGAAAGTCCATTCGGTGGAAAGTCCATTCGATCTAATGTCCATTCGATTAAAAGTCCATTCGGTCGAAAGTCCATTCGATCAAAAGTCCATTCGATCAAATGTCCATTCGATCAAAAGTCCATTCGATCAAATGTCCATTCGATCAAATGTCCATTCGGTCGAAAGTCCATTCGATCAAAAGTCCATTCAGCGGAAAGTCCATTCGATCAAAAGTCCATTCGATCAAATGTCCATTCGATCAAAAGTCCATTCGATCAAATGTCCATTCGATCAAAAGTCCATTCGATCGAATGTCCATTCGACCTAATGACCATTCGATCAAATGTCATTTTGGAAGAATTCATGCGCCTCTGAATTTTAGATATAATAATTTAATAAAACTTTATATAATCACGCAAAATTTGACAGTTGTCAATATGCTCAGGGTTATATGCACTACTACCCAGAGATAGGCAGTTATGCATCCTTTTTGTTATGAACCTGGCTTCGAAATGCGTAGTTATTTCCGTTAAGACCGTTGATTGAATAATCGATAGGTTCAGCAACAATTTCAATATATTGGTTAGAGGTTCCAGTTGAGCAATCAGTTGTTTGATTTATTCCAGTCATGAGATTAATGAAAAATTGTAAGGCTTCCAATTTTTATTGTCAATTATTGTAAAACTAATTCAATTTTTAGATCAATTACTATATAGTTGAAAGAACTTTAAAATTTACACCTTCAATTTAAACTGATTGATATGACTTTGATTTATAATTTTAATCACTGAATTATTTATGATCAATTGAATAGTTCAATATAATTACACAAGCCTGCAAAAAAAAAATTTTTTCTGTTGTTTGAGATCGGTGAGTCATTTCCCGTAGTTTTTGATGCGCTGAATTCAAATCTGGTAACGAAAACCTCCCATCACGTCAGGATTTTGAGAAAAATGGGGGTAAAACTCCCAAAAATCACGTTTTTGTCACTTTTTGAAAATTTGTACCGAGCAATTCCGACGTGCTAGAGACTTGTCATAGAGGTTATATTAAAGCTTGAACCCTATACTTTACGATGATATAATGATATTGGCAACAACATGCTAAATTAACTGTCAAACATGGTTTTTTTGACAGTTGTCAAGCATAAAATATGTCTTTCACTGTCCGTAAATACAACTATTTTAAAAATTGATTGGATTCGCTTGATACTTGTTACTCGGGGATTTTTGGGGTCGCTGAATACGAATATGTAATCAGATTTCAAAAATTCAAAATGGCGGATCCAATATGGCGGACGATTTTGTTAAAAATTGATTGGTTTCGTTTAGAACCGCCATATTGGATCCGCCATTTTGAATTTTTGAAATCTGATTACATATTCGTATTCAGCGACCCCAAAAACGACCCAAAAATCCCCGAGTAACAAGTATCAAGCGAATCCAATCAATTTTTAAAATAGTTGTATTTACGGACAGTGAGAGACATATTTTATGCTTGACAACTGTCAAAAAAACCATGTTTGACAGTTAATTTAGCATGTTGTTGCCAATATCATTATATCATCGTAAAGTATAGGGTTTAAGCTTTAATATAACCTCTATGACAAGTCTCTAGCACGTCGGAATTGCTCGGTACAAATTTTCAAAAAGTGACAAAAACGTGATTTTTGGGAGTTTTGCCCCCATTTTTCTCAAAATCCTGACGTGATGGGAGGTTTTCGTTACCAGATTTGAATTCAGCGCATCAAAAACTACGGGAAATGACTCACTGATCTCAAACAACAGAAAAATTTTTTTTTTTTGCAGGCTTGTGTTATTAAAGGATTGTAAATAAATACAACAATAATTATAGTTGGAAAGCTTTGTAAAAAACCAACTTTTATTCATTCTTAAAATCACTTGAAAGTTTTTAGTACAATGATTTTTAGAGAACAAATAATTTTATAAAGTTAAATTTGACTATGGTCAAATTTAGAGCGAGTTTGTAAAGAGCGCGAGAATACGAATAATCTGCCGTTTTCGGCCTTAATATCACTATTTATAATAGATAAGAGGGGATGGATTTATCCCTTCTATTTGCAATTTGACGAATCAAATTGCTGACGTCACAAACGTTAATATTCATTTATCCAATTAATTAGAAGTAGGCGTGAACTATAATCTAGTAATTCTAAGAAAGGCTTTCGCAACTGACGAGTGACATATTTTTAGATAAAATGTAATGTTAATATTTTACATCCGGTCTAACCGGCGCCACATTAAATTATTGATGCTATTTTTAGCGCTATGACTCAATCTTCATCTAGTTTTAACCAATTTAACCCGGAAACATGAGTCATATTTGACCTTGAATTTACACCAATTTACACGTGTATATTTTTCAACATGTGTAATATATATTTTTTTTGTTCATGTTTACATAATTATTTATAAGATAGAAAGAGAGAGAGAGAGTAGATTTTTAATAAAGAGAAAAGTATTAATTTATTCTCGTTTATTTGTTAATGTTTTATATTTTAATAATTCAAATAAATCTATAGTTCCTCAAATGTTGCAAATGGTTTAAAATCAAATTCTCTATTTCTGGTAAGTTATAGTGACTTTTGATTTTCTCAATTTACTAACGTTATTTGAAGACGAAACTAGTTCTTTCGTCACACTTTTAAAAGTGATCACTTACGTAAGGCCAGAGTTATGTAGTAACGGAGCACTTACGGCAAATCACCGTCATAGAACAAAAATAATATAATTGAATATAATAATAATAATTATTGTCAAAGAATGAGCAATTACCTATAAATGTTTTCCTATCGTCCGGCTTGAAAAAAAGGGTGAGTGAGGGGGAAAAGCTAAGGGAGGGGTCAGAGTGCCACTAATACTTGGGTCAATATCAATCTGCTTGGCAGATTGATATACACCCCTGCACATAAATGCTGAACTTCCGGTTTATTGTTCGTCTATTGTTCGAACAATAAACCGGAAGTACAGCATTTATGTGCAGGGGTGTACTAAGCATCCACTCAGCAGATTGATATAAAATACCCCGATCCACGTATTAGTGGCACCCCGACCACCCCCCTACCTTGTCCCCCTCACTTTCTTTCTTTTCAAACTGGCCGTCAGAAAAACATTGCTGCTTCGTTAACAATAATTATTATTATATTATTTTGGTTTTATGACGGTCATCGGTCAGTTGCGGTCAGTACCGCGTCACTACACAACTCTGGCCTTCGGGTGAAGTCATATACGAAGGATTAGGGTATCAGTAGATTAGCATAGACCAATCAGATAATTGGTCACATTGGAAAATATTTTCTGATTAGTCTATTCTATTCCCCTAATACTCTAGTCCTTCATATGTGACTTCACCCTAAGGTAAGTGATCACTTTTAAAAGGATGCGTAACTGCCTGTCTTTGTGCAGTTAGTGCATAACCCTGAGCATATTGACAACTGTCAAATTTTGCGTTACTATATAAAGTTTTATGGTAATTATTTAGAATCGCGGCTTTTGCGAATTTTTAAGTTTTTTGATCGGGACCAAGCATAAGTGGTGTATTTCAGCACCAAATTAAATAATCAGGTGGGGGAGGTTGAAAAAGTTTACCTGCTTTTTTTATTTTTACAAAAAACTTTAATTTTTTAATATGATCAAATTTTACTGATTTAACCAATTTTCTTTGCTTAAATCACTTTAAACATTTTAATATCAGTTTTAGATTTATTGGTTTAATAAATATTTACACCTTTACTATTATTTTTACAGGTGTAAACATGCTCAGGGTTGTATAGGAGACTGTAGTGATACACAGAGGTGGGTAGTCTTCACCTGACCTCAAGTGACCGGTGACCGTCACAGAACCGAAATAATATAACAATAATTATTGTCAAAAAAATACAGTAATTACCGTGCGATAATGTGTTCCTATCGGCCAGCTTGAAAAAAAGAGAGAGTGAGGAGGACAGTCCTAGGGGGGGGGGGTGCCACTAAACAGATTGATATAAAATACACCGACTTCACGTATTAGTGGCACCCCAACCCCCTTCTAGCTTGTCCCCCTCACTCTCTCTTTTTTTTAAGCTGGTCGATAGGAACACTGTATTTTTTGATAATAATTATTGTTATATTATTTCGGTTCTATGACGGTCACCGGTCAGTTGCGACCAGTGCTCCGTCACTACACAACTCTGGCCTTAGGGTGAAGTTTCATACGACGGAGTAGGGTATCAGTGGATTACAATAGACCAATCAGATAATTGGTCACAATGGAAAGTTTTTTCTGATTGGTCTATTCTATTCCTCTGATAATCTATTCCTTCGCATGGGTCTTCACCCTTACGTAAGTGATCACTTTTAAAAGGATGCGTAACTGCCTGTCTTAGTGCAGTTAAAAAATTGAAGTTTTTTGTAAAAATAAAAAAGCGGGTAAACTTTTTCAACCTCCCACACCGGATTATTTACTTTGGTGCTAAAATACACCACTTAGGCTTGGTCCCGATCAAAAAACTTAAAAATTTGCAAAAGCCGCGATTCTAAATAATTACCAGTTTTATTAAATTATTACATCTTAAATTTATAATTTATTAATTTAAAGTGATTATTTCTTAGAAAGTGAAAAAATATGCTTTAATTCTATAGTTAAAAAAATAAGTTTTTTATTATTCACATCTAATTTAATATTTTAGCATTCAATTAAGTAAAATCATGTAAAATAACTGGTAATTATTTAGAAAATTAACCGGTAGAACAGTATTTATGTGTGAATTACAGTGAATGCACTTGTACATAAATTCTACGTTACTACCCATCCTTGCACTTGAGTACACAACTCTGACATTATTTACAGCTGTAAAAATGACAGTTGTTATTATAAGTTTTATCATAATTGTACAATTTCAGTTAATATTTAACTGCTTGAAGTACTTTTGGCGCAAAAAAGTAATTAAAAATGCTTCATTTACGTTGGTTACAAAATTGCAGTTTTTGATAAAAATAAAAAAAACAGGTAAACTTTTTCAATCTCCCCCACCGGATTATTCATTTTGGTGCTAAAACACACCACTTGCACTTGGTCCTGATAAAAAACTTAGAAATTCGGAAAAGCAATGTTTAAATAACAATGTTCTTAGTCGATTTTGTCAATTTTTTTTAGAATCTTGTAAAAGCGTCCATGATTTTTGACGATGTTAAAATTATAATACTTTTCTATCAAAGGTGTGTATTGAAATTTAATCAAATCCTATCCTCTGAGAAATCTTATACTTTTCAATAAAAAAGTTCTTTTAAAAATAAACCAAATTTAATCCGCTGAAAAACTTAATATTTTTTATCAAAAGAGTTGTATTAAAGTTTAATAAAATCTGATGCACTAAAAAATCTTATACTTTCCAATAAAAACAATTTTTTAAGATTGAATAAAATTCTATAAATTGAAAAAATTGATACTTTTCTATCAAAAGGTTTGTATCGAATTTTAATTAAATCCTATTTAATGAAATATTTAATACTTTTCAATCAAAAGTATTTTTTAAAAAATGAATCAAATTTAATACGATGGGAAATTTAATATACTTTTATATAAAAAGTTCTTTATTTAAGTTCAATAAAATTCTATCCACAGTCAGATCTTATACTTTCCAATCAAAAGTTTTTTTTTAAAAAGTAATCAAATTCAATCAGCTGAAAAATTTTATACTTTTCTATTAATATGTTTGTACTGAAATTTAATCAAATCCCATTCATTACAAATATTATACTTTTCTATCAAAATGTTTCTATTAACCCTTATGAAAAATAAGTATTGGATTAAGTATTGGGAGTAAGTATTGGTTTAAGTATTAGAAACTCCAATACTATTTTCGCGTAACAAATTTTTAATCAAATTTTTTTTTAATTTTCTTTGGAACTGTGATTTTGCGTTCCATGTATTTCTATGTATTAAATTAACAAAAAAACTACTGCGCAGAGCTAGGAGCCATAGAAACTTAGTGCGCAAGCAGTAAAATTTTTAAGAATGTTTGGCGAAGAAAGTATTAGAGTTTTCAATACTTAAACCAATACTTATGTCAATACTTCAATACTTAATCCAATACTTAATCCAATACTTTCTCCCAATGCTTAATCCAATACTTATTTTTTATAAGGAAAAGTTCAATTAAATCTTATCCACTAAAAATTTTTATACTTATCAATCAAAATTTTTTTAAGAAAAGGAATCAAATTCAGTACGATGGAAAATTTAATACTTTTCTATCCAAAGTTTTTTTAAAAAATGGAATCAAATTCAATCCGATGAAAATTTTAATACTTTTATATCGAAAGATTGGTATTTAGGTTCAATGATATTCTATCCACTAACATTTTTTATACTTGATGTTATTAATTATTTTGCCGTAATAGGATCTGGTTATGATGTCGGTTTTTTCAAAAAATAGTAATAATCATTTTATTTGTTTTTTTATTGCCTACGTTTCGGTTTCAGATAGATAACCTTCATGGTTATCTTTCTGAAACCGAAACTTAGGCAATACAACAACAATTAAATAGTACGTTATGATACAAGTGCGGTAATTTGGCGATTCCTAAAGTGCGAGGTTTACAACACGAGCCGAAGGCGAGTGTGGTAGCTCACACTCTTAGGAATCGCCAAATTATCCGTATAAATGTTTAATCGAATCCTATCCAATGGAAAATTTTTATACTTTCGAATCAAAAGAATTTTTAACAATTTTTTCAAATTCTATGAACTGAAAATTTTAATACTTTTCAATTAAAAGGTTCGTAACAAAGTTTAATAAAATCCTATCCATTAAAAAATGTTACACTAGTTACCCAGTGGGCACTTATGTCCGAAAGGCGTCTGTTAAGACTTTAGTCTTTTGAGATCACAGAACTGGGGCTGACTCGAATTTACGACTCGAGGCCAGTTGCCAGTTCAAATATTACTGGAAAAGTGAAGTGACGTGTTTGGGAAGCGTGTGGTAGCGGCACTTGTCGGTGGCCAATTTCTCAGCTGCTCGCCGGTCGCGTCTCTCAACACGTGGTTCAGTGTAAAATTTCCTCTGTAAATGTAAGGCTATTGTCTCACGCAATTTCGTGTTCTCTCAAGGCTTTGTTCTCAAAGGTTCACCTCATTGTATCTCTCAAAAGGACTGCTCTAAATTGTATTGTGTGTGTGTTGTGTGGTGCGAAATCACCAGAAATTACAGGTGTAATTTCTGGACAAGGCAAAGACTCAATTACAAAGGACATAGCTCGCATTGTGTGTGATTGTGATTTTAATTTGCTTGATCATGGATTTAATCAATAAAAAAGGTATTTCTCTTATTAAAGGTGTTCTCATTTTTTCGAATTCTTTTGTTCTCTGTAATTTACTCTCCGTAAAGTGAAATTCTCAATCCTTTTCCTCTCACCCGGTTTTCGCTCAAAACATTTGGTCCTTCGAGCCGGATAAAAGGTTGAGAATAGTGCGCGAGGATTTACAGGGAAAAATATCAAGTGTAAAATTCTTATCCAGTACTTCCTCCCACCTGAGGATGGACTCATAGTGAAGGAAAATCGTTCACTCTCGCGCTGACAGAGAGACACGGTGTGCTATACTGCCGTGCTCATGGACTTTTCTCTCTCGGATTCTCTCTCTCGCTGCCAGCCAGACTTGAAGTGCGCGGTTCTCACCACACGGACACTTCTCTCTCGGTCTTTTTCTCTGTCCGAGCGGTCTCTCTCCTTCGACTCGCATCTTTAAGCTGTCTCTAGTTTTCTCTTTTTCGCTTTTCGCTTCGTTCTCATTTCTCTCTCCCCGTGTATAAATGTAGGAGGATTTAAGCATTAAATACTTAATGTTCAGTATGATTTATATTATATTTTTTTGTGTAATGAAGATATAAATATATGATTTTTAACGTTATCCAAAAATCGTAAACATTTTCAATACCTCATTTTCAAATAGACTTATAAAATTGTTGGTGCTTCTTATTGCTTTGATTCTTTTACTAATAGTTAGTGTGTTCTATTGTAAATTTACTGTTTTTTTCCGTTTTGCGATTTTTGCGATTAACGAGATATTTACATTTTTCTATTTTGTTTTTTTCCTTAATTTGTAACAAGCTGCCTCAAAAAACTCAGTATTTGCAGTTTAACTCTCCTGCGCACAAAGCCGAGAATACTTGTCCAAAATACGTGCGTTTCGCGGAATCTCGTGCGCAGGAGGGTTAAACAAATTTAACAGTTATTCTAAAAAGCATTTCCGTCATATAATAGCCGCCATTTTGTTTTTGGAATTTTAAACATCAGATTCGAGATTAGCAACCTCAAAAACCCCTGTAAACGAAGTCCTAAAGCAATTGATAACAGTTTACTAATTTTGGCCGCAATTTCCGTCAAATTCCCCATAGCGTAACGAGAGGAGATTTTCTCCGATAAGGTATCGTCCCATACCACCTTCTCAAGCCAGAGTTCCTGCAGTAACATCTTGGCTCGTATGATGACTGGATAAAGAAATCCCAGGGGATCAAAGAGTTAAGATACCTCGGATCACATGAGTCGTTTGGTGATACCCTTATCCGAACGATGCGATGGTTCAAAGGTAAACTTAAACTCGTCTGAGTCTGGTACCCATATAAGGCCTAGAACCTTTGTTTGAGAACTTTCAATTAGATGAGTAGAGTTTAAGTTACCTGACCTTGATAATGAGTTGAGAAATTCTGGATGATTGCTGTGTCATTTGGCAAAAGGAAATCCGCCTGAGTTGAGGAGACCAATGAGTTGGTTTGCCCTGACCTTGAGTTCTGAGAGCTCCTCCGCTTCACCATAGATATCATCCATTTATCTTCTCCTGATAAGTGGAGGCACGGCCGAGGGAAACCGATGCCCCTCTTCCTTGATGAGTTGTAGAAGCACCCACATGGCCAAGAAAGGAGCTGATTTGGTAAGTAAGTTACGGTGGTAAGTTTATAAGGCATCTCGGTTTGAGTTCGATCCAAACAAAGGATTTGTTGTAAATCCTAATCATTGGGATGTACCTTTATTTGTCGGAACATCTTTGTGATGTCCGTTGAGAAAATAAACTGATGACGTCTTACCCAGAGTAATACATCTGCGATGTCCTTTTAAAGATTTGCTCCGATGTGGAGCAAATCGTTAAGAGATGTCCCTGATGATGTTGAGCTGGAACCTTTAAAAACGACTCGAAGTTTGGTGGTAGTACTCTGCTCCTTGAGTACTCCGTGATGGAGAAGATAGTAGTTCGTAAGTCTACTATCCTTAGACGGAGCTGGGACCATGTGTCCCATAGCCTCATACTCCGTGAGAATAGCAGAGTACAGTTCCTTATAAGAGTCGTGAGTAGAAAGTCTTCTAATCAGCCTCTGAAGACACCCATGAGCCGTGATATACGAGTCGCCAAGTTGACTCGGAGAAGAGATGAAAGGGAGTCGAACTACATATCGACCTTTCTCGTCCCGAGAGTGAGTAAGTTGAAAGTGCTCCTCGCACTCCAACTCTTGAGTAGAGAGTGAGTCCGTTTCCTTAGATGGCACTTTCTCCTGTACCCAGAATCTCGTGAGCAAGTCCTGCAAGTCAGTCAAGCTCTGATCAACAACTAGATAATGAGAGGTGCTGACATTGATGGAGAAATCCTTAGTTGGTCCCAAGATTATTCATCCAAAAATGGTGAGTTGAGCGATTGGTGAGGAGATAGATCTCTTGATTAATACTGGCAAAATACTCTGCCCGTAGTGATCTGCTTCACTGATGAGATCGACCTTATTTGGGATAGAGTAGTCAGGATCAGCTAGTTGAAGAACTTGGAGGTAGGGCCAATTGTGAAGCGAGGTGGGGGTAGTGGGAAGTGTAGGAGTCAGTTTAGTGAGAACATAGGCATTAATAAATATGGAGTGTGAGAAGTGGATAGATTTAATATTAAGGAAAACTACCTCTCGTGTGTTACCTGAGTGAGTAGCACCAATCCCAGTGCATTGCGATGATCGAGCGTTGCTTTTGGAGATTAAGATGGTGCACCATGCTCTCAGAGATAAAAGAGAGCTTAGATCCTGGATCAATGGCCATTCGTACTGCCCAAGCAGTTGCTAAGAGAACCTTCTGCCTTAAGTGAGTTGGGCTTTTGTGGAGAGAAATTCTTGATGGTCAATCCGCATTGAATGAATGAGCACCGGATTGAGAGGCTCCTTGAGTTCCTGAAGATTTTTGATGGTGAGAGGGTCCTTGATTGAGGCGCTTCTGAATGACAAGCTCCCTGCGAGCCTTAGGAGACAAGTTCCTGAATTTGTCGGACAACTATTACAATATAATAGTTGTCCCTACAGGATGAGCAGTTTTGCCCCGAGTCCGATAATTGAGTGGCACCTAAGTAAGCCTTAGACGAGGAGGGCCTTGATGGTACCTTGGGTTGAGCCTCTGTTGGAGCGGGTTGAGATCGTGCCGACTAAGGATATGAGGAGATGTTTTCCATCGCCCTAGCCCGCCCAGTGAGAAAATCCTTTAGTTTCTGGAAGGTGGGGGGGGAGGTCCGTCCTGGATCCCAATTTATTCTCCCACCTTTCTCTTGTGTATGAACCCAGCCTTCGAGTAACATGATGCACCAGCACCATGTCCCATTCATCGATGGGGGCGCCAAGAACCTTAAGGGCGTTGAGTGCCTCCGTGGTCTCACTGAGCAGAGAGTTCAGCCCGTCTGAATTCCTGGATGAGATCACCGTGATTGAGAAAATTTGGTCCAACTGCGAGGAGATCAGGAGTTTTCTGTTGTCGTACCGACCAACAATTGTTTCCCACGCCGCAGCGAATGCATCCTGGGAGAGGGAGATGTTAGAGATGAGCCTTGCTGCCTCTCCCTTGAGGTTGGTCCTTAAATAGTGCATTCGCTCAACATTAGAGATGTCCATATTGTCGATTACCATCGACGTAAACAAATCCTTAAAGGAGAGCCACCCTTGATAAAACCCAGAAAATGTGGGGAGAGAAATGTCCTGTAGGGTCCGCCTTGATTGACCCTAAGCAGTGGGAGCAGGTGGGTCGCACGCTGCTTTCTTGGCCTTGTGTTGCAATTGCAGCACTAGAGTTTTGGCATCGATGTATGCATTAAAGCCCCGGTCATAAACTTCCCCTAGCACGTAGGGGTGATTGAGAAACTTAGCTGAGCAACCGTCGGACAGCTGATCATGGGAGCGAAAGAACTGTGCCCAGTGTTTTTGAAGAGCGTGGGCCGTGATTTGCAAAAATACTGGATCCTTGGGCATGTCTCCCCCTTTTGCCTCATTGAGTGTATCCGTAAAAAACCGTAATCGAGTTAATTGAGCTGCGACCTTGAGTTCTACCTTAGCCGAAGTGCTGGCATACTCGGTTCACCTTGTCTCTCAGCTGTCAGTTTACACGGGGAGAGAGAAATGAGAACGAAGCGAAAAGCGAAAAAGAGAAAACTAGAGACAGCTTAAAGATGCGAGTCGAAGGAGAGAGACCGCTCGGAGAGAGAAAGAGACCGAGAGAGAAGTGTCCGTGTGGTGAGAACCGCGCACTTCGAGTCTGGCTGGCAGCGAGAGAGAGAATCCGAGAGAGAAAAGTCCATGAGGACGGCAGTATAGCACACCGTGTCTCTCTATCAGCGCGAGAGTGAACGATTTTCCTTCACTATGAGTCCATCCTCAGGTGGGGAGGAAGTACTGGATAAGAATTTTACACTTGATATTTTTCCCTGTAAATCCTCGCGCACTATTCTCAACCTTTTATCCGGCTCGAAGGACCAAATGTTTTGAGCGAAAACCGGGTGAGAGGAAAAGGATTGAAAATTTCACTTTACGGAGAGTAAATTACAGAGAACAAAAGAATTCGAAAAAATGAGAACACCTTTAATAAGAGAAATACCTTTTTTATTGATTAAATCCATGATCAAGCAAATTAAAATCACAATCACACACAATGCGAGCTATGTCCTTTGTAATTGAGTCTTTGCCTTGTCCAGAAATTACACCTGTAATTTCTGGTGATTTCGCACCACACAACACACACACAATACAATTTAGAGCAGTCCTTTTGAGAGATACAATGAGGTGAACCTTTGAGAACAAAGCCTTGAGAGAACACGAAATTGCGTGAGACAATAGCCTTACATTTACAGAGGAAATTTTACACTGAACCACGTGTTGAGAGACGCGACCGGCGAGCAGCTGAGAAATTGGCCACCGACAAGTGCCGCTACCACACGCTTCCCCAAAACGTCACATTAAGTATTTAATACTTAAATCCTCCTACATTTAAATATTTTCTGTATTTGACGATTATAATTTATAAAATTCATTTGGAAACTGTAATATAGAGATTAATCAGGTAACCAAACCGAATTGCATCGTTTCAATATTTAATTTATCTTTCAACACCGGAACCTCTCCGTGCTGACACAAACACAAAAAGCCAAAAGGGAGATCTTGCCTAGACTATAACGTTGCGATGCTCACGCCGAGACAAACAAAATTCTCGTTTTACTTAAAATCCAGGACTTACCTCTTTACACCAAAACTAAATACAATCCAAAACTACCAAGAGAAACCGCTAATCAATTATTCCAGGACTCGTGGGAGTTCACAAAGTCAAATAGAATTTACAAATTTTGACTCAACTAAATATTTATTTTATTTTTAATTGTATTTACACTTTGACTCGAGTCCGTTCTGGATAAAGATTCACACGTTACAAAAACCGCACTCAAAATTTAAATCCAGGAATCTCTGGAACAGCTTCACTAATTCGGGGATCGCACGTGAATAAATAACGAGCACATGGCAAACCCCAATCGACCGGTAGATCTTCTTTCCCGCGATCTTTTCCTTTCCACGTCTTCTTCTTCCTCGTTGCGTCTCATTTCCTCAGCCGCTAAGAAATCCTACACCCTCTCGATTGCACCTAAGGTAAGGCGTCACCTAAAAGAAAAAATCGGATCCTTCCGCTGACCTTTGTTACAATTCGTGAACTTGATCTGCGCAAAACGCAATTTATGAATGCAACGAAGAATGACAATAATCCGCTGATCTAGAGAAAGACGAGAGATACGGATCGACCAGAAAATCAATACTCGGTACTCAAGTTCGTATCTCATAATTCAACCACGGCCCTTTTCAATAAATAACCCCAAAATTAAGTAAATTAAAGATCTCTAGGGAAAGACAAAATAAATTATAAATATTGACGATTCACATCGTCACAAAACTTACTCACTGCGATTACGCTTACGAGCACCTTCAAGTATTCAAGCAATTCGTAACTTTGTCAATTAATATAAACATAAAAACAATTCCCCAGTAAAAGTAAATTGTGGTTTCTATTGCTTTTCTATATGAACAACGAAATTAAAATGAAATTAAAAATGAAATTAAAATGTGTGTGTTGTGTGGTGCGAAACCACCAGAAATTACAGATGTAATTTCTGGACAAGGAAAAGACTCAATTGCAAAGGACATAGCTCGCATTGTGTGTGATTGTGATTTTAATTTGCTTAACCACGGATTTAATCAATAAAAAAGGTATTTCTCTTAATTATAGGTGTTCTCATTTTTTTCCGAATTCCTTTGTTCTCTGTAATTTACTCTCCGTAAAGTTAAATTCTCAATCCTTTTTCTCTCACCCGGTTTTTGCTCAAAACAGCGTCAATCAAAAGTTTTTTTTTTAAAGTAGTCATATTCAATCCGGTTAAAGATTTAAAATTTCTTTATGAAAAGTATTGTATATCCTATATCCTTCTATCGATTTCTATTACCACCTAAATCCAAATGAATATATAGGGTGATGGAACCAATTACCGAGTCGGAACCAATTGTCGAGTCACGACGACTGTTTTTACCTATAAATAGTGAATTTTATTGAAAATTTAAAATATATTAATATTATAAAATCAATGGATCATATGTGTGTCCGTATAAAAATATTTTTTTAAACTTAACACCATTGTTCTAGAACTAATTATTTTTATGTGCATTACCTACGAAATCAGATGACAGTCAGTCATCTGCTATTTGCATTCACATTATGACTATACCAACAGTTTACACCCAAAAGCAGTATGTTTTGCATTTAAAATTTTTTTAAATATTACTATCCTATGCAGAAAAAAATAAACATTTAGAAAATACTAGCATTAGTTTTATAAAAGGATTTAATATTTGCAATAAAATTAGAACTCAACAAATGGTATTACACTTTCAGCGATTTCCAATTGTCGAGTTTTGTTATTAACAGAGTGAAATGTCAAAGTTACGTATACGTTTTCAATTGTTTCTATAGGTTAAATATTCCTTGTTTTTCTGTTTACGTTAAAATGATGGCAACAGAAGTCTGTAAGTTAATTTTAATTTTGTATATTTATTTATTAATTTTTTACATAATATGAAGGTTTTTAACACTTTATCTGGTTGTTATACTCTATTTGAAGTGAACACGACAATTGGTTCCACCTTATATTTATAACTTTTTACATTCACTCTATATCTTTAGAAAAAATAAAAATTATTTTTAATTTTTTTATTTCAAATGTTTACTAAGTGCAGTTGATACATTAAATATATGGACCATTCTGCGAAAATTGAAACTTTTGTAATGTAACAGTCTTTTTGAAAATTCTAAAACACTCAAATGACAAATCATTCAGGAATTTCTATACATGAATTTAATTATATTATCCTATAATATTATTTCCTATTAATATAAAATTTTTTTGCCTTGTTTTTTAAGAATTCTGAATTGTTTTAAAAAGACTGTTTTACATTACACCGCTGCGGAATGGTCCATATAGACTTATGCATTTTTTAATTTTCTTAAAATTAATTTTTAAAAAAGCAGATAGACAATTAGAAGACAAAACAATATTGTAGAATATTTAAATGTAAAAGACAATTTCAACTCCAAATGCATTCTGTGAAAAAACAAATATTTTAATTTTTAAACTTTGATTAATTATGAAAAGTTACGAAATTGCAACTATTATTTTTTACTATTGCTATTTTCAAATCTAATGAACATTATGCCAAGATGGCGCGTGTAGATAGTCACGTTTTTGATCTGTTCTTATAATTTTTATTTCTTTCGTGGTTTGTGCTGGTTGAAGTATTTTCAGTGTACGATACTTAGAAGATATATCATTTGTGACATTGGATTTTTGATTTGGTTTTTGAATTATTACAATATTGTGCCAATTAATTAACTTTATTCAAAAGATAGAATGAGTATCGTCTATTCACAGCTTAGATTACAGTGTTTACAAATTCTTTTGTGAGCACTATTTGTGTACTTTTATAAATTTTGCATTTTTCAAGTATTAAATTTTATCTTTGTATTTTTGATAAAATAGTGCTAATAAATTATTTAAATTTATCCTAAATATTTAAGGAGTGTCGTTTATTTATAGCTTGGATTTCAGTGTTTACAAGTTTGTGTGTGAGCACTTTTTGTGTATATTTATTTCTGGCTGGAAAGTGAGCTGTCTCTTTTTCTTTGTATACTGGTCTCTTTCTTGTTTTGCTTTTCACCTTCAAGAATCAGCAGTTTATTTGGCGATATAAGTGAGCTAAACCATGGCAGACGTGAATTTACCTGAAATATCTTTAACTAATACAAACCTCTCTACTGAGATTTGTCAATATGGACATTGTAAAAAACCAATTAATGATGGTAAAATTATTAAATGTACTCGATGTCAAGCTAGCTATCATGAGCTATGTGTCAATAAATTAAATAGATTTAAAGATGGATCTTTTGCTAGATGTTGTGTCTCAGGATCTAAACCATCCTCACCAATTGATTAAAATAGACCATTTACATTTAATATGACATGATTGAACTTAAAACTGTTGTTGCACAAAGTATGACTACTCAGTTGAACATTGTGATACGAAAGCTGACTTTGAAGAAGTTCGAACCTCGGTTACTACACTCTCTAGTAAAGTAGATGGCATTTCTACCAAAATTAATACTTTGGAATCCAGGATGGATAATTATGAGCAAAGAGTTGAAGCGGTTAAAACTCTCATCCACTCTATTGATGCTGGCAATGGCTCCTCTTTGGAAGTAATAGACTCCTGTATTGACACTTGTTCGGCTAAATTTTCTCAACGTGAATTACGTAAGAAAAATATTATTTTATTCAACTTTCCGGAAATTGAGTCTTCTGGAGATGACTCATCTAATATTAAGAATGATACGCTTAAAGTTACTGAAACATTAATAAAAATTAATAAAAACATCAATATCAAAAATCTAAAGTTTTTTCTTTTGGGTAAAAAATCACAGGCCTTAACTCGTCCTATGAAGATGGTTTTTCAATCTCAACTGGAAGCTGCACAGATGCACAAATCCTTTTTGGAGAAAAGAAAGGAAATGCAACTATTGACGGGAATTTCGAATTTGATGATATCGCAGGATCGTACGCTGTTGCAACAACGTCAACACAAGGAGATGAAAAAACTGTTGGAAGATCAACTATCAAAGGGGGAAAGAAATCTGAGACTATTTTACAGAAACGGCTCTCCAAAGATAATCTCTGCAGTTCAACAACCACAAATTTAAAGTTATATTATCAGAATGCAAGAGATCAAATCGTAAAGATAAGCCTGGTGGTGGTGTTCTGATTGCCATTAAAGTGCAGTTTCCTACTTCAGTTATTGACTTTGGTCATTTACCTTTATCATTAAAAATAATTAACTTAGTAGGAGTCAAAATCCATATACATGATACCATATTAGTTTTAATTGTTTTATATTTACCACCAGCCTTGTCTATTGAATTGTTTGATGAGTTTCTGAATTACTTATTGTATATAAAGGAAATTTCTTGTGATAAAATAATTATAATTGGCGATTTCAATATTCCTAATTTTAAAAATTTCAGTGAAAATATTTTTTCACTTGACAGTAAAGTTACCATTCTAAATACTTTAATTCAAACTCTTGAACTTAAAAAAATAAAATGCATTCCTAATTTTATGAAGAGATATTTGGATTTAATATTTACTAATTTGAGTGCTAATGTAGAAAAGTGCAAATTTCCAATTTTTCCGGAAGATAAATATCATCCTTCGTTATTAATATTTTTTGGCTTACAATCTATAAGTAATAGTAAAAAAAATTTTTGAAGGTAAATGAATCATCATTAAGATATAATTGGAATAAATGTAATTGGAATATGCTCTTTATACAATTGTTTGATACTGATTGGCAACTTGTAATTAGCTCTGAAAATGTAAATGGACGCTTGTAATGTATTTTATGATACTTTATTTTCCTATAATTCTTTATGTGTACCTAAAATTATGTATCACGCTATTTCTGGTTATTCAGTATGGTTTACTAAAGATATTATTTGTGATCTTCGACAGAAAGAGAAATTTAGATCTAAATACAAAAAAAATCTTAATTACCATTATTTAGAATTGTATAAATTACTTCGCTCTGATATTAAAAAGCGTATTTATGATGCTTATAATAACTATATTTACTATGTGGAAAATAGCATCTCGCATTCACAGACGATATTTTGAAGTTATTTGCAAAACTTAAGACGTGAATCTAGAATTTCTGGTATTATGACATATAGCGATTGTGTGTATGATTCTCCCATAAAGATTGTAAATAGTTTTGCAGACTATTTCCAGAGCGTATATGTAATTAAATCTACACGCTTTTGTAATATATGTTTATCATTCCTTGTAGCCCTATTATTGGTTATTTAACTGTTGGGCGTTATACTTCTTAAATAAAATAATAAATAAATAAAACATTTATCCGATTATGTTATATAATTGCTCATTTTGTATTTAATAGCATTCTCTACATTAATTCAGGAAGAAGTGTCCAAAAATGGATATTTAAAATAAAATTAGATACATAAATTATATATTTTTAGATCTATATACATCGATCTGTCACTATAGAATTAAAGCAAACGAATCTTTTATCATATAATTTCTTCTTTGAAAACATTGTACCCGACCAATATGATTTATTATTTTTTTGGTCTAACTCACTTTTAGCCGCTTATTGAATCCTTAGTTTTACTCACCAATTTCTATTAAAAATATTTTATCCATAAACAAATATATATAAAATATAATTAAATTCTTTTCTATGAAAAATAAAATTTTATGAGTGAACTTGCAGAGAATGCTTTTTACAGAACTAAATGAGCTATTGCTTAACATAATTGGATAAAATTGCAATTGTTCATTAGATTTGAAAATAAAACATACAATGTTAAATAATTAGTTAAGAATAAATATTAAAATCAAAATAATTTTATTCGAAAACTGTGTATCAGTAATTCTTTTAAAATATATAAAAATACATTTTTATTTTATTTTATTATCATCTTAAAATCTAACAATTTTTAATTTCGAAAAGACAATTTCATGACATTAGGAATTTTTTATGTTTTATTCAAAGTAAAATCAGATAATAATATGAATATAACTGTTAAAAAATTAATATAATATTGTTATTTTATTTCTTAGTTTAGCTCAAGTTGAAAATTAAATTTTCCTTTAAAACATTATTTCTTTTGAATTATTATTTTATCTGTGAATAACTCTCAACGATTACTATTGGTTCCACTCAAAACTAGTTATATGCGTGGAATCCGTGCCACAATTCTTAACAAAAAGAAAACACATGGATCAATAATCAAGCAGTTTTTACTTGACTCCCCGGTTCTGATCGCCTTTTTTTTTCTCTCCGTGCTTATCGATTTAATGCTAGACTCATTTTTTCTAACCACCTTTGAGTATTAAGAGTTGTGCATAATTCGGTCATGTTGATCTTCGTAAGATACCCGTTCACCTGAGATACCCAACGGTATTCAGAGTCAACCTCTGAGCGATGCATCGATTCGACCTGCCGCAAAAAACAAATCCTAGGAAGTCGAGAATCAGACATTGACAATACTTTTACAATATAAAGATATGCAGCTTTGAAAATTCTAAGCTCTAAACTAGTAAGACCTAGTTCCATTCTCAATACCGCGTTAAAAGTACATTTGGGCAGTGAAAGCAGTTTTTTGAAGTGGGATGTATGTGCCGCTTCAATTTTTTTCGCATACCTCAGTCCCCATATATGCGTGCTGTACAAAAGTGTTGCTGAATCGATGTTATCATAAAGCTTCCTCTGAGCTAACCAGTAATCTATTTTACTATTGTAAATTATTACATTAACGTAAAATTTCTCTGACCAAGCTCTACCCGACCTTCTGAAATGAACAATCACTGTTTTCGAGGTATTTATTTTTAGTTTGTTTATTTCACAATAGTTTTCGATGTATTTTAACATTTTACGCATTCTTACTGCGGTATTAGCTAGGTAACCGCACCATCCACATACAGTGATGTAAGTAGATCCATTCTGCCGGCCATTTATATTTCTACCCTCATTTTCAACGTACCTGAGCCTTCTTTCGAAATCTGCAATAAACAACAGGAATAAGATAGGACTGTGTGTTTCACTCTGCAACCGATTGCAGGGTGAAAACATTTTCAATGCAGCTTCTACCTGATCTAAATCCGTTTTGCGTTTCCGGGAGTAGCAAATTTTCCTCAGCCCATCTCGATAGTCTGGTGGCTAATATTTGCGTGAAAATTTTTGCAATATTGTTACCCAGTGCAATACCTCTATAATTAAGTGGGTCTGTTCTTTAACCTTTTTTATGCAGTAAAGTAACAAGCGCGTGAGACCAGGCCTCGATAACTCGCACTTCCTCAAAAATTTTATTAAAAAACGAATGTACAGAAAATATCCAGGGAAATGGTGAATTTTGTAAAATTTAGCGCTGATGCCGTCCGAGCCTGAGGCCTGACCGATTTTACTTCTATTCATTGCGACTGAAACCTCATCCAGTAAGATTTCTCCATCCAGCTCAGGTAAAACACTACAAAACAAACTCGCATCTATACATAGTTGTTTCGGACAAACGGAGGAATAAAATTTTTCCCATTCTTTAACTGTTATTGGGTTTTTGCTAGACCCTTCCTCTCTACAAGTCCCCACTGCAACCCAAAAAGTTTTCGCATCTTTTATATTTGCAAATCTAGCTTTAAACAAAGCCTTTCATCTGACCCGAATCCCGAATCTTTCTAATCTATTACTTTTAATTTTAACTCTTTTTTTAGTTTATAAAGCTCATTATCAAACGAAGGCTTCTTGTATTTAGATTTATGGTTCAAATAGATTTTTTTTGACATATCCAGACAATTTGCTGCCTTTATGATGTTAATTGTCAAGATCAGACTTTGTTTACTCACAGACATTGTAGCCAAATCTCTATCTATCTATCTATCTCTATCTCTGTTGTTTAACATTTTATCGTATGATCGTCTCGTTTTCTTTAACTGAGGATTGAAAATCTCTATTTGATCAAAATCGGAAAGTATTCCTAATCTAGCGTTAAAATCACCTCCTATTATTATTGGTTGGTTTCTAAAATTACATTTTACATCCTCATTCACTATATGCCCTATTGCGAATTCCCATATGGGATCCGATTAGGAACCTATATGATTTTGCACGTGATCTGACATAGGTTCCCATATAGGATCCTATTTGTCTTTTTTTGCATATAGGAACCCACATGGGTCCCCATGTAAGCGGTTTGCATATATTACATAGGAACCCATATGGGGTACTATATGTAAAAAAGACAAATAGGATCCTATATGGGATCCTATCCTATATTTTTGATTAAACTGAAAATATGTATTATTCATTAAAAATTCGATGCCAATAAGAAATTCTTGTTTAGGCAATTTAGTATATTTTTTAATAAAATTTCATCTTTTTTCAATTCCTTTTTTAACAAGTTCGTATGGATAACAAACAAGTCTTCGGTACCCCAATGGGTTCCCCCATATCAGCTGTTATCTCAAATATTGTTATGGAGGATTTAGAAGTTGATGTTATGAGTAGATTGGATTTTAAAATTCCTTTTTACCGCAGACATGTAGATGACACCATAATGTTTATACCCAAAGAAAAAGTTAACATGGTTTTATCAGTTTTCAATTCATTTCATGAAAGATTGCAATTTACTCATGAAATTGAAATTAATAATTCGATCAATTTTCTTAATTTAAATATAATTAAAAATACAGATAATTCTTTAATGACAAATTGGTATCAAAAAGACACATATTCCGGAAGATTATTAAATTTTTATTCTAACCATCCTATTCAACACAAAATAGCTATAATAAAAAATATGGTTGATTCAGCTATCCATCTTTCTGATAAATCTTTCCACGATCAAATTTTAAAACTAATAAAAGACCTCCTTTTTTTAAACAGTTATCGCTCAGAATTTAGTAACGAACATATAAATAAAAGATTAAATAAAATAAAAAATCCAAAAACACTAATTTCTCAAAACGTAGATAATAGCAAAAAATCTTTTGTAACGATTCCGTATTATGGCCAAATTTCAGAAAATATAAAAAGATTATTATCAAAATATAATATAAGAACAATTTTTAAGGTTAATTCCAAATTAAATAAATTTATTAAACTAGGTAAAGACCAATTAAAATCAATAGACAAACCTAACGTCGTTTATAAAATCCCGTGTTCTTGTGGAAAATGTTATGTTGGTCAAACCAGCAGACCATTGAGAATCAGATTAAAAGAACATAACTTTAATTTTGGCTATAATGAAAAATACCATAACGTCATTAGCAGACATAGAAAATTAAATAATAATACGCCTCATGAAATTCTTTGGGAAAAATTTGAAATATTGCATAATGAACCTAATGAATATAAAAGACTTTTTGCCGAAATGGTCCATATTAAAAAGGCAGGTGATAACTGTGTAAATGTAAAAAATAATCTGGAAAATTTTAATACATCATACAATGCAATTCTTGAATTTTTAAAATAAATATTATTTCAATATCCTAATTAAATTCTTATAATGGTTCAAAATATTTTTAAAATTTGTATTGTACATTCAAAACCTTAATATTTACAAATACTAATGATTGGTCTCTAAACTTGATAGGTAAAATTATCATTAACAAATTTCTCAGTTTTAAATCTGACAAGTGAACTGAACAGTTTATAATTTTCAGTCACTAAAAATTTTAATTATGTGATAATTGTTAATTTAAAATTTTTTTGACATTCTTTATATTTTCAAGTTAAAGTTTAAATTATGTGTCAGGATTACAAATAAACTATGGATTATATTAACTCTAGGTAAGAGTTCTCTTACATTAACTAATTTTATCAAAAAATTGTAAAATCGTATTTTATATATTTTTTATTTATATTATGTTTTTATTGTGATTTATAATTTTGTCTTTGAATATTGACTGTATTTTTATGAATGTTTAGTAAAAAAAACTTTTTATATGTATTTAAATTATAGTCCCTGAAGAGGAGAACAGTTCGTTCTCGAAACGTTGGACTTCTAGTAAATAAACAACCAAATTTCAGTCCGAAAGTATCGTTTTATTAACTCTATAATATTCTCGGACGTAAAAGGATTAAAATAAAACAATTGTTTATTGTTGCGTGCCTTTATTCTAGGGGAATAATATGTGTAAAAGGAAATCTTTTTGTAAAAGCGGAATTTCCTACGACAAGAATGTAATTTTTTTAACTCAGAATAAATCTATCTATCTATCTATTATTTTATTATTATTTTTTTATATTATTATAAGTTTTTGTTACAAATATTAATTTTTTTAAAACAATGAAAAAATTATAAAATTCAATTGGTGTACATTTTCTGTTTTGATCTTATTGACTGGTATACATTTTGTGATGTTATCCTATTGGTTGGTGTAGATTTTCTTACAAAAAAAATTATTATTATATTTAGTGGCGTAACTTGGTTTTCAGGGCCCTCAACTAAGTAAAATTAAGCCCTCCTTCGGAAATTTTAAACAAAATTTTAAACTATCCTACTTTTTAATGTATTTTTTTAATGTTGATATTAAAAATGGCGTATTTTCTATAATTTTAAATTTTTTTAAAAATAATTTGGAAGGAAAAAGTTTCTCATATAGCAGTATGATACCACGAAGTTTCAAGAAAACATACAAATAAAAAATTGAATTGATTTAAAGTGGGATAGTTGAAAATTTCGTTTGAAATTTCCGAAGGGGGGCCCAATTTTACTTTCTGCTGGGGGCCTTCAAAACAAAGTTACGCCACTGGTCGATATATATGTATATATATATATATCGTAATAGGTCATAAATTTAATAAAAAACATTTGTTTAAATATACATACGAGCATTTTTCAAGACGAAGTGTTTGTGTGTGTTCACCGGTGTTAATAATATATTTCCAAACACCAGATGCTGCTCGAGCTAGCTGAGGACGAGCATACATAACTTGTGACGGGCATGTAACACTTTCGTCAGTTTTTTCGAGCGACAAAGATGATCTTCTGAAATGTAAAAAAGTTATAAATTATTATTGAGTTAATAATAATTTTAAGGGGAGGCACCGGTGAAATTTCAACACATCGAAATATTTGTCACTTACCGGTACCAATTTTTTTTCTGGCACTATTTTGGATGAAAACTAATTTTGTATTATAAAAATTAAAAAAAAAATTTTTTTGAAAGAAAAAAAATTTTTTTTTTTTTTAAAAATTAAAATTTTTTTAAACCCATACGTAATTTTGTTTGAAATCTCAGAAAAGGCATGAAAAAAAATTGGCATTAAAAAATATTAAAAATTGTAGGAGGAGATAGATTTTTTCGCTAAAAATATCAATTTTTACGTGGTAAAAACCATTTTCATAGGCAAAAAAAAATGTAATTCTTATAAATTTTTATGAAATTTCATTAGAGTAAATTAAAAAAATATAAATAAAAAATAGTTCTTTTACCTAAAATATTCCTGCACCATACACTGCTCCTGCAGATTCCGTAATATTTTTTTCTCTTCGACTTTGTGCCAAAGCCATCTCTCGTCTAGCATTTTTAAATTTCTCAGTCATTTTCTTCGTACTTTTGTCTAATTGCTTGCAATCGCGTTTTTCTGAAATTGTAATCGTATGTTGGCCTGCTAAAAGACCGGATTGTTGAACAATTTCGCTGACAGTCCTCCTGTTTCCAACATTGTATACACATATTGCTATTGAAGCTGCAATCTTTACCCTTGAATTCGAAACGAAGACTTCTTTAGGGCACTTGCTCCAAATCGTGCTGTGCAAGCTTTCGTTAGCGTTTTGGGTAAGACAGCGAGAACATCGAATCAGCAATGTGTCATCAGTGAGCCTCTCATACAACGGTAATATTTTTGCAAAACAAAGTTGATTGAGAGGTGTGTGTACATTTTTTGAATGAGGTCCAGGAGATTTATTAGTAGCGATTGCTGCTTGATAAAAGCACCATGAAGATGAACCTACTGGACACTTGGAATGTTGAGGCTTTTCATCGGTTGATACTGCATGGTATATTGTTGCGTATATCGCATCTTTCATTCCCTGTTTATCAAAATCCGTGGTTAGTATTTATTTCAACGAAAATAGCTCTCTGATATAATAATATGAAAACGAGTTATTCAAATTTCTTGCGAATTTTGATTGATTTGTTATAGAAAATTCACAATTTCAAATAACCAGAATTTCGAAAAAAGAAAATCATCTTTAGGAAATGTGAACAAAAAAAAATAGAGTCATTGTTTTCCTTATTGCTGGCTCGTATGTACTACGCTCCCAGACTGAAAAAGATATTTCACTGATCCACCTAAACGTATCGCTGGATTTCGTTTTGCTAAAACATTTAGGTGTTACAGCTAAATATATATCTGTCTTTGCTTACTTTTTAGCATCGATAGCCAGTCTTCGAAATTTTACCGTTCTGTCTTACAATTTTTACCGGATTTTCTGGTAAAAATTATGGGAAATCCGGTAAAAATTGTAAGACATCACGGTAAAATTTCGGGGACTGTCAATTATGACGCTTTTATAGTAAAGGCACAGGAACTTTTACCAATATTTTTTTTCATTGTATAATTTTTATATTAGTTTCTCATATTTACCTGAATATTGTTTTTGTTCCTATATATTGCCTTTTTATAATATTCAGCAAGCTTTTGGACTGTAAGATTTTTCAATTGCCCGCAGCCTTTTCCACCTAGAGTTACTTTCCGCGCTTTTTCCTCTTTGACGATGTTTGTAATTCCAGTGTATAATCTAAACAAATTTATTATATAATTTATATCTGAAAACATAATTATAATCAGTTAGTGAAGGAATCATTACCTTTTGCCAACATGGTTTATACACTCCTCCTTTTTTAGTTGGTATTTTTCTCCATATATACTCAGATTTTGCAGATGATTGAAGGTTTTAGAATCGCCATCAGAAAGCATCGTCGTGAATCGAAAGCCGTATTCTTCTGATCTTCTCCAAATTTTTTCAGCTGCTGCCATTTCCATTGCTCCAGATGAACCTTCGTGATTTATACTACAGTCTTTACTGTGACCTTCCAACCATATATTATACTCCGCAGAATTTTCACCTAATTCAGCTTTAGCTGTAGCACAAACTTGACAATATTTTGTCATTACTTCGAAATCTAAAACAAATCCTGTTTCTATGTCGATCACACACCCAATACCATGTTTTGACCTATAACCTCGAGTAAGCCAGGAACCATCATAACTGATTGCACAGTCCATAACTTTTTCCTCAATTTCTTTTTTATTACCGTCAGCTCGTTCAATAGATTCAGCTTTTCCTGTTTCGTTGATATCTTCAGTAACCTGCATTTCTTCTTCTACAAAATCAGCTGCTTCTGAATCGGATTCTATCAGTAAATCTTTATTTACTTCATATGATTTTTTTGCAAGAGATCGACATTCATCCAAAACATTTTCTGTAACCTTATTCAAACAATTTTCAATGTATTCTACATAATCGTCAAAAGAGGACTGTACAAAAGGAAGCATATTCAAGAACATTGAAAATTGCTCAATACCTGCGTATCCTTTTCCCATGTATATAAAAGCAGTAGCTAACCGTAAATTTATATCAAAAAATGGACGAGTTGTATCTGCGCGAACAATACGCCTAGAAGTATATGTCTCGGATTTTATATAATCAACTCCATTATCCTTACAATCTTCACATTTTAGAATAAGTTTACGCACAAATCCTTTTCTCTCATTTCCAAATTCAAATTGCAAAGAAGTTGAATCACAATCAGCGCACTTTACTTTGCATAATAAATATTGCAGCTGTGAAGCATCAACAAGAACATATTCACATTCATTATTGTCAATATTCATTTTTTCTGCCAATTTGTCCAACTTATTTTGTATGCGAACAGTTTTTACAGATGTATTATCTAAACTATTGTCGGTGTTTTCGAAATAACTTTCGCCTACTTCATATCCTAGTTCTTCGGACTCACTTATACTTCTTCCGCTAATGTCAACTTCATCCGTTTCCTCGTTTTTCCACCTCTTATTCACTAATTCATGAAATCGAGTTGATCCTTTTTTCTTTGGCATTTTCTAATTTTATTTTGTTGTTCAAAATATCTTATGGACTTTTCAACGGTATGGTTTACAGCTAATTTCAAATTGTTTATATTGGATAAATAATAATCGATAAACAATTTAAAATTAGCTGTAAACCATACCGTTGAAAAGTCCATAAGATATTTTGAACAACAAAATAAAATTAGAAAATGCCAAAGAAAAAAGGATCAACTCGATTTCATGAATTAGTGAATAAGAGGTGGAAAAACGAGGAAACGGATGAAGTTGACATTAGCGGAAGAAGTATAAGTGAGTCCGAAGAACTAGGATATGAAGTAGGCGAAAGTTATTTCGAAAACACCGACAATAGTTTAGATAATACATCTGTAAAAACTGTTCGCATACAAAATAAGTTGGACAAATTGGCAGAAAAAATGAATATTGACAATAATGAATGTGAATATGTTCTTGTTGATGCTTCACAGCTGCAATATTTATTATGCAAAGTAAAGTGCGCTGATTGTGATTCAACTTCTTTGCAATTTGAATTTGGAAATGAGAGAAAAGGATTTGTGCGTAAACTTATTCTAAAATGTGAAGATTGTAAGGATAATGGAGTTGATTATATAAAATCCGAGACATATACTTCTAGGCGTATTGTTCGCGCAGATACAACTCGTCCATTTTTTGATATAAATTTACGGTTAGCTACTGCTTTTATATACATGGGAAAAGGATACGCAGGTATTGAGCAATTTTCAATGTTCTTGAATATGCTTCCTTTTGTACAGTCCTCTTTTGACGATTATGTAGAATACATTGAAAATTGTTTGAATAAGGTTACAGAAAATGTTTTGGATGAATGTCGATCTCTTGCAAAAAAATCATATGAAGTAAATAAAGATTTACTGATAGAATCCGATTCAGAAGCAGCTGATTTTGTAGAAGAAGAAATGCAGGTTACTGAAGATATCAACGAAACAGGAAAAGCTGAATCTATTGAACGAGCTGACGGTAATAAAAAAGAAATTGAGGAAAAAGTTATGGACTGTGCAATCAGTTATGATGGTTCCTGGCTTACTCGAGGTTATAGGTCAAAACATGGTATTGGGTGTGTGATCGACATAGAAACAGGATTTGTTTTAGATTTCGAAGTAATGACAAAATATTGTCAAGTTTGTGCTACAGCTAAAGCTGAATTAGGTGAAAATTCTGCGGAGTATAATATATGGTTGGAAGGTCACAGTAAAGACTGTAGTATAAATCACGAAGGTTCATCTGGAGCAATGGAAATGGCAGCAGCTGAAAAAATTTGGAGAAGATCAGAAGAATACGGCTTTCGATTCACGACGATGCTTTCTGATGGCGATTCTAAAACCTTCAATCATCTGCAAAATCTGAGTATATATGGAGAAAAATACCAACTAAAAAAGGAGGAGTGTATAAACCATGTTGGCAAAAGGTAATGATTCCTTCACTAACTGATTATAATTATGTTTTCAGATATAAATTATATAATAAATTTGTTTAGATTATACACTGGAATTACAAACATCGTCAAAGAGGAAAAAGCGCGGAAAGTAACTCTAGGTGGAAAAGGCTGCGGGCAATTGAAAAATCTTACAGTCCAAAAGCTTGCTGAATATTATAAAAAGGCAATATATAGGAACAAAAACAATATTCAGGTAAATATGAGAAACTAATATAAAAATTATACAATGAAAAAAAATATTGGTAAAAGTTCCTGTGCCTTTACTATAAAAGCGTCATAATTGACAGTCCCCGAAATTTTACCGTGATGTCTTACAATTTTTACCGGATTTCCCATAATTTTTACCAGAAAATCCGGTAAAAATTGTAAGACAGAACGGTAAAATTTCGAAGACTGGCTATCGATGCTAAAAAGTAAGCAAAGACAGATATATATTTAGCTGTAACACCTAAATGTTTTAGCAAAACGAAATCCAGCGATACGTTTAGGTGGATCAGTGAAATATCTTTTTCAGTCTGGGAGCGTAGTACATACGAGCCAGCAATAAGGAAAACAATGACTCTATTTTTTTTTGTTCACATTTCCTAAAGATGATTTTCTTTTTTCGAAATTCTGGTTATTTGAAATTGTGAATTTTCTATAACAAATCAATCAAAATTCGCAAGAAATTTGAATAACTCGTTTTCATATTATTATATCAGAGAGCTATTTTCGTTGAAATAAATACTAACCACGGATTTTGATAAACAGGGAATGAAAGATGCGATATACGCAACAATATACCATGCAGTATCAACCGATGAAAAGCCTCAACATTCCAAGTGTCCAGTAGGTTCATCTTCATGGTGCTTTTATCAAGCAGCAATCGCTACTAATAAATCTCCTGGACCTCATTCAAAAAATGTACACACACCTCTCAATCAACTTTGTTTTGCAAAAATATTACCGTTGTATGAGAGGCTCACTGATGACACATTGCTGATTCGATGTTCTCGCTGTCTTACCCAAAACGCTAACGAAAGCTTGCACAGCACGATTTGGAGCAAGTGCCCTAAAGAAGTCTTCGTTTCGAATTCAAGGGTAAAGATTGCAGCTTCAATAGCAATATGTGTATACAATGTTGGAAACAGGAGGACTGTCAGCGAAATTGTTCAACAATCCGGTCTTTTAGCAGGCCAACATACGATTACAATTTCAGAAAAACGCGATTGCAAGCAATTAGACAAAAGTACGAAGAAAATGACTGAGAAATTTAAAAATGCTAGACGAGAGATGGCTTTGGCACAAAGTCGAAGAGAAAAAAATATTACGGAATCTGCAGGAGCAGTGTATGGTGCAGGAATATTTTAGGTAAAAGAACTATTTTTTATTTATATTTTTTTAATTTACTCTAATGAAATTTCATAAAAATTTATAAGAATTACATTTTTTTTGCCTATGAAAATGGTTTTTACCACGTAAAAATTGATATTTTTAGCGAAAAAATCTATCTCCTCCTACAATTTTTAATATTTTTTAATGCCAATTTTTTTTCATGCCTTTTCTGAGATTTCAAACAAAATTACGTATGGGTTTAAAAAAATTTTAATTTTTTTTTTAATTTTTATAATACAAAATTAGTTTTCATCCAAAATAGTGCCAGAAAAAAAATTGGTACCGGTAAGTGACAAATATTTCGATGGGTTGAAATTTCACCGGTGCCTCCCCTTAAATTTTTGAAACCCGAGAAAGAGAACGAATTCTGCATTTCAAATCTCTTACCTCCATAAACGGCTTAAATTGTAAACATATTTTACTTTTTTTGTTAGGGTCTGAGTTTCGGCCTATTTTTTCAGACCGTTTTAATTATATTTTTAGTTCTGGGAACAAGATGGATTTTAAACGTTGGAATTTTTGGAAATAAAATTTCTTTAATTTATCCACATACTTTTTTTTTAAAAAAACTAAAAAAAATAAAAGAGGAAGGAAAAAAAACTTTTATTTTATTATAAACATTTTATTTTGTCGATCCTTTTATTAAAAAACTTTAACCGAGTTCAGATTTAAGTTCACACACTTGAGTTATTTCTCGATTTAGAATTTTCTACAAATATATAACCCGAATTCGAATCAAGTTCAAAGACTTGATTATCTTCTGCGATTTCTATTTATTTAATCTTTAGTAACAAAACAAATTTTCCTTAAAAGAAATCAAGTGCAAAGACTTGATTTGATTTCTCGAATTTAATAAATTTCTTTTATAATTAAACCGACTTTAAAAAAAATCTAATTGAGCTTTTCTTGTTTCATACGTAACTGAAGGTAATTGCTTTACGATTAGCGACGGGTCAACCCGCTAAGACTCTTTTTATGGGCCCGATTAGCGTGAAAATGACAAAGATGCTTCCTCTTGATTAGCGGAGTTACCTCGATTAAAGTGCTCTAATTAGGTGGGAGGAGGTACTACTTTCAAGGCACGAATCACTTCAGGCGGTCTCGCGGCCGCGAGATGCTGAATTTTGTTTTGCACGGTTGCGAGGTGTTAGGGCGCGGAAGTAGTTCGTGAAATCGGATGGTCTCTTCCGTAGCTCGTGAACTTGAACACATTTGGTGACCAAGTTGGTTTTAATTTCATTTTGTTTGTTTAAAAATAATAAACTTGTTTATCAGATGTTTGCTTAGGGTTATAACCCTTCAATACATCTATAATCTATCGTACACTACTGTACGATATATTTTGTCTTTTTAATTATATTAATTTGTATGCTCTTCAGCATAGAGCTTGTTTTAACACAGCAGTCGCCTTGCAACTCGCGATTTCGTGCGAAACGCCCACCCGCTATGTACATCAAAAATAGTTTTTTTCACCTTTTTGGAACAAATTTGGTAATAAGTAAATAAAATAATAACAAAATAGTAAAATAAAACAATGTAATAAAATGATATAATAATGAAAGTCAACTTAATTTTCTTATGACGATTATTTCAGATCGAGGGTTGCAAATTAGCCTAATGAAAACCTATTTCTTCTAATTTTTATTAGTAAAGGATAAAATGTAAAAGAAATTAAATTTATAAAATCTCCTCAATCATCTTTCGCGTTTACAGTTTTTTATAGTTTTGTATTTTATTTTATTTATTTATTCTAAAAATTTGGTAATTTGGTGTAACAGACTATCAAAATAACAGAATGAAAATAACATTTTCAAAAGAAAATTCTTCTAATAATTGAACAAGACAGAATCGAGACAAAAAGCGATTGAAATAAGTTTCGATAAAAATGAAAAAATTTCTGAAGAAAAGCAAAAAATGGAGAGTAGGCATTCAAGCGCGCAGGATACAGAGAATCCAAATTCTGATTTTACGAATTAGAAAAAAATCCTCATACGAATAATTATTATAATGAATGTATGACAGATATCATCAAAACTTGAACAAATACAGAACTTACCTTTTTGTTTGATTGATTTTCAAGTTATTTTGATATATGTATTCAAGAAAACCACTCTCATCATGGCTTATATGTTCTGGAATGGTATCTACAAGAGTATTTTCTGTTACTTTATAATCTGCTAATAGAGCAGTAATCATATCTCGATTGTTCTGGATACTTTTCATGATAGATTTTCTGAAAATGATTATTAATGTAAAATAATACATGAAATAAAAAATGTAATGAATTTCTGTCTATGCCATACTTTAAAATGGTGTACAATGTCGTATGATAACCAAATATCACTGTTAAACCAGAAATTTCTTTGTGGTTCTAAAAATACGATAAAGTTCCGTATAAAAAACAAAACTTTACATCATATCACGAATGTAATAGTTGTGGTTTATATTGCATAGGCATTAATAAAAATAGATATTTTAACCCTCTCTGTTTATATAATTCTTATTAAAAAACAAATGGGCTATTCCATTTCAAATTCACAGTCCACATTTTAAAATCGATTAAAACTATTTTTTATTTGTTCCTTATAAAAAACTATTAGATACGTATTTTTTTATTTTTTTATTAGAGGACAAATTTTTGAGTTATAAATTTTCAAAATTCTAGATTTTTAAAAATAGACCTTTTTTAATCACATATAACTCTGAACCTATTGAACTTAGAAAATGTTTGCCAATACAAAAAAGTTAGGTTTTTCTCAACTTTTAAATAGTGTTAACAAAAATAAGAAAATATATTTTTTCTAAAAAAAACACCATTTTTTAGAAAAAAAATCCATTTTTTTTTAATTTAGACCCGAATAACAAATTATTATTTTTTATTTATACATACCTCGAAATGTCAAGAACATTTTACAAAAAGATTCCGGTTGGCTAGAAGAGTATTATTAGTTTAAATTAATTTTCAAACTCTAGTTGTTATATCTCAGTTCTGTACTGTGCCTATTTAAACTAAAAAAAATTGTTTTAACTTGAATTTAGATGCATCGCTTCTTTTTTTTTAATGTCAAATCGAATTAATATAACCAAAACAGGTACACTACAGCACTTAGATATAACAGCTAGGGTTTGAAAATTAATTTAAACTAATAATACTTTTCTAGCCAACCGAAATCTTTTTGTAAAATGTTCTTGACATTTCGAGGTATGTATAAATAAAAAATAATAATTTGTTATTCGGGTCTAAGTTTTAAAAAATGGATTTGTTTCTAAAAAATGGTGTTTTTTTTAGAAAAAATATATTTTCTTATTTTTGGTGACACTATTTAAAAGTTGAAAAAAACCTAACTTTTTGGTATTGGCAAACATTTTCTAAATTCAATAGGTTCAGAGTTTTATGTGATTAAAAAAGGTCTATTTTTAAAAATCTAGAATTTTGAAGATATATAACTGGAAAATTTGTCCTCTTATAAAAAATAAAAAAATACGTATCTAATATTTTTTTATAAGGGATAAATAAAAAATAGATTTAATCGATTGTTAAATGTGGACTGTAAATTTGACATGGAATTCCTCAAATGCAAGACAATTTTTATATAGACTTCATGATGCAATAATAGTTTTTTGTGTAACAAGAGCGTATCTTTAGGGAAATCGAGACACGATTCGGGCAAGTAACAGTTACACACGTAGCAAAACCTAGAGTTCCGTACATATACTTAACAAAGATATTTTGTGAATAAACAAACAGAGAACTCCAATTTGGTACACATATGAAGTTCACGTAGAGATAACAGGGAAATAAAACTGCCTTACGAAGGAAAACTTAGTTAAATCATATTTTGTCAAAAAAAGAGTTTTTGGTATCAATTGATTTGTAAGAAAAAACGCGTCTGATCGTATTATCAAAAAGTTTTTATTTCAATCATTTATTGCAAAAATTAGTTACAAAAAATCGGGTAAGTATGAGTAACACTCGTACAAAAACCGAGTAAACATTATGAAGACCGCCTATCTCAAAGTTCTCTATAACTTCGTTGTAATTTACACATCAATCTACATATATAAGTACTAAATTTTAGTGCCCTAAATCAAAAACTCTGTCCGCCAAGGAGAGGGGACATGGTTTCAAAATTGCACGATAGTTTGCTGTAAAGCCACTGTAAGGGTTATCCGTAAAGGTTGTAAGGTTACAAAGTAAGCCAAGAGTAAGCATACAGTGGACTTAAAATTTCCGCCCCACAGTAAACTTACAAAGTAAGGTCGTGGTAAGCTTACAGTAAGCTTATAGTGTAAAGTTGTGGTATTTAACCTTACAGTGTTAATTTGTTGTAAGCTTACAGCAAGCTTACGAAGTAAAGTTATCATTTTTAAATAAAATAAAATTAATTAACGGCTTTTTGCTGGACGCCGTTGATGATATGTTCACTAAAAACATTAAGGGGGCAATCGCAGTTGCAGCGCAAAAAAATAGGCATTTTTCAAGAATTTTTTTCTCCTTAACCATTAAATTTTTGTAAAATATCAATTTATTATCAAAAAATACATCATTTAAACTACAATTTAAAAAAAAAGATGAAAATATAAATATTTGACAAAGTTATGTCCCGTCGAAGTGACCTCCTTTCAAAAAACATAATTTGCGGTGACCAACATTATGGAAATCTGGTTCGTCTGAAATCAAAAATTAAAAAGGATTTCCATTTTTTGGAAGATTATCTAGTCTTTAATCGAAGGTTTAAAAAATATATATATTTGACAAAATGGTGACCTGTCAAAGTTGAAAATTCGATTTTCGTGAAAAAAGCGGTCGTTTTTCAGCTGTAAAACAAAAGTTTGGCATAAAAAAATCAATCCTTCGATTAAAGACTAGATAATTATGTATTGGAAAAGTATGTTAAATTTTAAAACAATCGGTTCAGTAGTTTTTGAGTAAGAGTGGTCACCGACTTGAAAAACATAGTTTTGAAAAAAACGTGTTTTAAGGAGGTTAGTTCAAAATCATGAATCATGGAGATTCGTTTGAAATTTGCAGCAAAATTAAATGACATATTAATGCATATTATTGTTAAATCTGAGCCAATTTGACTGTATAGTTTTCGAGATATTGACGGCCAAAGTTCACTATTTTTCTCAGTATTTAGCATTGAGCTAATGGCCGCAAAAAAAAAGAAAAAAAAATAACAACTTGGTTAATAACTTTTGACACAGCGGAGAGATTCAACTCAAAATTAGAGCAAAATTAATTCAATGTTTAAGGAACATAATACTTCAAAGAGAACGAAATCGTCTGTTTAGTTGCAGAGTATTATTTATCCAAAACTTAAAGTTACTTGTAATTTTTTTTTTGACGTGAGTGACGCGGAGTGCGTGGCAACATCGCAACTGTTGAGAGCGGTGGGAAGAGAACGGTGGGAGAAGCGGAGTAGCGCGGTAATTCAAATAAAGCTGATGCGCTCGCATCAGCTGTTCATGCCATGTTGCCAGATCTCTAACTGCAAAGCACTACGTTCTTCAAAATATTACTGTTTTTTCTTAAAATTTTAATTATTTAAAGATTTTTACATAAAAATGTACACAACATTATTTTAAAAAATGATCTTTTAATTTACATATTAAAATTTATTTCATATTTGAACATTTAAAAAAAAATAGTTATCTTGACTACCGTCGTGAACCTATCCTCCTTAAGTTTCAACTTACTTTTTCATGAAGAAGAAAATTTTTTTGAAAAAATCAAAAAGAGTCATCGAATCCGGGTCCATATAATAGTTCTCCCGCACATGAACTATTATTCAGACGGTTAATAATAATAGAAAACCCAACATACGCCAGGTGTGCCGTTAGCCTGATCTCGACCGACCAGGCGCGCCTCCCTTTAACATGTATAACTTATTCAATTTTCACCGAATCATCTTAAAAATTTATGGACACATTTCTAAAAACATATACTTTAAGAAAATGCAAAAAAAAATCGATTTTTTGAAAATCACAACTGCGATTTCCCCCTTAATTATAATATTAAAAATCTTGACGCCAACGAGTTTTGAACCTATCTAACCCTAACTGTACCGAACCTCAACGCGAGTGCCTTAAACCCTACGGCTATCGAGGACTTGGAATACATTTCAGAAAATGTAAATCTTCTGTTACCAGAAAAACTTCCAAAGTAAAACAGCAGTTACATTTTCTGGGATATATTCTAAGTCCTCGATAGCCGTGGAGTTTGATGCGCTTGCGTTTAAGTTTGGTAGTTAGGGTTAGATAGGTTCGAAACTCGTTGGCGTCAAGATTTTTAATATTATAATTAATGTCTTTGTCAATATGTTTAGTGAACATACCTCAACGGCGTCCCGCAAAAAGCCGTTAATTAATTTTATTTTATATAAACATGATAACTTTACATCGTAAGCTTGCTGTATGCTTACAACAAACTTCCTCTGTAAGGTTACATACAGTGGCATGCGCACAGGGGGTATACGATTATTTTTTGTCCTCTTGAGGCCTCGAAAAAATACATAGGACACACAAAACAATTTTTTTGTGTAAATGGCCGCGCGAACAAACTATATTAGGGTTTCAGTCGGCCGGGACACCCCAAATCAAAAAGTCTGCGCACGCCACTGGTTACATACCACAACTTTACACTGTAAGCTTACTGTAACCTTACTGTAACCTTACACCGTAAGCTTGCTATAAGCTTACAATAAGTTTACAGCGTAAGGTTATGGTAAGCTTACAATAAGCTTACAGCCTAAGGTTACTGTAAGCTTACAATAAGCTTACAGCGTAAGGTTACTGTACGCTTACAGTAAGCTTACCACAAGCTTACGGTGTAAGCTTACTACGACCTTACTTTGTAAGTTTACTGTGAGGCGGAAATTTTAAGTCCACTGTATACTTACTACTGGCTTACTTTGTAACCTTACAACCTTTACGGATAACCCTTACAGTGGCTTTACAGCAAACTATCGTCCTATTTAAGTTATTGTTTTGCATTTCAGGCTAAAAATTAGGGTTTTTGCTTGATTTTACCATGTTGATGAGCTCGAATCACGTTTTTCATTTCATTTTCGTTAATTTAATGTGAAATTAAATAATGTGTAACAAATTTTAGGTTCCCAGCTCATATAGTTTAAAAGTTAAAGGGGGTGCGAAAACGAACATACATAGTGATTTTAATAGCGTTCCGTTTTTCGGTACGAAACACCAAAAAGGCAGCGAAAACCCAGAGAATGAAGAAATACTGAATAAGAAGTAGGTCAATTCAAGTAAAGAAGTCCAAAAGTCGTAGAAAACGTGTGAAGTAAGAAATAAAAACTCAGTTAAGTCCACATGAGCACTTCTGTTCTCAAAAACGTAGTCACATTTCAGGCTTGGTTTCAAAGCGGAAACCTTAAGTCGAATTAACAGAGTTCTTCTTTCAAAAAGTGTTAAAAGATAGACCGTGTCTCACAGAAGCACTCCTCAAGTCAACATAGTTTACCTTAGGATTTCCCCATCTCGATGCCTGTTAGAATTAACTTTATTCTTTTTTCAAATGCGAAATAACGACCATGTCTCGAGGCGCATCAATATTCCCTAAAATCATTTAACCTTAATCCCATTTAACCTAAAACCATTAAACCTAAAATACATTTAGCCTAAAAAGCATATAGCCTAAACTGCATTCAACCTCAATCCCATTTAACCTAAATTCTATTTAACCTAAATCTCATTTAACCTAAAATGTATTTAACCTAAATCTTATTTGACCTAAAATGCATTTAATCTAAAATGCATTAAGGCTAAATTTTATTTAACCTAAATCTCATTTAACATAAAATGCATTTAGCCTAAAAAGCATTTAGCCTAAACTGCATTCAACCTAAATCCCACTTACCCTAAATCCTATTTAAACTAAATTCCATTTAACCTAAATTCCATTCAGCCTAAAATGCACTGAGCCTAAATTTTTTTTGACCTAAATTCCATTTAACCTAAAAGTCATTTAAGCCAAATTACATTTAACCAAAATCCTTTTTAACTTGAATTTCATTTAACCTAAATACCATTTTACCTAAAATGCATTCAGCCTAAATTCCATTTAACCCGAATCCCATTTAACCTAATATGCATTTAGCTTAAATTTAATTTAACCTAAATCCAGTTTTACCTAAAATGCATGCAACCTAAAGCCCATTTAACCTAAAATGCAATCAGCCTAAATTTCATTTAACCTAAATCCAGTTTTACCTAAAATGCATGCAACCTAAAGCCCATTTACCCTAAAATGCATTTAGCCTAACTTCCTCCTTACCTAAATTGCATTTATCCTAAAACTTTTGGTAAAATGGGATTTATGATAAGCAATTTAGGTAAAGTGAAATTAAGGCTGAATGCATTTTAGGGTAAATGGGCTTTAGGCTAAATGCATTTTAGGTAAAATGGAATTTAGGTTAAATGATATTTAGGTTAAATGAAATTTAGGCTAAATGAATTTTACGTAAAATGGTATTTAGGTTAAATGGGATTTAGGTTAAATGGAGTTTAGGTTAAATGGGATTTAGGTTAAATGGAATTAAGTTTAAATGAAATTTAGGCTAAATGCATTTTAGGTTAAAGGAGATTTAAGTTAAATGAAATTTAGTTTAACTAGAATTTAGGCTGAATGCATTTTAGGTTAACTGGGATTTAGGTTTAATGAAATTTAGGTTAAATGGAATTTAGGTAAACTGACACTAACAATGGCGCGCTATGTGCGCTTTTTTCTTTTACATATGTTCTGGTAAAGACCCTTGGTTAGAAAGAAACTGAGTTTTACCGTTTCTCTATTTCTCTCTCTCACACACACACACACACAAACATTTAAATTTGAATTTTTACCTAAAATTTTATCTCATTATACTAATCTTCTTTAAATTTAAATCTTATTTCTAAATACAAACAATAGACCTTCTGCTAGGCCAATTATTGTCCGAACGAACCCTTGCATAATGAGGGTTAATAGCTTTAGGAAAAGAGGCGAAAATTTCGAACTTTAATGGAAAAGAGAGAAAATTTGCCTTTCTCTTTCTCATTACCTGCAAAAATATTTACTTCTCACTCTCTCCAAAGAGAAGCGTTACTTTCTAACGGCCCTTCCTAACTCATCTAACGATCCTTGGTAACTCATTTGCATATAACTTATTTCTAAGTAAAGAATAGGATTTAAGCACGAAGTAGTATAAGGAGCTCTTACTCTCGAGAAAAACACACACTCATTTTTCTTTTCTATTCTAGTCGTGATTAGTTAGCGCTCGTTGCGCCTTTACAGGGAAAATGATAATAACTCTATTAAAATCGTCTGCTATACATTGGTCATTGGTCGAAATGTGCGGGATGATTTGAAACTCTTGAAATAATACTTTTTCAAACCTTCCCGCTGGCAGCCATTTGCATTTATTTGCATTTTCACGCTGTTGTCCCTTTTTTACACCATGTTTGCGTCGATCCCCCACTAATCAGGCTTGTAAAAGAGAAGAAAAACTAGAATCGAAAATTTTTAAATAACGTACAGAGTGGGAGCTTCTTATACTACTTCGTGGACTTAAATTAAATGACATTTAGGTTGAATACATTTTATTTTAAATGAAATTTAGGTTAAATGCTTTTAAGGTTGAATGGAATTTAGGTTAAATGACCTTTAGGCTAGTGCAATTTAAGTTAAATAAAATTTAGGCTAAATGTATTTTAATTAAAATGGAATCTAGGTTAAATGGGATTTAGGTTAAATGAAATTTAGGTTAAATGAAATTTAGGCTGAATGAAATTTAGGCTGAATGCATTTTAGGTTAAATAAGATTTAGGTTAAATAAAATTTAGGTTAACTGGAATTTAGGCTGAATCCATTGTAGTATAAATGGGATTTAGGTAAAATGGAATTTAGGTAAAATGGGATTTAGGTTAAATGGAATTAAGGTTAAATTAAATTTAGGCTAAATGCATTTTAGGTTAAGTGGAATTCAGGTTAAATGAAATTTAGGTTGAATGCATTTTAGGTAAAATGGTATTTAGGTTAAATGAAATTTAGGTTAAATAGAATTTTGATTAAATGGAATTTAGCTTAAATGGCTTTTAGGTTAAATGGAATTTAGGTCAAAAAAAATTTAGGCTCAATGCATTTTAGGCTGAATGGAATTTAGGTTGAATGGAATTTAGTTTAAATGGGATTTAGGTAAAATGGAATTTAGGTTATGTGTATTTTAGGTTGAATGCATTTTAGGATAAATAGGATTTAGATTAAATGAAATTTAGGTTAAGCGGGTTTTAGGCTAAATGCATTTTAGATTTATTGAGATTTAGATTAAATAAAATTTAAGCTGATTGCTTTTTAGATTAAATGCATTTTAGGTCAAATGAGATTTAGGTTAAATACATTTTAGGTTAAATGAGATTTAGGTTAAATAGAATTTTGATTAAATGGAATTTAGCTTAAATGGCTTTTAGGTTAAATGGAATTTAGGTCAAAAAAAATTTAGGCTCAATGCATTTTAGGCTGAATGGAATTTAGGTTGAATGGAATTTAGTTTAAATGGGATTTAGGTAAAATGAAATTTAGGTTATGTGTATTTTAGGTTGAATGCATTTTAGGATAAATAGGATTTAGATTAAATGAAATTTAGGTTAAGCGGGTTTTAGGCTAAATGCATTTTAGATTTATTGAGATTTAGATTAAATAAAATTTAAGCTGATTGCTTTTTAGATTAAATGCATTTTAAGTCAAATGAGATTTAGGTTAAATACATTTTAGGTTAAATGAGATTTAGGTTAAATATAATTTAGGTTAAGTGTGATTCAGGTTGAATGCAGTTTAGGCTAAATGCTTTTTAGGCTTAATGCATTTTAAGTTATATGAGATTTCGGTTAAATGAAATTTAGGCTGAATGCACTTTACATTAAATGCATTTTAGGTTAAATGAGATTTATGTTTAATACATTTTTGGTTAAATAGAATTTAGATTAAATGGGATTTAGGTTGAATGCAGTTTAGGCTAAATGCTTTTTAGGCTAAATGCATATTAGGTTAAATGGTTTTAGGTTAAATGGGATTTAGGCTAAATGGGTTGTAGGAAATATTTATGCGCCTCCTTAACGGTAAACCATCGTTCATTCTTAGTCAGATGCGAAACCTAGCGAATGGACAGTGCAGTGAGGAAGTTTTGCGGTCCTTTTTTATGGACCACTTACCCTCCTTGCACCATTCATACCTGAACAAGTGTTGCAGCAGTTGCAGCACCTAGCGCCTCCCTCGAGAATCGCATCGATGCATTTATGACAGAGTTAAGCAGCATTAAAAAGAGAGTATATTGGGTATCCCAAGGTCGCGGAGGTCGTGGAGAACACCAAGGTCGTTATTGAGGTCGGTCTAGGTTATTTAATCGTTACGGACGCTCACGTAGCCGACACAGATGTGAGGAACAGTCAGACATATGCTGGTATAAACGCACATTTAAAGATAAATCAACTAAGTGCGCTGAACCATGAAAATGGAAGATAAATCAGAACACTGGTAACTAACAATGCCGCACCAGATTGGCGCGATCGGATCAAACGGCGGCTCCAAGCATTTACACGTGTATGAAAATAAACTGCGACTAAACTTTCTCATGGACACGGGAGCAGACATTTCTACTCTTTAATTCACTAGGAGTAAGAATTGCCTTCCGTCTGAATGCACACTGTTCACGGCTAATAACTCTAACATTGCCACATATGCCACTAAACGCTTGTCCCTTAGTTTTGGTTTGCGTTGACACTTCACATGGGATTTTTGTGTAGCAAGCGTTCCGTACCCCATGGTTGGTGCCGATTTCCTATCCCATTTTGGGCTTTAAGTTGGCTTGCGGTCTAAGAGATTAATAGATTCACTTTAAAATTTACAGATCGGCGGGTCAATTAGAAACGTCACAACGTATAATGTGAGCACAATCGATAAATCGTTGGAAATTATAGGTTTATTAAATGAGTTTCCTGAATTCACTAACCCATTCGGCCCTTCACTGACAAATTCATGTAGTACCGTTCATTATATACGCACACAAGGTCAACCCGTGGCTCAGCGTGCACGCCAACTTGCCCCGGATAAGCTTTAAATTGCTAAACAGAAATTATAAGCAATGGTCAAAAATGGTTTGTGCAGACCGTCAAGGAGTCAATGGGCATCATCCATATTAATGAAATTTAAAAAAGACGAGACATGGCGAATATGCGGAGACTATAGACGTCTCAACGCTGTCACTGAACCCGATCGTTACACCGTACTGTATCTTCATGATTTCGCATCGAACCTACCCGGAAAAACCGTGTTCTCAAAGCTGGATTTGTTTAAGGCCTATCATCAAATCCCGGTAGTTCTAGAATATGTGCCTAAGACGGCCGTTATAACGCCCTTCGGTCTGTACGAGTTTCTCGGAATGACTTTCGGGTTAAGAGATTTTGTTCATAATACGGATAGTTTATGTCTTTTAGAAAAAATTTAATGTTTCTGTTAATAATTCACTAACAAGCTTTTTTTTAAAGCTGACATTTACTACTTGCAAAATATACTGGAAACTTTTGTCTTAAAATGCATTGCTAGGGTGATTATATTATTTCTCAAAAGAAGCTATAGATCAAAGTTTGAAAATGAAGCAAAAAGTCTTATTTTCGCTGCCAAAAAATAGGCGCCAAGTGGATTTTTTTCAATAAACGACTATTTTCTTTCTAATAACACCTAGAAATAGAATCCCCTTAACAAATTTTAATTACCTAAAAATTTTATTTAAATCCGCTCCAGATCACCGTGTTGTGTTCTAAAGCACAAATGCATGCGCACTATATTTCCAAAGCAAAAATACATGCGCACTGATATACTTTCGCAGAAAGACATGCAAACTAGTAAAGTAATTATTCAATATTTTTTTAAATCTAAAAGTTAAAAGTAAGATTCGTAATCAGCGACCCTAAATATCTCTAGAAACCAAATTTTATGGAGGTAAGTACATTTTTTTTTAAAAATAAGCGTCATATTGAATCCGCCATTTTTAATTTATGAAAAATAACTTAAAAGTTGTAATCAGCGACACCAATAACCTCCAAATAACGAGTTTAAACAAAATCCGATTGATTTTAAAAAATTCGCCTCCATTTTGGATCCGGCATTTTGAATTTTCGAGGTCGGGCTCAAAATATGAATCACCTATTTTGATATATTTTCTTCCTTATATGTGTGCCAAGTTTTTGGAAAAATATGGTGACAGGTCACTTTTAGTAACCTATGGAAATAAGTACCTCTTTACAGAAATTGCCAAAACCTATGTATTTTGCAATTTTTAAGGCAGTTATTTCTTTTTCTATTTGACAGATCAAAAAACTGTTTTAAGGGGTTGTCAGGCATACTAAAAGGGTAAGTTTTTTCATAATAACAACTGATTTGATGAGGGGACAAAAAGCTTCCTTATTAACATTCATCCTTTATATATTCCCTGTAACCCGTACTACAAGGTTATGCGGGGGTGGCAATGTTCTGCCAACCCGTTTAAAACACACTCTAATATGGGACCTTAAAATCACCCCCAGGAAAAGCCCGCATTCAGTGGCGTATCGCTGTCCACCATCAAGATCTTTGACTCTAAAAACATAGAGTATGAAGGTCTCGTTGGTCCGCCAATCCTCAGCAGAACGAGTCATAAGCAGAATCATGTTCTCCGGTGTTACTTTGCAGTTTACACCGGTGAACATGACCTGCCTCTCCGCGTCCCAACGCTTGCAGCTGAAGAGTGTGTGCTCTGGATCGTCCACTGGGAACAGTACACACACTCCGAGCTTTCAATCTTTTTGAATCGCTCAAGGTATGAACCAAAACATCCATGCCCTGTGAGTGCATGGGTTAAGTAGTAGTAAACAATTCCGTGCTTCCTACTTATCCAGGTGGCGAATGTTGGTATCAGTCGATACGTCCATTGGCTTGTCTCCTCCCCGTTTCATCTTTCTTGCCATCTGTCGACGAGTCTGCTTCTCGCATCTCGGCGAATTTGGTCTTTGCTGGGTTTATTGTCATCCGTATAACGGGTAGACATTCTATCTTTGAAAAGGAGGAAAACTTCCTCGCTTTCCTGCGCCAAAAGATCTGCCTGATCTTTTGGTGGCAAGGACCTGAGCAGCACAAGTCGGTACTGTTCGGTAAGCCGAAATAATACGTGTAGTAACACTCCTTTGCGCGGACAGTATCCTTTTACAAATTGTTTAACTTCTGTCATTTCGCCGGGTAGGAGCCCATACCGGTGCTGCGTATAGCAGCTTTGAGAGGGCAACACTCACCGCACGTCTCCTCTTTGATTTAGAAGGCTCCCCAATGTTTGGCATTAGTCGAGCTAAATTTACCGAACACTGTTCGGTTTTCTGACATGCAACGGATATGTGATGTTTAAAGTTTAAAATTTTGTCCAACTCTACACCTAAGTATTTTATGTGTTTCCTCCACTTGACCTCGAATCCGTCTATTTGGATACCAGGGGCTGTATAACCACGTCTGTCTGTGACTAGAAGCGCTTCGGTCTTTTTCAGGGTCATTTGGAGGCCTCTGTCTTCCAGCCAGCGCTTTGCACGTCTCAGGCATTCGTTCACCAGTACGCTCAGGGCTTTTGCGGTTTCGGCAGTGCATACAATCAACGCGTCGTCCACGAAGCCGATGAAGCCATACGAATTGTCCTATCCTCGAGCCTTGAGGGGCACCTCGTATATAACCCACCTGTCGCTGAGATAAATATCCATTATCCGTAACAAGTTGAGCGGTATTCCTTTGTTTCTCATTGACTCGATGAGATCTTTTTATCGCCCGGTATTAAACGCGTTACGTATGTCAATGGCTTCCAACGCGCAGAAGCCCTTTTTCTTCCCTGGTCTCAATTTGGCTTTTCCTTCCTTGGCTAGGTCCACTGCCTTCTGGATGGCGTCTACTGTGGACAGGCCTTTACGGAAACCAAATTGATTTTCAGATAGGCTATTCTCACCAGTCAAGTGAGACTGCATTCTCTGCAGAACCATGTCCTCTAGAAGTTTGACCATCGTATATAACAGGCAAATAGGCCTGTAGAATGAGAATTTATCTAGAGGTTTGTCTCCTTTCCTTAGAAGGGCCAGCCTCTGCCTTTTCCAGTCGAGGAAGAACTCTCCTCTGAAGGCAGTTGTAGCATTCCAAAAGAATTTGGGGTGAAGCAACGATCACTTGTTTAAGGATCTCGTTGCTCATCCCATCGATTCCAGGCGCCTTGCCTGGCTTCCACCTACTGCCTGCATTCTGTAATTCTGGAAGAGTGAAGATGACATCCTCACCGACTTGACAGTCACTCCAGTCCATCCTAGACCATGGCTCTGCCGGAAGAAACAAAGCCCTTATAATTTGCCGGACCCAATCGGGGTTGTCCAGGCCGGGGCTTTTTTGCCTCGTTAACAATTTCTTGGTAACGATTTTATAGGCCAGACCCCATGGATCCTTATCGACTTCACCGATTAGGTCTTTCCAGCACTTCCTTTTCGCTGCGCGTATCTCCTTTCTGAGGATTTTCTTAGCCTCTGTATATGCCTCCTTCAGCAGAGGATCTCCGTTAGAACGGTCAAATCTTCTTCTTGCTTTGAGGCATGCTTTTCGCAGAGAGGCCAATTCCTCCGACCACCAGTTAACATTCCTTCTTCTTGGGGTTGTGCATCTACGACGCGGCATTCACGCGTCGCATGCGGTGACAATCATATTTTTCACCGTCCGCACTTCCCCTTCAAGATTATTTGGCCTCTTCACCCATCCAAGTTCCTCTATGAGGCGGGAGTCATCAAGAGACCGGCCGAACTTCTCCTTGTCGAGTTTCTTAATGTTCCACTTTGGGCTATTCTCCCGAAGAACTCGGTGGTTCCTGGCCCTCCGTGTGTCTCCCCTTGAGACTGAAAACTTAATGTACTGATGGTCACTGTAGGTATAATCCTCCAGGACATGCCAATCCTTAATACTTTTATTTAGGAGAGTCGTTGTGATCGTAAGATCTATAATCGATCCCTGCCCGTTTCTTCTAAAAGTCCAAGACCTACCCTGGTTACCCTGGTTATCGAGCCTTGTCTCGCCCCATTCTGGTGATTTAGCATTAAAGACACCTGTAATGAGGGTATCCAACCTGGATTCTCTAAGGCTCATTTCGAGGTCATAAATCTGATTTTCGAAGGCTGACAGCATGAGGAGGTCTTGGGCCTCCACGCACTAATGCAGGTTAGCCTGCAGGAACTCTAGGCTTTTGCCTGTTTAAGTTTCTGCAGCTCTGCATGGTAAATAGGACATGCGCTACTCGAAGTATGGTGTGCGCAGTCCTCTTCTTGGAGGTCCAGGCACTTCAGACATCGTTGACCTTCTGACGTGCAATCCTTTGCCATGTGGCCCGCATTGCCGCATCTCCGACAGTTATTTATTCTGTCGAGGCCTTTGCACATGCGGGTTGAGTGGCCGAATCCGAGGCACTTTTGGTTCCTAGTGACCTTTAAATGCTCTCGGACGTGGGCATTGATCCATCCAACCCGGACCTTGCCTTCCTTGAGCAGAATCTTACTCTCTCTCTCTCGGGTAAGCGGATTAATGCCACCTTCATTCCACCGTATCGTGGAAGAAGACAGCATCTTAGATCCAGGTTGAGATCCTTTACCTATTCTCTAACAGCCGTTACTACCTCGGCCTCTGTTGTTGTTTGGTCGAAATCTCTCATTTCAAGGGTCTCTCTATTTACAAGGGTTGTCACCTGGGCCCTGTCTTTCAGGACCGAGGTGAGGGCTCCTGCAAACTTGGAGACTCTTTTTCTTTTCCCTTTTTTACTACAAGGAGAACATTTTGTTTGAGTGTTCTCCTCATTTTTAATATTTCGGTACCGGTTTCTTCAGGTTTTACTACCGACTTGAGTTCCTTAATGATCTCGTCGTTTTTAGCAGTTACCTGCTCGAGAACCGCAGATGCGTAGTTCTTGGTAGGGGATTTTACCGGAGCAGAAGTCTGCTCTTTCATTTTTTCCTTCTCAAGACTCTTTGCGGAATTGATATGTGCTCTTTATTATCCGCCTCTCTCCTACTCATTGAATTTAAATTATTTTTAATTAATAAATAATGTTTTTAAAATTAAATTTTCATAATTTTTTTTGCTTTGTACAATACATACTTCTAAGAAAAAAATTATAATAATATATTGAATAAATGAAGAGTAGATACAAAATTTGAAAAAAAAAATTATGAAAAAAACGAAAAATCGCTATAATGAAAAAAGTGCTCACATTTTTATTTAAATTTTTCTTAAAAAATGGTCCTGAAATAGTCCCTTAACTATGTCTGTTTGACTACGCCTACGTAATGCTCATACATTACAAATGATCATTAATCAAAATTGTGACATAGACATCAAAAACTGTCATATTGAATAAGACGTTTTCTTTTTGTTTTTGTAAATAAGGCTTCTTTCTATCTGCACTCGCAAATAACGTGTTTTCATATAGGAGCCATCGTCATGTATCAACTTTTATGAAGCGAATTGAATTTTATCAGGCAAGGCAAGAGTAAAATGAAAAAGTTATTAATTGGTTTTCTTGTTTAAAGATGTATAAAGTTTGATTCCCGATCTTACCATGTAATTGCGGTGTTTAAGACGTGACTCACTAGTAATGATTAATTGTTACTTATCGAGCTAGACCGTTACTTACTTTAGGGGATAGGACAGGAATAGAGAGAGGATAGGGAGAGATGTAGAGGCGGTGGGATCTGCTTTTATGTTTTCCACGGCGGAATTTATCTTTATAGAGTTAAAATCTTCTCAAGACAAAGCACTAATAGGAGTCGTATATACACTATAATTATCACAAGAGACTTTAATACCGATCTATGGGTGATTCTCCAAAAAACTCATTTTGCATGTAATCAAAATTCTCTAAATAATTATAATCATTTGGGAAAATACCAAGTCATATGTTACTATTTTAGGACTTTTTCTAAATGTTCTGCAAGAAAAAGTTGTAAAATTTTATTGTTTAATGCATTTCTTTATAATTTTACCTCCACAAAATCAATCTTCTAACCTATCATCTGAGTGCTTCTCAACCTTTCAATACGTAAAATAATGATTTAAAACATGAAAAGTAGTACTTTATCATTTTTTTCAAAACGTTATGGTATTTAAGAACATTTTTTCAAAATATGAATAAAATATGTCTTGTAGATTTTTTAAATATAGAACATGAATTTTGTTATATAGTATCGCGTCATTCCACTCACTCGTTGAATATTATCCAAAATTTTTGCTGTGAGAGTGTGGAATTGCTTAAAATTTTTTTTTTGAGGGTTTTTCGATTCGCTGATTACAAATCTGAAGTCAAGTTAACAAAAAGAAAATGACACATACAATATAATGGTTTACGATAAACAAATTGAAGAGTAAAAGATAAACAGTTTTTAAATTAAGAATATAATATTCATAGATATTGGTAAATAATGTCTAATCATAAATATATATTGACATGCAATCTTTTTGCAACTGACTATTAGAATAACAGACCTGAAACAACAATACTGATGATTATAAAAAAATATACACAACTTTTTGAGGTTTTAAAAGAAATCATAATTATCGCTCTAAATTTATTTACTGCCAGCTTCATTATCAGTCTTCTGTAAATCTGTTAATTCTAATAAATCGAGCACTTGTTTTGAGAGTTGTTGCTGCTTTTTTCAGTAACTTTCTCTTGTTAGTTATCAGTGGATCAGAGCTCAATAAAAGGAATTGAAATTGTAATTGTAAATTCTTGAAATTTTGTAGTATGGATTTTATACCCAGAATATACTGTTATGATAATAATGTGAAACTTTTTAATTAATTCCACATCTCCATAATTTCAGCATGAACTTGTGCGTTTTAAAAGAAGCGACTCTCAGTATTTACATCATTGGTGTTTCCAAATCCCGACTTAGGACAATAAACAATTAAAGCACATCGTTCTTTAAATTCTTTGTCCAAAAGATTATTGGACAAAACAAAAAACTTTTTTTTCTTTGTTTTTTAAACAATTTCATTGCTCTTACCTCGAGCTTGCCATTTCATAATTGGTAATTTATACCCCACATATAAAAGACATTTAAACAGGCGAATCCATCCATTTAATATTGATAAACCAAACTGCAAACTCTCTACATTTTTTTTGTTTTTATCACTTTGTCAATATTATTGAATTCTTTTGATTTGACACCACAAATAAAGCATTTTTGTCTTGAAGTTTTTCCTGCAACAGCATTGCACACTTTGCCAACCACCATACAAACTAGGCAAGTAAGAAATACTAATGAATCAGTGTCATTTGATTCACAAAACGCTTCTTTATAAAAACTATGATCTAAAAATCCATCAAGAACCCATTTTAACACCAAACTCAACTAATCTAGTTTTAATTTTTCAAGAGATTGAATAATCGGTTCCATCGTTATAATAAAACGTTTGACAATGTGGTCTAGTAACTCCTGTAATGAAACTGAAGCGCAAGTATCTGTTACTACAATACTTGCAGGATTAGAAAATGATTGGTGGTATTTCACGAAAAATCACAACACTTTTAATTCCACAAAGGAATGTTTATTTGTACCACAATAGGAGAATATGTTACACTTGTTCACCCGTTGTAAACCCGAAATAGAGAACCAGCAACGAAGACGTTGGAAAAAGAACTGAGGAACATCGCCAGATGTCGACTGTTTGAAGGACAAATCGAGACTGAAATGTAAAAAGGCCGCGACGGAACTGAGCTGTTGATAGACCGAGAAGGAACTGAATGGCATGACGTAAACCGTAAGAAGGCCACAGAGAACCTTTACGCACGAAGTAGCCTGCAAGAAAGGCATAGATTCACTGCCGAATCTCAGGCAAGCGGGAACCCCTACCTACTAGAACTTACTTATGTACTTACTTTTTTATTTACTTAGTGGCTATTGCATGACAAACTGCATTTTTTTAAATTCAAACATTGTTTTTTGCAGATTGTTTATCAAAAAAGCTATTTTTTTCAATATAGTCCTAAATTTTCAAATTTTTGTTCTTTTTAGTTTTCTCTTCGTCATGCAATGCGTATTTCTGCACTTAAAGAATAAAAATTTTATTTAATTATTTTAGTTAAGATTTGAGACCAGAAGGCTGCACGGGGCAAAACTAAAGTTCTAACTTCAGTCACCTGTGGCGCCACCATTTTGAAATAATTTTATTAACAAAAATTTATATATATAGCTTACATTGTATATTTTAAGATATGTCTTATTGCAAAATAATAAACTTTACTACTTTTTTTGTAAAAAAATCATACAAAACATTGCGTTTACACGAGTCTCTCCCCTTAATAGGACTTTCATATACCATTTCAGGTTCTATGACAAATTACAAAAGGCCATAAACGACCCATCTAAATATTGCCAGAAATTCTTTTTTTACGTAACAAAAATTCGCGTATCTTTTCTTGATTTTGGAACAGGAGTCAAAATACCTGGGAAAGAGCACTATAATAATTTCTTTTATTTGTATATTAATTACGTTTAATTATTTCTTTGTTTTAATGAGCAAATAAATTACTTAATGGACAAGGGGGGAAAACTTGGTCTGTCATTTGAATTGAACTTCGCACCGACCGCCAGAGGGAGGCAGCTGTCGGAGCGTCTGGATCCACAGTGAGTGCCTGGTTTTCAGAGTGCCACAATGATTCTAAAAATTTGGAATTTTGTTTGTTTGGCACCATTTATCGACTCTAACTTAAGGATTTAAAAGAGATAGTTTTTCTGATGGAAATTAGTTGTTTTGAGCATCTCTTCCCAAGTGTATTATTCCTGTGCACAAAATGGCAGCTGCCGGGGATCCTCAACTACTAGTCTCTTCAATGGTTTTTCAACTCAGCAGACGTAGGATCACGTGACTGAAGCCGAAATTACGTGATTGATCGGAGAAATCGAAATTAAGAAATGCTGACGCCGTTTCGTCACTCTTGTTCCGAACGTCATAATATAAGGTCGATATTCCGATATTTTTTTAAAACAATTATTTGAACTGAAAATTGCATTAAGTTATTTAATTATATTCGAATTATTATTAAAATGGCTAAGACTCTGACTAAGATAAATGAAAAGGTAAGCCTTTCTTTTCTCTCATGAAAGTGCTTAAAAAAGTGTTAGTTTTAGGACATGTCAGTTTTAGGTTAGAATCCCAGGATTAAATTAAAGTTCAAATTTCTTTTATAAAAGCGCGCTTTCTCGATTCTAGCTATTAGATATTGGTAAATTAGAATTTTCTTCTTTATTTAAACAAAATTGTTGTTATGTTTTATTTTTATTTTTTGAGAAAACAATGATTCTTGTTAACTTACGGAAAACGTGTTCAATCTTTCCGAATAAGAAAATTTCGTTTATATCGAGTCAAAACTAGAAAAATTCCTCAAAACTCATTTATGTATATTGTTTTTTTTTTGCTTAATAAATTTTGTTTGCTGTATTTGTAGCAATTTGTTATAAAAATCTGATCTTACAATGGCATTTCTAACATCGAACCTGCAACCTGATTCCCGAAAATAGAGTCATTCATGCTCTGATATATGCTCTGATAAAGTGATAAGTGAAAATAGTGTCAAAAAAAATTGTTAAATAAATAAAAATAAGATAAATAATAAATTTATAAATTAAACTTTGTTTAACTGGCGCCCTTGATTTTAAAGTCTTAAGTCTCAATGTTTTATTGGTATTCAATATTTCGGTTTATTAATTAAGAATAATTGCTTAATTGTGATTAGAGTTTAGGCAATTACCTCTTACAAATGACGCCCGCAACGTAGGGCTAGATATTGCAAAAATTCTTTTTGTAAAATCTTTAAATTGACATTAAAATTATAACGTTTTGAAAATTTTGAGGTTAAACTGGGAAATAGCACTGAACTTCTGATGTTTTCACGGAATTATGATACTTTTGAATTCTGACATGCCTAAATTCGGAAACTGTGTTTAAAAATTGAAACTTTAGTTTTAGTGGACATTTAATTGATATTATTTATTGATATGCCTTGTGATTTGTGTTAGAAATAATCAGACTTGGTGATTCTTTTGATTTTCCTAGCGTGGACAAGAGTCAAAGCAACTAGCATATTATTTGATTTCCCGGAATTGATAGAGTTTTGAATCATTATTGATTATTAATTGTGTTTTAATGCTTGTTGCTAATTTTATTATTGAAATTAAAGATTAATTGATTTGATTAATTATTCCAATTAATAATAATTTATTATTAATTGAATTTTCTTAATTTCGAAATAAATCTCAGAATTTCGGCCGTAATTTTGCGCCTTGCTCAAGATAAACAGTTTTTATCTCGTTTGTTCTCAGGAAGGAAATTTTTTTTGTATGATGAGATTCGAAATTTATTAACTTAATTTCAACTTGTGACATTAACTGATTTCTCGGAACTAGTAGTGACTTTAAGATTTTGATATTTTGCGATAATCGTATTAATGTTGTTTTCTTGATTTAAGGTCGCGAATATTAGTTTAGATTGAGTCACTGCCCTTTTATTATTAATAAAACTTGTTGTGAAAATAATTTTGAAAATTTTTGTTTTGATATAAGATATAAATAAATGGCTGCCTTTTGCGCCTAATTTTGTTTGGACAGATTTCTTAAAGATACTTAACAATACTTTTTTTTTAAGAATAATATTTTTTTCCTAAAAAGTTAACTTGAGATTTCCTGGCTGCCTTTTTGCGCCGATTTCCGACTTGTCCTGAAATTTTTTTCTTTTGTTTCAAAAGGTTTGTACTTTCTCGACCTTCTTCTTTGTGGCTTCAGGAAAATTATCTTTTGGCTGCTATAGCACCATCGCCTAATGGTTGAAAAATTTAAAAAAACCGACTTAAGAGAAAGCTGTTGTGACCCTTTCGATTTTAACAAATCGATGAAAATTTTTTTATTGACCTTTATTGACTTACATCGTTTTGTTTACGCGTTTTACTAGGCGAATTTGGAAGTAATTTTTTTTTCTCTCGCTTTGAAGAAGGGGTGATAATTTTTGTGTGTGATTCGAGATTTCACCCGGCTTTGCAGTTTCGGTTAACGCTTTTGGACCGGTTTAATTAAATATATCGTCAATTCATTTTCGTATTTCGTTGGTTGAATTGATACGCTCATAAGTCAGCTGTTTGCATTTCATTTTATTTAGGGATTTTTACGAGGATTAAAGATGTCGGTCATAGATGACTTTTCGGAAGTAAATACGAGAGAGGAATTAGACAAATGACTCGGAGGTTTAGAACTAGAAGAGATAGACGAGTGGATTGGACGTCTCGAGTTAGTAGATACGGGCACGCGTCGGGACAAATTTAAAAGATTGAAAAGGGTCTTTTCCGCTATCTTTGCATTTTCCATGAGAGGTTCTTGTACCAGTGCGGTAACGTCGCATTTGAGTTCCCACGCCATATCAGGATTCCCTGAAGAAACTAATTTCGCCGAGTACCAAAATGACTCAAGAAGTTACGAACCTGTCATTAATACCAGCCTTACGACTATTATCGAAGTAACAATTACTTCGACTGCTAACACCGTGACGACCACGAATGGAGGTATCATCGTATCATCGTTTGGTGCTCACCACCTAATTCCATCGGTTACTTTGGCTCCCTCTATGTTTTCATAGACCTCTCTACCCAGTTTTACTCAGTTAAAAGTAGATACAACTGGAAGAACCAATCCAAGTTTTCTTCTCGGGTTCCGTTAACAACTTCACAGAGTTTAAATACGGAAAGACCTGAGTCATTGTTCTCCGTCCCGAGAGGTGATCATAGCGTGCGCGAAGATTTAAAGGGTGTTTTGAAAAAATTATTAAACAAAACTACCCAAGTCAAAAACACCGATATTATGGCAACTTAATAAACTACAAACATGACGAAAAATATTTAACACGTGTTTTTACCCTTAAAACTCAAAAAACACTGTTTTGATTAAAAAGTGTTTTTTTTAAATTTTAAAACGCAAAAAGGATGTTTTTTACCCTTAAAACGCAAAGCAGCATTGAACAAAACACGTGTTAAATATTTTTCGTTATGTTCGTAGTTTAAGTTGCAAGAATATAGGTGTTTTTCACTTGGGTAGTTTTGTTTAATAATTTTTTCAAAATACCCATTAAAAAACACACCCCCGTCTTTAAGGGTTGATGCAATTAATTTCGCCCATAGTTCATTTCAAAGGGCATTTTTCAAGCTATAATTTCTGATAAGAGCGATATTTTTGACAAGTATAATTTTAGAACTACAATTTTTCAAAAACTAACAAAAATGCTATTTTTTAGGGTTTGAACCCCCCTTTTTTCGAAAACTTGAGGTGATGCAACATTTTGGACTCCAGTTTCGTGTTCAGCGCAAAAATTCACTTCGTTAACACTTGGTCACATTCATTCGACAGAGAAAAAGTTAAGATTTGCAGAGCTGTGTTATTTAAGGGGTCAGTATGAATTTATTTTTTAAAAAAATTTATTTTTTAAAAAAATTTATTTTTCACAACCAACAATTTCGTATACTATATACCTACAGAAATAAGATAAAAATTAATATATAGGTAGTAGAGTCAAAAAACAGGTTAAAAAACGCGATACTGCAGAAGCATAAGGCGCATAGCATAGCAGTAAAAAATTGTTTAAACAAATGTCATTATAGCATTATTAGTAAAATTTATTATTTGATAATACACAGCAATGTTAGAGAAAAGTATTTTTGTATTTAAATCCTTTTTACCTTAAAAATTAAAAGTACAATAGAACATTTATATTGCGTGACGAGCGCGAGCAGCCCTTGGTTGCGCGAATGTTGAACGCCTTTTCTCAAAACAACGTTTTTCGACCTGGCCGACACGATTTAAGAAAAACTATTAAACCGATTAAATTCAAATTTTCAGGGGTTCTTCTATGCACGTGCCGCTTTGGCATGGACTAGGATAATAAAAATCCATTGATATTTAACCCTTTTTTTAAACAAATTAAGTTGTAAAAAAGGGGTAAAAAATTTAAACTTTCGCCATTTTGTTTCCTTTTATCGGAATTAAAAGATCCTAGTTCATGCGATAACTACAGATCCAAATTTAAAGAAAATACTTGATTTTTTGATTTTAGACAATCCAAACTCCAGATATCATGTCGGCCAGTAAAATTTAAGGCTAACTTCAAGCAGCTATTTCGCATAAATAAACAATCATAAATAAAAATGAAAAATATTTTTTTCACTTTCAAATGTTAATGTTTATGTAAAAAAAAGACTAGGTTATAAAAATATATTTTGATATAAAAAATAAATTCTTGAAAATTTGTACAATAAACCCATACTGACCCCTTAACGAATATTTATGGTTTGATCATGATGCTTGAACATGAAATTCCGGTAGTCGAACAAATGGATTGGGGTCATCGTGGTTTGAAACCTGAGTATCATAAAGTTATCCGTGGATCTGATTTCCGTTCTTTTGACAGATTGGCTTATTTCGGCAGAACTAGGGAAAACCAGTGGAATGCGATTAGAGAATACAGAGCTCCCCCAAGTCCTGAGAATTCTTTTTTGCCAGAATTTGCATATCGTTCCGAACCCTCAAAACCCAACACTTCTACAATTTGAATCTCGGTCGTGGCTGAACCAGATGCACAACCCGCTGAAGTCCCACGGCTGAAGTTGGTATTAACCAACTTCAGCCGTGGGCACGGGACTTGCAAAACTCGAGGCTAATAAAAATCGTAGTGATAACAAAGGCAATAATTCCTCTAAAAAAAAGAGCCCCCCTAAGCCCGGAGATTGTCAGCAGTCTCCTGCTGATAAGCCCCTACAAAAACTAAAATCGGAAGCCCAGGGCGAGTCAAACCCAGAAATCTTGAAATTGAGCTCGTTAAATCTAAAAGTAATTTGCCTGATCATTTCCAAAAAGGTTGTGCTAGTCTTGTTTGCTATGGTTGCAAAACGGTTGGTTACACGATCTAGACTTGCCCACATTGTGCGGAAACGCGGGAGATAAGCAGTGAATGCGGTCGACACTGCCTCTCAAGATCAAAGAACCGTCAAAGTAAAACCTTCCGAATTAAATGACTTAGCTTGACGAGATCGTCTCGGTCGAATAAGTAAGCTCCATTACCGATTTACCTGATTATAAGGGGGTTTTAATGCTGACCCATCTCGAATTTGACTCTTTGCTAAAAAGAGAATTCTCGGAAATGATAGTGGCGGATACTAATACAGAGCTTGATAGTAGTAATACTATCTCAATTAAACCTGAAGTACACGCTATCCCGGAAAACGACGATGGTGCATTCAAAGATATTTAAACGGTACCGAAAGTGATTAAGGTTCTTGAGGCAGCCAACTCAAGGTCTTTCTCACAGAGCGGCACAGTTTTTTCGATTGATACTGCCCCAATTGTTGACAGCACAAGAGTTTTGGTTTCAGCTGCTGATAGACAAAGCGAGCCTGTGCAGGAGAGAGTTAGTGGAATTGTGGAATTATTGAATCTTCCGAAGTAGCATATCGGATTCACTTGACAACCTATATAAACTCGGTTCAGGTGGATACCCTTATCGACGGCGGGTCGGCCAGGTCGTTTATTCGAGCTGAGATTCCTCACAGAATAATGAAATCTGCAGGTTTGACACTTAATACTTTCCGAAAATCTAAAATTCTTTTAGCTAACTACTCGTTAGATGATATTTCAGGTTTGATTGTTCTTCCGATAGCAATTGACAAGTTCACGAGACAGTGCGAGGTTAGGGTAGTAGATAATCTTAGTACAGAGATGATCCTTGGGTTAGACACCCAAAGAAGCTTTGACATGTATACCAGTGCTAGGTTGAAACAGGTCTATATACCGGACGATTCTGAGACACAACACCTTCTTAAGGTTTTCTTGGTTGAAAAGGAGATTTGTTCCCTAATTGTCAGTTTGCAGGAGTCGGGGAAGGATGAATTAAACATGTTTTTGGAAAAGAAACTCCGACTCGAGGTACTAGGACAATTGGGTGCTACTCACCTTGTGCAGCATACTATCAAGTTAATGCACTCAACTCTGATTAAAGAACGTTACCGAATAGTGTAGCCTAAGATTCAGAAGGAAATGCATGCTGAAGTAGATCGCATGTTAGAAGGAGTGATAGAGCCTTCAAACAACGATTGGTCTACCCCTGTAATAATGTCAGCTAAGTCAAACGGATCCGATCGTATCGACTATGTTTAGATTTCCGGAAGCTCAATGCAGTGACAGTTAAGGACGCCTACCCCCTGTGTCGTAAAATGCCGTTCTGGTTGTGTAACTCTCCACCCACCTTCCAACGTTTAATGGACCGAATCATTACTCCCGAGATGAGACCTCACGTATTTCTTTATCTCGACGACATAATTGTCGTGTCCAAAACTTTCAAAGAGCACCTTTATTGGCTTGAGAAAGTTCTGGACAGGATCGAGAAGGCAGGTCTTGTTATTAATACCGAGTAATGTGAATTCGGTTGCTCCAAAGTTAAATATTTAGGATTTATCGTTCATAACCAGGGTCTTAGAGTTGATCCTGGTAAGATAGCTTCCGTTCTAGATTACCCAATTCCGAAGAACGTTAAGCAATTGCGTAGGTTTATGTGTCTAGCTTTCTGGTACCGCAGATTTATTCCGGAACTCGCCAGGGTCGCTGAACCTTTAATTAGGTTGTTCCGTAAAATTGTCAAACGGCATTGGGGGGAAGAACAAAGTGAGGCATTTAATTGGTTGAAACAGGCTCTCAGTGAAGCTCCGATCTTGGCCTATCCCATATTTTATGAGACTGAAGATCACCCCTTTTGCCTTCAGACTGACGCTAGTGCCACTGACCTGGGCGTTGTCCTCACGCAGGAGCAAGACAGTCAGGAAAGGGTGATTGCTTTTGCTAGCCGCACTCTGACTTCGGCTGAACGCAATTATGCTGTTACCGAGCGAGAATGCTTGGCTCTGATCTTTGGAATTCGGAAGTTTCGAGAGTACCTCGAAGGCTACCATTTTAAGGTGATTACAGATCGCAGCAGCTTGAAGTGGCTCAATAGTTTACAGAATCCAGCCGGTAGATTAGCGAGGTGGTCTCTTGAACTCCAGGTTTGCGAAATGGAGATCATACACCGCAAAGGGGCTCTACACCATGTTCCGGACGCCCTATCTCGGCTTTATAAGGACGAGATCGTTCAGCTTTCATCGATTTTCGAAACTCAATGCTCGTGGTCTATACACCGATTTAATGCAGTCCTAGAACGATCAGCAATTTTCCCTGACTGGAAAGTTAAAAATGATAAATTGTTTCGTCACCACCCGGATAAAATAACAGACACTGTGCTACCTGACTTGAACGCATGGAAACTGGTTCTTCCGTTGGAGCTTAGGGGTCAAGTTTTAAACGAAGCTCATTCCGAACAACAATCTGAGGTCCTATCACGTAATTTTGAAAACGAAAACGCAAGTTTGATTTTCAATTTTTTTTCTGAAATGTCAGTTTGCCTTTGTGATTATTATGATCATTGTTTGTATTATGAAATCTTTTATTATATTAAAACGAAACCTTTGTCGTCAACAGAAATTCGTCTTTCAGTTGTCTTCCTCTTCCACTTGGTTCACTACTTTTCTTTAAAGGCAACTTTTAAAATCAAATCGCCTATAATCTTTTTGAACTATTAACATTTTTATAACGTAGGCACTTATACAATTAAGTGTAGTAGTGTGCCATGATAGTGACGCAAGCGCAGTTGATCAAAATGGTCTATTTGTATGCGCAGTAAATCAATATCATTAATTCTTATGCGCACTTGATCATTATGTTCATGGCGCTTGCGCACTAGATGTTTATGTCAATTACACATGCGCAGTAATGCTCTATGGCAATTACACATGCGCAGTAATGCTATATGGCAATTCTCTATTCTGTTTTGAAATTTTATTAACTGCGCATGTGTAAATTATTTTGGAACCTATTGCGCATCTGGAAAGCTTACTGAAACCTACTGCGCATGCACAACTACACGAAAAAAATAACTTCTGAAATATTTATAAACTTTATTCTTGAATTTGAGGCAAAGAAGAAAATTTAGCAGTAATGCAAACCTAAAGATTTTAGGTAAATAATTAACTAGTTCCTGAGAAATTTTTAAAGATTAAATGAAAAGTAAAATTTATATTTTAACTTCTTACGGTCTTATTTTAAACATGCCATTTACCTGTAAATTGGTGATTTAAATGAATTATTTTAAAATATGAAACTGAAAAATCCTACGCTAAAAGACTTGAACTTGCGACCCCTCTCTCTAAAGCCGACCACTGTATTCACTAGGCCATTTACGCAGTTGGAAGTCTTTACAAATGGGTTATATACAAAATCTTTTAATTCTTAAAAAATCCCCCCATACTTCGTTATAATTATATTATTTGTAAAAACACTTTAAAGTAGAATAGAATTTTTTTACTTCTTTGAAGAATTGAAGAATACACTCATATTATTATTCAATATAATAGAAATTTTAATATAATTAATATTTAATAACATTATTTATTAGTTATTTAAAATTAATAATGCAAAATACTCATTAACAATTGAGAATGCATTATGATATTAAGATTTTCGTTAAAATGAAAAACAACATATACATGAAAAATAAAACTTAAACTAATATTTTATAACTTTTTTTTACTGATTTCACAAAACAAAACAATAACTTCCTTTCAATGTTTTAAAACAAAAAATTATGCCTTTATTAAAAAAAAGATTGGTTTTATTTTCTTCAATAATACAAAATATATAATTTTTTTTAGAGTAAAAAAAATATAATTTATTGATAGTTTTTGAATGTTTTAACTATATCACAGTAAATAATCAACCTTTAAAAATTAAATGGGATAATTATTCAAAGTATTTAGTGGAGTTAATAGAATTTCAAAAGTTTAAAAAATTAATCACTTCGGCGGTGTGACGCCAAAATTGGCGTCATGCGTGAAGTGGCCTGGAGTAGTAAAAATGATGCAAAATGAAGTCATGACTATTTTTCGATTAATAATATCTGTTGTGATTTTTTATGTATGTAAACATAGTATTCTTATATTTTAGGATTTGGTGATCATAAATATAATACTAAAAATTTATTTTTTTGAGGTTTTCATTGTCTTTTAGCAAGTTAAATATTGACGATTTTTAATAATTTTCGCGAATGGCGTCATACGTTTATTCAGTTATTATTATCTTTCATTTTTGGTTTATTTTCTTTAACAAATTTTGTAATAAATATATCGTCTCAGGAGGAACCAGCGGGGGTCATTTGTATGTGGGGGGGCTACTTGCACCCACGTAAAAATAAAATCAAAAAATTGAAAACTTATTTTTGTCAACGAATATCCCGTTTTAGGATGATCAGCTAGGGGTCATTTTTATGCAGGGGGTGACTTGCACCCACGTGAAAATTAAAATCAAAAAATTAAAAACCTATTTTGTCAGCAAATATATCGTCCAGCATTACCTACCCCACATAGAAATGCTCCCGCTGCCCTTTCCCCCGATTGACAAAAATAAGTTTTCAATTTTTTGATTTTAATTTTCACTTGAGTGCAAGTCACCCCCCGCATAAAAATGATCCCCAGCGGATCATCCTGAAACGGGATATTTGTTGACAAAAATGAGTATTAAATTTTTTGATTTGAATTTTCACGTGGGTGCAAGTAGCCCCCCTACCACATACAAATGACCCCAGCTGGGTCATCCTGGGACAACATATGACGCTATTCGTAAAAATGATTGAAAATCGTCTATATTCAACTTGCTAAAAACCAATAAAGACCTTAAAAAATTGAATTTTTAGTATTTTATTCCTAATCACTAAATCTCAAAATATAAAAATACTATGTTTACAAACATAAAAAATCACAACCGACATAAATAATCCGGAAATAGTCATGACGCCATTTTGCTCATTTTTTACAGCTCTGGGACATTTCACGCATGACGCCAATTTTGGCGTCATACCGACAAGGTGGTTAATTTTATAATCTTTTAAAATATTTTTAACCTCAAAATAGTGACGAATTCAAATTAAAAACAATTATCATAATGATCACAAAGGCAAACTGACATTTCACAAAAAATTCGAAAATCGAACTTGCGTTTTCGTTTTCGGTTTCGTTTTCAAAATTACGTGATAAAGGCCCTGGCCAACTCCGTATCGACAAGACGTATATGGTTTTCCAAGACCTGTTTACTAAATGGGTCGAATGCGTATTCGTACAGCAAACGCAGAGACCGTTCGAATCAATTTCTTAAATTTAGTTGTTAAAAATGGGGTACCCCAGAGGTGATTCACACGGACAATGGTACCGAGTTTGCGAATAAATTGATAGGTCAATTGTGTAAGACTCTCGGTGTTATTCATACCACTAATCCAGTTTATCATGCTCAAGCAACTTCTACCGAGAGAGTGAATCGCGTCTTAAAGACCATGATTCTCACGTATTTGCACGGAAATCATAAAGACAGGGACATACACCTTTCATAACTGCGAGTCGTCTATAATATAGCGCTTCATGGATCTTTACAAGTATCACAGGCATTTTTGAAACATGGAAGGGAGCACTTCACCGTTTCGAAATTGACGAAAGGACTTAGAGAATATCCTGCCGCACAGTGGGATGAATCTGGAATTTACTGTTCAAAAATGTCTAGAGCCTACAATTCTTGGCCAAATTCAAAGTTTTTTTTTAAAGTAAAGCTTAATAAATTTCTAAAAACATTGTTGAAGCCGATTTTTCAAAAAAATTTTGTTAACTTTTTTATGAATGTTTAAATGTAAGAAAAGAGCTAATTATCAACATTCCACTCGTTTAATCTACGTCACTTAGTGATATTTGAGCAAAAAAATCAATAACTTTACTTTCAGAAAGTAAAATTTTATTTAATAAATAAAATTTTACAATTTTCCTCATTGTTATAAACAAATTATTGCACAAGAGACATATATTCAGTATTCATTAAGATTGAGGGCAATAAGTAAGGTCTTTTTCTAACTGATCACATAATATTAAATAAAATTTTACTTTCCTGAAAGCAAAGTTATTAATTTTTTTTTCTCAGATAAGATAAGATAAGATTGCTTCAGCCGTGCGTACGAGTCCCAGGCCAAATATTATAATGAGCGTAGGCGGAATGCTAGTTTCAAAGTAGGAGATTCTGTGACTGACGATTTTTTGGTTCTTTTATGTACAGGTTTTCTCAGATTCGGAGCAGGTCATGATTAGTCATTAGTCCAGAGAGATCAGAGCAAATGAGAGGTAATATGAGTTCGAAATGAAAGGGCATTTATGAATAATAAATTAGGGTATCAAGGGGAGCATCATATACTCACGGGGAACAAATACTTGCCACTGATCGACGATGTATTACAATGCACTGGGAGTGACGTGTCCTCATGTCGTTTTTTCCAGGCCATATGGGAGTGCAGGTATCGGAGCTTGTACTGCTACGGTGGAGTCCGTTTCGTCTGTTTTGTATCGGGAATGGCTAAGCGTTAGGGTTGGGCCTCAAGGGAACTGAGGTAGAACTGTCGCGTCCGAGGGTACCCCGTTCTCAACCTTTACACACGATGCGCTGGTTACCCTTAGTAATGGAAAATGATATAGAAAAACTAAACGAAGAGAGGATGGAGACAAACCAGAACTCCCATGAACCGGAACCCACCACATTGGCAGGGACAGCTGCTTCTACTGCTTGTGCAACGGAGACTGTGAGTACGGAGGAGGGCACTGTTCCTCCGAAAGGCATGGGATGGGAATGCATCATTCGGCTCTTGGAGAAACCTGAAAATAACCCTGTTAAGAACCTTATTGTCTCGACAGTCGAACATAGCCAGTGTCTTGAAGAAATGGCTGAGAATGTAAAAAGCGCGATACTAAAGAAGCTAAAAGACGTCTCTAAACAGAAGGAAAAGGCGAAGGTTACTCCTTGCCCAAAACCTAAGCAGTTGAAGACCCCGCATTAAAAGGGAAAGAAGCGAAAAAGAGAGGAGAAAAAAGGGAAGCTTCGAGGAACCCCAGGGTGGGATTAAAAAATCCTTTGCTGGGACAACCCTAGAACAAATGGACTTAGTGGTCCAAAATGAAGAAAGATTGGCACTTATTACCGCCTTCCAGGACAAAGGAGAAATCACCGCTGTGGTCACAAAAAGATCTGTGGAAATCAGGGACCTGGATGATTCCATAGAGGTGAACGAAGTAGTGGAAGCAGTAGAAAAGACACTGGACAGGACCGACATGTCGGTGACCTTCCGCCTCTTTTCCCTTAGTGCCGAAAGAAAGATAGCGGTGCTTCAGCTTCATGAAGCGCCTGCTAGAGCATTGCTTAACGCTGGTAGGGTAAAAGTAGGCTGGATAAACTGCAGAGTTCGGACTACGCTGAAAGTCGAGAGGTGCTATAAGTGCCTTAGGTATGGGCACCTGACAAGGCCTGCAGTGACCCTGACAGAAGCAAAGCTTGTCGGCGATGTTGTAAACCAGATCATCAGAGCAGAGGATGTAGTGCGAAGTTCCACTGCAACTTTCTGCTCTGATAAAGGAAAGACGAATTTCAAACACCGTCCAAGAAGTGGGTCCTGTCTTGTCTACAGTGCAGAACTCAAGAAATTAAAAGGAAGGAAATAATGTTTTTACAGATTAACCTTTACAGTGGGAAGCTTGCAACATATCTTATGTTTTTAAAGGCCATTCAGAGGGAGTTTGATATAATGTTTTTTAGTGAACAGTGTAAAAAACCGGAACACTCTGTTTGGTTCCAAGACAAAACATGTAGATCTAGGATTCAAGTGTGCAACCCGGATCTGAGCGTAAGCGATTTTCTGGAGACGGACAACGGGTTCGTTTGGATAGAGGTGGCAGGTACATGTATAGCCGCTACTTCTCTCCGAACGACCGCTTTAAAGATGTCGGGGCCTAAATGTAATCTTTTAAAGAAAGCATAAGAGCTATCGGCGGGAGGATTCTCATAACGTGAGACTTCAATGGTAAGTGTCTCGAGTGGGGTAAATTCCGTTAACACAAGAGGGGCACTTCGATGAACGAAATGGTGTCCAGAAATGACCTGGTCGTTGTGCCCTAGTTTGGCACAAAACATCAGGGACTGGGGGGTTCTCAATGAAACAACCTTGAGCGATCACCAGTATATTGAGTTAGTTATCTCGATGAAAGAGCATGTGAGAGGCAAAGGACCCGGTTGTCTTAGTAAGAACCCTTCATGTCACGTCAATAAGCTCGATCGACATAAGGAAATAAAGTACCTGTAAAAAGCCAAAATAATCTCCGAACTTGGCTGGATAAGGGAACCGGAAACGGTTGAGGAGAGGGTGCGTGCCGCGAGGCATGAGGCATGAGGTGATTGCAGCTTGCAACTACTCTAGGCCTCGACGTAGACAGTCGACGTAGAAAGTACCTGGAAAAAGCCAAAATAATCTCCGAACTTGGCTGGATAAGGGAACCCGAAACGGTTGAGGAGAGGGTGCGTGCCGCGAGGCATGAGGTAATTGCAGCTTGCAACTACTCTAGGCCCCGACGTAGACGCGATTATACCAGGAAGAACTCAACATACTGGTGGAACGATGAATTGGCTATTCTGAAAAATGAGTGCAATAAAGCGAGACGGAGATATGCCAGCTTAAAAGGGCATATCTGAGTTGAGCAGGAATGGCATAAAGCAAAAAACGCTTTTAATCAGGGAATAAGGCGTAGTCAACGAAAGTGCTGGAAAGACTTAATCAGGGACGTCGAAAACGACCTATGGGTTCTGGCGTTTAAGATTGTGACCAAGAAATTGTTCATTAAACGACAGACCCCTGGTCTAGATAAACCTCATTGGGTCCGACAGATCATGAGAAAGGAAAAAGGAGACAAGCCTCTAGATAAGACGGCATCCTATAAACCCATATGTCTTCTGGACACAATAGGTAAACTTCTAAAGGGTATGGTTTTGCAGAGACTTCAGAGTCTTCTGACTGGCGAAAATGACCTTTCAGAAAACCAGTACGATTTTCGCAAAGGCCGATCCACTGTTGACGCTATTTCGGCAGTGGTAGAAGAGGCAAAGAAAGCCAAAGACCGTCATGTATGATGATTCCCTGCGGATAAAACTAACTAATGACACCAAATTATTTGGTTTTGCGGACGACAAAATTATCGTATGCGGTGCGCAAAAATTCAGAAATCTTTGGCATAAGGTCAATGAAGCTCTGCGGCGAGTCAATCGCTGGATTGACGCCAATGGTCTGAAAATGGCCTTGGAAAAAACCGAAGCGCTGCTCGTCACGGACTGAAGATCTTTTGTGGCTCCACGTATTAAGATCGATAGAACTAAAGTAAAATGGAGAAATACTATAAAGTACCTGGGAGTAGAGTTGGATAAGAAGCTTAGCTTCAACCAACATTTAAAATCTGTAACGATCAAAGCCATCCAATGTCAAGGAAACATTTCGCGGCTTATGCCTAACATTGGTGGTCCCAGAGAAGCAAAAAGGAGACTAGTAGCGAGCGTGGAGCACTTGAAATTGCTTTATACAGCACCAGTGTGGGCAGCAGCCCTAAAAAACGCACTATCTCTATGACACTACTTTCAGCTTAAAGAATAGTCCTGCTGAGAATAGTCTCGGCCTACCGGACTGTACCTACTAGCGCTGTGCAACTCCTAGCGAGCAATCCGCCGATAGATCTATTAGCCAAGGAAATACAATGTCTACTCCGTCACTAAATATCGGGCAAGCTCGCTCCCAGAGAAGGACAGAGAACGACCAAAGACCCAGATTCCTAGAATCGCGAGGAGTAGATTAGTCGAGGAGTTGCAGGTAAGATGGAATGGTAAATCTCCCGGAAGGTGGACTTACCACCTTATTTCTAATCTCACTAAGTGGCTAGAAAGAGGGCACGGAGAAGTTAGCTACTACCTAACACAGGTGCTAACAGGTCATGGTTGTTTCAACGAGTATTTTAAACGATTTAAATTAAGAAGAGAGGGATCGTTCTCCTATTGTGAAGCCCCCGCGGACACCGCGGACCACACCCTCTTTGTTTGCAAATATTGAGAGGAGAAAACGCATGATATGTTTTAGGCAGTGGATACTGAAGCCTCCTCTGAAAACATGATTGACCCTATGTTGAGAAATGTCGACTCGTTGAATCCTTCATTACCCAGGTAATGAATACTAAAGACATCAATGGATGCAGGTTAAGGAATCAGGGTTAATCTAAAGAAAATAGAACGTAAAAAGTTAGGGAAGAAAACTGTATAGAATCCTCAACCTGGCACTACTTCGAAGTCCGCGGTTAATCGGTGGGGGTCCTTACCCCCACCGATTTGTCGGCTGATCGAGATCTGATGCTAAGCTGAGGGATCTATGAGTATGCGTGGAGTTAGCACACGGCGATGTTGGTTGCATTGTTCAATCGTTGCGACGAGTGCTAAATACTCCTATAAAGAAAGGAAGGTTCCCTACTGTAAAAACGTGCTTGTGATCTATCGTAAGAAGGTAGGTATGTACTTACATGTGTGGCCGAGGGGTTTAAAGCGTACTTAGGCTCAGGTTAGATGGGCTCGAATCCCGTTGGCGAGAAGTTTTTTTTAATAATATATTTAATTTAAAATATTTAATTTAATACTTAGGTGTGTTCGCACATGAGTTCGTACATACGTACGCAGATGAGAACTCATATAAGAACGCTGTTTCAATTTCATATTGAGTAACGTTATACGCGGCGCATAACGGAACTTAATATAAGAACTTACATGCGTTCGTACCTACGTTCTTACATAAGATCTTATGCAAGATCTCGTCTGTGTCACCTGAGATCTTATATGCGTACACATGTTAGGACATACCTGCCTTCTTACGACAGTTCACACGCACGTTTTTAAAGTAGGGTTTAGTGGGTATTACCCAGAGATACTGGGCATCTATGTGTTGATTGAAGGCTTACAAGACCAAGAAATCCTAATGAGTTAGAGTTCTCGAAATTTTCGGCTCCTCGATTCGTTCGGGTTCTGTTTTTAGATTTCCGAGTTCTCGAATTTTTCGGTTTCTCTAATCGATGAGGTAAGGGAACTGTACCAATACTTGTTCGGTACCTATAGTCGGTCAGTGATGATTTAATTAGCCAAAATTAATTGATACTTCTATTACCTTGGTAAAAATAAATCTTGTAATATTCAAAGAAGTATTTGGCATCAATATTATTAAACTATTAATTAATTTTATACCATTAAATCATCACGGATCGACTATAGGTACCGCTTGAGTATAAGTACTGTTACCCTACCCGAATTCATTCGTAATCCAAAATTTTTCGGGTACCCGACACTTCGAGCTAGACTCGAAAAAAGTCGGGACACTTTCAGCTTTAAAAACACAAACCTAACAATAGAATTTGAAGATTTGATCAAATGTGCAAATTTTTAAAAGTAAAAGTGATTCTTATAAATTATCTAAATGTTATTTTGAAAAACTTATTTTTAAAAAATTCGGATACTTACAGTGGATAATTTTTAGATTTAAGACAAACAGTTCTTGTAAAATACGTGCATTCCTGAGAAGTAGGCCCTCTTTCTGGGTCTGCAAACAAGTCATATTTATAATGTGTATACGCTTTACATTGTCTTAATAATTTACATATTTTCTTAATAACAAATGTAGTACTCAATACGTTTTTCAATTGAGTAAAATAAGTTTCTACTCGGTCACACATCATCAGTATAGAATATGAAGTTACTGAAAAGATACTTAGCTCGCAGTATTTTATAATTATTTTCTTGGTTAATGATTTCAAATTTCTTTTGTTATCAGCAGATTGAAAAAATTATTCTCTTTTTAATGTATTCAAATGCGTTGTCTAGATTTTGCAAAAAAAATACTTCAGATAGAAGTTTTTAAAGTATCCAGATCAATCTTTATAAATAAAATCAGACTCGTGTTTGTACGTTGCTCAAAATTGAAAGTTTTTGATTAATTTTTCCTGTTTAAGGACTTAACAGTCCAAAAATGCCACAAAAAAATTATGTCTATATGTATGTAGTAGAGTGGTTCAAAAAATGAAAAATTTTAAATATTGTTTAAAGGTCTACGGAAATTGACTGCAAATTGAATAAATTATCCCTATTTTTTCTTTCTCTGATTTGACAATATTAAAGGGTGCCATTTCCATCCCCTATTTTCCGATAAGAAATACATTAAAAAAGTATACTTTTTAGAAAATAGCTAAGAATGTTCTTGATTTCATCGAAGAAAGCTCGGAGTTTTATAAGACTTCGATATATAGTCAAAGTTGAAAAAAACTGTCAATTATTAGTTTTTGCAAACTGACCTTCTCAGGGGGTGTCTTAACCCCCACTCCACCACCTAAACGTTAATTCTAGGGATTCGAATCGAAGACGTAAAATCGAATATCGATTAATCGATCGCGTTTTTAGCTTGATAAAATCGAATTTATTCGACTTTTATCGATTTTAATTCGAATTTTGTCATGCAGACTTAAAAATCGATTAATCGGAAGGCAGTATTCAATAGGCCTGTGCGAAAAACCAGCTAACCGGTTTAAAACCGGTTTTGCAATTTTTGGAAAACCGGTTTTTTGCTTTTCAGTTAAACCGATTAAACCGGTTTTTCAGGTTAAACCGATTTAACCGGGTTTTCAGGTTGAACCGATTAAACCGGTTTTTCAGGTTAAACCGAACTTCTAGCATAAGTTTGTCTCGTTCTCGCACTAGTTATGTTCCCAGATCGTCCAGGACACATAATTAGTGCGAGAACGAGACAAACTTATGCCACTTCTGTGTACTAGAATGAGAGAAAAGTAAAGTTACCGTACGAGGTATGAAAGCGCCATAAGGGTGTAAGATTTTATAACCGGTTCTATCATTCGTTAGTTAAACCGGTTATTTAGACTAAATGTATTTTAACTGGTTGTCTTTTACTAGTGAAACCAGTTATTCAGATTAAACAGTTTTTTCAGTAGGTTTTTGGTTTATCAGTTAAATTGGCTCTTCCAGTGGCGGATCCAGACAACGTTTTTGGAGGGGGTATTGCATGAGAGAGAAAGAGATAGCACTATATTGCTATCTCTCTCACTCTCATTGTTAAATATGAGGCTTTTGGGGGGGGCCAAGCACCCGTGCCCCCCCCCCTGGATCCGCCAATGGGCTCTTCAGTTATTCAACTCCAAGAGTTATTACTTATTGTTTTTTCAGTTAATTCGGTTATTCTTTATTTAGGTAAAATGGTTTTTACACTTAACATCTGATATAAAAAACACAAAAGTCAAGATATATATGATATATGAGTTTTAACTATTTAAAAAAAAAGTGTCGAATCGTGAAATTATATTCATTATTCAGAATCCTAATCAATACATATAATATAATTTTTTGTTTCTTTTAATCAATTGTCCTACATTACAAAGTTAAGTTAATAACAAAACCTAAATATGTTTCCTTCGCGCTCTGAAGAAAGGTATCTTTAACAGCAAAAAGTTTTAGGTTATGTTTGATATTTTCGAAGTGAAATTACAATAAAAAAGATTAAATTTTAGTGCAAATTAATGATGTCTAAGTCTTCATTACACCTAAAATAATTAATACAAAGTATTTTTGATTTTACAGAATTAAAATAGAATCCAATAATTAAAATAAAACAATCAAAATAGACATATAATATTATATAATTTTATGCTGTTAATTAAGATATCTTTCTTCAAAGCAATTGTAGCAAAAATAACCATTATATTTTAAATTGTTTTTAAAAATTAATTTTTCACATTCATTTTTCTAAACACAATCTGAATATTTAATTGGAATCTTAAGTAATGAATTCTTCCATTTAGCCAATTTTCCAATAGAGACTATTTTCTATCTTTAAAAAATTTAATTACTAAATTGCTATAAAAAGAGATATTTTACGCGATTCAAAACTCTAAAAGCCAACTAAATACACAGAAAAAGTAGTAAACTTTTCAATGTAAATAGTAAGACTTTAAAATTAAAGTTACAAATTATGTGTTAAGAAAACTATAATTACTAATTATTGTTTATTTTAGAATGGCAGGTTTTCTTTGGTTACTTTTAAATAACTTGTTATTTGATTGCTCTTCAATAACTGGTACGGTTATTCAGGTTTTTTTCAATAACCGGTTATTCAGGTTTTTTTAAAATAACCGGTTATTCGGTTTTAAAAAAAACCGGTTTTCTGGTTTTTTCACAAATACCGGTTTTCCGGTTTTTTTTTAAATACCGGTTTCAGTTTTTATACCGAAAACCGATTGCCAAACCGGTTTTTTAGAAAACCGTAAACCGGTTTTGAATTTCCAAAACCGCCCAGGCCTAGTATTCAAATACAGCTAATATTCGATTTCGATTTTCCACTGCCTAATTGATTCAACATTTACAAGTAAGTGGGTCTAAAATATTATTTTGTGCAACACCTGTAAAAAAAGTACTATTTATCTTGCCTGAAAAGTAGACGCAAAATAAGTAATTGCTGCGCATAGCAACAATGTATACTTTGCTGCATACTGTGCAGAAAAGTGCACTTTTCAGGACACTTTTTCGTCTGGTAGGTACCCGCGCAATTATTAATTAGTGCTTTACCTGAACAGGTGTTGCACAAAATAGCGTGTGGACCTCGAGCGAAAGAAGATTTTCCGTCTTCGTGCAAATTGCTGCACTCGCTTCGCTCGGGCAGCAAATTTTGCACTCATTGGGAAACACCTCCTTTCTGCTGTTGGTGCACAATATACTATTTCATCCCGCGTGCATGAATATGACGCTATGTTATTTACCTGAGGTATATTGCGTGCACAAACCTGGTCAGAGTTGGAAATTTTATTCACTAGGCCCGAGATAGTAAAGTTACATAGATTTGTAATCTAACGTAACCTGCAAGTTATTTTTTAACCTGAATGTAAAAATACTAGCGTTATGTACCCCCCTATTGAAAAAGTTGACGTAGTAAACGACGTAGTAAACGACGTAGTGAAGGATGTCGTAAATTGCATCAAATACTATGTATAGTCTTATGTCGGAAACCACGTCGTATACGACGTCGTAATATACGTCGTGTACAGCGACGTATTTTCAGAGAGTAGTCGACGCCGTGTACGACGTAGTATAGGACGTCGTATACGACGTCGTGTACGATGTAATTTACGACGTCACTTACGTGTACCTTAAACTTTTTTTTATTTACTTAAAATTTATTTAAGAAATTAAATTAAATATAAAGAAATGTTTAAAAGTATTTTGATTATTTGGCTGTTTGAATGAAAACAACATTTTGTTTACAATTAAAAATTTTAATTTTGTTTATTCCAAGAAACAGGATACCCTGGTTGAAAAATATGACGTCGGAAATGATATCAGAAATGACGTAGGAAATGATATTGGAAATGACATCGGAAATGATATCAGAATTTGAGACCATAACTGATATCATTTCCGACGTCATTTCCGATGTTACATTTATGTCACATTTTCACAATTAATAATAATAACATTTTTATTGAAATTATTTCTGCTTAAGGTAGAATTGATACGAAAAGGAAAAAGAAGGAAATAAGGAAAAGTAAACTCTTTATTATATATTGTGGGACTCGTGCAATAAAAGGATGTTTATATTATTGTACCATAATTTATTGGGAATCCGCTATTTGAGCCACGAAAAGTTCACAAATGTTCTATACAGCACAAAACAAAACACTTTTTTGCACTATTCAAAAGAAAACTTAAAAAATCACGCATAACAAACAAAAATATATACGTCAGCATCAGCATCGTACACCATGATCGCCATATTTGTAAGAAAGAAGGAGGGATATAGATAGGTATCAAATCTAGTATCGATTGCAACGTATATTTCTATGTTTCCAATTGATGCTTTCTGATTGGATGGTAATATTTCTTAAAAGATTTTCAGCGAATCAGAAAGCATCAATTGGAAACATCGAAATATAAGTTGCAATCGATACTAGAGTCGATACCTATCTATATCCCTCCTTCTTTTTTACAAATATGGCGATCATGGTGTACGATGCTGATGCTGACGTATACATTTTTGTTTGTTATGCGTGATTTTTTAAGTTTTCTTTTGAATAGTGCAAAAAAGTGTTTTGTTTTGTGATGTATAAAACATTTGTGAACTTTTCGTGGCTTAAATAGCGGATTCCCAATAAATTATGGTGCAATAATATAAACATCATTTTATTGCACGAGTCCCACAATATATTATAAAGAGTTTACTTTTCCTTATTTCCTTCTTTTTCCTTTTCGTATCAATTCTACCTTAAGCAGAAATAATTTCAATAAAAATGTTATTATTATTAATTGTGAAAATGTGACATAAATGTAACATCGGAAATGACGTCGGAAATGATCTCAGTTATGGTCTTAAATTCTGATATCATTTCCGATGTCATTTCCGATATCATTTCTGATATCATTTCCGACGTCATATTTTTCAACCAGGGTATCCTGTTTCTTGAATAAACATAATTAAAATTTTTAATTGTAAACAAAATGTTGTTTTCATTCAAACAGCCAAATAATCAAAATACTTTTAAACATTTCTTTATATTTAATTTAATTTCTTAAATAAATTTTAAGTAAATAAAAAAAAGTTTAAGGTACACGTAAGTGACGTCGTAAATTACATCGTACACGACGTCGTATACGACGTCCTATACTACGTCGTACACGGCGTCGACTACTCTCTGAAAATACGTCGCTGTACACGACGTATATTACGACGTCGTATACGACGTGGTTTCCGACATAAGACTATACATAGTATTTAATGCAATTTACGACATCCTTCACTACGTCGTTTACTACGTCAACTTTTTCAATAGGGAAAAATTAAACGAAGAATGATGCAGCAACTGGAACAGATCACGGAATCTTTAACTTAAAAATGCGAGATACTAATCAATGCTCCATGGAGATACTTATCGTAATTTTATTTGGTCCAAATACGTAAAATTTAAACATAACCTCCCATTTTGAATCTGCTATTTTCAATTTAAAAAAGTAAGATCAAAATCGCAATCAGTTATCCCAAAAACCCCCGAGGATTTTGATTTTCTAAAAAGTAAGCTTAACATCGTAATTAGAGACCCCAAAAACCCTTAAGAAATGAGTTTCATGCAAATTTGGTCGATTTTTAATTTTTTGTGTCCACTATTTTCGATTCATCATTTTAAACTTAAGAACAAAGCTCAAAATCAGAGTCAGCGAACCAACAACCCCCAAATCCGATGTCAATTTTTAAAAATTTACAACGGTGAATCCTATTTCGGATGAGGATTTTCCGAGCAAAAATCCTCAATTCCGTGAGAATCCGGTCTGAGTGAAGACAATCCAGGAGGGAAAAGTTTAGAAGCAACAACGGGAATGTTATCAATTCCAGAGGAAAGAAAAGTGCACTGATGCCCTTTGACCGTTCAGCCCTGACGGGAGTCGTTCCAATTGTTAGAAGAGGACAGAAAGCGGAAGCACGAGAGAGGAAGGGAGAAAGAAAATAGCTGAAGTACACCTAGGTGCATAAATGCCTTACCCCCGACCTCTCTCTCTCTTACTCACGTATTCTCATGCGCAGGGACAACTAGTTCTGGGTAAGGCATTTATGCACCTAGGTGTACGTGTGAAGACGGAAATGAAGATTCTTCACTCGCAATTCGACGGCCGATTGACATATAGACGTTCGCTGGTGGGAGCAGCTGGTTATTTTGAGTATAAAAATTGTAAAAGACTCGCCAATAATATTCAATTCTATTCAATTGTTTGTTTAATCAAATGTCTATTGAAGTTACGTGTCATAAAATGTTAATTGAACCGAACGTTCAATTTACTTGTTTATTTAATCAAATATGTAATAACATTCTATATAATATTCTATATAACTTTACTTTAACATTATAATATAAAATTGAAGTTGGAAATAGAATGTTATTGCATATTTGATTAAATAAACAAGTAAATTGGACGTTCGGTCCAATTAACATTTTATGACACGTAACTTCAATAGACATTTGATCATGATCAAATTGTTTGTTGATAAACAAACAATTGAATAGAAATCGTATTTCAAATATTATTAATAAAAATGAGTTTCCACTGTTTTTTAAAATAACATTTTATTGGACTGGCTTTGTAATAAATATGTTATCAACGTGGGGGCGTAGATATATAATAAAGAAATATGTTTAACATAATAAAGAACCGAGCGAGCGTCATTCCGCTAAGATTATTACGCTAGTAATTATTTTCATGTTACAGTACTCTCTCACTAAGTGACCGAAAATGGGGCTGTAGGGGAATAAAATGGTTACTTATCGAGAGCCCCCACTCTCTATTGAATTATATGTAGATTTTATGTAAAACAATTGAATGTGAATAAACTCGAAAACGAAATGGTTTGCGACAAATTTAAAATGACTGAAGAGAATATTTAAAAAATGTTTAGATATCTTTGTTTACTGAAAATTAAGAATAAGGAAAAATAAAATTAAGGAGAGTCACTTGTCAACATTTAACTCTTTTGTAGGTATTAATAATGTTTTTTAATATATATAGTTTAGAGATATAAAATTACCGTATCATAAAAAAATAGGAATATAATTTTGACTGACTTAGCATCTGTATTCTTAAAGAAATTGTAATGTTTGAAATTTAAACTTCTTCTACAATTTTTATAGTCTTGTTTTAGAATTCTGAAAAACATTACTTTTTGGATTTTAAAAACTATTGATTTTTTACAAAAATAAAAATTCTAAAATCCATCAGAAAAAATGTTTTTTGTTTAATTTTACAACTTTGTTCAACTTAGTTTTACAACTTAGTTTCATTTTAAAAACCAAATTAATGCCGGAAAAAGAATTATCATCACTGGAACTCATAAATTTCGATGGGTTAAAATTTCATTATTAACTCGCCTAAAATATTAAAAATGTCACTACATATAAAATTACAAATTTAGTTAAAAATTAGTCCACTATAAACTTTATTTTTTCTTTCAGGATTCAAATTTTTTATTGGCTACAATTATTAATTCTTTGCAAACAATCTTTATCGAGTTAACTCTTAGGTTTGTTTACGTCTATTTTTGGTTATTTAATTATCTGTCATTTTTCTAACACTTAAAGTTGCTAATTTGAAATTGACTTTCATTTTACCGCGTTTGCTATGGTGGGGAGCAAATAATGTGTATGTAAAAATATGTGTGAAGGGGAACGGCTACTTACTGAGCGGGCACTTAGTGAGAGAGTACTGTAATTTCTAATGTCTTAATTGTAAATTTAATATTTTAGATGCCGAGAATTTTTGTCAAATTCTATTTGTCTGATAAAAATTGTTAGGAAACAATTTTGCAAAGTAACCCTTCACAGAACAGGTATACTCTGAATATTTTGCGCTCTAATATATATAGTAGAAAGACAATATACCTAGAGAAGAAAATTTTTCACTGGTGGTTGAGAATTTCTTTTGCAAATGACGATTGTAAGGTCTTCTCCATTTATTATTCCTTTCATACCTTAATTCTTGAGCCTGCAAAAAATATAATATATAATATAAAAGTAAAATGTAGATTATATTTTATTGGTAATCCTCACAGCTTTGCTTTCATGTAAAGTTAATACATGTTTTAGCGTCAGATAAATTGAAACAGGAATAATTGTTAATAAGAAAACTAAATTTATACTTTAAAATTTACCGGAATTATTCCTTCACCTCACGCGGCCGGGTTAAGAGCTGTGAGGGTTCAAAATTTCGCTTAACTTTACTTATTAATATTAGAGCGCCTGTCGGCTAAAGGTCGACATATTTGTATAAATATCAACAAATAAAAACAATAACTAACTCAAGAAGAACAAGAGAAATCAGGGGGGTAAAATGGGTGAACCTAGTAACAAGACAAATATATTTGGCGACAAATAAGGTATATTCAAAAGAGATCTACTTACAGTTTCAGTCGACTTAAAATATTAATAATCAGATCTTTCTCTCTCTCGCTGACCAGCTGATCCTCACACTCACAATAAATATCAAATTAATAAATTCGACAAGTCGACAGAAAATTAATCTGAATCTATACAATTTTAGTTAACCTTAAAGTTCACAAGTTCGTTGCTAATCCAAGAATGCCATGCTTTCGCTATTTCGACCGGCGTCTCGTTGATCAAACGAGAGCGCAAGCGCAAACGTCACATGGCCTCTAGGACCGCAACATTTGAATTTAATAACTCAGAATCTCCACAAAACAACCAATAATTTAAAATAAATTGGAGTGCTGAGTCGCTAAAATACAATACTGTCACACTCTCCCCCTTCAGAGGTGACGATATAACGACAATTTCACGTTAAAATAGAACAAAAATACTTTAACAAAATGGAATATTTTAGTTGTGTGTCCTGAAAATATAGACAAGAAATCAAATAATTAAAACATGTAAATCCCTTGACAACCTTATGTACTTTGCCAAATATATAAAAAGCAAATTTGTGAAACTCTGATTTATTTTGCAAAAATTAAGACTACTCATACAAAAATATAAAATCTTTTAGACTATATTCAGTCTTCGTCGACATTTTCAGTTTAGACGTTGATGCTTATACTTCGTCGGCACAATAATCTTAATCTCCTGTCCATCGCTGAGCTCCGGCCTGTCTCTCATTATCTTCTCAAATGAGTCGTGAACTACTGGAGCTAACAATGCCTCTATTGCTCGTTGACGCTTTTCCTCCGACAACTGAGGTGGCAACTTCACACCTGCTTCATTGTCTTCTGGGTCGACTCCAATTAATGCATTCTCCCTAATCAGAAAACTCCTAATACGGTTCGGGAAGTCCTTAGAGTCGTCGAATTTAGCCTTGATTCGGCGTTTTAAATTGTCAATCTCTCCATCGACGAGGTATCTATGGTCCTCCGGGATCAAAAATGCAGGCCAGGTAGCATAATTTAGGCGCAACCAGTCGACGATTCCTGCGTGTCGAATATTGCAGTCCGGACAATCCGGATAAGATAAGTGTTCTGGCTTACTGCACCCAGGACACCTTCCAAGAGCTTGCTCATGCTCCACTTCATGTGGATGGATACAATCGACGGTATCCAATCCATCCGCACCACAGACAGTACAGAACCTTGGCCTATACCTATAAGGAACCTGGAACTCCCATCTCCTTCAGGACCTGGTCAAAGTCAGGTAAGGCAAACGGTGCAGGAGCAACCCCGACAGATGGCGCCAGCTGTGTTTCGGCCACCCTGGCCATCGTAGTTGGCTTTCCAGTCGACTTGTTTACTTCCACTGGGTGTCCAACGTTGACGATGCGTCTCCGTCTAAGATTTTCCTCATGGACATCCGACGCCGTCACCCTCACAACTGTCTTCAACTTCAATTGAGGTGGCTTCCGCTTTCTCAATTCCTCAATAAGTGAGTTGACCTCGCCTGTAATGCGGTCCGGTCTTTCCCCTGGTTTTGGGAGAACCCGACAAATAGTCGACGCCACTGACTTAAAATCGTCGTCGTCCAGGAATTCCTCCACTGCCTGGCTTGAAGTTCTCGGTGGCAAGGGACAGGCCTCATCAGGAAATCCATCCTCGGTCGACCTTTCCATCTCCTCTTGTTGCAAGGATTTCTCCAACTCTAGCTTATTTGAGTCAAACTGGGCCTGCAACTCGGTCATTGCTCGCTCCATCTCCTCCTTTTGTTGCCTCATCTTCTCCATGAGAGAGACAAGGCTTTCCACGCGGCTTGATGTCGACATCTTCTTTAGCTGATAGTCTCAATCCTGAAAATTACATATTACGGAGACTTCGTCGAGGTATTTTGATATCAGTTACACAATATTTTCCTATATACTTTCCAGATATGTCGACCAATTCAACTGTTGACGAACCCAGAACCTTACTGATTAAAACCGGACCCAAGTACTTGTGTGCCAATTTAGCAGAATAATTTTCTGCCTTGTTGCTCAACTTTTTATTTGGATAGTAAACCTGCATACCTGGTTTAACCTCGATTAGCTCCGATCTACCCACATTCGCGATGGCAAGGCGCTTATCCGAATAATTCTTTAATTTTAACTCAATTTGATGTCGTAACTCGTCAATTTTTCTCATTCTATCGATCCAGAGAACAACTGAATCGTCCGGAATTTGGCCCTCATCTTTTTCAGACGAATTTTCATTACGTTTAAAAACTACTTCTCTACCGTGATTCAAGAAAAAAGGTGATATTCTACTTCCTGCATGCGGTACCAAATTATATGCTAACTGGAATTTTGACAAATTCTCGTCCCACTCTTTATGATCATGTTTAAGAAACGCGGCGATCATAGGTTTAACAGTTCGATTAAACCGTTCAACCGGATTAGCTTGAGGGTGTCGAAGTGGCACAAACACTTGCTTAACTCCTCGAGCTATCAGGTATGGTCCCACTTCTTTATTTACGAACTCCTTACCGTTATCCGATGTTTCCCTTTTTTGTTCGAGTTTGTGTTTCCATTGTATCAACCGATAACTAATACCAAGGGGAATGTAAAAACCGAGTTGATAACTTTCCTTTAAGAGGATGTTGATTATATTTAACCTTTACGCAAACTTCGCATTCTTCGACATATTTTCGTACATCAGCTGACATACCAGGCCAATAATAATTTTGACGAATTCTATCGAGTGTCTTATCTTTTCCTAAATGCCCTGCTTGAGGCAGATCATGGTTATCATGTAATATTTCCATTATTTTATTTGGTTTAATAACCCTTTTCCAGGGATTAATATCATCTATTAATGCCTTCTCATAATCCGGGCGATGATAAAATAGTTCGTCGTTCTCTATTTTCCAATCGACGAATCTATTTGGTTGGTCCTTAACCAAGTCATACTTTGTTTTATACCAATTCTGGTAACAAATACTCATTGTTTGAATTCGACCTTGAATAGTTTCTTCAACTATTTTTTCCCATCCTTGAGGGTCCACGTCGACGTTAAACATTCGAGAAAGTGCATCTGGTGCTTCATTTAAGGTTCCTCGTCGGTGCTCAACTGACATATTATGTTGATAAAGGTAAATTGCCCATCTCGCAAGCCGTCCTACAGGATTTTTCAATCCATGCAACCATTCGAGAGCTTGGTGATCTGTGATCACCTTAAATGGCATACCCTCAAGATAACATCTAAGTTTCTCAACGGACCAAACGACTGCTAAGCACTCTTTCTCAGTCGTCGTGTAGTGCAATTCTGCACCCCTCAACGGTCGACTCAAAACTTCGATAAGGATTTCCTTATCCGAATTTGGATCTTTTTGGACCAAAATGGCGCCAAGACCAAAATCACTAGCGTCTGTATATAAAAGGAATGGTTCACCCGGTATAGGCACATAAAGTCGAGGGGTTTCAATAAGTGCCTTCTTGACGGACCCTGTATTCTAGCTATATTTTTCAAATGCCTATGATACCAATTCACCATTCCATTAAACTGTCGCAATTGAGATCTGTCTTTAGGTACTGGAAAATCGATAATTGGTTGGACCTTTTCCGGATTTGGTCTCATTCCCAACTCGTCGACTATATAACCTAAGAATTTTACTTCCTTACAAGCAAAGCTGCTTTTATCGCGATTTATTAACAACTTCGCTTCGCGGAATACCTCAAAAACCAAAGACAGAATCTTAAGATGTTCTTCAAAATCCTGGCTAACTACTATCCACTCATCTAAATATGTAAAGACCTGTTCTATCCATTTACTAGGCAAGCCTCTTTTATGAATCAAATCTTGCATTTTTCTTTTAAGGGAATCCATAAGGCGTTGGAATGTAGACGGAGCTCCGGTTAAGCCATAAGGCATTCTAACCCATTCCAACAATCCTTTTCCCTCTACTACAAAGGCTGTATATTTTCGACTTTTCTCTTCCATAGGAATCTGATGGAAGGCTTCACTCATGTCGAGTGTCGAAATATATTTCGCCTGATGTAGCTGAGACAAGATTGATCTCATATTATGGAGTGGATAAGCTGGCTTCTTCGTCTTACTATTTAATGGCTGATAGTTTATGCAAAATCTCAAGCCACCGTTGGCTTTTGGCGCAACTACTGGCGAAAATGCCCACTCGCTCTTACTCCACCGGACATAACCCTTTTCTAGCAACCGATCGACTTCTTCGTCGATAAATCTACGAACTATTTCGCTCCGACGGTAAGGTTTCTGACGATGTGGTTTACTATCGTCTAATTCTATCACGTGTTCTACTAGGTCTGTTAAACCTGTCGACTCCTTGTCAATTTTATCGAATTCGTGGTGTAGAAAATTCTTTAATTTTTCATTCTCCGCGACCGAAAGTGCTTGCAAAACATTAAGATTGTTAGTGTGGTAAGCTAAGGGGTATTTATGTTCACTTCCGGCAAGGGTCCAAGTTTCCGAAAACGGATCGACTTTAACTTTAAAATTTAGCCAAAAATCCATTCCCAAAATTAATTCGCTAGACAGATTTTCTAACACACTGAACCATTGCGGACCATAAACATCTCCTATATCGATGACAAATCTCGTGCCTCCCTTCGACCTAACAATAGACTTATCTCCTAAGCGCACACCTTTTTTTGATGAAGAATCTTCCACTAACTCGTCAATTTGAAGGTGTTTTACCCTTTCATAAACTGAGCCTCTTAAAAACGATCTTTCGCTACCGCTATCTATTATTCCCTTAACCTTTTCCCCGAAAATAGATATTTCAACCGGAATTTTAACCCTTGTTTTCGGTTCTCTTAAAGGACCGCTCGAGCAATAAATTCTCCGTTGGGAAAGTCGGCAAAGGAAATGAGGTGGCAAAAGACTTGGCCTCCAAGTTTTATAAAAGACTGTCTCATTATCCAGTGAACATTTCACACTTTGCTGACTTTCTTCATCGATAAAAGTCGACATATTAATTATATTATCTTCCTCATTTATCTTTAACCCACGGATCAAATTCTCTACTTCTTCATTTTCGCTATCGTATTGAGACGAAACTTCGTCAAGCAATTCTAGAAATAAAGAATCTTGATCCACCTTATCCGCTACATTTGACGAATCAAGATCTTTGGTGGCCTCAATATTACCGTCATTATTTGCGCTCTTTTCACTGCAAGAAGATACTTCCTCTTTTGTGCCCTTATTTTCAGTCAAACGAGGAGCCATTACTGAGGGCTTTTCTCGTTTCCCTTCCTTTCCGGGCAATCTTTATTATAATGTCCTATCTTCTTACAGATGCAGCAAACAATTTGAGGATCAGAGTCACAACTTCTGGCTCCATGACCCCTTTGGCCGCAATTTAGGCAGATCATTCGCTCACGGTCAAATGGTTGCGAAAAGGTTCGAGGTCTGTCCGCGTTAATTGAATTTATAGTTTCGTTACCAGAGCCTACTTGATTCCTTTTCTCGTTAAATCTTTTCAAATTGTTCTCCAATCTATTTCGAGTTAAGGACTTTACTTTTGTCGACAATGTAGCATTGTTTTTATTTGCTAAACTTTTCTGGGTAATTGCATTCAAGTCGACTGTTGAATCATCGCAAGATTCTTCCGGATTTGAGTCTACGTTATCTGACTCAGTCTCGGAATCCTCATAATTTTGTACGACATTCAAATTCGATCTTGTAAATCTAACTCTACTAGGCTGAGAATCAATAGCGCGACGATATAAATAACTCCGTTCACTAACGTAGTGCAGAAAATCATCATAATTTTTCAGATTTAAATTCAATATCTCGAACGTTAGTCGAGGATCGAACTTGGTCAATATCTGTTTAAGTTGTTCTCTGAACAGGGGCGGATATTAAATTCGCTCAAATATAAGACGCGCTCTACAGGCAAACTCCGCCAGAGTTTCAGATTTCTCCAATTTAAGGTCTCGAATCTCAAGGAGTAGGTCCGCGTCGTCTTTCTTTACCCCCCATTGATACCGGAAGGCTCGCGAGAACTCTCTCCAAGTATTCCACGATTCCTTATTCACGAAATACCAGGCCTTATAAGGCCCCTCAAAAACTTTCGACAGATATGGAACAAAGTAATCTCTAAAAATACCACTCGTGTTCAGATGATCTTCCAGGATCAATAGAAATTGTTCTGGATCTCGTTCTGTTTTTGGGAACAAAATTTTCCACGACGCAACGATCCTTCCAATTTTCATTGAATCCACGTTCTCACCATGAACATACATGGATGAAAAATTATCCCGCCCATTTACTCGTCGACGCGTATTTGGTATATGTTCACGACGTGTAGTTGGAATACGTTCATCTCCACTCGAATCGTCGTCATGCCATGAAAACAATGATCCCGTTCGACGATTTGAACTGAATCTCACTGTATTTTCGTTAACATGATCACGACGACTACGTGGGTGTCGTTCTCCAATATTCTCATTTTGATTTTGCCAATTCGAAAAGTCCCGCTGTTCATTCGTTTGTCTCAGCTCGGCATTAGGAATGTTCATAAAATATGGATCTTGTCCGCTATTTATTAATCTTTGATATCGATCTTCGGTGATAAAAATTTGTTCGTCGACTATTCTTCCGTCCGGTAATAATTTCCCTACTATTAAGCGTACAAGTCTAGGGGGTTCCGCGGAAGGTGTTGAACCAGCATTTTGCTGCTCAGGTCTCGAACAAAACTGCTCATCATTTCGACAATTTGTCTGATTTGAGTGATGCATGGGGTCACTCAATCCAGGTCGTCGATCGGTATTGATATTTTGTCGTTCGTGAGTAACAAACGTTTGTTCGTTACTTTTATCTTGATGAGCTTGTTCTGTTTGTTTTTGCGAGGGTTCATTGTTTCTAGCGTTATTTAATAACGGAGCTTCGCGATCCCCTCCCCCTTCGGACCGTCCGGTATTGGATAATTGTAAATGCCGCAAAAGCAAATCGACTTTACCTTGTAGATCAGCAATATTGTCATCAACTTTTTTACTTAAATGACCAACCCATTACTTAATACTCCCACCTCCCTGGTGACCGAAGCAAACGAATATTGAAAATAAGTAGGAGTGGGGGTAAGGATTGTTCTACCCCTTCCCCTTCCAGCGCCCGTTCCGGAGAAGAGGCTATCTACGGATCCTATTTCGTTCTCTCCAATTTGAACGTTTGGCATTGTACCGTTAGTTCCCGGTGGGGGAAATCCCAAAAAATCTCCATCGCTCTGGTCATCCGTTTGACCCGACTGTTCAATCACAGTTTCCGTCGAATCGCGAGAAAGACTTTTTTCCCTATTTTCTATTGGTGGTGGGGGTGAATGTCCAACCGGCATTTTAATTTGTTTTTAATTTAATGTTCCTAACCAATGATATAAGGAGGAAAGATAGAGAAAGAAAAAACTTTTTATATTTAATAAAATAAAAAAAAATATATTAGTAAACCGTTACCAAGACGACACAACCTTTACCCGTAAAACAAGGAAACGCCGTGCCAACCCGAATCCCGGATAAAATTGTTTCAAACTATAACTTCAATACTTTTGGCGGAGCACAACTAAAATCAATTTATCTCGGCAACAATTAATATTTGCTACCTTTTAACGAACCAGTTATTCAGGTAAATACAGAAGAATTTAAAAAAAATTCAACCGTACAACAAAATAATTCTCAAATTCTCGTTCGACTCATAAATCCGAAATAGGATACGTGATGAAGAGCACTTCAGAAAAAAACTTTTATAGTTCAGTTTAATAGAAAAAAAAATAAATAAAAAAATAACTAACAAAAGATAAGTAATAAATAATAAATCAACTAATTAATTTTAATTTTAAACATTAATGGTAACAAAATTTGAATAAATATGAAAAAGCTTTAATAATTAGTGTAAAAACAAATTTTTAATAAATAGTAAGAATTAACTTAATTAACAAAAGAAACTAAAAAAAAATAAATAAATAAATTAAATTTAAATTAAACTCTATTTTTATTTTTAATTTTAATAAATCGGAATTTAAATTTCAATAAGATTGTAACTTTTAATTTTGAAATAGAATTTTAATATTTTAATTTAATTTTCTCTTCACACGTTTCTATCAGACGAATCGAATCCTTTGTTGTCGGCCAATTAAGAGAAATTAATGCCCTTGCCAGTTACTAATGAGAAAATTTATAAAATCTCGCAACAGGCACAAAATTTTATCGACAATTCAAAATCAATTAAGAATTACTAATTATTTAAAATAATTAGCTTTTATTAACTATATTCTGTAAAAAGATAAATTAAATAAACAATAATAAAGCATTCAATAAATAATAAATCAGATTAGCACACAAATACCTAGTAATTAATAAATTATAAAATACATTAATATTATTCAACTTAACAATTTCGATAAATAATTAATATTCAATAACCAACATACAATAAAAAATTCTATTAATTTTCGCCCAGCACCAGAGCGAAATCTTAGAGCCAGCAAAAAAAAATCTTTTGTCTCGTGGTCAAAGCAAGATCTTAACCAGTCGACGTTTTAAATTCTATAAATTTTAAAGTTTTCTTTTTCCGGTCAGAGCAAGGTCCTAACCATGAAGAAAAAAAAATCAAATTCTACAATCCCAATTGCAAACAACGATCGTTACTCATTTACCGAAACGTCGTCGACCATTAAAACTATTCTAAAAACTTTCTTTCATTCAATTCACTATAAGGTCTTGTGGTCAGAGCAAGATCTAAACCAGTCGACTTTTAAAATATTAATTTTTTTTTTTTTAACCAAAATTTTAACCTTTTAAATGTTCATCAACAGAAGAATTTCACAAAAAATATAAAATAATTGTTAATCATTGTAGCAAGATACAACAAATTAACCGTCAAAATATTATAAAATAAATCTGTCAACTAAATACTTATTACACAGTAACAAGCTGTAACAAGATGCAGCACGTCAAATTTCAAACAAAGTCAAAACAAAAATTTTCGGAACGTCGTACTATGTAGCAAGATACAAATAATTAGAACGTCCAAAAATAATACAACACAATTAAATGTCAAACAATAAAATTTTTGATTCCTGGATTGCTTAAAACAATAAAAATTTCAAAATAATTTTATAAGAATTTTCAATTCAATAAAATTTTTAATATGATTTTCATAAATAATTTTCAAAAAATCACTCACATAACACATTCACTAAAATTCACTTACAAAATTTTAATTTTCAAATCTGGAAAATATTCGGATAATTTTTATTAGAAATATTAAACTTATTTCCTTGTCGCCAAACATGTAAACAACGTGTCGAAGGTCGTACGCACAAAGGAACATAAACACAAAAGTCTAAACATCGACCATTCGAGACTCAAAATTAACTTCACATAAATAAAATTTTCCATAAAACAAAGTTTAACAAATTTTACAAAAAATTATTTAAATAAATAATCCCAACGGCCCCACGTTGGGCGCCAATTGAAACAGGAATAATTGTTAATAAGAAAACTAAATTTATACTTTAAAATTTACCGGAATTATTCCTTCACCTCATGCGGCCGGGTTCAGAGCTGTGAGGGTTCAAAATTTCGCTTAACTTTACTTATTAATATTAGAGCGCCTGTCGACTAAAGGTCGACATATTTATATAAATATCAACAAACAAAAACAATAACTAACTCAAGAAGAACAAGAGAAATCAGGGGGGTAAAATGGGTGAACCCAGTAACAAGACAAATATATTTGACGACAAATAAGGTATATTCAAAAGAGATCTACTTACAGTTTCAGTCGACTTAAAATATTGCTAATCAGATCTTTCTCTCTCTCGCTGACCAGCTGATCCTCACACTCACAATAAATATCAAATTAATAAATTCGACAAGTCGACAGAAAATTAATCTGAATCTATACAATTTTAGTTAACCTTAAAGTTCACAAGTTCGTTACTAATCCAGGAATGCCATGCTTTCGCTATTTCGACCGGCGTCTCGTTGATCAAACGAGAGCGCAAGCGCAAACGTCACATGGCCTCTAGGACCGCAACATTTGAATTTAATAACTCAGAATCTCCACAAAACAACCAATAATTTAAAAAAAATTGGAGTGCTGAGTCGCTAAAATACAATACTGTCACAAAATCTACAACTTGAAGTTAGTCAGCCTGCATAATTACAAATGGATTGAACCGAGGATTGAACCAATATTTTTATATATTTTACACAATTATTTTTGGTATGATAATTCAATGCAATAATAGCTTTTTGATTTTGGGTACATTTTAACAGCTAGCATTTATTAAGAAAAAATTTATAATTATATGCATAAGCACGACTAAATGCAATTTTAATAGTAATTTTTTATGAAATAAGAAGTCGACATTTTGAAATACAAAGACTCAACACTTAATTTTTTCAACAATAATAATAATTTTTGTGCAAATAATAAGTAAATACTTTCAAATACAAAGAAATAATTATTAACTTTATTTAAGGAGTGTCGACCGCCTGACATAACCTCAAACTAAAAAGTGATTTTTAACAGCAAGTGAAACCACAATTCAAATGATTTCACCAAATTTTAAAAGATTCAGTTGTACAATTATCGGAAAAAATTAGGTTGGACCAAAATTTGTTGTAAAATAATAATAATTATTAACCATTTTGTGTTTTTCCTTTTAGGATCAGTAACCAATTGTAATTTTCAACCAATTTTGACAAATAATAGCTTATTTTGATGTTTGAAATATTCTCTACTACTTCACACCTTGAATTTTGTTTAAAATATTTTGTTCAAAAGTTACTAAACAAATAAAATTTGTTTTCAACATATTTTTTTAACATAGCATTTTAAATAAAATTTAACAAGTGGAATTGTAGAAAATGTTCAAAAGAGCAAAATGAGCTACTATTTGTCAAAATTAGTTGGAAATTTCAATTGGTTAGTGACCCTTAAATTAAACATGAAATGTTTAATAATTATTATTTTTCAACAAATTTTGGTTCAACCTAATTTTTTCTGTTCACTGTACAACTAAATCTTTTAGAATTTTGTCAAATCATTTCAATTATAATTTTATTTACTGTTAAAAATAACTTTTTATTTTTAAATAACTCTTTAAATAAAGTTAATAATAACACAGGCCTGCAAAATTTCACTTTTTCCAGTTTATAAAACGGGTAAGGGTGATTCTTGTAGGTTTTTTCGCGCTCAACACGAATCTGTTGTCCAAAATGGTCCATCACGTCAGGATTTTGAGTAATTCTAGGTCAAATGCCCCAAAAAAGGCTATTTTAGCCATTTTTAGGAATTTTTTCTGAAGAACCAAAATTTTTTCATTAATTTTCTATATTAGCTTCGTATAGTATGTATTGTCAGCTTCAAAACCCAATTTTAGAAATTAATTTACGATAATTTTTAAAGAAGTTATGAAGATTTGAATTTATGAGATTAACCACATTAACCCTCCTGCGCACGAGTTTCTACCTAAAAAGACGTTTCCAAATGCAAACATTTTTCAGACTAATGGATTTTTATATAACTTAGTACCTTGGTGTTTTTGGGCTTGCTGATTACGAATCTGAAGTCAGAATTACAAAATTTAAAATGGCGGATCCAATATGACGAACGAAATTTTAAAAAACTCTTGGATTTTAATATAACTTGGTATGTTAGGGTTTTTGGAGTCACTGATTACGAATCTGAAGTCCGAATTACAAAATTCAAAATGGCGGATCCAATATGGCGGACGAATTTTTAAAAAATTCTTGGATTTTAATATTACTTGGTATGTTAGGGTTTTTGGAGTCACTGATTATGAATTTGAAGTCCGGATTACAAAATTCAAAATGGCGGATCCAACATGGCGGACGAATTTTTAAAAAATCTTGGATTTTATTATATCTTGGAATTAAGGGTTTTTGGGCACGCTGATTACCTGTCAAATTTTACTTTTTTCAGTTTCTAAAATGAGGGAGGGTGGTTTTTGTAGGTTTTTTGGACTGAGAACGAATCTGACTTCGAAAATGTTGCAGCACGTCAGGTTTTTTGGTAACTTAGCTTGAATGGTAAGAAAATGTCTATTTTAGCCATTTACATGAATTTTTTTTAAGCAACCAAATTTTTTTTTATTTCCGAAAGAAATATCGTATAGTACTGCTTTTTAGCTTTAAAATCCTGTTTCTAAAATGCTTCTACCATTTTTTAGAAGAAAGATATGCCAATTTTAATTTAAGACTTTTTGTTGTGCAAACTCTTCCGTTACGCTAAAGATTCGTTGACGTAGTCTATTATGGAACGAAAGTCATACAACACAAATTTACGATGGCAAAATCAATATGACAGAGACAAATTTTGTAAATGTCATAGGAAGCTTCTGTGCATCTTTTACTATGATAAGATGCTACTGCGCATATGTAAATGTCATAGAAAACCACTGCGCAAGTGTAAATGCCATGAGAAACTGCTGCGCATGTGTAACTATCGATATCATAGAAAACTACCGCGCATGTGTAAATGCTATGAGAAACTGCTGCGCATGTGTAAATGCCATAGAAAACTACTGCGCATGCGTAAATGCTCTAGAACACTACTGCGCATATGTTAATGTCATAGGAAGCTAATATGTATGGGTAACTGTCCTAGCACACTACTGCGCACATGTATTATGTCTTTTTAGTTTTTCGTTTTCTGTAAACAGTTATGTTTTTGAAACTAAATAATATAATTAGGTTTTTAGGTCTTTGGTTTCAGTTTGACCCGAAACTAAATTAGGTCCTTGACTTTTGTTTCAGTTTCGTTTAAAAACTGAAACATAAGGAATTTTTACTTTAGTTTTGTGTCAGTATCGGGGGTCGCCCACATTTTCTCCAAAACTCAAGTGTCAGAATATCCATTTGACCGAATTTTATTTATCCAAAATTGCATTTATCAGATATCTTATTTATCTAAAAAAGCATTTATCAGAAATCTCTTTTGTCCGAAATTTAAATGATCAGAAATCTAATTTTGATGAAAATGCATTTACCAGAAATCTCGTTTGTCCGATAGGTAAATTGTCAGAAATCTACTTTATCCAAAATTGTATTTATCAAAAATTTAATTTATCCGAAATAGCATTTATCTGAAATCTCGTTTGCCCAAAAATTGAATTATCAAGAATTTTATTTATTTGTGACGAACCTCACAATTACACTTGACTTTAATTTTATTCAATAATTTATTTTTAAATAGAAAATAAATTAAACTTAACTTAGAGGTTAAGTTACACTCTCGTCTTATTTTTAAACTGTCAAAACGTGGTCTAGCAGAAGTATCTGCTAGACAGCCGCGCAACCTGACACGCGCATCGCCGGAAGATGGCGCGGAACGCCAGACACAGCGCAGATGGCGCAAAGTAAAATGATTGAGCAGCCCCTACCATAAGCTGCGTCTATATATCGACCTGCACGCCTGTAGATCGGGGATTCGGCCCTCAGGGGCAGACCGAGGAACATCTCGGATAAGTTGCTCTGACTCCTCCAGATATCATAGTCTTGGTCCTTCAGGAAATGATATCTGGAAACCGTTCCGAAGATTTTAGCATTGGTCCTCCAATGAAAAATCTAAGGAAAACTTTGCTTTCCTCTAGTCAGGATCGTCCTGAGATTTGTCACGGTTCACCGTGGAGTCTCAGACACGATAAAATTCTGGACATCTACCTCGTAGACTAAGGAATCCTGATATGAGTAAAGAATACTCCGTGAGGAGTTCCTGATCATTGTCGTGGTCCTCCACGAATGATCAGAGAATTCGAGAAAAATTGTTAGAACACTTATACGTAGGAAAGTGTTCGAAGCAATTTTAAAAAATCTCCCGCGCCGGATCATTGACGTAGATTGTCACATGGGCTTTTCCCAAGTGCTATGTCATTGGAGAATAGACTTTGCTAGGTGAACACCCGCGTTGTTTAACTATTCTCCAAATAAATTCACCTCGCTCCTGAAGTTACGCGTTCAGATATATTTGATTTTTACCGGACTGAAGCGCGTAATTAACGTGGAAATAAATTAATTAATTTCTTTCTTACCTGATAATTAATTTCATTTTTACGTAACCGCGAATTGACCATACGTGTCCAGATGGTCAATTTTATTTAACATCACGGTGAATGACGGCGGCAATATTTTTTTTAGCGGTTCCTCCGTAATTTATATTGAGTGGAGACGGAGTTTACCGATTAGATCCGCGACCGAATACCGGAAAATTCTAGTAGAATAAAATATATAGTATTTTATTATTTTTGTAATCTACATTGTATTTTTTTTTATCTGTTTATAGATTCCGAACAATCAAACTCAAAGAGAGTTTTGGCAGGACGAAGTCCTGAAATAAACAGCTGGATTTCTGATTTATTCTGTTTCTTTTATTTTTCACCGGCTCTTCTAGCATTATATTGTATATTTTTATTCTTCTTTTTATTGTTAAATTCTTATTTTATTATTATTATATTTTGTTAATTAATTCTATCTTATATTATATTATTTTTTTGTATTCTTCTTAATTTTGGTTAATATATTTTATTTGTTATTTCTTATTAATAGAAATCCTGTGAGTTTTACTGACTATACCTAACCTCAAAGCGACAGTAGAAAATTAAGTAAGAATATTTATGGTCAAAATCTAGTTATCAGCATAAGTGAATATAATCCGAGAACCTTGGCTCCGGCGAGCAAATTGGGAGCATATCAAAATTTCACTTCGTTACATATTAAAAATTACATTTATCAGTAATCTCAATTGTAAGGATTTTCAATTATCAAAAATCTAATTTGTTCGAAATTGAATTTATTAAAAATCTCCTATGTCCGAAATTTCATTTATCAGAAATCTTATTTGTCCAAAATAGCATTTAATAGAAATCTCGTTCTTCAAAAAATTAAATTATTACGAATTTCATTTATCAAAAATTGTATTTATCAGAAATCTCATTAGTCCGAAACTGCATTTGTCGGAAACCTAATTTATTAGACACAGCATTTAACAGAAATCTTATCTGTCCGAAATGGCATTTATAAGAAATCTAGTTTTCCCAACATTGTAATTATCAAAAAACCCATTTATCCAAAAGTGCATTTTACAGAAATCTCATTTGTCCGGAATATTATATATCAGAAATTTCATTTGTCAAAAATGTCAATTATCAGTCATTTTATTGATCGAAAATTGCATTTATCAGAAATCTCATTTCTCAGGAACTGCAATTATTAGAAATCTCATTTGTCAGGAATGTCAATTATCAGTAATCTTATTTATCAAAAATTGCAATTATCAGAAATCTCATTTCTCAGAAATTGCAATTATTAGAAATCTCATTTGTCCGATATTGCATTTATCAGAAATCTCATTTATCCGAAATATTATTTTTCAGAAGTCTCTTTTATCAAAAATGTTAATTATCAGTAATCTTATTTGTCAAAAATTGCATTAATCAGAAACCGCATTTCTCAAAAATTGTTATTATAAGAAGTCTCATTAGTCTGATAATGTACTTATCAGAAATCTCATTTGTCAAAAAAATCAATTCTCAAAAACCTCATTTACCCAAATTTTAATTTGTCAAAAATCTAATTTATCAAAAATTGATTTTATCAGACTTCTTAGTTGTCCGAAATTGCATTTAACAGAAATCTAATTTGTCAACATTTCCAATTATCAAAAATCTGATTTGTTCAAAATTGCATTTATCAGAAATCTTATTTGTCAAAACTTGCATTTATCAGAAATCGCATTTGTCCGAAATCGCACTTATCGGAAGTCTCATTTATCCAAAAGATTATTCTTCATAACCTTCAATTGTGCGAAAGTCCATGTACAAGAAATCTCATTTTCCCAAACTTCCATTATCTCAACATTTCTCTTTGGAAGCGAGTTGCCCGTCCCTGGTCTAATCGGTAAAACAGAGTGCAGTTCAGTAGGAATTCGGAGCGACATCTATTTTGTTTTACAGAAACCATCTAATAGACCAGTGATGGGAAACTCGCCTTGAAAGAGAAATGTTGGGATAATGGAAGTTTGGGAAAATGAGATTTTTTGTACATGGACTTTCGCACAATTAAAGGTTATGAAGAATAATCTTTTGGATAAATGAGACTTCCGATGAGTGCGATTTCGGACAAATGCGATTTTGGATAAATGCAAGTTTTGACAAATAAGATTTCTGATAAATGCAATTTTGGACAAATTAGATTTTTGATAATTGGAAATATTGACAAATTAGATTTCTGTTAAATGCAATTTCGGACAACTAAGAAGTCTGATAAAATCAATTTTTGATAAATTAGATTTTTGACAAATAAAAATTTGGATAAATGAGGTTTTTGATAATTGATTTTTTTGGCAAATGAGATTTCTGATAAATACATTATCAGACAAATGAGACTTCTTATAATAACAGTTTTTGAGAAATGCGGTTTCTGATTAATGCAATTTTTGACAAATAAGATTACTGATAATTAACATTTTTGATAAAAGAGACTTCTGAAAAATAATATTTCGGATAAATGAGATTTCTGATAAATGCAATATCGGACAAATGAGATTTCTAATAATTGCAATTTCTGAGAAATGAGATTTCTGATAATTGCAATTTTTGATAAATAAGATTACTGATAATTGACATTTCTGACAAATGAGATTTCTAATAATTGCAATTCCTGAGAAAGGGGCCTATACCACGTGGACAACTTTTCTCCGATTTTTGACCCCCCCCCCCCTCCCACCATCGTGGACAATCGTGGACATTTGTCTAACCCCCCTCCCCCCCCCCTAAATGTCCACGTGGACAATTTTAGTGATAAATAGTTTTTGGATGTTAAAATCAAAGAACTATTCAAAGGAAATATATGGGGCAAAATTCCTGAACTGTCCAGGTCAAAAAATAAAATTTATTCAAACTTTGCTAAAATGTTTCCATTGTTAGTGGAAGTGTAAATACCAAATATTTTCAAATTCCATGAAATAGTTTTTATGTTACACAGTTTTAAAATTTTGAATTTTTTTAAAATGTAGTTTTTTAAATTTACTATATTTCTAAGTAGATTGCATAAAAGTTAACATATATATAGTGATTTTTAAAGCTTTTTTTACAGGCTATTCGATGGTAATAAATATTTTTTTGTGAAAAAAAAAATTTGACCTTTAAATTCAAGGTCAAAGTGTTAATTTGATTGTATCTCGAAATCGGAGATTTAAAAAAAAATTAACCTATCTCAATGGAAAGCTTGATTTTTTTTCCTGTAAGATATGTAAAAATTAGAGTGGAACTCGAAATACTTATGTCAAAAATACATCCTAAATACCCGCGCGCGCTCGAATAGCGCGACCTCGCGCGAGTAACCACTGGTTAATCGAGCACGCCGGGTATTTGGGATGTATTTTTGACAGAAGTATTTAGAGTTCCATTCTAATTTTTACATATCTTATAGGAAAAAAGTCAAGCTTCCATTGAGATAGGTTAAATTTTTTTTTAAATCTCCGATTTCGAGATACAATCAAATTAACACTTTGACCTTGAATTTAAAGGTCAAATTTTTTTTTACAAAAAAATATTTATTACCATCGAATAGCCTGTAAAAAAACTTTAAAAATCACTATATATATGTTAACTTTTATGCAATCTACTTAGAAATATAGTAAATTTAAAAAACTACATTTAAAAAAAATCCAAAATTTTAAAACTGCGTAACTCAAAAACTATTTCATGGAATTTGAAAATATTTGGTATTTATACTTCCACTAACAATGGAAACATTTTAGCAAAGTTTGAATAAATTTTATTTTTTGACCTGGACAGTTCAGGAATTTTGCCCCATATGAATATTCGAGTAAACTTCACAATTTTTTATGACAAATTCTTCGAAACAGGATGCTCTTTTACGTGAAATTAGGTAAATAAATAGATCTTCAATTGTTCTTAAAAAATTTAATCACAGCTTTTTATTAATACGAAAATACTTTATAAGTTCTACTAGTAAATAATAAAAAGTTTAAGAACTTCTACAAGTAATAGGTAAATTGCCATCTTTGGTAGAATACTTTGGAAGGAACATTTTCAATTATAAAAAATAAAAATAATTTTTTGTCACAAATCTAATATTCGTTATTAGATATTTCAGGATTATCTTCGGCAATCCACGGGGGCACTACCACTCTGAAATATTGTCAATGCTAGCAAAACAATCGTCATTTTGCACCGTTGTGGAATCTATTAAATTGTTTTCCACTGTGTCTACCTCTAAGCAGGACATCTCAAGAAGTTCCACTTCCTCAGTTTCAACCAAAATATTGTTTTTAATGGAGACATTTTGCTAATCACGCATAATTGTCCACGTGGACATTTGACGAAACCCCCCCTCCCACCATCGTGGACAATCGTGGACATTTGGCGAACCCCCCCTCCCCCCCCTAAGCTGTCCACGTGGTATATGAACGGCCCCAAATGAGATTTCTGATAAATGCAATTTTCGATCAATAAAATGACTGATAATTGACATTTTTGACAAATGAAATTTCTGATATATAATATTCCGGACAAATGAGATTTCTGTAAAATGCACTTTTGGATAAATGGGTTTTTTGATAATTACAATGTTGGGAAAACTAGATTTCTTATAAACGCTATTTCGGACAGATGAGATTTCTGTTAAATGCTTTGTCTAATAAATTAGGTTTCTGACAAATGCAGTTTCGGACTAATGAGATTTCTGATAAATACAATTTTTGATAAATGAAATTCGTAATAATTTAATTGTTTGAAGAACGAGATTTCTATTAAATGCTATTTTGGACAAATAAGATTTCTGATAAATGAAATTTCGGACATAGGAGATTTTTGATAAATTCAATTTCAAACAAATTAGATTTTTGATAATTGAAAATCCTTACAATTGAGATTACTGATAAATGTAATTTTTAATAAATAAAATTTTTGATAATTCAATTTTTGGACAAACGAGATTTCAGATAAATGCTATTTCGGATAAATTAAATTTTTGATAAATACAATTTTGGATAAATTAGATTTCTGACAATTTACCTTTCGGACAAACGAGATTTCTGGTAAATGCATTTTCATCAAAATTAGATTTCTGATCATTTAAATTTCGGACAAAAGAGATTTCTGATAAATGCTTTTTTAGATAAATAAGATATCTGATAAATGCAATTTTGGATAAATAAAATTCGGTCAAATGGATATTCTGACACTTGAGTTTTGGAGAAAATGTGGGCGACCCAGTATCGGTCGCTGATTTAAAAAGAAATTGCATTATCGAAACTTTGGAAAGCATTTCTAAACAGTTAGTCTTACTACAATACGACAATGGACAGTATACATAATACTTGGTTTTAAAAAGCGCTCGTCTTTTGTGTTGGTTTTACACAAGTTTTTATTTGATATTTATTGACATTGCAGCATCTTTGAATAGTGCACGTCTCAGTAAAAGGATAGTTTAATATAAATTGTTAGATTCAACGAATGCAAATTTCTAGCAAGCATTTATCGTCTGTTTCTAATTTCATTTGTTTTTGTATAGTTTGCATTCACTTGTTCTCGACTAAGACAGTGTGACGATTGTAGTGTTATCAGAGATTGCCGGTCGGATCTTTCTCTGTTCTTATTTTAACTGGTCGGCACATCTTTCTATCTTGCCTTTGCCGGTCAGATCTTTCTCTGTTCTTACCTTAACTAGTTCGTCCATCTTTTCTTCTTGCCATTGCCAGTCGAATCTTTCTCTGTTCTTACCTTAACTGGTCGGTACATCTTTCCATCTTGCCTTTACCGGTCGGATCTTTCTCTGTTCTTACCTTGACTAGTTGGTCCATCTTGCCTTTGCCAGTCGAATCTTTCTCTGTTCTTACCTTAACTGGTCGGTACATCTTTCCATCTTCCCTTTACCGGTCGGATCTTTCTCTGTTCTTGCCTTAACTAGTTGGTCCATCTTTTCATCTTGCTTTTGCCGGTCAGATCTTTCTCTGTTTTTACCTTAACTGGTTAGTTCATCTTTTGATCTTGCCTTTGCTGGTCGGATCTTTCTCTGTTCTTACCTTAACTGGTCGGTCCATCTTTCCATGTTGCCTTTGTTAGTCGGATCTTTCTCTGTTCTTACCTTAACTGGTCGGTCCATAATTCCATCTTGCTGAAAAAAGAGAAATTTCACAGGTAATCAGTTCGCCCGAAAACCCTTAATTCCAAGATATATTAAAATCCAAGATTTTTTAAAAATCCGTCCGCCATATTGGATCCGCCATTATGAATTTTTCAATTCGAATTTCACATTCGTAATCAGCGACTCCAAAAACCCTAACATTCCAAGTTATATTAAATTCCAAGAACTTTTTAAAAATTCGTCCGCCATATTGGATCCGCCATTTTGAATTTTGTAATTCGGACTTCAGTTTCGTAATCAGTGAATCCAAAAACCCTAACATACCAAGTTATATTAAAATCCAAGAATTTTTTAAAAATTCGTCTGCCATATTGGATCTGCCATTTTGAATTTTGTAATTCGGAGTTCTGATTCGTAATCAGCGACTCCAAAAACCCTAACATTCCAAGTTATATTAAAATCCAAGAATTTTTTAAAAATTCGTCCGCCATATTGTATCCGCCATTTTGATTTTTGTAATTCCGACTTCAGATTCGTAATCAGTGAATCCAAAAACCCTAACATACCAAGTAATATTAAAATCCAAGAATTTTTTAAAAATTCGTCCGCCATATTGGATCTGCCATTTTGAATTTTGTAATTCGGACTTTAGATTCGTAATCAGCGACTCCAAAAACCCTAACATTCCAAGTTATATTAAAATCAAAGAATTTTTTAAAATTTAGTTCGCCATATTGGATTTGCCATTTTGAATTTTGTAATTCTGACTTCAGATTCGTAATCAGCAAGCCCAAAAACCCCAAGGTACCAAGTTATATGAAAATCCATTAGTCTGAAAAATGTATGCATTTGGAAACGTCTTTTTAGGTAGAAACTCGTGCGCAGGAGGGTTAATGTGGTTAATCTCATAAATTCAAATCTTCATAACTTCTTTAAAAATTATCGTAAATTAATTTCTAAAATTGGGTTTTGAAGCTGACAATACATACTATACGAAGCTAATATAGAAAATTAATGAAAAAATTTTGGTTCTCCAGAAAAAATTCCTAAAAATGGCTAAAATAGCCTTTTTTGGGGCATTTGACCTAGAATTACTCAAAATCCTGACGTGATGGACCATTTTGGACAACAGATTCGTGTTGAGCGCGAAAAAACCTACAAGAATCACCCTTACCCGTTTTATAAACTCACCCTTGCAGGACTGTGTAATTAATTATTTGTATTTTAAAGTATCTATTTCTTATTAGAACGAAAATTATTATTGAAAAAATTAGGTGTTGAGTCTTTGTATTTCAAAATGCATTGGCGGAAAAAGGGGGGGGGGGCCATGGGTTCTTGGCCCCCCCCCAAAAAAGCCTTATCTTTATATAAGAGAAAAAGAGATGGCACTATAGTGTTGGCACTATAGTGTTATCTCTTTCTCTATCATGTATTACCCCCTCCACAACCCATGTCTGGATCCGATACTGTCAAAATGTCGACTCCTTATTTGATAAAAAAATCAGGGACTGACACGAAAACCAAAACAAAATATATTTTATTTTTGTTTCGTTTCGGTTTTGAAAAACTGAGGTTTTAAAAAATGATTTAAACTATAACGAACAGATGCAGTTTTTTTTTCAACGAATTCATTGATACCAAAAACTCATTTTTCGGCAAAATGTCGTTTGCCTAAGTTTTTCCTTAGTACGGCAGAATTATTAAAGCAATTTAGTCAAATGTAAATTTTTATTGAATTTATATGTTGCAGTTTCAAGTTTCATTTCATTGCAGGTTTTATTTACATGAAAAGTTAATAGAACTCATTTACGTCACCAGTAAACTATATAAGAAAAAGTTAATACGCAAATAAGTTAAAGTGAGAGCCGAAAAAGGAAAGTCTTATGCCGTTTTCATGTCCCAGATCTTGGGACCACTTGAGACTAAAATGTAGAATTCTATCTTATCTCCCATATTTAATTTGTTAATAATTTAATTGTTTTTTAAAATTTTTAATAAGTTGAACATTCATGACACACTTTATGACTTTCGAAAACGATTCCCAAAATTTTAAATCGATATCTTCTCTAGTTTAGGCTTAAGTACGTGTAAAAAAATTAATCAATATTACCGACATTAAAACATTAAAACATTTAAATCGATATCTTCTCTAGTTTAGGCTTAAGTACGTGTAAAAAAATTAATCAATATTACCGACATTAAAAAAAGAGTCGGTAATATTGATTAATTTTTTTACACGTACTTAAGCCTAAACTAGAGAAGATATCGATTTAAAATTTTGGGAATCGTTTTCGAAAGTCATAAAGTGTGTCATGAATGTTCAACTTATTAAAAATTTTAAAAAACAATTAAATTATTAACAAATTAAATATGGGAGATAAGATAGAATTCTACATTTTAGTCTCAAGTGGTCCCAAGATCTGGGACATACCCAAGAGAGAGAAGGTAATGCGTTAAAATTTAACGCAAAGAGACACTCTTGTGCCGGATTCCTTAGTAAGTGAGAGAAGACAATGCGTTAAATTTAACGCAAAAGAGACATTCTTATGCCTAATTCATTGGTAAGAGAGGAAACCCCAGATATAGACGTCACAATGTCTCTCTCACTCACAGTTTAAATAAAGTGATAATAAATTGTAAGAGAGAGAGAGAGGGAAGAAATACCGCTATACACGGTGCTTTTCTTTCGCTCCCTTTTTTTCAGTTAGTCTGAGAGACAGGGCAAAAGGATTGATGTGCTTTGAAAAGAGAGAAGAAATTGTTAGTGAGAGAGAGAGAGAGAGGACAGAAATACTGCTATACGCGATGCTTTTTTTTCTCTTTCATTATTCTCAGTTAGCATCGTTATTTGATTCGAGAGAATAGTTCTATGCTTTGGAAGTGACTTTAATTTTTTGTTCGTAAAGTGTAAAAGTGTTAAGTGTCTGTAGGCATAATAAGCGTGTAATAAAGAAAAATGGTTTAAAATGTGTTTAAAACATGTTAAAAGGTCAAACTGTTTGTGTGAAGATATTTAAAAAGTGTTTACGGTTGAAAACTGCTGCATAAAGTGTATATAACCAATCAGGAGCAACCAGTAAGGCATACGCGCATGCGCAGTTGCGACAGTTATGGTCGACTTATGTACAGGAATATGCTGAAAAGAGAATTTGTAGACGGTTTCAGGCCTTAAATCGATTGTAATATAATGTGTAGAACCCTGCGCCGCTGCGCCACGCCGACGCGACGCCGCTGCTCATTTACTGCGTATACCAGCGCGTCGCCAATAGACTATCGGCGTGTCGGTGTTTTCCGGCGTAGTTTTGTAAACGCTAACTTTTAGATTTTAATTATTTTTATAAGTCATAATTGATTTTTTCTTACAATTTAAAACTCAAAAGTAAGCATTTAACAATTTTTATGCGCTGAACACGAATCTGTTATCAAAAATTGTCTATCACGTCTGGATTTTGAGTCATTCTACGTCAAATGTCCCAAAAATAGCTATTTTCCCTTTTTTTGTGAATTTTTCCTGGAAGACCGAATTTTTTTTTATTTTCTATATTAGTTTCATATAGTAGGGGAACAGGTTTTGTTGTGGGCACCCTTTTGTTTTTGACTTATAACTTGTGCCCATTAAATATGATTCGGACATAAACATATGCATCGAAAGTTAGAGACCTTAGCTAACTACTGGCGAAGAAACTAAATTTATTCTGTCGAATAGAAAAATTTTATTAAAAATTTAACAAAATGGTAATTTTTCGCAAAAAAAAAAGTTTGGTTCGGTTGTGGGCACCCTTATAAAAATTTGCTAAAAATGGTAAGAAATGAACTAAAACTAACGCTTATATGGAAAAAAATTAAAATTTAACTTTTATTTATATGATTAAACATGAAAATATTTAGGTTATTTAAATTATTTTCATTATTTCCTAACTCCGATTTGTGCCACTTTTAAAAATGTTTAAAAAAAACTCTTGTGTTAATTTCAACGTGTCAAAAAATTAATTTCTTTGTAGCAAAGAGTAGAGGTGTCCGATCAATTTTGTACTCGCACAAAAACTACGTGTGGATATAACATACACTTGACATTTGTCACATTTGACAAATCTCTTTTCAGTCAAAAGTTTCGCAGGGGTGCCCACAACAGAACCATGCCCACAACCGAACCTCTTCCCCTACGCACGGACAGATTTAAAACCGTTTTATAAAAATTAATTTACCATGATTTTAAAAGAAGTTATGAATGTTTAAATTTATGACATTTATAGCCACATTAAAATCTGAAATCACAAAAATCGTAGCCTTACTATGCAATATTACTTCAAGTAGAAACATTTTCTTTTAAATATGGGAATAGGGTTTATTTACGTTTTTGGGGTCTTTTTGTTTTTTAATCATTATTTCTTACCGAAAACATTTTTTTAATGTGTAATAAAGTGGCACAAACTGTTGGAAGATTAAAAATATCTTTTAGTTTATTCATCAAAGTTAATATGGCGGCAACAAAATGGCGGATATTTAAAAAAAAGTAAAAAATTAATATCTGTTAGACCAATCTTTATTTTTATATTTAAATTGATCAAACTTGGTCTATAGGGTTTTTTGTGTCGCAGATTAAGAACCTGTTAATAATTTTTTAAAATTTTAAATGGCAGATCCAATATGGTGGACGATTTTGTCAGATTTATGTCCAAATTTATGAAAATATAGGGGTTTTCAGGGTATTATTACAGATCCAATGCTGATATTTTAAAATTCAAAATGGCGGATCAAATATATGGCAGACGAAAATACAAGTTTTTTTTTAAATTTATAAAACTTGGTATGTAATTACGAATCGGATTACGGATCCGATAATATCGAGTAACAAGCGAATCAAATTATTTTTTCAAAAATCTTTCGCCACATTGGATCCGCCATTTTGAAAAAGTATTAACAGATTCGTTATTAAATAGCCTGTGTTATAAAATATTGCAAATTCGACACTAATTTAACTAGTCTTAATTTGACTAAGAAATGTGTTTTTCTTACTTATTACTGCGTTTCAAATACGTATACTTGTATAAATCGGCGTACGCCGGTTGTTTTTTAGTTAAACGCCGCCCCCGTTAAAATTTTCCTCGGCGCAGGGTTCTAATAATGTGTATTATCATCGACATTTGATCTTCTTAGTTCTACCTAAAGCAGTACATATTCGACTTTAATTCAACTATAAATTATCACTCGGGCATCCTCGGTACACAATGTACTATTATATAACACCTTGCGTCAAGAATGCAACTCAGAACTCTACTTTTAGAGTTCTAGTTCTTAAAAGGAGGAGAATTTTACTTTTTATTACAGTTTACCCCATCATCAACACTATTCATGCACGCTTAACAACCCAAACATCAGCCTGTCTCGTTACGTGTTGGAATAGCTAGCATGCTTGATAAACATTGCTGATGAGGTTAAAGATCTTGTATTTGTTCTTTATGGGTTCTTGTACAGTTTCGAAATACAAAAAAAAATTAACTCTGACGTGATTGGAACCCACATATATCTCAACTACATAACGCTGTTAACTTCACAGCCGTTGTTATATGGAAGTTAGTAAATAAAATCTTAATTATAAGTTAGATAAAATGAACTTGTACAAGACCTTATACAAGTAAGAGTTCTTGTACAAGAACGTGTGCGAGACCTTGTACGAGTAACTGTTCTTGTACAAGATCTTATATGTATACATGAATCTGTACAAAAACATGTTCCAATTTCTTGGGTTCAATCCGTACATTTTTTTCTACAAGTTCACGCCTCTGATCACGCACAAGAAATGATATAATAATAACGGTTCCAAGATCTTGTACTAGTTTTTTGGACGCATCTAGAGGAATCTCGAATCGTGTTATTCACACTAGTTTCGATTCTCCTACGAATGCATTCTTGTTACACAAATAACTATAATATTAGAATATATTTTGTGGTACATTTATAATAATTTTTATAAAAACAATGATACGCGTGACTTAACCTTGCATTTTTAAAAAACATCTTAAAACTGCTTGACGTTTGAACGCTTTCATTACCATATTATCTACACAATATTAAATTTCTTTTTGTATTATTTTAATACACATATTTAAATATTGAATTCAAGTGCATATATCTATGAATATATAATAGGTGAATGTTTAATTTAATAAAACATCAAACATTTACGACGTTAACACTTTTAAATTTCTTGTAACCTATTAGTATAAAAAAGATTTAATTTACTATTTTTCTGACTGAAACAGTTTATTACTAAAATTTCTTTATTTGCATTAAAATTAAACATTTTGTTATCCATGTCATATCTCAAATGAAAATAAAGATTCAAATAAAAAAAAAGTTTTAATATTTAATAAATAATAAAGATATTTTAATTATTATCTTTATCATGATAACCACTTTTGCCCCAGTCTTATCTCATAACAGAACAAAATTAAATTTTTGATTTCTGAAATCGATAATTATCATCAACAAGATTTACTGCTAACCAACTATACTGTTAGAAAAATATATATGCTTTCTTATGAATGTCTTATTTTAAGACATACCTACACGGAGAGAAATCTCTTACTCAAATTGCATGATGGACGGTTGCCATTTTTGCATGGTTGTTTACGATGTAAGAAACGTATATGACAGTAACTATTTTTCCACGAAAATCATATCTTTCTGGTACTAGGTTATTCGATGCGTGAATTTCAAACCACTCGTACAATATCTCCACCTCTATGGCGCTAAAAACGCACGTTTTATTTCTGTACTAGTAAAGCAACAGAAGTTCATGCGCTTTGTCCATGTCACGATGAAACAAACGCAAGGAAGGTCGTGCGAAAAGCGCACGGGCTCGGTGCAATTCTAGTACCCAAAATTGACGTACGCTATCAGCGCCACTGTAGAACGATATTAGTAATGCGGCGTTTACTATTTCTGTACAGAACTTTGCCTTACTATTAATTCATGAATTTGTGGAATAAAAGCACGGCACTTCAGTTGCGATTAGCGAAGGTTAGGTTTCCATGCGTTAAAGGTAACAGATTTCTCTCCATGTAAGACATTTAGAAAGCGTCTTACATTAATTTCAAGTTATTTCATTGGTTAATAATTTTGAAAGACGCACTCTCATTGGTTGAAACTGAGACATCGAAAAATGTCTTGAAAATGACCACATAAAACTCGGCCTAATTATTAGGCCATCTTTCAGCAGTTTTTATAAAAAAACATAATACTTTTATTATATGTCCTTCTTAAGTGAACAATGTGAGCTTAGGGCAAATAAAGTAGCTGAATTATTTGTAATGCATCTAACACTTCGTTACATTAATTATATGATTTATTATTAAATTTATTCCAATCTTTATGCTAAAATTATTTCTAACAGTGATTGATATTGTTTGTAGAGACCCTACACTGAGAAAAAAAATACTCTTGAATCTATAGTATTTTGGTTTGACTCATCAAACGGCGTCTTCGCCGTTGTTCAAACATATTTACCATCATTTTAAAAGTATGTACTATTAACTTTCGCACTATGAATTTGATAGTATATGCTTTAATTCAACAATATTCTTATTGTTTTCAAAGTAAAAATGTTTGATTTAATAGGATGATCTTTTCCTTTCAATTACAAACACTTAAGATTCAATAGTATACTTAAACGAATCAAAAGTAGATTCTGATTGTTTCAACAGTAAAAGTGTTTGAATCCATAGCATAATTTTGTTGGGTTGTTTAAAAACACTCAAGATTCAATAGTATATTTAAAGGAATCAAAGGCAGACCTTTTTTTATAAGGTTATTCACTGAGAAAAAATGATTTTGAATTATTTGAGATTTGTCTTTGTTTCAATTATTATTTTATTATATCATGTCATTTTATTATTTTAATTATTTATTATTAATACAGTTCATAACATTTTTTATATTATTTTTACAAATATAACATACACGACTTAATAATAACGCATCGCTTATAAATTAAAAATATTCGACGCTGAGAGGTCTCGAACGCGTGACCCCTGGACCTGAAGCCCAACGCTCTAACCACTATTCTATACGCTCGCTCGTAGAGACTTAATGAACAAAATTTAAAAGCTACACCAAGAATTGGGAGAAGTAAATTATTAAGTCACACTCGCTAATATTTTTTCAAAAATGAAAAATGACTTAAAATCAGTTTTAAGAACTTTTGAAAAAAACATTTCGGGTCACATTTTTCGAAACCTTTATTCATTCAAAAAATTTCAAAGTCCAAATCGAAAAAAATTTTTTTTCAAAGAAATGTTTGTAGTTTAAATAACTTATAATCACTATTTAACATTTTTGACATTAACATTTTGGATATGTTTTTGATTTTCCATTTCTGAAAAAATTTCAAAGTTCGAATCTAAAATTTGTTTTTCTATTTAAAAGTTTGTAGTTCAAAAGTGTTAAATAGTGATTATAAGTTATTTGAAATACAAACATTTCTTTCGAAAAAAAAAAATTTTTTCGATTGGGACTTAGAAATTTTTTGAATGAATAAAAATTTCAAAAAGAGTGACCCGAAATTTTTTTTTCAAAAGTCCTTAAAAGTGATTTTAAGTCATTTGAACATAATTTTAAAATGATATTAAGAGGGCATTAAGAATGTCTTAATGAATACCCCACTAATACATACCACAAATTCCGGTAGGGAATCATCTTTCTTTGATTCTGTTTAATATATTATGGATTCAAAGGTATCCGCTTTTGACCCTATTCAAAGATTTTATTAGTTGCATTAACAGTAGATACTAAAAATTTGAAGTATATTTGTTTGAATCTATTATTGTTTTCTTCGATCTATAAAAATATTCCATTAATTTAATAAGATATTTATTGTTTTAAAAGTATGATTTCTTTGAATCAAATCAAGATTTCTTGAATCAAGTTTATATACTTTTCTTTTGTATTTTAACGGTATTGCAATCAAAAGTACTATATTTTTAAATCATTAGTTCCAGTTTTTTGATTTAATAAAAAATTTGCTTGAATCTTTAGAAAAAATGTTGTTTTGAAAGTACGGAAATCAATAGTATCGGCACTATTGATTCAGCAGTATCTTTTTGTCAGTGTACATGTCATGAAGTAGAATAAGGAGGCCCCACTCTCTTCAAAAGTTGAAACCGATTTACCTGTATCTCTTACAAAATAGCGAAAGTGGAGAACCAAGTAAGAATAATTGCGACTTTAAAATTTCGTCTGTTGCAACTAGTGCTGCCCACGAGACGAGAAGAGACGAGATTTCATACAGTCTCGTCTCAGTCTCGTTAAATATCAAAATTGCAGATCTCGGTCTTGGTCTCGGAAATTGTGGTCTCGATCTCGGTCTCGCTCTAGTTGAGTATTAAAATTAACAAGTTTAAGATGAATCCCTTAATATTTCTTCAAGTTATTTAATTTTTTACATTGTTACAAAAGGCATGGTTGGTTTTTGAACTTATATGATACATTATCATTCAACTAATTGAAGTATCATGTACCTACTACGAATTTTTTTCAAGCTATTTCATCCCTTTACAGTAATATACTTTAGATAACTTTCTTTTTAGACTTTCTTTAAAAAACTTCTGGTCGCTATTACCCCAAAATTGTCGAGGTAATGGCGAACAGCAGTTTTTCGCGATTCAAGGTCACCTATAAATTCTACTAACTCTTGTAATTATTCTAGGGAAGTGACGTAACAAGTAAATGCAAAAAAAATGACAGAATTGCCTTTTAAAATAAAAAACTTACGCTATTCGTTAAAATTAAAAATTCTGTTCGGAATTACCCAAACTGACTCTAAATAATATCATATAATTATGATATTATGCTGGAACTTCCAGCAAACTTACTGGAAATTTTTAAACTTCCTAGAATGCTAAACCCTACTGTAAAAACGTGCGTGAGATCTGTCGTAAGAAACTAGGTATGTACTTACATGTGTACTAATATAAGATCTCAGGTGACACAGACGAGATCTCGTATAAGATCTTATGTGAGAACGTAGGTACGAACGTATGTAAGTTCTTATATTAAGTTCCGTCATGCGCCGCGTATAACGTTACTCAATATGAAATTGAAACAGCGTTCTTATATGAGTTCTCATCTGCGTACGTATGTACGAACTCATGTGCGAACACACCTAAGTATTAAATTAAATATATTATTAAAAAAAAAATTCTCGCCAACGGGATTCGAGCCCATCTAACCTGACCCCCTCGGCCACCAACACATATTGTACGGGTCTTTTTCACAAAATGTTTTTCACCCGATTTAACTTCTTAGTTCACTAATACACTTAGTTGTTTATTTATTTTTTCTCAGTTTGTAAAACATTACATTTAAAATCATTAATGATATTAAGCGAGACCTATCATTGATGGCGTACTTAATCTTTAATATACATTGTTTCAGGTCTTTTAGGAGATTTATATTCCTTATTGTAAATTTTAATGTTTTGACAAAATAAATCTACTTTTTCAAATCAAAAAAAAAAAGTTATAGAAAAAACTTAACAGAATCTTAGTCATGTCTTTCCGGAGAAATTTATGTATTAAACATGACTAAGATTTTGTAAAGTTGTTTCTATAACTAGTACTTACACTCAGGTTAGATGGGCTCGAATCCCGTTGTCGAGAATTTTTTTATTGGAAAATTTAAACCACTTTTTTAAGTAATGAATTATATTAGTTTTAAAAATTTTAATTTCCTTTTTTTGATTTAATTTTTTTATTAAATTACGAAGTGTATGTAAACAATGAGAGTCCCTTTAGGCACTTTACTAAAAAGAAATTCATTTTATAACTTGTCACATCATATTAAAGTCAAATAACGAATACCTAACTCAAAATGAATATTTAAAAATAATTTTTACTGAGTTTAGATAACGATTTTCTTTAAAAGAACAAAGAAATTTGATTTTTAAAACGTTACACGAGTATTGAGTCAGGACCGTAACGAATGATTTACTTTCAAATATTTGAAGACTGACGAATTAAAATTAATTCAGCAATACATAGAATGATAGCTTATAACTTACTAAAACTGTGACGAGTCTTGATAGCGAATGCAATAACTTATATCAAAGATTTTGAAGAATATTGTTCTTCACTTTGTCAGAGAACAAGGTTCTATCAGGACCGTAACGGAGCTACGTAAACCTGACAGCACCAAAACATCGGATCATGATGAGACCAACATCAAAATTAAGGGCTCATTTAGGGCTAATTTAATGCCACAAACCGAAATTTTCGGCTCCCTATTTTTTAAAAAATATGCATGGTGCTGTCAGCTTTACTTAAAGCTAGCAGCACCACTCCAGAAAACACTTAAAAAAACATATATACCAACTTTTTATATCCTAAAAATTTTCGGCTCAATTAGGGCTCCAAGTATCCCTTGAAACCTTCTTCCTATCATGAAAATTAAAAAAGGGACAAGAAGGTTCAAAAAGGGCAAAGGGCCAAAATTATAATTTTTTAATTTTTAATCTAGAATTATGTTCACGATATTTAAGGCTCCAAATCTACCCAATTCCAAACCAAAACTAATGTAATTTAATAAAAAATATGCAGTGGTGCTGTCAGCTTTGCTCATAGATAGCAGCACCACTGCAGAAAACCCTTAAAAAACCTACATTCCAACATTTTAATATAGTCAACATTTTCGGCTGCACAACGGCTACAAGTTTCCCTTAAAACCTTCTTTCTAACTCAAAAATTAAAAAAGGGTCAAAGTAATAAAAAAAGAAAAGGGCTAAAAATTGAATTTTTCAATTTATTCATTTTCACAGGAAAATTTTATTCACTATCAAAAAGTCACAAAAGCTAAATCAATTTCAGCAAAAATGATTTTAGTTAATCATTAAATACCCTCAGCTAACTATTTTCTTGTACCAATGACTTTACACATTTCATCAAGCATTAATCATTCTAAGAATCAAACATAGTACGACGATTTCTAGATTACAAAAAATTTTATATCAATACAAGTATGCATTCTTAGATCAACAGTTCAAATTACATTCACTCCGATTTTTGTGCAGCCAGGAACTTCCGGCTCTGGAAATTAACCCACCGAGAATTTCCTGCTCCAACCCTTAACACCTAAACAAACATTTAACTAAAACTTACACCGTGACTTCTTTTTAAGCAGAAACATTTTTATTCATTAAGATTTTTTAATAGCCTAAAATTTCTATTTTCGGCTCCAACCCTTAACTCAATAACTACCCTTATTCGAATACATCAAAGTGCCGTAGTTCGTAAAACGAGCAATGTCTAACTTTTATCAACTTTTCAAAGTCTAGGAATTTTCGGCTCGAAACCCTTAAGTCAAAACTACCCTTATTCGAATAATTCAAAGTGCCGTAGTTCGTAAAACGAGCAATGTCTAACTTTTATCAACTTTTCAAAGTCTAGGAATTTTCGGCTCTTGAAATTCACCCTTGCAGAATTTTCGGCTCCAACCCTTAAGTCAATAACTACCCTTTTTCGAAAAATTCAAATTGCCATATTTCGTAAAACAAGCAATGTCTAACTTTTATCAACTTTTCAAAGTCTAGGAATTTTCGGCTCTTGAAATTCACCCTTGCAGAATTTTCGGCTCGAAACCCTCAAGTCAAAACTACCCTTATTCGAATAATTCAAAGTGCCGTAGTTCGTAAAACGAGCAATGTCTAACTTTTATCAACTTTTCAAAGTCTAGGAATTTTCGGCTCTCGAAATTCACCCTTGCAGAATTTTCGGCTCCAACCCTTAACTCAATAACTACCCTTATTCGAATAAATCAATGTGCCGTAGTTCGTAAAACGAGCAATGTCTAACTTTTATCAACTTTTTAAAGTCTAGGAATTTTCGGCTCTCGAAATTCACACTTGCAGAATTTTCGGCTTCAACCCTTAAGGCCAAAACAACCCTTATTCGAATAATACAAAAAGCCATGTTTCACAAAAGGAGAAATTTTTAACTTTTATCTACTTTTCAAAGTCTATTAATTTTAGGCTCTTAAAATCCACCCTTACAGAATTTTCGGCTCCAACCCTTAAGCCCAAAACTACCCTTATTCGCTAAAATCAAAGTGCCTTATTTCGTGAAACAAGAAATTTTATCATTTTTTATACTTTTTAATGCCTAGGAATTTTAGACTCTCGAAATTTACCTTTACAGAATTTTCGGCTTCAACCCTTAAGCCCGAAACTACCCTTATTCGATAAATGCAAAGTGCCGAATTTCGTAAAACGAAAATATTTTAACTTTTATTTACTTTTTAAAGTCTAGGAATTTTAGGCTCTCGGAATTCATCGAGCAATTAAAAATAAAAATTCCCTTTAGAGTTCTGTTAATATGTCACTTTTCATTATAGTGCACTATATTTTAAAAATAATTTCCGTTTTATTACATTCGCTAATTTCAGCTTGAAAACACAAACTGCACTGCAAAAAGTAGGTATCTTAATTTAAGATACATTTGTAGTCACTTTTAAGATGTTTCCGAAAAGTTAGCAAAAGTATCTTAAAATGCATTAGTTTTCTAAAATGGAGGCTGAAATATAAGATACTTGAAACGTTTTAAAAGTGACTACAATGCATTTTAAGATATTTCTTTTTACAGTGTGCAGACTCGTAATCAGCGACACAATCCCAAAAAGCCTAAAATCAAAATTTTTATTTAAATAGACTAATGTTTTTAAATTAATGTCAGTCTTATTGGATACGCCATTTTAAGTTTTGGAAATCTAAATTTAGATTCGTAATCAGCGCTATTCGAGCACGCGCGGGTATTTGAGATGTATTTTTGACAAAAGTGTTTAGAGTTCCACTCTGATTTTAACATATCTTATGAGAAAAAAGTCAAGCTTACCATTGAGATACATTAAAATTTTTTTTAAAAAATCCGATTTCGAGCTACAATGAAATTGACAAATTGACCTTGAGTTTCAAGGCCAAATTTTCATATTGCAAAAAACATTTATTATAATCGAATAGCCTGTAAAAAAACTAACAATGGAAACTTTTTAGCCAATTTTGAATCAATTCTATTTTACGACCTGGACAGTTCAGGAATTTTGCCCCATATGTATTGTTCATCGTATTATTCAAACAAGGGTAGTTTTGCAGTTAAGGGCTAAAGCAAAAAAACCTGTAATGTTGAATTTCTAGAGCCCAAAATTCCTAGACTTTAAAAAGTAGATAAAAGTTAAAAATTTCTCCTTTAACGAACTACGGCACTTTGAATTATTCAAATAAAGGTAGTTATTGACTTAAGGGTTGGAGCCGATAATTCTGCAAGGGTTAATTTCAAGAGCCGAAAATTCCTAGACTTTGAAAAGTTGATAAAAGTATGACATTGCTCGTTTTACGAACTACGGCACTTTGAATTATTCGAATAAGGGTAGTTATTGACTTAAGGGTTGGAGCCGAAAATTCTGCAAGGGTGAATTTCGAGAGCCGAAAATTCCTAGACTTTGAAAAGTTGATAAAAGTATGACATTGCACGTTTTACGAACTACGGCACTTTGATTTATTCGAATAAGGGTAGTTATTGACTTAAGGGTTGGAGCCAAAAATTCTGCAAGGGTGAATTTCGAGAGCCGAAAATTCCTAGACTTTGAAAAGTTGATAAAAGTATGACATTGATCGTTTTACGAACTACGGCACTTTGATTTATTCGAATAAGGGTAGTTATTGAGTTAAGGGTTGGAGCCGAAAATTCTGCAAGGGTGAATTTCGAGAGCCGAAAATTCCTAGACTTTGAAAAGTTGATAAAAGTTAGTCATTGCTCGTTTTACGAACTACGGCACTTTGAATTATTCGAATAAGGGTAGTTATTGACTTAAGGGTTGGAGCCGAAAATTCTGCAAGGGTGAATTTCAAGAGCCGAAAATTCCTAGACTTTGAAATGTTGATAAAAGTTAGACATTGCTCGTTTTACAAACTACGGCACTTTGATTTATTCGAATAAGGGTAGTTATTGACTTAAGGGTTGGAGCCAAAAATAGAAATTTTAGGCTATTATATTATATTATCTTAATTATTCGGTTTTAAAAAAAAACCGGTTTTCCGGTTTTTTCACAAATACCGGTTTTCCGGTTTTTTTTAAAAACCGGCTTCGGTTTTTATACCAAAAACCGATTGACAAACCGGTTTTTTAGAAAACCGTAAACCGGTTTTGAATTTCCAAAACCGCCCAGGCCTAAATTTTTATTTAATATTTTTAATGAGCAACAGGATATGCAACAATTTTTTAAAATTACATATTGTTAAAATGGTAGATCCTTTTAAATAAGTTGTTTTAACTTATTACATTTCGATAACGTGTTAAATAAGATTTTAGATGTACACAATAATTATTTTATTAAAAATAACTATTTTCAAGACAGCTCTAAACATTGTTAAAGAAAATAATTTTGTAAGAAAATTGTCAATATTGTAAAAGTGATCATTGTTAAATGATATTCTTTGTCTCAAATAATGTTTTTTTAAAATAAAATATTACAAATAAAATTTCTATATTTTTTTAACATTCCTTTTGGTAACCAATTTTGAGAACAGTTTCTTATAAAACTTTTTTAAAAGTTTAACTAGACTAATGTAATATTTTTTCATTCCTGATATATTTTATAATTTAAAAACTTTCATTCATGAAACAAACACTGCTTGTAAGTATTTATTGACGCTTTCTCTCTCTTACGCTTGCATGCGTCCTTTTTTCGCTCACAGCTTGGAGCTCAGACAGTCAGCTGATTTCAGTTTACGCGTGACATAAAATAAGTGACAAACTAAATTGTTCATAAAAGCTGAAATAATTAAGGGATCGAAAAAATTCTTTTTGGTAAAACTTTCTAATACCCTATTGAATAACTTGTATGATTTAAGTTTACAAAATTCAATACTTCCTCACTATGACTTTTTGCTCAAAGTGAGTAAAGACCAAGTAACGACAGCGACTACTTTATTGTTAAAAATCACCAACAAATTAAACTTTTTTTATCATTTCAACAAACTTAGTAGAATCTGCATTGTTTTAAAGTAAATAAGTGGAATTGAACCTTTTTCCATCCATTGGTTTCTCAGATATCACGAGTTGATTATTAAAATTTTATTATTTTCAACTCAAGAAATAAATTCAATTTATAATTTTTATCTTAATAAATAAAAGTCAGACAAAAAAATTGTATTAAGAAAAAATGTGCGTGTTCAAATGCTCTATCGATTACAATTTTTCATTTTTTATTTTCTCGAATTTTTTTTTCCAGATAATTTTTCCATCATTTTATCTCACGAAAAAAGAGACAGACAAGGCCTTTGAGCGTAGATCGAGTTCTTCTTCCCGGCCGCTCAATTGCTACATTTAACATGACAATTTCGGTGTTTTTTTATTTTGTTAAATGGTAATTTAAGAAATAGTAAACTGTTAAAATTGGTGATATGTGGAATAGTTAGTGTGGCCGCGATAGACGATAGAAACGAGACGAGACGAGAGAACTCTGACACGATATTATATGAGAGAGTACTTTTTTATCTATCGTCAAATACGATACGAGACGAGAATAGTATCACGAGAGACGATAATAATATCACGAGAGACGAGAATTCTCGACGAAAATTATGATCAATATTTTTTGTTGTTGTGTAATAGATAATATTTGATAAATATTATGTTTAATAGTTCTAAAACAGGTATCAATAAAAAAAATTGCTTTAAAAAAGTAAAACAATTTTTAAAACCATTTTAAGACTAACTACATTTTAATTAACAATATAATTACTGAAACCCTTCTGTAAACCTATAATTTCTTTTTAAAAAATCATGCTTGTGCATACAGTTTTTAACGTTTTCGTTCGAAGATTATTTCAAGACTCATCCGGGATATTTTATATTATTGATAAAAGATTACCCTACTAAATTATCAGTGCACGAGGACGTAAAATTCTCAAAAATTATTATTACTACAATCTATTTTATATGAGGAAGCAAAATTAATATAAAATGTCGATAAAGACGAGACGAGACGAGACGAGAGTGCGACTCATTATAAACCCACAAGTCGAGACGAGACGATAAAATATCCAGCAATTCCGAGACGAGACGAGAGTACGACTCATTATCGACCCACGATACGAGACGAGCCGATAACACATCCAGAAATTCCGAGACGAGACGAGATAGTTAAAATTATCGCCTCGTCTCGTATCGCGGCAACACTAGGAATAGTTTATAAAATGTTTCTATTTCGATTTCTATCACTTTTAAAAAGATTTAGAAAAAAATTAATTTCTATTTTCACTTGTCAAGATATTTATTTATTGACAGTAAAAAGCAAAGATGTTCGTTTGATTTTGTATTCTAAGAAGAAAGTTAGTGCGATCATAACACAAAATTTACATTTGTCACTTTTGTAAAATTTTTGTATTCCAAGAAGGAAGTTGGTGCGATCATAACACACACTTTACATTTCTTACATTTGTAAAATTATTTCATTTTTTAGCATTATTTTTATTTAAAAATCGTGGCGTTTCTTTCTTAAAAACAGTATGATAATAGCTTCCAACAAAGTTCTCTACAATTTTTCTGCAATTTATTTGTTAAATTACAAAAGTCTAGCAAATTTCAGATATCGCATTACAAGAATTTGATGGATAGGATGCAGAAATGGTACAAATTAAAAGCATTTTTCCCAAAAAAAATAACCGTATCCCCATACTGCTATACTATCTCAGTAACGCTGACAGAGACAGAGACAACAAAGATAGGTATAATATAATAGCAGGTAGCTCATTATTTTAATTTAGTTTAAATGTCTTTTATGAAAGTGGAAAAGGAGTTATTACAAAATATTAAAAAAAGGAATTTCTATTGAGAAATTTGTCAAAATATAAACATTGATAAAATCGAGAATTGGGAAATTTTGTGAAATAATAAATAGAGAAATCTGAGCCTTAGTTATTGGAACATTGGCATATTAGGAAATTGGAAATTTGTTTACTACAAAATTGTAGAAGTAAAGAAATTTTTAATTAAGAAAATTAGCACAATAGAGAATTTGGTAAACTGGTAAATGGAGACATTGCAGATTTTATTATTGGGAAATTAGCAATTATTAGAAATTAGTAAAATATTAAATTGGACAATTGAAAAATAAAGAAAATTGATGTTCAACAGAATTGCGCGCGCGTAGCGCGCTTTTAGAGTTCTAGTAAGATCTTATACGAGATCTCGTCTGTGTCATGCAATAATAGCAGTAGACCAGGCCTGGGCAAAACGTGCTCCGCGAGCACTTTGCTGCGAAGCTAAAGTTCCCCTTCCATGCGTCCAGTCAGTTCCTTCGCCTTGGCGCAGGCCACGCCTCATGCGTGAATCTTAAGGTGGAGACACACTAGGCGCGCCGAGCCTGTAATGTAATGCTCGGCGAGCATTCGCGCTGTACAAACTGGACGCGCAAACCCTGTAATGTAACGTTCGTCGAATGCTCGGCGAATGCTCACCGAACGTATACAATAGAAATTGAGTTACTGGCCAAATTTCTACCGAATGTTCGCTAGATTTGTCCGTGTCACGCGCGGCTCGTGAAATGCTCGCGAGCTGTTCGCAGCCGATCCGCCGATTGTCGGTTTTTCCTGCGCGCTCAAAGGGATTTGGGGTCCTATCTGCTTTGGGTCCCTAGTCACCCTTCAACTGAACCAGTCATAAATTTTGTCCTATTATATTTTTATGAGAGAGTGTCATAAAATTCTAGAGTATTTAAACCTTCGAACCCATTTTTTGCTTAAATTAAAAATGTTTGCTAATCCTCCAAAATTTTATGGCACTTTCGCTGACAGCATTCATTGAAGTATTTGAAATCAGCCTTCGTTTTCCCATTGTCCAGAACGTTCGTCGCCTGTTCGCCACGAATGTTCGCCGAGCATTAGCCGAGCATTACATTACAGGCTCGGCGCGCATAGTGTGTCTCCACCTTTACTGCTGGAGATTCACGCGGGAAAGAACACGGGAGAACTGACTGGACGCATGGAAGGGGAACTTTAGCTCCACGGCAAAGTGCTCGCGGAGCACGTTTCGCCCAGGCCTGCAGTAGACTTTTCTCAGCGTGTAACTATCACAAATATAACACTTTTCACTTGCAAAGAACTAATCACCACTATGAATCATTTTATTGGCAAGATATTCATTTTATTGTTAGAAATTAATTAACTATTTAATTTTATGTACTACATTTTGTTTTAATTTAGAATAAAACACTTTTCACAACATTTAATGTGTCATATGGTACACCCTGTCAAGAAGCCTTGAAAAGAACAAAATTAAGTTTATTTGACATTTACTCAAAGTCGTAATGATTTCTTTTCTATTAAATACTTTAATTTACCTCAAATATTTACTTTTAGAAATAGAAAAGAATATTTTTGTAATTAATTCTGCTTTATTCTAAAATGATTTTGAATTTCATGCAGCAGAATATAATTAAAATGTTTTTAATTCCAGAAACTTTTTCTATTCTGGAAAACAGTATAGGCATTCATGATTTTTCTATCCCCAATAATTCCTTCTAGAATAGAGTCTCCAAACTGTTTAATTCCGTAATAGAGAATACAGTTGAAAATTTTCCGTTCCCTGGCAATTCTTTCACAGTTTCAATTCAAAAGGCTCGTTTATGTTTATATATTCAAGTCACGAGTAGCTCAGGAAAAAAATAGCTATATAATAAAGCAATTACGGCCATATAATTAAATAAAGTCGAACATATCAGTGAAAGCCTAGTGTTACCACTCTGATTTTTAATCTGAAAATAATGAACGCAGGCGCCATGTTTCTGCTTTCCACCATGTCAAACGATAAATGAAAATACTTCTAAAACGAAAACGGGGGCTACCCCACGAAGCTTCTCCAGAAAAACGAAACTTCTGAACAGTCCTTCATTCACAGATATCGATAACTCTTTTAATAACTCGCCAAATGCAAGACCTGAAAAAAATGCAGACCAGACTCTGTCTCAATTGCTAAACGAATTTTCCCCTGCGGAAAAAAGAGAGTCAAACAAAAATTTGCCAAATTAGTGCCTTCGGCAAAACATCAAACACGATATCATCAAAGAAATCATTTAAAGAGGGAAAGTGTTTCCAACCTATTAAAGAATAAAGAGGTTATATCGCTAGCAACGCCACCAACCAACGGACGCGAGAAGGAAGAATTGTCCGAGATTTCCGTAAATAAAGACGCTAATCTAGCAGACAGCTCTCAAATGTCAACACAACAAACAATGGATTAACTGGAAGTAGAAATCCAAAAACTGCAGCAGGAAGTACTTCACAGGAAAACTAGTCAAACAAATAGTTCTGTTAAAAATTCGTTAGCAATGGACTGTTTAATTCCAAATTCTACGTTTGCCAGTCCGAACAAATATGAAGTGCTGAGAGTTCTTTCTCCGAAGACGACGACGTTTCTGCTCTGAGGATAGATAAAAACAACCACAAGGATAAGGATAAACCTGAAAAGTCTTCATCCCAGAAATCGAGCAATGCATCTGCCGGAGTTCGTCGAATGTAAGCAAAGGTAAAAACGTCACGTTTGACAAAACGAGAATATCCTCGCGTGTAGAAAAGGGTAACTTTTCTTCGAAACTACCTCCTATATACGTATTTCATGGTAAGACAAAAGACATTATTGTACACCCCTGTTCATAAATGCTGTCCTTCCGGTTTATTGTTTGTTTATTGTTCTAACAATAAACCGGATGGACAGCATTTATGAACAGGGGTGTATGGTTAAGTAAAAAAATTGACCAAAATGAATTTATTTTAAAAAATTTACCGGATGTTACACTACTTCTTAAGGTGCGTTCACTAGAATCCTTTGTTTTAGCATTTACTAGAACACCAAAGGTTAGGAGAATTTACTCGTTTCTGTTAAAAGGAATAGAAGGAGGTTTTGACGAGACCGATATAAATCAAGAGTTGTTAAATCTTAATTTAGATAACGTTGAAATAATAAAGATATCAAAAATAAATACAAAAACCTTTTTTAATGCAAAGATGGGACGAGATACCTTTTTAGTTCAAATATCGGTCAAGTCAAAGATTTCAAATGTGTTAAAGGTAGATCGTCTAGCCAGTCAGGTTATAAAATGGGACAAAGTTTTTGCAAGGATGGTGTTCAGTGTAATAACTGCCAGCGCATAGGTTACATTGCAAAATATTGCAACCGAAAATATAGATGTGTTAAATTGTCCGTAAATTAAATAAAAAAAGGTCTTCAGGCGCGGATGAGATTCCTAATATTGTTTTGAAGAACCTGCCCCTAGTCATAATTAATGATTATGCAATTTTATTTAATAATCTCCTCAACAACTGTTATTTTCCTGATTATTGGAAAACTGCCAAGATAGTCGCGATTAAAAAGAAAGGAAAAGAGGAGTGTCAGCTGGGCAGCTATAGGACAATTAGATTATTACAAAACATAAGCAAAGTATTCGAATCCGTTCTAGGAAGAAGCTTAATTAAGTATTGTAATAAGAACGATGTACTGCCGGAGAGCCAATTCGGCTTTCGTCGAGGACATTCCACGGTTCATGCTATAAATAAATTAATAACTGACGTATGTTGGGATTTAAACGACAAGAAATTTGTTGGGGCTTGTTTAATAGATTTAAAGAAAGCCTTTGACACTGTCTGGCTGGACGGTATATTTTTTAGATTACTCAGAAAAAAGTTGCCGTTATTTCTTGTAAAATATCTGTGGATAATGCTTCAATATAAAAATTTCTTTGTAAGCGATAATAATGTAAATTCCAACAAAAAATTTTATTTAAAAAATGGTTTACAACAAGGAGCAGTAACATCTCCTGTATTATTTATTATTTATTTTTGCGAGCTTTTAAAACTATATGGTATCAATGCTGAAACCAATCGTAAAGAAATAGCTTTCGCAGATGACATTATTGTAACGATCTCGGGCAAAAACGTAGCTGATGTTCAATCGCAACTGCAAAAATTGTTTGAAAATTTGTTAAATTTTCTTTTTACATGAAACCTTAAATGCAATATCAATAAGTATGAAACTATTTTGTTTCGACCGAAAAAGTTGAACCCACCGCGATCAAAAGGGCTTACGCGTGACACGGTGGTCCTCGAATAACTTCAACCCTTACTTTCTGCTACCTTTGATTTTCTTTTTGGGGATGTTAGGGGAATACTTCAGGACTATTTTGCAAGAAAAATTCAAATCAAAGAGTGAGCACTTTTTTTTTAATTGCGATTTTTTGATTTTTTTTAATAATTTTTTTTTAATTTCGTATTCACTCTCCACTCATTCAATATTTCATTACAATTGTATTTTTAGAAGTATATATATTACACAAAATAAAGGAAATTAGGAAAATTTAATTTTAAAAACATTATATTTATGAACTAAAAATAATTTAAATAGATACAAAAGACATTTTCAAAAAATTAATATATGATAGTCAAATCCTGCTTCACAGTAAATTTAGATACGAAATACACTCTGTATATTGACAAGCTTAAAGATAATTATCTCAATTTGAACATTTCAACTACACCAAAAGTACACGCAGTATTTTTCCATGTAAAACAGTTTTGCACTAAACATACAAAATGTTTAGGTTTTTTCAGTGAACAAGCCATGGAAGCTGTTCATTACGACTTTTCAATGACATGGGATAAATATAAAGTTTCACGAAATAATCCTGATTATATTGAAAAATTATTGCGAGCAGTCTGTGAATATAACTCGCGACACATTTAAATTATTTAAGTTTTTTGAAAATGTCTTTTGTATCTATTTAAATTATTTTTAATTCATAAATATAATGTTTTAAAAATTAAATTTTCCTAATTTTCTTTATTTTGTGTAACATATACTTCTAAAAATACAATTATAATGAAATATTGAATGAGTGGAGAGTGAATACGAATTAAAAAAAAAATTATTAAAAAAAAATCAAAAAATCGCAATTAAAAAAAATGTTTTCACTCTTCGATATTAATTTTTCTTGCAAAATAGTCCTGAAGTATTCCCCTAACATCCCCAAAAAGAAAATCAGAGGCAGCAGAAAGTCAGGGTTGAAATTATTCGAGGACCACCGTGGTGACTTTCGTTGGCCTCTCGTACAGCGAGTCTACGGCTGCGCCAGGAGACCTGCGGACTCGTTCATAAGCCCTTTTGATCGCGGACGGTTCAATTTAGCGGAGAGAACGTTGGAATTTGGAGAGATTTTCACTTAAAAAAAAACGCTGATTCAGATGTCAAAGTTAAGCACTCATCCGGTGTGCAATACCTAGGTGTATATTTGCAAGATAATTTGAGGTTTATTAAACACGTCGATAGACAAATAGAGAAAGCTAAAAAAGCCTATTTTATGTGTTTTATATGGTTTAATGTCAATCCCTCCACCATGGAAAAAATTCGCAAATTCGAACTTTCTTGCTTGAGAGCTTGCACTCGCTTGTACTACACTCCAGAATCAAATTATAAGAAAAACTATTCGAACAAAATTTTGTACAACGCAGCAAATATACATAGAAAAGATAATTTTATGATAAAGTTAATTAGGGATCATATGGCCAAATCCTCTTTCTTTACACAGAATAATTTAATTTATGATCCCTTTTTCACCGACTCACAATATTTTGAAAGGGCGCACCAAAATGTCTATATTCCGCCAAAAGCGTTTACATATCTAGACAGACTAGGCTTAATTCAAGATAAGACGAATGTTCCTATTATTTACCACGCTCATCGTCATTGTTTTAACAAAAAAATCAACTACGAACTTTCCCAAATCGAAAATGGCGAAATGCCCTTAAAATTCTTTACTGCTGTCAAATAAAGACAAAAAATTTAAATTTAGAAACAGCAACGAATACTGGTGGCTCAAATAAATATAAAATATTAACTATGCTACGACCATCTGCATACAAAAGATCGGTCCATTTTAAGTTTTTTCTTCTTTTTTTCTCTCTTGTTCAAAATAATACTGACTAGTTTTTAAGCATTTTTTTCTAGTCCTTACTGTAATAAATCTTACCATTGTACATCTTCAGTACTTAAAATCATTAAATGTAAAGAGTTAAATTCATAAAATGTAAGTTCCTTTTAGGAAAGTTATATCTGCGAGTGCCCAAATTAAGGGCCACACGAATTAAAAAATCCCTGCGAAAATAATGACAAAGTCTTTTTTTATCAATGTTTTTATAGGCTTAGTTTTAATCTTTGTAAATATGTACTATACTTTTTCTAAATAAACATTATTAATAATAATAATAAACGAGTAGCTCAGTGGTTACTTTCATAGACTTGTGACATAAAAACTTGGGATCGATTCTTATATTTATTGAAATTTTTTCAAAAACTGAATTACAAGGAATAGAATTCTATTATTTTTAATTCAAAACGCAAAAATTAAAAAATGAAGAAAAATTCATGTTTTAAATAGAATTAATAAAATTAATTCTAGGTTATTCCAGCCTTCTTACCGGCACGCGCAGCTATTTTAAAAACAGTTTTGAATTTTCAATAACATGTTCTTGTATTTTTATTCAAACCTGCATTGGATTAAAATCCAATATCTCATGTAATTAAAAATGTTAAGCACACTAGTGCAAAAATAGTAGTTTGTATTAACCTTGCTCACATCTGTCAACTTGATAGATTAAGTATTAATGTAATATTTTATAATTAAGCTAATATTGTAGAAGATTTCGTCAGGGCATAATTTTGTAATCGAAACTTAGTTTAGCGGGCTTGGAGTTTAAGTCCAAAGAGTACGTGGAAAGGGAAAAAAGTCGCAGCTTTATCCACTGGCGTTCACAGTCACCATCGCGGGTTGATTCCGTGCCACGAAATCATTCCCGCGCTGTAACCAACTCTGCGGGTCCGGGAGTAACGACGCCTCCCCCCTTCCCAAAGAACGGAACCACTTGGCCGCTCAAGACTTATAGATTACTTTCGACGGTCATTCATCAGGTCCTGGCTTACGCTGAGCGTTTAGAACAGGCAGCGGCGCGTAGAAAAGAACGGCGGGACCGCCTTTCGTACCGTCATCTACCCTTTCAGGTTGCAAAACCACCAGTTCACGTCGGTGCCCCTCTCTCCCCTCCTCACATTGACCGAGTAGCCCCTTTGCCGATTCTCAATCGGCGGAGAATCCACAGAAGTGGTGATCTCGACGAGAAGCAATAGACTCTTGGCTTCCCGCATAGCGGTGCAGGACCTTGGGGAACGGTCGCGTGAGATGCCTGCTCACACAATGCTACAGAGCGCGTCCGTGGGTGGGGGATGAGGGAACGCCTTCAATGAAGGTACGGTGATGAACCCCGTGGACACATGGATGCACCTCAGGGAGGGGACGTAGTTCGGTATCTCCCCGACGAGTGTGGCAAGCACGGGGTCGTCTGACCCAAGTCGGTGGTGACATCTGTGAAGAGATTAGCTTAAGTACGCTTCTGCGTCTCTGTGATGAGCACCTGGCATTGAGTTCGTGCAACGACGCCTGCCTTCAGCGGTTGTCGCTGAGGGGTACCATGGCTTGCCTAGGTACGCTGCGAGAGCAGTCTTGAACAATGAACTGACATTCCAAAAGTCAACCGATCCCTAAAGTGCGAGGAGATCACCTGACATAATGGTTAACGGATGTCGCGATACATACCTTGCTCTAATAAGTCCTTAGATTTGGCCCTCGAACGGTTCTCGAACGTTGGTCACTTTGATGATGGGCCCAAGGGGGTATGTACTGCAAAGTGTGTGGTAAATCCTGGAATTTGAAAGTGTGCATGGCTTTCACCCTGGGTACCCGTGCCTGGGTCTAAACGGTACCATGGGAGACCGGGTGGCCCGGAAGACGTGAGTCTTCCCCCGGTCATTTGAGGTCGGACTCGTGGTGGCAGTGGTTGGCCTGAGCTTTATGGTTAGGTGCTGAAGGACGTTTGAGCCTGACGTTAAATATCCGTTAAAGAATCGACGCCTGATGTGTCGATGTGTGAGTTGCATATCACAACTCGGTTGCGGTTAAGCAGAAACCGTAGGGTAAGGAAAGCACCTGAACCAAACCAAGGGATTTGCATTGAGGGCAGCCCACCTCGGTGTGAGAATTGGTAGTGTGTGGAGTGCTGTAGGCCCGAACTTGTCGAAAACCTTTCGCTCACCAGAGTAGCCCCGGGATGCCGAGAGCGAAACGACCGACCGTCAAACGTCGGGAGCTTAAGGTGAGTAAACCATTTGAAGGTCACAGACTGTCAAGCGAGCTTGCTCGTTTGCACCACATGCGCGTTGGATGAGCGTATCTCGTCCCCCATGCGTGTTAGAGAGCACGCTGTGTTAGATTGCCCTTACGGGTGGGGCTAGCACATAAAACAAATAGACAGTATGACCGAGCAGCCCTACCATTCCATTTTCCGAATTTTATTCCTTTATATTCCGTTTCCGAAACCGAGGACTCCTCACCCCCAAATACTCCTCCAGAAGAGAGATTAACTTCCAGGTACCTCGTCGCCGTGCTATCCGTCCTGTAGTCTTATCCCGACGACCTTCTACTCATTTCCCTACCAGAATCACCACTCCGCACTTCTCCTATGTCTTGCGTGTTGCTCCCTGTCCCCGTTCAACAATAACCACAAGCGCTAATTCAGAATCCGACGCCGCAACCTCCACCTCTGATTTGTTCCCTGTCAGCTGTCCGAGCACACCTCCTGGGTATAAAACTCCAACCTACGAGTGCCCCTAGGCACCTGTAAATGATTGGGAGAGTACCCTTCACGCACCAGAACCGGACCCACCTTCCGACGTTTCGGAGGATGTCCTCGACGGAATCCGATACCTGACGGACGTGGGGATACATGATCTCTTGGACTCCGTCATCAGCAGTACTGTAGACTTTTAATCCCCTCTACGAAGTACCCCGTCGCCGAGGACTGAACCCAAGAGCCTGTCCCCTCCTACAACTTCAGAATTTAAAGACAGAGTCCGTCGGAACCTCAATGACCTATTTGGCCCAGAATAATTTAAATTTTCAGTAAAATAAAATTATGTTTCATTAAATAACATTCCATTCAGTTATTCCTACTCTCTCACCACCACGTAACTATAGTGAGGGGTTGCCATCTCACTATACTAGTTTGGGGCTGGAGGGGTTGCCATCTCCAGCCTAGTGTAATATAAGAGGGGTTGCCATCTCTAAATATCACACTTCAGTTTTAATGGAAGTAGAACCGTAACAATTGGCGGCCCGAACGTGGGGCTTGGCAAAACTTTTAAAACTATTGCTGCGAACCTCTATTCAAAAAACTCATATGAGATCTCATATGAGATCATATTTGAATGTGCATTAATTAACCCGTAGTGGTCACACCTATAAATGGTCACATGGGGCGTTCCGCACCCCAGGCCGCAAAAACGCTATCATTCTACTTCTTTATGATATATCCATATATGCCATGTATTATGCAAAAAGTATATTTATTTTGAAGATTAAAGGTTTTTATGCGTGGTTTCAAAGACATTGAACGCAAAGTAGTCCTGGGGTGTCCTACACCCCGGGTGACCACAACGGGTTAAATTAATGCGGAAATATATACTGAATATAAGTCTTGTCATTATAAACTAGAGTGGAGTTGGCCATTGCAACGAGGAGGCAAACACCCCGAGCACATTGATAAGGTTACCTTGGTGGTCTGTCGATGTGTTCAACCAAAACTGAGTATACGGACAAGGTTCCCTTGGGAATCTGTCGGTTTTGCTCGACCGCTCTCGAGTGAACTGATAAAGTCGCTTAGATGATCTGTCGGTTCGCTCATACATGAGCAGATCGACGGCTTGTTTCGGTAAGTCGTTGATCTTGCTCAAAATTTTTGCTTCTTCGCTGCGATCGCCCCCTCGTTAGGTTTGTTTCTAAAACAATACGCATGACGTACTTGCAATGAATTTCTTGCAGCATCTCAAAGCAATACGCACGTAATACTCTGTTGTGATGCGTAAAGCAATACGCACGAAGCACTTCTAAAAATTCATTAGTACCAGAACAGATGTTTCGGATCCCGGACCCGAGGGAGACTGGAACGCGTCGCAGGTTGCGGATAGCGAGCCCTAGGCGAGTGGGTGGAGCGGAAATGACCCTTACAATTTAATTGTAAGTTAAATAAAAAAGCTCCCGCGGACAAATAAGGTCTTCGCGAATCCAAAAGCAGAATTATTTCAATGTGAAGAAATTAAGTTGTAATGGAAAACGGTTCGCCCGGAAGTTCTTGATGGTTTGGGGACAGTACCCTGAAGGTGAGCGATGGTTTGCCTGGAGTTGAAGTCTGGATGCTGAGGCGAGGGTACAGTATCATAAACTAGGTGAGGTGTCCTAGGCCACCGTATAGTACACAGGCCCGGGTTGAGTCTAACCAGCTCAATGACCTGGCTGCCTGACCATGCGGTAAAAATCTCGACGGTGTTGTAGTGACGTGTAGTGCACGTATTGGGCTTTGCAGCACCGAATCGGGCGGATATGCGTGAGGCCACGTCTCTGTCTGAAGGTCTCCAGCTAGCTCTGGGTCGGCCTCGTCTCTCCGGATGGTAATCCTTGATCCGAATTCATCGAAACTTCTCAAAAACTCACTTACTAAATATGAAAATGGAAACTGACAATATAGACGTTACCAAAGCGCAATACAAACCTGCGCTCCCAGGCTCAAACAATTTTCAACAATTGATGGAAGGCCAGACCGCTAGCGGCCAGCCTAGCCCATCAACTAGTCAAGGTCCTCCTCGGTCCCAAAGACCGAAGAGACCGAAAAAAGAAACTAAATCCCCGACGGAAGGGAACGAATTTTCGAAAAGTTGCAAGGCAAGCTTCGAGGAGCTTACAGAAATCCGCAATAAAACGGACAAGGTTCGATTGTACTTGAAAGACCTAACCAGGTGTAGCCAGTTCCAAAAGGGCTTTTAGATGCCTTTTTGGAATTATCAAACGCCGCGACTCAGATCGCAGCAAGAAACGTAGCTCTCCAAGGGTACATAAATGGCAAGATGGAGAAAAAAGTCTCTCTTTCGAGCAAACTAGACAGAATCACTTTTAATAAAACGCAACCAACTTATGCAGCAGCGACTATGGTCAATGCTACTAAACCCAGCACACCTAAGATTCTGCCAGTATCGGGAGTTGGTCGCAAGATTGCTTCCCTACCCAAAGTAGTGGTCATAGCACCGCCGTCAGGAGTGGAGACCGCTGTTGGCCCAAATGAGGCACTGAAGACCCAAATTATGAGCTCTCTAAATCCGACGTCTGAAAGGATTAGGATTAGAGGCATAAGAAAGAAAGGGGACGGAAAGATCTCCGTAGAAGTCGAGACACAAGAGGATCTTACTAAGATCATAACCAACAAACGCCTAGTTGACGCGGATCTGCAAATGTCTAACCCAGGTCCAACAAATCTGAGACTTATAGTGTTTGATACACCTAAAGATCTGAAGCCGGAGGATCTTACCTTGGCAGATTTTGAACAAAACGAGCTCAGTCTGGGCAGCCTAAGCAAAGAGGAATTCGCAAAAGGATTCCAGCCGAGGTTTAAGATCGACTCGAAGGACAAGACCCAGGTAAACTGGGTTATTGAGGTCATCCCCTTGATCAGGAACGGTATCCGGGCCAACAGGAAAAAGCTCTACATTGGGTGGAGCGCTTGCAGAGTCCAAGACTTCTGAGGCGTGTCACGCTGCTTTATAATGCCGAGCACACCTGAACAAGCTGAACAAGCACTCTGGACCCGTCCTGAAGGATAAAATTTGGGTTTGTTGTGAATCCGCTCAGTTAAAAATAATTAAAATAAATCTCACTAAAAAGAATACAAGGTCTTCTAGCGGCTCAACATCCACGATGGTCCCCGCTGGTAACGCCCGATCCGCTTCATCAGCTTAGGCTGGTGAGTGAGTCGGAAGGCTAACCGAGCCGAGTTCGGGTATCCCGCTGGACCACGGGCCGCCCCCCTAACAGTGAGCGGCTCGTGGCACCGCAGGGAAATCCGAACCTAAAATGCGAACCCGGATGCGCCTACCATAGCGCCATCTGGGAGTTTTTCCAAGCCATGTTTTGGCTACCGGTATCGCTAGAGGGCTGATATGCGGTCCTTGTGGGTATGAGCTCGCGCTCGAGGAACCACGATACGAAATAACATCACGTATCTTACCGTGCACTCTCTGACCGAGAAGCCCTACCATTCCATTTCCAGAATATTATTCCTTTATCCCTCGTCTCCGAAACCGAGGACTCCTCACCCCCAAATACTCCTCCCAGAAGAAAGATTAACTTCCAGGTACCTCGTCGCCGTGCTATCCATCCTGTAGTCTTATCCCGACGACCTTCTACTCATTTCCCTACCCGAATCACCACTCCGCATCGAATTACATTTATCAACATTTTTATGTTATTTATCAACAAGAATGATTCTTCAAAACAAAAAATAATTTTTAGAACTTTAAAATGTTATGTCTCTTAATATTTAAAGTTTATATGAATAATATGATTGTTTACTTGATTGTTATATAAGATAAATTTTTTCTTTTTTATTAAATATATTTCATTTTAAATGCTTTTATTATAAAATTTCTCTATAAGACATATTATATAATATTATAATATAACATATTGTTTAAACTATAAATCATATCATTATTTAGCCGCGCCAAGTCACCCCGGCCTAGAGTTGCTTGGCGTACTTTGCACAACTCAAAATAAACTATTCTAAAAAAAGGTGAACAAAATTTATCCCAAGTTATCTTGTTTTAAATTAAAGCTGCGAAATTACAGCAAGTTTTCTGTGCAATTAGGTTTTCAGAAATGCAAAAATGACAAACTGATACAACACAAAGAGTAAAAAGCGCGCCCAGTAACCCCGGTCTCTCTTAAATCACGATTTTTATGAGCTTTTTATGTTTTTTACCATAAGATTTAGGGCTGCGCACGATACGATACGATACGATATTTGACAGAGTCTCGTCTCGGTCTCGAAAAAATGGAAAATTGATGGTCTCGTCTCGGTATCGTCTCGGTCTCGTCACGCTTGGTATCGTCTCGGTATCACCTTCATAATTGTGAATTCTTGTTGATTTAATAGTGTCGCTGTTGCTTACAAATTTGTAGGTAAATAATATTAAAAATAAGATGTTTGAAATGTGAAGTAGACAAGGAGCAAAATTAACAATAAGTGAAATATTGGACAGTAATTTTAAACCGATTTTTCACATTCTTTTTTGACAACCTCGACATCTATAGTTGCATCTAAGAAATGATTTTTGGTGTTAAATCATCAGTTGAAGAATCTTGTTAACAAAAGATCACTAATCTACATTTTCATTTTCCGGTATGATTATTTTTTATAACTATAATTGAATATTTTTGAAAAAAGGTTAGACGAATTATGCATCATTTAGCTTTTAAAAATAGATACATATCTATATCTGTTATCCGTAGTAAAGAAATTCATAATTATAGTAACTACCCTATTGCGGTCTCGGCGAGAGTCTCGCCGAGTTTCGCTTTTTTCATGGTATCGTCTCGATATCGTCTCGGAAATTTTTTTGCCGTATCGTCTCGATATCGTCTCGGAAAGCGAGACGATGTCGAGCCGAGACCGAGACTGGTCTCGGTCTCGTGCGCAGCCCTAATAAGATTATACTAATCTTCCAAATTTTTGGAGGATTTTCATAATCAATATATGAAATTACTATAGTAACATTAGTAATAGGTTGTTCTTGTCGTTGCAGTAATGTAAAATTGATTTTTTTCTCGAGCTTTGCACTTTTTTGCGTTTTTCGCGAAAAATATTTACTTTTGATTAAAAGTGCATAAAACATAAAAAACGTATTTCATTGAGATCTACAAATTTTATCTAAAGCATTTTTTAATATTTCTTATATCTACCGAGATAAATGCGAAAATCTACGACTTTTATGGGGTTTTATGGTTTTTACCATGAAAATGAATACTTTTATAATTTTCATTGTTATTTTCGTAAGCAGCAGATAAAATTACATAAGTATACCAAGTTTCGAAAATATTGAACCTTTAATCGCTGATTTAGGCTTTTAAGAATTTATCTTTTGAAATTTTGAGCACATTCTTAACTTAATAAAATTGATTATATTCAAAATCCTTAAGCGGCATACTTGATTTTTTAATATCTGTAAGAAAATGTTTCGATTACACCATATTTTGACCAATTTGAAGTAAAATTGCAGTTGTGCCCTTGAAAAACGTATAAATTTAAATGAAATTACGATTTTTATTAACATCTTCAAATTGTTCCTACAGAACTACAATTAGTGGCACATTAACGAAAAAGGGCTTAAAAGTTTCGTTTTTTTATTATCTATTTAGAAATTCATTGAACTTTTATTTTCATTCTACGCCGCACTAGAAATTTTCATAAGAAGATGCTCAATCATTGTTTCTTGAAAAATGGTATCACTCAATCAAACCTTCATATCTTTAGTTACATTAATGGCACACTAATGGGATAGTGAATTTTTTCAAAAAACATGTCTATTAGTTATTTTTCTTGTAGCTAAAGTTATTTTATACGCTGCAAAAATAAAGTCGTTAAGAACATAAACTTTTGTAAGAGTTTCAAATGAAATTTAAGCGTTTTTTCACTTTTAAACTCGTAAAACTCATTGACAAATTAATATTTTGTTCTAATAATGTACATAAATGTTACTTTTTACATAATTCATCGAAATATAATGATACATTAAGTTTTAATTTAAAATAATACACTTTTAAGTGTTGGATTTGAGTATCGCAAAAGTTAAAAGTTTCGTGGATTTACCCATATGTCGCTATACTCATGGTAAATTGATTTCCCTATCTTTAATTCGCTATAGTGAGGAGTTGCCATCTCACTATATAAAGTTAAGACCTGGAGGGGTTGCCATCTCCAGTATAGTAAGATATTAGAGGGGTTGCCATCTCCATCCTGGTGTAATATTAAAGGGCTTGCCATACGGAGGCCCGTGAATCGCCAGGGGTTGCCATCTGGTCGCTTCGAGTCCCGAACCACTACGGTCTTTGCCCCCCCCCCCCGTTCAACAAAGTACGGAAAAGATTAAAATCTCTTTGTTTTCACAGGGAAAAACAAAATCTGCGAAACAGATCGCAACCCACTCGGGTTATTTCACGGAAAAAGGCGCGGCCCGACAGGCCAAGTTAGATAACCGGACGCACCAGGTTAGTACTGAGAACGAGAGAAGCCCATTACGTGTGTCGCAAATTCCGTCACTAATCGCTTCTCCCGATTCACTACGAACTCCTCTCCGGCCTGTGACTGAACATCCAAACAATCGTGCAAACCGGCAGACGTTATCTCCCGTCTCCGAAACCGAGGACTCCTCACCCCCAAATACTCCTCCCAGAAGAGAGATTAACTTCCAGGTACCTCGTCGCCGTGCTATCCATCCTATAGTCTTATCCCGACGACCTTGTACTCATTTCCCTACCCGAATCACCACTCCGCACTTCTCCTATGTCTTGTGTGTTGCACCCTGTCCCCGTTCAACAATAACCACAAGCGCTAATTCAGAATCCGACGCCGCAACCTCCACCTCTGATTTGTTCCCTGTCAGCTGTCCGAGCACACCTCCTGGGTATAAAACTCCAACCTACGAGTGCCCCTAGGCACCTGTAAATGATTGGGAGAGTACCCTTCACGCACCAGAACCGGACCCACCTTCCGACGTTTCGGAGGATGTCCTCGACGGAATCCGATACCTGACGGACGTGGGGATACATGATCTCTTGGACTCCGTCATCAGCAGTACTGTAGACTTTTAATCCCCTCTACGAGGTACCCCGTCGCCGAGGACTGAACCCAAGAGCTTGCCCCCTCCTACGACTTCAGAATTTAAAGACAAAGTCCGTCGGAAACTCAATGACCTATTTGGCCCAGAATAATTTTAATTTTTAGTAAAATAAAATTATGTTTCATTAAATAACATTCCATTCAGTTATTCCTACTCCCTCACTACCACGTAACTATAGTGAGGGGTTGCCATCTTACTATACTAGTTAGGGTCTGTAGGGGTTGCAATCTTCAGCCTAGTATGATATTAGAGTAGAACCGTAACAAAGACTAATTAGTAACACTTTTTAATATGCTAACCTAACAAACCACCACCAAACGTAGAGTAGGATTGTAAGAGAAATGATTTACTTACAATTTCTATTTTATCATGAATGCTTTGATTTCCATTTTGAATTTTTAAAGTAGTTCCAATTTTATTTTTTTTATTTTCTTCAACATTTAAAGTTCCATTTCTATTAGAGTCATCTTTTAAGTTTATTCTTTCTGCATGAGATGTATTCGACATTAAGATGATCTGAAATAAAATTTATAATGAATTCTTTTCCATATTTTTGCAGCATTTAAAACCTACAACATTTAAAACTATAAGTATGTTGTATCATATAGAAGAAGGTTTATGGTTACTCTCTAAAGTATTGAAGTTAGTTTTCACTTCACAAAAAGTGAAAAGCACACTTTAAAAGAGTGAGATGTCACTCTTATTAAGTAACATTTCACTCCAGTTTGAGTCGAAATCCACTCCAAAATTAGAGTGAGTGTTCACTTTTTACTTGGAGTGAATATCTGCTTGGATTGGAATGAAAATTCACTTTAGAAGAGTGAGATCTTCCTCTTTTACTATGCGTTTCTCACTCCGATTAAAGTGGCTTAATTTTAACGCTTTGTAGGAATGAAAATCCACTCCAAGATTAAAAATCTTTTGCGCGATTAAAAATTTCAAGATGGCGGATCTAATATGGCGTCAAATTCATTGCAAAATATTGAAGTAAATCAAATATGTTACAAATCGCTAAAGCATCATCTGATTTGCTTAACTTTTTTTCCACAAAGGTTTTTGGGGTCGCTGATTACAAAACTGTTGTAATTTTTTCAAAATTGCAGATCCAATATGGCGGATGGAAAGTATAAAGTTTTTTATCTAATTTATTTAAAATTTGTAACTCAGGCGTTTCTGGGGTCGCTGATTACAAATCTGATATACAATTTATAAAATTCAAATTGCGGATCCAATATGGAGGAAGGAAAATTTTAATTTTCTCCCGATTTATGTATAACTTTTTTTTTATTAAGTTAGTATTAAGTTAGTGTTTTTTGGGTTCTCGGTTTACAAATCTGATGTCAAATTTTCAAAATTCAAAATGACGGATATGGTCGATTCTTGCGTAACTGCCCGATTTCAAGATAAGTTTTGGTAAAAAAAAATTTTTTTATTCAATGTTTCTCTGCACTTATTTTTCTTATTAGGGTGTAATATAAGTATATTTTAAACGATTTTACTACAACTATATTTATACGAAAATAGTAGCAAATTTTGGAAAATTGGCTGCCATGTGGAGCTGAACCGCATCCTTCTATTGCAAATATATTGTACAAAATAAAAATTTCTTTTTGATATTTTGCTAAAACGAAAATAAATAATAAATTCATAAATTATTCAATATTATAACAGTATTTTAGATATTAGTTAACATATATAAAATTTTATAAAAGAACAGCAAATACAATATTTAATAATTCTAACTTTATTTCTATAATATTGCAAAATAAATCTATTCCTTCTGCAGATCGCTTTTTCACATGAAAACTTAAAGAAAATGGTAACAATACTATCAAATAGTTGTTACAGTAATATAATAGTAATGACATGGAACTGAACGCTTTTTTTGTACACATGCGATTTTCACAAAAATAATTTTTTTTTAAGTAAAAATTTTTCTTTTTTAAAGCTGATCGAGCCTTCGAATGAGAAATTTTGTACCTTAATTTTGTTCACTTTTGGTCACGACAGCGACCAAATTCACATTACGATTCCCAACTGATTTTAATATTGACTTCTCTTTTTTGTAAAAGGTAAAGGAAAGAGGGGGAATAAGATTTTTTAAACATAAAACAGTTGCAGGAGTGGTGGAAAGTCAATTTCGATTACCAAAAAAAGAGCTAAATATGATTTTTTGAGAAAAAGAGACATTACCCGATTTCACGAGAAAGATGGCCGCCGCACGTCAGTCGATCACATGGCAGGCTGGAAGTTTCGTCTGTGCGGGAAGACAGGTGGTCTCTGCACTCTGTTTACTATCTGTCAGTTTCCAAGTCGAACTTCGTTTTCTCGCTCGCGAAAAAGTGTTTCCTAATTTCCTCATTTCCTGAAACTTTGGCAACAAAAAACATTTGCCCGAAAAAGTGTCTAGTGTTTTATAAAAGAAAAATTAAAAATCCTGTGAATTTGTGTTTTTTATAAGTCTCGTAGCCTTCCAAAAGTGTTCACTCGCAGAAAAAAACACGTGTATTCCCTTATTCTTTTTTTTATAACTACTGCTAATTAATTAAATTCCTACAAGTTTCTATTTTTCTTTTCAAAAACGAAAATTTCAGCAATGTTTTTATCAAGCAGCACCCTGACATAACGACCACACCGATCAGCTGGCCAATATTTACCGCATATTTCACAATTTCTTTCTTTAAAATCCAGACACTTTTTAGGAAAAAAAAACCTTTTTATTGACAAAGTTTTTGAGATGAGGAATTTTTTCAATGTTTCTTTCAGATGCTTTCAGAAACGAGAAATTTATCCTCCGTTTTAACATTAATTTTCAGATTAGGAACACGCACGAAAGTCTGTCATTTTCAATGTCAAACTTAAAATTAATGTTGTCACTCCCGAAAATGTATTTTCACATTAAATTAATGTTTCTAAAATAACTAATTCCCCAGAATTTATCAAAAAAAAACATACTTTTCAAAAAAATGTCTAATTTTTTAGGAAATATATGTCAAAGATCACGGGTATTTATCTTATTTGTAAGTCACGTTGCCCTCAGAAAGGGGCCAAATGCAGTTTCTATTTCGGTCAAACCACTGACAATCGACCACATTTGGTCGCTGATATATATTAAAAAAGATTATAACCTATATTATATGTATTATTGAAGTATCTAAATTCAACTTCTGAAGTTGTTTTAGCTAAATTTTTTATTTTTCAGACTTAAATTTTTATTAAACGAGCAAGTGCCAACAAAAAAAAATCTGTCAATTTTTGTCATTTTTAAAAGTATTTTTCTTAGAAATATACTTAACTAATATTGCTGAAAATTGCCATAATTATTTATTTGTGCACTTTAATCATGTTTTCAATAGAAAAAGGACAAATATTTATTTTGTTATTGAATAATTTCAATTTGGAAATTCAAAATTAACCACAAAAAAATTATTTTAACAATTTTAACAATTATTTTACAAAACAATTGCTAATTTGAAATTACAAAATTAATTACAAAATAACGAAAATAATTGACAATTGAAAAAAAAATTAAAAAATGGCTAGATAAATACACAAACCAACAAAATAATTTTAAAAATCAAAGAATAACTATAAAACTTTGAGATAATAATTGAAAATTGAAAAAATTATAGGAAATAATTGAAAATTGCGGAAAATAATAAATATAATTGAAAAATGTGGAAAATAATTAATAATTGAAGAAAATATGTGAAAAATGCAGAAAACAATTATTAATTTAAAAAAAAATTCGAAAAATAACTTTAATAATAGAAATTAATTAAAATTAAAATTATTCAATTTTATTAAGTAAAAATTGAATAATTGAAAAATTACGAAAATGATAGGAATAATTGTTGGAAATAATTGCACATTAATCAATTGGATGGAAAACAGAAAGAAAATAATTAAAATTGAAAACAATAATTCAAAATTGAAGAAAATAATTGAAGAATTGTATTCAAAAATAAAGAAACTTAATGATAAGCGAAAAAAAATAATAGAAAAAATGCGATAATTTTTTAAAAATAAAGAAAATAATTGAAAATGGAAAAGTCTAATTAAAATTTAAAGAGAATAGTTCTAGAATTGAATACTTGCATTGAAATATTAAACCATTTTTTATGAGGAAATTAATAGTTGAAATAATCCCTGAATTATTGAGTATTGAGGATTCTTGAAATTTTAATACAATTCTTCTATTTGCAATTGACTTCTTTAATTTTCATTTATTTTTTATAATTTTTTCCATAATTTTCATCAGTGTTGAATTAACAATTTATTATTCTCCTTCAGTTTTATGATTATCCATTAATTTTAAACATTTTTTTGTTTTAATACCGATTATTCTAGGTTATTATACCATTTTGCGATTATTTTTTAATTGTTAATATTTTGTTTTAATAGTTAATTAATTTACTCATGTTGTAATTTTTCTTTTAATTATCAATTATTTTTTGAAATTTCAATTTGTTTCTTTAATCACCAATTTATATTTTTATTTTTTAATTATTTTTTTCAATTCTTAATTTTTTTTATAATTTTCAATTATTTTTAGCGATTTTCAATTAATTCTTCAATATTCAATAATTCACGGATTTTTTCAATTATTTTTTTCACTCATAAAAAATGTTTTAACGCATTTCAATTAAGGTTCATTGTCAACATGTCAGAGACATTTGAATAAAATCGGACACTATGTCTTAGTATTCCGATATCTTTTGCACGATATTTTTTATTGAAATTTGGTTGAATGTTAACTTTATAATTATAATTGTCTTTATATCTGACAGGTGTCCACAAATTTATTGTTTCATCTATTGCGGTGGTGATGCACAAAGTTACTTAAATATCGAATATAGTGCCTGAATCCATTGAGTACTTAAATTTTAAAATGTTTGAATTTATTTTGGCATAGGTATATTTTTGCGGCAGTCGTTCACATATATTATTATTATTATTTTTTTTTATTATTATTATATACTAGCGCTATAGCGCGAAAGGGCAAATTTAATTTGTAGCCCGTACACTGTTACTAAATAAATAAATAAATTTCAATGCAATGATTCAATTCTAGAACTATACTTTTTAATTCTTAGTAATTTTTTTCAAATTTAAAGTCCACTTTTCAATTTTTAATTATTTTCTTTAATATTAAAAAATTATCGCCTTTTTCAATTATTTTTTTCGATTATCATTAAGTTTCTTTAATTTTATATACAATTGTTCAGTTATTGTTTTTAATTTTTAATTCCATGCTTCAGTTTTCAATTGTTTTCTTCTTCATTAATTAATTTCAGCTTTTTTCAATTAATTTTGTTCAGTTTTTCAGTATATTTTTTAAATTTCAATTGCATTATTCAATTCTCAATCATGTTTTTCTATTTTGAATCGAGTTGTCAAATGTGCTATTATTTCCAACAATTATTCCTATAATTTTCTTTATTTTTCAATTTGCAATTATTTTCTTTAAATTTGTAAAGAAATAAAAATATTTCTTGTTTAATGTTTTCAATTATTATTGTTTTTAGTTATCTATTTGTCTAGTCATTTTTCGAATTTTGTTTTTAATCGACAATATTTTTCCCCATTTTTTACATATTTTCTAGAATTTTTTGATTACTCTCATCATTTTAAAGTATTTCCTTCAAGCATTAATTATTTTCCACAATTTTCAATGATTTCATAAAATTTTCTCAATTTTTATTATCTTAAAATTCTATTCTTATTCTTTGATTTTTAAAATTATTTTATTTGGGTGTGAATTAATCTAGCCATTCTTTGAATTTTGTTTTCAATTGTCAATTATTTTCGTCCTTTTCTATTTTTTTTTCTATTATAAATTATTTCTTCAAATTTCAATTTGATTTTCAAATCTTTAATTTATTTCTTTACTTTTTAATTATTTCCTTCAATTCCCAATTATTTTCTTTAATATTCATTATTTTCTTCAATTCTCAAGTATGTTCTTTAATTTGAAATTATTTTAATCTATTTTCAATTAATTCCTCATTATTCAACAATTCCTCGATTTTTTCAATTTTTTTTCACTCATAAAAATTGTTTTAAAATTTTAATGCAATAATTCGATACTAGAACTAATCTCTTAAATTCTCAGTAATTTTCTTCAAATTTCAATTCGAAATTTCAATTTTCAACTATTTTCTTTATTTTTAAAAAATTATCGCATTTTTTCTATTATTTTTTTTCGCTTATCATTAAGTTTCTTTATTTTTGAAGACAATTCTTCAATTATTTTCTTCAATTTTGAATTATTTTTTTCAATTTTAATTATTTTCTTTCTATTTTCCAACCAATTGATTAATGTGCAATTATTTTCAACAATTATTCCTATCATTTTCGTAATTTTTTTTTCAAATTTTGTTTTTAATTGACAATGATTTTCGCCATTTTTCACATATTTTCTAGATTTTTTTTATTATTCTCATCATTTTCAAGTATATTTCCTTCAATTATTCATTATTTTCCGCAATTTTCAATTATGTCCTATAATTTTTTAAATTTTAAATTATTATTTATTTATTTAATACTGTGTACGGGCTTACATAAATAAAATGCCCTTTTGCGCATTATCTTAAAATTTTATTATTATTCTTTGATTTTTTAAATTATGTTGTTCGGGTGTGTATTAATCTAGTCATTTCTTTAATTTTGTTTTTAATTGTCAATTATTTTCGTCATTTTGTAATTTTTCTTATTAAGGTCAGTTATTGTTTAGAAATTTCCATTTAATTTTTCAAAAATTTCCAATTTATTTCTTCAATTTTTAATTATTTTCTTCAATTGTCAATTATTTTCTTTACTTTTCAAATATTTCTGTCTGTTCTGATTATTCAATTCTAGAAATTTCAATTGCAATCTTTAATGTTTAATTGCTTTCTTCAATTTTTAATTATTTTTTTTTTAAATTTTCATTATTTTTTTCGAATTTTAATTCAGTTGTTAAATACGCAATTATTTCCAACAATTATTCCTACCATTTTCTTAATTCTCAATTTGCAAATTGCAATTAAATTTTTTTTTAAATTTAATATTTTATTGTTTAATATTTTCAATTTCTTCATACAGTTATATGTGACCGCGTCTAAGAAAAAGATGATTATGCCCAAAAAAAATTTTTCGACCGGAACTGGTCGAATTACATTTTTTAGACCTTAAATTACATAAAACCGTCAAAAACAAAACAACCATTTTTTTGGTCTTGAGCATCTTTTTCTCAGACGCAGTAACATATATTAATCTAGCCATTTATCAATTTTTTTAAATAGACAATTATTTTAATCGTTTTTCACATATTTTCTTCAGTTATTAATTATTTTCCACATTTTTCAATTATTTATTATTTTCCGCAATTTTCAATTATCTCCTATAATTTTTTCAATTTTCAATTATTATCTCAAAGTTTTATAGTTATTCTTTGATTTTTAAAATTATTTTGTTGGTTTGTGTATTAATCTAGCCATTTTTTAATTTTTTTTTCAATTGTCAATTATTTTCGTTATTTTGTAATTAATTTTGTAATTTCAAATTAGCAATTGTTTTGTAAAATAATTGTTAAAATTGTTAAAATAATTTTTTTGTGGTTAATTTTGAATTTCCAAATTGAAATTATTCAATAAAAAAATAAATATTTGTCTTCTTTCTATTGAAAACATGATTAAAGTGCACAAATAAATAATTAATTAATAATTATATAATATATTATATATATTATATATATTATTATATATATTATATAATAATTATAAGTCTACAGATTAAGTTCAAAAATTGGAAAAATTGAGGGACAAAATATTTTTACAGATTCTAAGTATGAAAAAGGTATTATGAAGTTCAATATAAACCTAAATTGTTCATAAATATAGACACTTTATGCTTGAAAAAGGTTGAGTTATAATAATGATATTTTCACCGAAAATTATTAAATTAAAGTTAACATTTAGCAAAAGGGACACGCCACGGATCTGAAATTTCAGCAGTTATAGTGCAATATAATAGAAGTTATAATATATATATATTTATGTATATTTGGTATTCAGTTACTCTCATATATACCTTTAAAATTCACTAATACACTTCAGAATATATTTTTAATTTAGGTGTATATTTTCAACGCTGCTAAGTAGGGCAGTTACGTAAGTATCGCCCATATAACATGTCGGATAAAAGTTTTAATTTTTGTCCAATTCGTTTCGAATTTGTAAATTAGTGTTTTTTTGGTTCGCTGATTACAATCAGATATAAGATTTTCAAAATTGAAAACGGCAGATCCAGTATGGCAGAAGCAAAATTTAAATTTTCTCCCAATTCATGTAAAACTAAGGATTTTTTTTATTAAGTTGTAATTGGTGGAGTTTGGGGGTCGTCGAAACTAAATGTGATTCTACATTTTCAAAATTCAAAATGACGGATCCAATATGTCAGACCGAAACGCTGCTAGTAAAAGGCAGACGTGGTTTTACAGCCCCTGGTATCCAGATAGACGGATTCAAGGTCCAGTGTAGGAAACATAAAAAATACTTATTTGTGAAGATGGACAAGTTTCTAAATTTTAAATACTAAATTCGTGTAGCATGTCAGAATGCGGAACAATGTGCGGCAAAATTAGCGTGTCTAATGCCAAACATTGGGAGGCCTTCTAAATCAAAAAGAAGACTGGTGGCGAGTGTTGCCCTTTTAAAACTGCTTTACGCAGCACCAGAGTGGGGTCCGACCCTGCGAAACGAGTAAAGCAAGACCATCTGTAAAAGGTTACTGTTCGCTCAAAGAAATGTTACAAAACGTATCATTTCGGCCTATTGGAAAGTGCCAACGTGTGCTGCTCAGGTCCTTGCCACCGTCCCGCAGAAAGATCTTTTGGCGCAAGAAAGGTAGCAATTTTTGTCCTTTTGAAGGAGAAAAATTCTTCCGTTTTCACGGAAGATAATAGACCCATCAGGGACCGGATTCGCAGAGATGCAAGATGCAGACTCGTCGACAGATGGCAAGAAAGTTAGAGCGGGGAGGAGACAGACAGGCTGCGATGGACGTATAGGCTGATACCAACAGTCGCCACCTGGATAAATTGGAAGCACAGAGTAGTTTTCTATTATTTAACACAAGCGCTTACAGGGCATGGGTGTTTTGGCTCATATTTCGAGCACTTTAAAAAGGTTGACAGCTTGAAGTGTGTGTACTGCAAGTTCCCAGTAGACGACCTAGAGCACATGAGAACGGTCATGTTCGCCGGTGTAAACTGCAAAGTTACACCGGAGAACATGATCCTGCTTATGACTCGTTCTGTCGAGGATTGGCGAACCATCGAGATCTTCATACATACATTATCTAATGGGTGTCAAAGATCTCGACGGTCATCAAAGAAAGTAAATCCCGTAGAATAGAGGAGAAAGGCGACAGAGTAGGGGATATATGACCATTCCTGTTAGCGATACGCGCGGAAAGTGCTAGCCTGGAGTGGTCTTAAGGTCCTCAAATAAGGATGTGTTTTTTGCGGGTTGGCAGAACATTACCACCCCCGCATAATGGGGGGGTTGATATTTTGAACTCGCACACTATGAACTCCTTTATAGTAAACTTACGAAGTAAGGTCCTCGTAACCTTACACCGTGATGTAGTGGTAAGCTTACATTGTAAACATGAGGGTTCTGTAATCTTACAGTAAGCTTACATCGGTAGGTTACTATGACGCGGTGTCAGACTTATATTAAAAAAAAGTAATAGTAGCACGTACATAACAAAACAAGAAGGAGTAATCTGTTTGCTTTTTAAAAGAATTAATGACAATTTTAACGAAAACGATGTTGAGGTAGAGTTAAAAAAATGTTATTTTCGGATATAAAAATTGTAAAAATAAACAAATTTGACACCAAAGAATGGGAGAAAATATTAAAAAAAACCACACCATTCAATGCAAAAACTGTCAACAGTACGGACATATTACAATGTATTGCAATAACAAATTTTAATGCCTTCAATGTCCTAAGCAACACAATCCAGGGGATTGTGAATTTAAAAAGGAAGATATATTTAGTAAAGGATGAAATTAGGTATTCGGAGATAATGGAAAATAATATAAATATGAATGAAAATACCGAGATGAGTCAACTCATAATGTCAAATATAAAGACAACGTTTAACTCTATTCGTTTAGATTTGAATGAGTCATTAAGAAGGTTTACAAGCGAGTTGGAAAGCACGGAAATTAGATATCGTATATAAAAATTTAGGATTGAAAAATGAATAATACAAATTTATCAAATTGCAGCAAGAAGGATCTCCAACCTAAAAATAGTGTCAGTTAACGTAAATTCACTAATCTTGATTCAAAGAAGAGAGGATTTAAATAAATTAATTAAAAGCATGAACCCCGATATTATATTGATATGCGAAACAAAATTAAATATGAAACATAAATTTTAAATAAATAACCATACAATAATTATAAACAAAAGATTAGATATTTAAGGCGGTGCCGGTGGTGGAACCGCAATAATTGTAAATAATAAAATAAAATTCCAGAATATAAATTTAATTAATAAACAAAAATTAATGATATTAGAACTCTTAAAATTAAAAGTAGCCTTAAATTTAAAAAAAAAATTTATTTGTTCTAAGCGCATATGCGTCCGGAAATTTAAATTCTATTTGAGTAGAATTTAGCAAAGCTTTAGATATTCTATTCGATGATTTGCGTCTTTATAACCAGAATAATCAATATATCATAATGGGAGATCTGAACGCGAAACACCCGTCTTGGGGGACATATTCAACAATCCCAGAGGGATTGTCCTTTATAAATGAATCATGGATAATGATATCACTTTTAGAATTAGATTACTGAGCCCAGCTATACCATCTTTCCAGGGGAGGTGGTTCCTTCCTGGATTTGTGTTTCTTGAACCAAACCATTCAAGTAAACAATCTAGTAGACAATAAAATAAAAGTGTATCCATATGATAGTGATCACAAACCTGCTCAAATTACTGTCAATTTTTCAAATACAGAGGTGCATGCCTTGTTCGAGGTGAAACCGCCACATTTTTTTAATTAAAATAAAACTAACTAGAACAAATTTGAAAATTTTCTTAAAAATGAATTTATAGTAAGACCGGACCACAAAAATTTAAAAAGCTCTGAAATATAAAATTATTTAGAAGTAATAGATGAAAAAATTTGCGAAGCACTAACAATATCTACTCTTAATTACAAACAATTTGACTCGAACAAGAAATATCTTTCTCCTAAAATAAACAAATTACACTAAAGAAAAAATCATTAATTTTCTATGATGTTTAAATTACAAAAAAATAAATAAAAAAAGACAAAATAGAAATATACAAATTATGAATTTACCAGACTACGATGAAAATGAATACCGAATTTAAAAAAAAAGTATAGCACGTTTTGGTCCAACAAAATAAAGAATAAAAAAATTAAAAGTCATGAAAGTGTCCCTGAGATAAACAGAATATTTAGAAAAAAAGAAATGTCAAAAATTAATACATTATTAATAGCAGACATAAATTTAAATTAAATTCCCTTATATAATAATAATAAACTCATAATTAATAATAACGATAAAAAATTATTTATTAATAATGGGAGCTCACTCTTGGCCTGTGCGGAAAACCGGTTTTTTCAAAAAACCGGTTTCCGGTTTTGCAATTTTTGGAAAACCGGTTTTTTGCTTTTCGGTTAAACCGATTAAACCGGTTTTTCAGGTTAAACCGATTAAACCGGTTTTTTAGGTTATACCAATTAAACCGGTTTTTCAGGTTAAACCGGTTATTCAGGTTAAAAGGTGTTTCATGTTTTAGGTTAAAAGGTTATTCAGTTTATAATGGCGCTTTCATACCTTGTCCGGTAAGTTTACTTTTCTCTTTTTCTAGTACTTTCTAGTACTACTTTCTAGTAACTTCTAGCATAAGTTTGTCTCGTTCTCGCACTAGTTATGTTCCCAGACCGTCCAGGACACATAATTAGTGCGAGAACGAGACAAACTTATGCCACTGCTGTGTACTAGAATGAGAGAAAAGTAAAGTTACCGTACGAGGTATGAAAGCGCCATAAGGGTGTAAGATTTTATAACCGGTTCTATCATTCGTTAGTTAAACCGGTTATTTAGACTAAAATGTATTTTAACTGGTTGTCTTTTACTAGTGAAACCAGTTATTCAGATTAAAAAGTTTTTTCAGTAGGTTTTTGGTTTATCAGTTAAATTGGCTCTTCAGTTATTCAACTCCAAGAGTTATTACTTATTGTTTTTTCAGTTAATTCGGTTATTCTCTATTTAGGTAAAATGGTTTTTACACTTAACATCTGATATAAAAAACACAAAAGTCAAGATATATATGATATATGAGTTTTAACTATTTAAAAAAAATGTGTCGAATCGTGAAATTATATTCATTATTCAGAATCCTAATCAATACATATAATATAATTTTTTGTTTCTTTTAATTAATTTGTCCTACATTACAAAGTTAAGTTAATAACAAAACCTAAATATGTTTCCTTCGCGCTCTGAAGAAAGGTATCTTTAACAGCAAGAAGTTTTAGGTTATGTTTGATATTTTCGAAGTGAAATTACAATAAAAAAGATTAAATTTTAGTGCAAATTAATGATGTCTAAGTCTTCATTACACCTAATATAATTAATACAAAGTATTTTTGATTTTACAGAATTAAAATAGAATCCAATAATTAAAATGAAACAATCAAAATAAACATATAATATTATATAATTTTATGCCGTTAATTAATATATCTTTCTTCAAAGCGGGTCACAAAATGTAAATTTATTATCGTTTAAACCCAGTAAAAAAATTATTTTTTCTTTTCAGTAGAAAAATTGTAGCAAAAATAACCATTATATTTTAAATTGTTTTTAAAAATTAATTTGTCACATTCATTTTTCTAAACACAATCTGAATATTTAATTTTAATATTAAGTAATGAATTCTTCCATTTAGCCATTTAGCCAACTAATTACACAGAAAAAGTAGTAAACTTTTTAATGTAAATAGTAAAACTTTAAAATTAAAGTTACAAATTATGTGTTAAGAAAACTATAATTACTAATTATTGTTTATTTTAGAATTGCAGGTTTTCTTTGGTTACTTTTAAATAACTTGTTATTTCATTGCTCTTCAATAACTGGTACGGTTATTCAGGTTTTTTTCAATAACCGGTTATTCAGGTTTTTTTTAAAATAACCGGTTATTCGGGTTTTAAAAAAAAATTGGTTTTCTGGTTTTTTTACAAATACCGGTTTTCCGGTTTTTTCACAAATACCGGTTTTCCGGTTTTTTTTAAAAACCGGTTTCGGTTTTTATACCGAAAACCGATTGCCAAACCGGTTTTTTAGAAAACCGTAAACCGGTTTTGAATTTCCAAAACCGCCCAGGCCTAGCTCACTCCGCAGCTAACAGCGAACAAAAAATTAATTTGGATCAACCGATATATTAAAAGAAATTATAGAAAATAAAACAAATAATTTAAGAATGACTTATCTAGAGACTTAATTGGATGGGGGGGAATAGTACAGTTTTAGGATACAAATAGAGATCACCTTCCGGAATAGGGGGACGATGATGAATTTTTTTACAACCCAACTGAAATAAAACTTCTTTTGAAAAAATTGAATAACAAGAGATACGCCGGAAGTGAAAAAATACCCAATATCGCTCTCAGGCATCTGACTGATAACATATTAGGGGACTACTGTGATAGGGAGGGACGTGAGCATTGAATGTAAATGACTAAAGGTTTGATAGGCCCTGTAAACTTGTAGAAAGGGAATGATTAGGGAAAGACGGGGGTAACGGCGATAATGACCAACGATGATCAGTGTGTCGCCGGTCGTACTCGAAATTGTAGAAATCCACTGACAGTCAATTAATGAAGCGATTATATATATTCTTATGCATTTAAATTCTAGTGTTTGATTTTATTGCATGCTTCCTGTAATTACTGACCATTCGACAAATCCATAACAGTTATCAGAAGTGGGATTAGATCGACCTTTAACGTCTTTTATTGAAACGCGGGAAAGTGACCGCTATTATGAGTGATAAGCGTTGCAGAGTCTTCTCTTAGTGAACTTTCTGTGTGGTGTAAAACTAGATTTGAATTGAAAATAAAAATCGCCAGTGTAGCCGAGTGACGACTGGGCCTTGTAAAAATTGTGAGACACATTCATTTAAAACTATTCTTGTTAAAATTGTGTGGACTGGCAAGCAAGATGGTTTTAAATTTGAACGATTATTCCTGTGTAGAATTGAAAAAGATGTTATAAGGGCTTGGGGTTTTGACTACTGTAAATAAAGCGGAGCTGATAGCCCGAATCTTGGAAGTGGATCCTGAATGCAAGAAAGTTCCTGCATGTGTAGAACAAGATGATCAGGGAAAGTCTTCGGGAACCATGGATTCAGAGGAAGTTCAGAGGTTGCAAAACGAAGCTTTGTTGGCAGAGCTTGAAGATGCAAAAAAGGAAATTGAGAACCTTAAGAGAGCAAGCCAACAAAAGGCTGTATTGGAAAAATCGGAACGGATACAGGACATTCGAGCTGAAAGAGAGGAATTGACGCGCCGATTGGAATCCGCAAGAAGAGAGTTAGAAGAATTATCTCATGGATCTGATACAGAATCATTATCTAGAGCGAACTCAGATACCGCCATATTGGAAATTGAGGATAGAGATAGAATATAATATAGTAGAATAGAATCGATTCTACACGACATAGCATTAAGAGCCGGTCGTCAAGTGTAAATGCCTCTGGAATTTAGAGAGTGGGGATAAACGCATTAGGAGAACTTCTCAGCACGTTTGAAGGCATCGCCGGTACATTTGACAGCTGAGAACGGCAGATCAAATTTATGAGATCAACTTATGGACTCTATGATGATATCACTAGGGTTCTTATCAGCTCCAAGTTAAGAGGAAAACCCTATGTTGGTTACATTCACGAGCAGAACATATAGAAATAAGCACGGACCAGCTTTTGAACGAGATGCGCAAGATGTTTCACCAGCGGCCGAACAAATTGCAGTTAAAGAAATAGTTTGAGGAGAGAAGTTGGAAGAGAGGAGAGTCTTTTAGTGAATACATACACGAGAAGATAATTCTTGCTAATCAGATACCTATTTCTGAGGACGAGCGAATTGCCTATTTTGCGGATGGTATGCCCGATTTGACTTTGAGAAATCAGGCATGCATTCAACAGTTCACGAGTGTAGATTCTCTCCTTAACGCTTTCGAGGAGGTCGTTCTTTAACCAAAGCACCAAGAGGGAGGAAGGATATTGAAGCCTGCAAAAGAAGAATCCAAAGCAATATCAGCTCAATCAACTGTGAGAAGTTTTAACTGGAGCAAATGAGGACACATGTCGTCCAAGTGTAAAGAGAAGCCAAGAAAAAAAGGGCTTGTTTTAAGTGTCAATCTGAGGAGCACATTTTAAGGGATTGTCCTCAGAGAAAG